>CM062922.1:10395623-11020623 GCA_031878705.1 Tapirus indicus | reverse complement strand
GAAGGTGGAGAAGGTGATATTGAAGCAACTCTTGAGGACGTATAAGATTTAGAAAGATGAATAAAAGTAAGAAATATGTTCCAGGCAGAGTTAATATTGCATGCAAAAATGTAGAAATGAGGAAAACTCTGGTGTTAACAAGAAAACTACAATTAGTTCGATATTTCTAGAGTTTAAAGGACAAAGCAGGTAGCAGTGGAAGTTGAATTTGGCAAGGGAGAGATGGATTGATTCACAAAGGACCACATTAAGAAATTTGGAATTTATTATGTTAACAACATGGAGACACTGAGGATTTGGTAAGATGAAATATCACTCTGACTATATATTGATAAGTGTGAGATGAACTGAGAGGCTAGGGCAATAGATAAGGCATCTATATGAATGTAGAAGTTACCCAAGATCATCAGGTATTGTGATAGAAAGACAATGTGGTCGTGTGTCAAAATAATAAATAATGAAGGTGATTGTATGGTCAGAGGATACTGGCAAAAGAAAAGAGGAAAGGGTGATTTCAAAACATGTTGCAAACCTTAAAGAATGAGATTATTTGCTTGTTTGTGTATTTGTTTTGAAGAATCTGGGTCTGTAATAATCCGACAGCATCCATGAAGAATAAGTTCAACAAATAGCAGCCATACTCGTGATAGATGGAATTTTCTGGTCAAAGATAAGGACATCCTGAAACAGAACAGTGGTTGAAGATTTGGGGGGAGGGGAAGTGGAGTCTGTACTTATTTAGAAGCTAAAATTGGCAGCTTTTAGGTTTTATTTGGTTGTGGGAAATAGGGCAGAGGGAGAAGTCAAAAGTGCCTCCCCAGTTTTGGACATAGTTTTGGATGACTAGTTGAACTGTAATGAGACTGCAATGTTAAGAGGATAACTGACTTGGTTTTGGATCCTGGCCTCATTTCCTATGAACTACATTTGCTAAGATACATTACTTAGCCTGTTTGAAACTTAACTCTTGACTGCAGAATGAAGATAATATTACCTGCTTAATATGGTTGTGTATTATATAACAGAATATCCATAAAACACCTACCACAGATCCTAGTAGACAGCATCAGACACTATAAACATTATTTCTTACCCATTTCCTATCCTTAATTTTCCCCAGCCTATATAGAGAGACAGTATGGTTTGCTGGATAAGAATTTGGACTTTTACCTAGACAAAATGAGCTCTACCAAGCACTATTTAAAAATGATGAGTTACTTAATCTTTCTAAACTTCAGTATTCCAATCTGTAACATGGGGATAGAAATACTAAATTTTAATGTTATCCTTGGGATTAAAATGGATAATATATTTAAACTACATTGCCAAGCGCATGGCATATTGTACTTACACTCAATACAAAATAATTATTTTTAGAGTGCTCTGAGAGGACTCTAAGAGAGTCTCCATAATGGATCCAAGACTTCTCTCTTTGATGCTGCATTATTCGTTGTGCATAGCTGCCGAGTAGACATATTTAGTTACCAAGAGCAATAAATTTCAAGTATCAATGATTAGGACCATGCATATCCCCACTTATGATGCATAATGCAATGGAAATGTTATTCCATTGGAATTATTATTGTTATTATTTGTCTTAAGCCACAGAACCAAGAGCAATTAGTCTTGAATCATGCTTCTGCCTGTGTTTGAAGCATCATGTGCCAATATGAAGCATGTGCACTGTCCGTGTGACCACTGGCTCGCATGCCATTTGTCCTATAAAAAAATATTCTGTTTGCTTCAAGTTCTGAGTAACACTCTTAAGTTTTTGGAAAGCTCGATTAGCTAAAACAAGCCTGGCTGGAAAGGAATATGGCAGGGATCCACAAATTCTGTCAGGATATATTTTTTTTAAAGATTGTGGAAAAAACCTGCCAAATCTGCTCCATCTGCTCACATATGAGTTCTTCAATGTTAATAGGTTGGGCAGTCGGGAGATTTATTTAATCAATCTTCATGGCTAGTGCATCAGGTAACAACAATTATCTTTCCCCTTAGCACAGCAGTGCTGCTGTTTAAAATGAGCTCAATGTGTGTTTAGAATATGTTACTAACTGATACTGGTGCCCTGGCAAAGAAAACAGTAGCGTAATGTTACCACTCATCGTGAAGCAAGCAGGTCAACACAAGAGAAAATCAGGAATAGTTTGACTGAGAACCGACTGGACCAGCAGACATTTCTGGCAACCCTCGTCCTGGAGTCCTTTCTCTAGGATTGGATTTGTGCAAATTGGTTTCATGCTCCTGGAAGTGACACGATGGGAAAAGTGAGGCCACGGACAAAACAGAGTCGTGGGTTCTAAGCATCTTTACCATTTCCACCTGTCTGATATGGATAAAATATTTAATTGTTTTTGTAAAATAAGGACAAAATCTATCTACTACAAAAGGCCTTTGAACATAGACATATACTGTTTCTGACATATAGTATATACTCAATAAATATTTATTGAATTATCAAATAAAATGATATGCATAATGTATGCCTTTCCACCACAGTGCTTCATATATGAACTCAGTTATGTATGAATGTGGGTTTTTTACTAGATAACAATATAAAAATGGACAAACAGATACCTAGATAAGTGGGGTGAAAGGGCTGAAAAAGCAGATCCCTCTTTCTCTAAAGTGTCTTCTCCAGTTACTGTCATTAAAAATTCCATCAATAGAAATTGTTTCCCTTGAGTTTTGAAATAATTTTGGCAATTGTATATGCTGCAAGGGAAAGATAACTAGCATTTATTGGATGCCTATTTGTATGACACTACTGAATTGGGCACATTACCTGACTTTTTTCACTTAAATTTAAAAGTTTTCATGTGAACTAGTTATTATTATACTATTTTACAGATTTAAAAAAACTGAGACTAAGAATTGCCATAGTGCCCAGGGTCATACAGGCGTGTCACTAGTATTTGGAGAATCTAGAGTAGAAATCAGGACCAACTCCAGATCCGTGTGTGCCTTCTTATTCTGCTATCCCATGATGAAAACAAAATCATTTGAAATGATGGGCCTTCATCTATTGTCAAAGGACATGTTGGTAGCATTAATTCAAGAAGAGAAGAAAAAAATAGACTTCTAGAAGAATGGATTGTGGAAAGGAAATACAATGCACTTTGCAAACACTTCAAAAATTTTCCTTTGGGCTAAATAGTTTTTCTTGTCACCATTTTTCCACTAGTCTTCTCAATTGGAGCTTTTTCAAAAAGCTTTTTTTTTTTTTTTTTGAGGAAGACTGGCTCTGAGCTAACATCTGTTGCCAATGTTCCTCTTTTTCTTTTTTCTCCCCAATGCCCCAGTACCTAGTTTCATATCCTAGTTGTAGGTCCCTCTAATTCCTCTATGTGGGACACTGCCTCAGTGTGGCTTGATGAGTGGTGATTAGGTCCGTGCCCAGGATGCAAACTGGAGAACCCCAGGCCGCTGAAGCGGAATGGACGAACTTAACCACTACACTGCCAGGCTGGCCCCCTCTTTAAAGCTTTAATGAGCACTGTTTGGGTTTATACCCTAACACTACTATTTAGATGTAATGGTTAATTTTGTGTGTCAGATTGGCTAGGCCACAGTACCTAGATGTCACTTAAAGGTTATTTTTTAGATGAGATCAATATTGAAATTTGTAGACTTTGAGTAAAGCAAATTACCCTCCATAATGTGGGTGGGCTTCATCCAATCAGTTGAAGGCCTTAAGAGAAAAAGACTGAGGTCCCCCAAAGAAGAGTGAATTCTGTGTCCAGACCGCATTTGGACTCACACTACAACATCAGCTCCTCCCTGGGTCTCCAGTCTCTCAGCCTGCCTTGCAGGTTTCAAACTTGCCAGTCCCTACAATTGTGTAAGCCAATTCCTTAAAATAAATCTCTCCCTACATATACACACACACCCTGCTGGTTCTGTTTCTCTAGAGAAACCTGATTAACATACTAGCTACATGACCTTGGGCAAGTTATTAAACCATTCTTTGCCTCAGTTCACTCATCTATTAAATGGAATAATCATATGGACTTCATTGGTATTAAATAAGTTTGTATATCTTTAGCATATCTAGAACAGAAGAAGGCACGTAGTTAAGTGCTATATATACATGTTTGCTCGTGTTTCAAAGCATTTTGAGACATGCTTCCTGTTCCAAACTGCCTGCTCAGAAATTTCCTCCAGAGAAATCCTACCACAGTAGAACAGGAGTCATTTTTTTACTAAGGATATGGCTCTTAAAATCAGAGGTCTTTGATGCTAAATAGAGACACATATACTGCATTCATTTTTCATGTATCCCAATTCACTTAAGCATTGTCTTACTGTTCTCCTGCCTGCGATCTTCTAACACAAATTTTAGATTCTCAACCCAAACAGGCTACCTAATTCTTGAAGACCTGAAATTTTTTACTCTTCCTTAGCTGTGTCCAGGGCCTTAGACAGGGTAATCAGCCCATTAAAATTAGACACACACACACTGGTTTTATTTCCAGATGAAAAAGAATGACATAGTTTGAAGAACTTGGAAATGACTCATAGTTGACTAGAGCACTTCGTGAAGACTCTTTGATCCCTGAGTTAGTTTTCTAACAAACACTTGAGTTAGTTTTCTCTTAATTTTTCCCTGAGTTAGTTTCTAACTAATACTTTCAAACAGTCAAGAAGTGAAAAAAGTCTTGGGTTGCATCTAACCCCAACTGAGTTATATTATCTACTTCTTTTAAAATAGGAGAATTGATGTTATCATTTTTAACAGTTCTTTATTGCTGTCTTTCAAATCATTTGTTGTTTATATCATCTATATGCATGATTCTCTGGGCCTTGTTGAATCTTTCTCCTGGAAACTTGGCCATAAACAAAAAATAGTTTTGGGCCATAATTTTCCACTTTTTCTGAACCTACACTGAAGTTATATGGTATGATATTTTTTTTAATATATAAATCTGGGTTTGTTTATTTTTTAATAAAACATATATTTCAGATGTACATGATGGTTTGATATGCATATACATAATAAAATGATTACTATAGTCAAGCTAATTAACATATCATCTTCTTACATAGTTACCATCTTTTTTGTGATAAGAGAACCTGAAATCTACTCTCTTAGCATATTTCTATTATTCAATACAATATTATTAACTTTAGTCATCATGCTGAATTAAATGTCTAGACTCTTCCCACATACCTGCAACTTTGTACCCATTGATGAACACCTCCCCACTTCCTCATCTTCTCAGCCACTGGTAACCACCATTCTACCCTGTTTCTATGAGTTTAGCTTTTTCAGATTCCATTCATCAGTGAGATCATGCAGTATTTGTCCTTCCATGCCTGGCTTATTTCATTTAGCATAATGTTCTCCAGGTTCATCCATATTCTTGCAAATGGCAGGATTCCCTTTTTTTTATTAAGGCTGAATAAAATTCCATTACCACTTCTTCTTTATCCATTCATCCATTGATGGACAGTTGGTTTCATATCTTGGCTACTGTGAATGATGCTGCAATGAACTTGGGAGTGCAGATATCTTTTTAAGATACTTATTTCGTTTCCTTTGGATATATAACCAGAAGTGGGATTACTGGCTCATATGGTAGTTCTATTTTTAATTTTCTGAGGAACCTCCATGCTCTTTTCCATAATGGCTGTACGAATTTACATTCCCACCAACAGTGTATAAGGGTTTCTTTTTCTCAGCATCTTCACCAACACTTGTTTTCATTTATCTTTTTGATAATAGTCATTCTAACAGATGTGAGGTAATGTCTCATTGTGGTTTTGAATTGCATTTCCATGAGGATCGATGATGTAGAGCATCTTTCCTTATACCTGTTGGCCATTTGTATGTCTTCTTTTGAGAAATGTCTATTCAGGTCCTTTGCTCATTTTTCAGTCTACTTATTTGTTTTCTCGCTATGGGGTTGTCTGTGTTCCTTATATATTTTGGAAATTAATCCCCTATCAGATATATGGTTTGCAAATATATTCTCCTGTTCCATAAGTTGCCAGTTCACTCAGTTGATGGTTTCCTTTGCTGTGTAGAAACTTTTTAGTTTGATGTAGTTCCACTTGCCTATTTTTGTTTTGTTGCCTATGCTTTGGGTGTGATGTCCATGAAATCATTGCCAAGACCAATGTCATGAAGCTTTTCTCCTATGTTTTCATCTAGTAGTTTTACAGTTTCAGCTCTTACATTTAAGTCTTTAATCCATTTTGAGTTGATTTTGGTATATGGAGTGAGATAAGGGTCCAGTTTCATTCTTCTGCATGTGGATAACCAGTTTTCTCAACAACATTTATTGAAGAGACTGTCATTTGCCCATCATGTGTTTTTGGCACGTTTGACAAACATCGATTGACCATAAATGTTGTATTTATTCTGGGTTCTTTCTTCTATTCCCTTGGTCTGTATGTCTGTTTTTATGTCAATCCCATGATGTTTTGATTACTATAGCTTTGTAGCTTATTTTGAAATTAGGTAGTGTGATGTCTTCAGCTTTGTACTTTTTGCTCAAGATTACTTCAGGTATTCAGGATCTTTTGTGGTTCCATATGAATTTTAGGCAGTTTTTCTATTTCTGTGAAAAATGGCATTGGGGTTTTGATAGGGTTTGCTTCAATCTGTAGATCTCTTTGGGTAGTGTGGAAATTTAAACAATATCAATTCTAATCCATGAGCATGAGCTCTCTCTTCATTTATTTGTGTGTTCTTCAATTTCTTTCATCAATGTCTTATAGTTTTCAGTGTACAGAAGTTTCACTTCCTTGGTTAAATTTATTCCTAGGTATTTTATTCTTAATGTTGGCATTTGTCACTGTAAACTTCTCCCTTAGAAGTGCTTTTGCTGTGTCCCATAAGTTTTGATATGTTGTATTTACACTTTCATTTGTCTCAAGATATTTTTTGATTTCTCTTTTGATTTCTTCGTCCCGGACACATCAGTTGTTCAGGATTGTGCTATTTAATTTCCACATATTTATGAATTTTCTATTGTTCCTCCTGTTATTGATATCTAGCTTTATACCATTGTAGTAGGAAAATATTTTGTTTAGTTACCTGTTTGTGTTCTCTTGTAGCTCACCGAGCTTCTTTAAAATGATTATTTTGAATTTTTTGTCAGGCAGTTCATAGATCTACATCCTTTAGGGTCAGTTACTGGTGCTTTATTTTGTTCCTTTGGTAGTGTCATATTTCCTGATTATATGTGATTCTTCTGGCCTTGCATTAGTGTCTGCACATCTGAAGAAACTGGCACCTCTTTAAGTCTTTACTCACTGCCCTTGCCACGGAAAGCCCTTCTCCAATCAGCCCAACCAGAGATTGTGAGAGGGCCATCTGGTTAGGTTTGAGGGCAGGTTGATCTGGTGCCTGGATCAGCAGGTAGGCAGATCTGGAGCCTGGGTCTACTGGGTTCTTGGGTCTGAAGGGCAGGCTTGTAACCTGAGTCTTCAGTGGCAGGCCTGGGACATGAATCCACATAGGTGGGCCTGGCTCTGACCACTGGGGTGGACCCTGTGATTGGGTCTACAGGGTCAGGCCTGGAGACTGGGTTTGCAGGGGTCAACCTGTTGCTGAGGACAGTCTTGAGCCTGAGTCTGCAGGGGCTGGCCTGGCACTGAGGTGGGTCTGATGCCTTGGTTTATGAGGATGAGCTGGGGCCTGAGCCCACAGGGGCTGGCCTGATGCTGGGGTTCACTGGGGCAACCTTCTTACTGGGGTCCACAATCACGTCTGGTGCTCACTTCTCTCTCCTTCTCCATGGAGAGGGTGTCTCTCTCAGCACTGGACTGTCAGGCTTGGAGAAGTGGTGACATGGGTAATGTGAGATTGTCCTTCATATCCTCTTCAATGCATCTTTTCTTATTTCTGTGCTCTGCTCAGTTGCTGTAATCTCTCACCTGCAATTCTTAGCTCTTGTAAAGGTGTTTTTGAGTGTGGATAGTTGTTCAAACTCATGTTTCTGTGAAGGGACAAACACTGAAATCTCCTATTCCACCATCTTGCTGACATCTTTCCTCTGACATGAGGTTTAATATATCTAATATACCATGCCATTGATAAAAAGAAATTATTTAAAAACATGTCTGGTTTCTAAGCATGGGCAAACTCTATACATTCTTTCTAATTTAGGAGTGATGTCAAAATCAATTTCTCATAGAAATGTGAAAGTATAGGTTTCTAAAGATTAAGGAAAAAGTGCAGGTCTCTCAGCTTTCATTAGCAGGTATCTTCTCCAGCTGTCTAGGCTACTTTCCAGATGTCTCATCTACATGTCCATATACAACCTCAAAATTAACATGTTTTCAAGTGAAATTGTCATCTTCTCCCCAAATTCACATGAGAATTTATTTATTATTTTACCATATCTCAATCTCTCAAACTGTAAACTCCATACCTCTTCCTTTTTTCAATCCTAGTAGCTTTCAAATCAGGTTAATTTCAAAAATGTTTTTCAAAACTAGCCATTCTTGTATATCTTCATTGCCATTGTCTTAATAGATGGTAGTAAATAGGTTCCAAAAATGTCTGGTACAGTGGGAAGTGGAAACACACCATCTAACATTGTGCATATATCACTAATATATTATATATTCTTTCTCATTAAAAAAATTTTTTCCTCAGATATCTACTTCTAGTTATTGAGATTTTGGATTGGATGAAGGAGGAACGATAAACAACTCCATTTATGTTGCTCAAATTCTAGATTAACTGAGAGATGGACAAACTCAGAAGATGGAAATCATTTTATAACTTTATTACTAATTAATTCTAGGTAGGAGAAACTAGCTTAGACGTATGGCAACAACAGACATCCTAATACTAAATCTCAGAAATAGACAGACGACTACATCAGAAATCTGTTAGTCACCCTCCCCACTGTAGCCAGTCCAGTAAATTTAAGTGGAGAGCAACAAACCAATATGTTTCTTTCCTGCAGGGAGCTGTTTTTGAAGAGAGAGAAGGAAGGCAAAATTGATTGAATTACAGGCACTGTTTCTCTCCCAAGGTAGTTGGGTTACCTTACTCCACTTCCCTGGGCCGGAGGAAGGGATAACACAAAGAAGCCAGGATTATTTAGGAGGAATTTTCCACTAACATCATGACTAGAAATGACTCAGAAGACCAAATTTATTTCCCATCCCTAAGCCAGGCCACCTGGAGTTGGCCAAATTGTGAGGGTAAGGGTACAATCCTCCATACTACCACATTTACCCAAGACATCTAACCCCACTGCAAATAGTTAGGATCAAACTACGGAGTTAGAGGGAAAAGTTCACACAAGACCATCCTCACTCTGACACCAACTGCAATTTTGAGGCTTTCTCCAAACCAGCCTCAGGTTTGATAATTAAATAGGAAGGCTCACGGAACTTACTGAAACCTATTATGCTCACAGTTATAATTATTATAGGAAGAGGATACAGAAAATGAGCCAAATGAAGAGACAATAGGGCAGCTTCTGGGAACATTCCAAATGCAAGACTTCTATTGTTCTTAGGATGCGTTACTCTACCAGCATCAATGTGTGACAATATACACAGAGTATTGCCAACTCTGGAAGCTTACCTGAACTTTGGTGTCCAGAGTTTTTTTCGAGGTTTCATTATATAGGCATGATTGATTGATTGACCATGTTGAACTTCAAAACATGCCTGCTTTTTAAACTGAATTCAGTCTCTAGTTGACTGTTACTGCAGGGTCCAAAGTCCCTAGCTTAAACTAAATGCCTGAGCTTTCTGATATAGCCAGTCCCTACCCTAACACTGCAGGGTGTGGCTGGCCCCATCCTGAGTATTCTCTTTAGAGTAAACTATCACGCGTGGTTCAAAGGGACCTACCATGAAATAAAGATACTCAGATCACTGAGGAAATTCCAAGGACTTAGAGGTTACCTTCTAGGAGCTGGGGACAAACGCTAGACTTCTCTTTGGACAAAATCAAATTCCTTATTGTACACAGGCCCTAATCATATCACTTCTGAACTGCTTTGTAGTATTCCAACTGACTTCCCAGCCACCCAGTCTTCCTCACTTTAACACTGTTGACTATGGTGTCAGGAGTTATCTCCTTTCACAAAGAAGAAAACAGAAATAGAAAAAATGGAGGGAAAGGAAGTAGAAGGAAACTAGATCTACTCAAGTCATTCACATCCTCCTCCTTAAAAGACCTTCTGCTCCTGGTTTCCATTTCCTGTTTGGTGTATAAACCCCTCTAAAATCCATCTAACTTACTGTCGCATTTGCTGGCCCTCTCTGCATTCCTGCAGGATGACATATTACTCTTCACTGATGGTCCCTGTTCTCTGGAAATTCTAATGCTTTTTGTGACTCAGTCTGTTGGTGCATGGTGTTGCTTATGTCTAGAATGCCTTCAGCTCTTCTTTGTCTGGAAAACTCTGATTAACTTTTCAGTTTCCAATATATTAACAGTATATAGTAAGGCTAGTTATTATTAAGTGTGGACTAATTGTTACAACAAATAGCCCCAAAATCTCAGTGGCTAAACATCATACAAAGGATATTTCACACCTTTGGGTATTTGTCAGGCTGCTGTCCACACAGTAATTTAGGGACCCAGGCTCCTTTTATCTCAACACTGCGATTTTCTAAGGAAGGCCTCAGAGTCCTCCACTGGTTCCTCTATGTTCACTCAAGTGTTGAGAGAATAAAGATCTTTCGGGAGATTTTTAAAGGCTGCTCCTGGGAATGGTATATGTCATTTCTGCTTCTGTTGGTGAGAAGTAGTCACATGGTCTCATCTAGACGCAAAGGCCCAGAAAATGTAGCCTCGCAGGAAGACTCAATGGGAAAACACAGAAAAGCTGGTGAACACGTAGAGCACTTCTGCCAAAACAGTTGAAATGTCACCACCTCAGTGTTTCCTTCAAAATGTTTCTCAAGAAGAAATAGTTGCTCTGTTCTTGATGATGGCACAGTTTTCGTCCGTCTAGTGCCATATGCCATATTGATTGCAATTTATTTATTTGCATATCTACTTCCTTCAGGGGACTATGACTTCTAAGAGAAAAAGGGCTGTTTCATTTTTCTTTTTGTCTCCAGCAGTTATTATGTCTGACCTATAGTATATGTATAATAAATACTTGTGGGTGAGTGATATAATCAAGGAATTCCCTTCAAATATATCTCATATCATTATAGGAAATTCATCTGACTACCATTAGAATCACTAGGCAGAATGTAAAATATTCTAAGTTTTGTGACTTAGAATTTCAGAAAGAGGAGAGGGCTCCATTATCAAAGTAGGAGAAAGAAAGGGAGAAAAAGAGATGGTGATGCAGTGTTAAGGGAAGTCAAATGGATTTTTTTAATCCTCTGATTTCTCTAACAATGCACGTGAGAACTGCAAGTTCAGTTATGGAAGGAAGGAAGATCACCTTTGACTATAGAAAATTTACAGATAAGCACTCTAACGAAGACAGGGAAGAATCTAAGTTTTAAGAACCAGCCAACAATAATCTTGAATATAGTATTTGACCAGAGATCTTTTACTGGGGGTCATAGGTCAGAAATACATTCATAATTTTATCCAGGAACCACTATTAACAAACATTTAAAATATTGATATATAGCAAGACACTATTTCTATATATAATCTAAAGATCTATTTATTGCCATGTTATTTTTATTATAGCATGTAACTATTAATACAAATACTCATCCATGTAAGGAACATACCTATAAAGTAGTTCAATAAAAAAAAAATCTAGATACACAAATTTAGGACAATTACTTAAAAAAAATAAATAAACGAAAATAGTGACCTGGGCTTTTGGGTAAGTACCTCATCACTCCCTATAGATAATTGGAATGGAATTAAGTAGGTAATTTTAGATGGACATTAATATAGCATTCTAAGTAAAAATAATCTTGTATCAGTTTCCTAGGGCTGCCAGAATGAAGTACCACAAGTTGGGTGACTTAAAAAAAAAAATGGAAATTTATGCTCTTACAAATTCTGGAGTTTAGAAGACTGAAATCAAGGTGTTGGCATGGCCGTGCTCCCTCCGGGCCTCGGGGAGGATCCTTCCTTGCTTCTTCCAGCTTCTGGTTGTTTCCGTCAATCCTTGGTGTTCTTAGTTTATAGAAGCGTCACTCTAATCTCTGCCTCTGTTGTCACATGGTGATCTACCTGTGTGTCTGTGTCCCTGTCCTAATTTCCCTCTTCTTCCCCAATCATATTGGATTAAGGCCCACCCTAACGACCTCATCTTAATTTGATTAAATCTGTGAAGATCCTGTTTGCAAATAAGGTTTTATTTACAGGCACATTGTACTAATACTTCAACATGCCTTTTGTGGGGAAAACACAATTCAAGTCATAACTAATCCATAGGGCAAACCACACACAGGTGCTTAGTTTATCTCTTTCTTGTTTTCCATGCTTTCCAGATCTAGCTTTTATTGTTGCTTATTGTGATTTGTGTGGGTAAAATAATGATATTTTATCTTTGGAAAGGGATTTGGTGTCACTTTCTTCCTTCAGCTCTTTGAAAGGCACTAACATCCCATTCTGGAAGATGCCAGCAGTTGTGTTTTTTCTCCTTATGCTCAATGAGAGCAGCTGGTATTCACACAATAAACTCCCAAACAAAGCTATCATTCCAAAAGTTGCCAGTGATTTCCACAGCTCCAACTGACTCTCAAGCTTATAGGAGTCAGTCTCTCAGGCTTATCTTTAGCACAGTCATTGGCAAATTGTTGAGATTTCTCTTCCATCACTAGCCTAGTGGGCATATTAAGTGTATGAATCCCCTGGACATGCAGTTAAAGAAACTGAACCGTAGCTCATAAACCTAGCTGTCCCCCAATAAAGTGAATGTCACGCAATCAAAGTCATCTCCCCAATATATTTGCATTAAAATGAAACATCAGAATGGTCTTTTCCCCGCAAACTTCCTGTTTCAAAGACAATTTAAATGTGAATTTTGTCTTTTTTCTGCTAATATGTTGGGGAAGGCATTCAAAGATTTCTCTTGACCCTTTCTTTTGTTTCCTGCAGTAAAATGAATCAAATAGTTCAATAAAAATCTTAACTCCTAAAAGAGAAAAGAAGAAAGCTGTATATTGCCAGGAAATTAAACAATACTATACCTGGAAGCGATCACACTGGGATAGCTAATTAAACATTTGAATTCTTGGATGTATGAATTTATAATACTTGCTTCAAGCTTGGTTGCTTTTCTGTTTCTCTTTAATATAATTCACCAGCATGAAGGTCATATGAAGTTAATATATTAAACACACATACACACACACACACACATACACACCATGGCTCCAGAAGGATAACAGTATAGGCTGTGTTGAATTTGGAGAACACTCATTGGAGAGGTGTAGATTTTAAACTCCTGCAGACAAGAGGTTTTCTTTCTTATACACAGATTCTGGGAAAATATAATTTATATGTAAGATATATTTCCTGATGACAATCTATTCAACCAAATTTTTTAGCACTTACTAAATGCAAAACTTCCTGTTAAGTGCTATCAGGAACAGAAGTGTGGCATTAGAGAGGAAAAAAATTATACTGTTTGAAAATGTGATGGAAACATCAAAGGTAAATGAAATTAGCTATGTAAATTGTAAAACATTAGTCATCATTCCATAGATTCAATGAAAGTATAATAATTCTACCCTCTCTCAAGATAGAAAATAAAAACATAAAGAAATAAACTCATCTTGAACAAATAATCTGTCCTACTAAGCCTACTAACCCTTCTCTTGCCAATATACACAATATTTTTATCACACTATGCTGTTATGAGGAATTTAAAGGCAAATTACACATAATTTCTGATCTGCAGCTCCTAAGTAAGCTTGGGAGTTTGTAGAAACTTTTAGTTTTAAGGTTCCTTTTCTGTTTGTTATTGTTTTAGTTTGTGTAAATTTCAACAAAGGAGTTCTCATCTTCTAAAAACACTAGATTTAAATCTGGATTAGTATTCCGTCTGGATGTTTATGATAAAAAAGTTGATTCTTCAAAATAAAGACTGAATGGTATAGATGTCACTTATAAATATTTTTCTAAAGCGTCAAACTAAAATTCTTTAAATGATTCAAAATCCCACTGAACTACATTTGCTTCTGTAGCCCTTTCCCTCATCTACCTATCCTAAACAATTAAACAACTCTCTATCTCCCTAAGCTAAAACGTAAGATTTGATTACATTAGGAAAACTCAATCTCTTCATTAATTTTCATTTTATTGAATATTATATTAAAATAAAATATTAATTATCAATTTGAAACTCCTTTGTTAGCTGGGTTTACCATGCGTTTTAAGGTACATATATATTTGGCTCCATATATTACTCCTTTCCCTTTATAAACTCTCATAATCCCAATGCACTACCAAGAACCATGGAAATTTAATGGACAGCATAGGATGAACAAGAACAGAACTTTTTCATGGTCACCTCTCAGTTCCTACAACTACTGAATTATTTATTATTATTGAATGTTTATAAGGAGGCAGATACTATTCTAGATGGCAGTATAGTCATGCTCCATATAACAATGTTTCAGTCAATGATGGACCACATATACCACGGTGTGCCCATAAGATTACCATATAGCCTGGGTGTGTAGTTGGCTGTAGCATCTAGGTTTGTGTAAGTAACTCTGTGGTGTTTGCACAACAGTGAAATAGCCTAATGACACATTTCTCAGAATGTATCCCCATCATCAAGTGACTATGACTGCATACAGAACTAAACAAGAAAGCAGAGATTCCTGCCTTCCAGTAGCTTACCTTCTGGGAGGAAGAGGAAGGCAAGGAGGAAGCAATTGTATAAACACAATACTTGAAGAAATTGAGAAGTGTTATAAACATAATGAATCTTAGCGCTATAAAAGGCAAATAAGTGTGGTAGTAACTCTATGGAAGACCTCTCTTAGGAGATCTAAATGAGGAAGAGGACTTGGCTATGCAAAGACCACTGTGGAGATAGCCAGAGGGAACTTTAAGAGTCAAAGACCAAAGGCAGGAATAAGCTGTTCAAGGGAAAGCAAAAAGGCTGGTGTGTTCCAAGTGGAGAGAGGGAAGAAGGTAAGAGATAGAAAGGAAGGTACGTCCAGGTTTTGTAAGCTGTGATAAAAAGTGTGATTTTATTTCAAATAAAATACCTAGAAGGTGTTGGAAGATTTTAAGCAGAGCAGGGAGGTGATCTCAAATGTATTTTAAAAGTTTACTGTGGCCACTCTATGGTGAATGAATTGCAGGGGAATGTTTTCCTTAGGGTAGAGACTAACCTCTGTAATAGAGAGCCACCAAAATTAACAGAACGTTAATTAACAGAACAGAACAGAACGTTTCTCTCTCAGGTGGAGAGAGGGTTGGTGTTCCATTGCAGGTGGGCATCTCCCCTCCAAAGGATCATCCTAGGACCCGGGTCCTTCTCCTTTGTAGTCTCAATGGTGGTGTCATTCTCCATTATCTCTGTTCTCCTGTCATAGCTCCATTATCTCCATCGACACTGTTCACGAGCATCGGTCCACACTCCAGCCTACAGATGAGGAAAGAAAGAAAACAGAGAGTAAGCAATTTCTCTTTTAAGTGAAAGTTAACACACATCACTTCTGCTCACTCTTCACTGGCTGCAATTAATTATGTGGTCACAGAGCCAGCTAAGAATTGTGATTCTATTACTAAAGGGAAGAAGGAAATGTAAGGGGGGAAACAGAGAAAACAGAAAGTGCATACATCCAACTAGTCAACACAGGACAGGATGGTGTCTTGGGCTAGGGAGATGGCAATGAAGAAATCACCTTAATCTCCTGAGCATGCTCTGTGTTCTACTGCACATTGAGAATGCTCTATGTTTTGCTACACGCTGACCAAGGCGTAGAACTCAGTCCTTATATTCAACCGCCCCCCCGCCCCGGAAAAAAAATACGTCTCTGCTTTTTTCCGTGAATCAGCCTTTAGTAAACACTTGATATGCTGCTAATGACGTGGGCTCCAGGGGTCAAATCACTTCACTTCAAATCCTACCTCCATATTTACTGCTTGTGTGACGTTCAGTAAATCACTCAAGCTTTCTGTTCATTTTCCACACCTGTAAATACGACATGATAATGGCACATATGTTTAAAAACTATTATTAGGGGCTGGCCTGGTGGCATAGTCGTTGAGTTCCCAGGTTCCATTTCGGTGGCCTGGGGTTCAAGGGATGGGATCCCGGGTATGCACCTATGCTCCGCTCATCAAGCCATGCTGTAGTGGCGTCCTACCGGCAAAATAGAGGAAGATTGGCACAGATGTCAGCTCGGAGCCAATCTTCCTCACCAAAAAAACATAAATAGAAACTATTATTATAATTAATAGAGTTGTTATAGATAACTCTAATTTATAATTATAAATTATAGAAATATTATTGTTTATATAATAATTGTGCTGGGCATGCAATCCATGCACAATAATTACTAAGAGTTGCTTCCTTGAAAGTTATTGAAGTTTATGCCTTAGCAAAACAAATATCCCAAAATGGAATATCAGACATCCCTCTTTTTAATAATGCCATAATCTTTTACAAAACTCAGGATGTAGCCACTTCTCTTTCATAATTGCTCTATTGGCTTTCTTGTCTGCCCCTCCATCTGAGGTGCCAAAGAAAGGAAAAATATCCTCCTATCTTGTGCGAAAATTGCATAAAATTGAGAATGTTTATATGCTCCTGGGATTACTGGTTAAATCTTTATTGGATACTGGTATTGCTTTCATATAGCATCTATGTTAGACATATTTCTAACAGTCTGATCAGATATGTCTCATTGTTACTTTCACCTTGGAGTTATATGTGTCTTTAGAGGGTGACCGGTGACAGCTGCCTCATGTCTCACTACTTATCTGCAGGAAAAGAGGAAGCTGTAGTTGATAGGGAGTAACAAAGATCAAGAAAAATGTTGCTGTCGTATTTTCAGGAAAGAATGGAATAGCTCTGTTCTTGTGGGTCCCCAAACAAATTTTGCAAAATTCAGGATATTTAATGAGACTTGGCCCAAAAAGATGAAAAAACGATAAAGCAGGATCAGCAATGGTCAGTAACAAAGTCATTGGGATCATGGGACATGAGAAAAGGGCAGTATGAAGACCTGTGTGTTTGACTAGGAGAGATACCTGTGAGAAAAGATGTAGGAGGAAGTGCACACAGCATGTCATGGGCAATAGCCCAGGTTGGAGAGGGAGGGAAAAGAGAATTGAAACTCACACAAATCCTCACAACTGAAATGTATGGACAGAGCTGGGGCTAAACATCTGAAAATGAACATTAAAGCATGTATTTTCGTTTGACGATAAGGAGAATTGCTCAGGAGTAATGTGGTAAATACACATACATGCAAAGCTTGTGTCTGTTTGATGACATTCTTTAAAGAAAGCCCTCCCAAAGGCATTAAGACAGAAGGAAGGGGTGCTCATTGTCATTATGTTTATTCTAAATGCAATTTTATTATAGCTACTAGAAAAATGGCTTGAACTTGCACAAATTGAATTAATGGCTCATTCTCTTGTTCATCATTCTTGTAGAAGAAAAGAAGTGGACATTACATTATGGCAGAAAAGCATGATCTCAGGATACATTTCCCAGGAGAGTTGTATACAAGACCAAATAGAAGAAGTTAGTTTGAACAGGAAGACAGATTTTAATTACAGGTGGTTATTAGTTTCTTTCTTCAGAATGAGGCATCTAGTGTATATATTTGAAGGGTAAAATACCAAATAATAAGAATATTAGAAAAATGTAGAAGAATATCTGAATGCCCTCTGGTGGGAGAGAGCATTTTTAGCAGGACCCGAATTTAGAAATCCAGAAACCATAAAAAGGCTGACAGATTTGACTACACATAAATTAAAATGTCTGTTTGACAAATATGCCCAAGCAAAATAATAAGACAAACAATAGATTGAGAAAATAGATATGATAAATGGACACTTAATATGTCCTTAATATTTGATAGTTGTCTATAAATTGATTAAAAAAAGATAAGACTAAGAGGAAACAATGTCAAAGATTATAACTAGGCTATTCACAAAGAGGAAATGCAGTTGGTCAACAACCAAAAGAAAAGCTCTATTTAATTATGTGACAGGAAAGTACAATCAAAAACCAAGAAACAGAGTCTCTTACCGGTCAAATTTGAAATTAAAAATAAAAGAGATCAAAGTCATCTATTCTGGCAACAATGTATAGAATTGGGCACTTTGATATGTCACTCTGGGAAGCTGAGTTGCTACAACCTTGTTAGAAAGCAATATAGTATTATGAAGTACATTTTGACATAACTTTGGTCTAGAAATCTCACTTTTTAGGATCTTTCTCCCATACAAAATACTTCTCAATAAAGATACTTGAACAGAAATATTTTAATCACAAAAATTTTTTAGGGTGGGCAAAAAAGAACCATAAAAACCTGAATATCAGTTTGCTGCAAAGAACATTGCACTGATTTCGGTATAAAAGGAAAATTCAAAAAGTATAAAAATTAAAGAAAAATAGGAGATCAGGTCAGGGGAACAGAGGTTGGTAGCACAGTCAGCCGAAGCACACGGTGGCATTGTGCTCAGCTGAGGAATGTGTTATGTAAGACATAAAAAATTTGTCTAGACTAAGTAAAGAAAGACAATGAGAAGCAGCAAGCTGAAATGGAAATTTAGGGATTTGTGGCTCAAGGTACTATGTTTCAAAATCTAGCTCACCTGTCTGATCTTCCTTTTTCTCATCTGAAAAATTGAGATAAAATACTGAAATCACAGGGCTGTTGTGAGAATGAAAACAGCTAACTTTAAATCACTCAGTGTAGCTCCTGGTAGAGTGTAAGTGCTCAATTCCGAGAGAGAAGAGTCGCTGTAGGTCTCTGAAGATTCCTCCAGGAGCAGCTTCACCAGGACTGATTACCATCTTGAGATCAGGGACTGGCACAGCATCAGGAGAGGAAGCCTGACCCAATGTTCATGCCAAACATGCAGATGACGGAAAGTGTTATTTTGAGTTTACTTGCTTTGCAATATTGTTGTTTTTCAGACACTTCCTGAGCACATAAATATTCATGAGTGCAAATCAAATATTGTAGTTATCATTTAAATTAAAAGATGCAACACCCGTTAAGAGGAAAATATGCTTTTAAAAATACTTTTTAAAAAAGTTTAGTACCTTCGATGTAAAAGGTAAAGCTCCAAAAAGCCATTGAAATTTATGGAGCTTAATTTTTTTTTCAACAGAGAACAGAGAAACTAAGACTGGTTCTAAATGTCCCCATTTTAAACAAAGGAATAAAATCCGCTTGTGTCATCACTTCAGGAAAGCCTTTTCACAAATACCCACTTCCTCCCTGACCACAACCACCAAAACAGCCTGGAGTGGAAATTTTATACAAAGAATACATGAAGCAAAATCACAAGAGAAATACTGCTCACACGAATATGCTTGTTTCACACTGGAAGGGAGAGAAGCCTGTTCAACTTCCATGCGTCCTGCATGCTTTTCCTAGAGAACCTAATGGATATGCAGAGTTGATGGATGGTTGGCTGCATGGCAAATGGAGGAAAATTCTTTATCCATTTTATCTGGCACTTTTTTATTATTCCAGGTAATCATCTGTAAGAGCATTTTAGTTGCAGATTTAGAATGGTTTTTGTAGTAGAGTTTTATTTTACAGCTTAAATTAAATATTCTACAGGTTTATAAAGGTATGTTATATTTGAGAGAGCAATTCCAACTTCTGAGAATGAATCCTAAGGCACTAGTTAACCATATAAGAGTTAAATTACAAAGATACTCATCATAGCCTTTTTTTGTGTAAGTGAAAATAAGGAATCAACATAAGTGTCCTGTAGTGGAAGACTTGCTTAATAAGTCCTCAGACACTTATTCAACATAATGCTGTCGAGCCATTAAGAAAAATGTTGTGAATTAATACTTAGTAATTTAAGATGATATTTAGAATAGCTTGATACGTGAAAAACGATTCGTTAATGTTCATACACGCCTATACAGACACAAGCAAAAACACACGGCATAATGATCTAAATGAAGGTAAGTACAAATATTGTTCACAATCATTGTCTTAGGGGATATTTTATATTTTAAAAAAATTTTGCTTATCTCCATGTTCTCATTCTTCCTGAAATCAGTAACGTTTCTTTGTAGTCACAAAAAGTAGAAGCTAGCATTTATTAATTGCTTACTATGTGTCAGGAGCTATTCTAAACATGTACTGCATGTTTTTTCATTAATACTTTCAACAACCTTGTTACATTAGTACTACTTGGTTTTTTAAATTTATTTTATAGATGAGAAAACTTGGGCACAGAGCATGGGTATAGCAGATATAAGGGTGTTTACCCAGGTAGCCTGACTTCATAGATAATTCAGAAATTTAGTTTAGTTAAATATATAATGTACACCACATTAATGATCAGGTAATGTCTGTGTGTGTGTGTGTGTGTGTGTGTGTGTGTGATGTAGCCTCTTGTTCAGATACTCCAAGGCTGGTTTAGATATCCTCTGCTAACCTCTGTGCTCCTTGGTACACACACCCGACATTCTGTCACAGCACCCATCATTCTTTATGCTGTTGATTTACTTATTTTTTTTTGCATTTTACTTATGTATTTTTTATAAACTTTAGACTGTGTAAGTTACTTGAGTACAAGATTGCATTTTTGTACCCCTAGCATCCGAGAAAATGCTTGTCAAGTGGAAGATACTCAATAAATACTTGTTGAATGGATGAATATAATTCAAACATATCCCTAAGATGTATGAAATTACATTATATTCTGCTTAACATGATTCACGCATCTGCGTGGGTGTGATGTTTCAAAATAATTAGTGGCAAGCCCTTCAAATGAGAGCAGAAGAAAGCATGTCTTTGCTTCTCTGTATTCTCTCCCCACTCAAAACAATTGTAAAGTAAAATCAGCAGGCACACACAGATCATTAATTTTAAGAAAGGGAGTCTTTCAAGATGAAGCACAAGAATACAAGCCTGTCTGAGAGAAAAATTCAGGAGGCAGAAAAAAAAGCCGTATCTCTTATATTCTTACCATAGAGAAATGACTATATTCAAAGTCTTATTTTAATTTTTTATAAAAGGGGGGAAATGTAGATGAAGTGAGAATGAATCGCACCGATTCAATGAACGCTTTCATTGCAAAATCATTGGTAGGTTTCCATCAGGTCGTGTTTCAATCACGATGAAGTTTTGTTTTAGTTTTCTTTGTTGTTGTTGGTAGTCCAACTTCATTATGTAATTAATAAGTATAGAAAGATACAAAATCAACATGACTAGGAGATTGGAAATTTAGAGTGAGTTTTGATCATGGGTTTATGGTAATAATACCCCAACCCTTACCACCACACCACGCAGAGTCTGACTTTTGCTAACAAATCCCTGTTGAGAAGTTGCAGGCACAGAAAAGCAGATATTTTAAGTCATCTAGGATAAGAAGAAAAAGAAAACTGTTTAAGAATGTTTTTGAAATTATATAAACTGATGTGAATAAAGGTGAAGAATCACATAATCATCAAATTTCAGATGATGATCAAACTTTCACTTTCAAGAGCAAGGACATTTCCCACTGGTCGTGAGGTTTTATTTCCTGTTTGAATGAGCACGTAGATTTAACGAATCTGCTTTATAACAGGAAAAGAAATTTGAAAATAAGCATCTTCAAATATGTCATTTTAATTCTTAAAACAATACTATATGACATGTAGTAGTGCATAGAAGATAAAAGATAGCATTTACAGAATGTAGATTCTAATATAGGAATTAACAAATATCAAATAAGTTTTTTTTACTGAGGTCATATTTGTTTACAACATTATATAAATTTCAGGTATACATCATTATATCTCGACTTCTGTACAGACTACATCGTATTCCCCACCCAAAGGCTAGTTTGCCATCCCTCACTGTACACTTGTGCCCTTTTACCCATTTCGCCCTCCCCCCACCTCCTTCCCCTCCAGTAACCACCACTCTGTTCTTTGTATCTATGTGTTTGTTTGTTTGTTGATTTTGCCAATCAAGGCATGTAGGCATAGAAAGTGTTTAATATTGGGTAGTACTTCAGTTTAGCTACAAATTACTTTTAGGCATTCTTAAAGTTCTTTGCATCCTTTTTTTCAAAAATTGGCTTATAACTATGCCTTTTCTTTTAATCTCGGTCTGTGTGATGCTTTTCTTAGTGGACTCTGATCGCTGAGCATCAAACTGACCTGTCTACCAACATTGTTTCTCGAAGTTTCAGGGATTGTTTTAGGATCTGTTTCAGTATCTATGAAGTGAGGACTTCCCACCCAGACTGTAGTTCCTCTGCTCAGAGACACGGCAGCCTCAGGGGAATCCATGGCATTCAGTGTTGGCCCTCATATTCCCTACAGGGGGTAGAGGGCATTTGAGTCTAGTGTGTAAGGGGAAGGTTGTGATCATTTTCTTTGTTTTAATGCTAGTAGCTTGAAGCAGAGTCACGTCATATGCCCTGAAGCAAAAGCTATCTGAACACTTATATTTAAAAGGATCATAAAAATAGTACTAATAAATGTCACAATGAGAGCCATTTTGTTAAATTTCCTGTTTGCTTTAATTAATTCCACAGTGTAGTAAGATTTATTGGTGGGCTGTGATCTCCACAAAGAGTGGCCAATTCAGAGGTGGAGATAGAGGTAGAGGCAGCTTATTTTCCACCCTCCTTCACCCTTGGAAGGAGATCAAGGAATAGGCCATTTGAGATGCATGACTTGCTGCCCTAAAAAAAAGCTTGTTGGCAGGAGTAGGATGGAGAATGGAAATGTTTAGGCTGGGCCCCAGAGATCTATCCAGCAAAGGCCAACATCAAGGTTTACATTTCCCAGCCCACCTTGAGACTTCAAAGTCTGAAGGAGGTACATGTCTGGATAGCCCCCAAGTGAAAGCAAAAGGTTGGAGATGCAGGCTCACCCAGACAGCCGACATGAGAGCAAAACAGCTTAAAAGGGAAGCTCTGCCAGTGACGTCCGAGGATGTCATCTTCCCATGAGAAGAAACGCACATTGCTATTCCTCAGTCAACTGGAACATGAGCGTTAGTTTTCCAACTCCAGCAGACATTTTTGAGCATAGTACAAATCAGACAGATATATACCCTCAAGATTTTGGTCACAAGTGCAAACCAAAAGACAGACACATGTTTGTACTTAATGTTCGGAAAGGGCTGTTGGATGTTCTTTATTTATTATTTCGGCCATGTTTATGTTTATTATTTCAACCATGCCTGAGCATTGAGATTCCTTCCCTTCATCTTGGATATTAAAGTCTTCTAAACTGAAAAGCATTAAGAAGAATGTTTGCAAAAGTCATAATTTAATCATATTATAAGGCCTAAGTAAATTTTCATGCTATAACTATCATCTAAGTGGGAACAATCGAGTAGTTTAATATCTTGGGCTTCTTTTGGGCCAAACATTAGCCAATGTTTCCTTTCCCAATTATCACTGATGTAGTATGAAAATGAAATAAATGAGACCAAAACATTTCTGTGGTTAGCTGAAAGATGTCCATGATTTTCAAAAATCCTTTGAATCCTAAGTAGAACATTAAAATTCCTCTAAAGTTAGCTATGAAAATGCTTCATAAATACACCATAATCTCAGTTATCTTTAGTAGTATTTCAGGCCATAATCTTTACAATTTAGGTTTAGAGAATTACCTTCTTTACAATGACTATTCAGAAGAAGAGAGGGGAGATTTATAATATAGATAATAATGTTTTTCCTTTTTGAATATTCTACCAATGTATGATTTCTATACAACATGCCTTGCTGAGACTGAGTCTTATGGGATTTAGTTTTATTGATAGAAGAAGAGAGAATAGAGTCCGCTATGTGGATAATTTATTTGATTTTACTATGCTGCATGTTTTTATAAGAAAAACTTAAAAGAAAATTAAACTCATTTAAAAAGCACATCAATTGTTTTTGCAACAAAGCAATTAAGGAAGCCTGCCTATCTGAAGTGATGGGTAATATTCTAAGCACAAAAAAGGCTAAATTGCCTTCTGTTTGGAAATTGTGTGCTATCTCTCAAGGTTTAATAAGAAAGGGGTGTTTGGGATTAATATGAAGATTCAGTACCCTCTGTTATTTATGAGTTACTAAGAATTTACTATAAATTTTAAAGTTACTATCAATTCAAATAAAATGATTTATGAATAATTTTTCTCTAGTCTGTTCCTGAAACTAAGCAGAAATATTTTAAAGTATAACAATTAAAACTCAGAGATTACCTTCTATTACTTATGCAGATACAAGCAGGATAGAAGGTACACTTAATTAGCTTCAATTGAGAGCATTCACCAAAAATTAAATATAAATGGTTTCTGAAAGTCCTTTTAATATCTCCACACAGTGTTCAACATTGTATTAAGCACATATGGTTTATGACTATTTACAACATTAGAAATAAGATCAATAGACACAAAGATAGGAAGAAAATCAGTAATTACATGATGGTTTTCATTGTTGAAATTTAAACTGTGAAGAATGAAGTGCTAACATCGATGAAGCTGATGACAAATACAGGGACCAAATAATGAAAACTCTGACCTGTCATGTCAAAAAATTTGTACATCATCTCATAGGCAACATCATTCCCATGAAGAACTTTAATCCTAAAATTGACATGGTCAAATTAGCATGAAGTGTTGCAATATATATTTGGAGGACGGCTTTGAGAAAAACAAAGGCTAAACCAGAGCTAAGGAGAATAGTTAGGAGGCTATTACAGCAATACTGAATCATAATGAGTACAGCCTGACCTAGGACAGTAGCAATAAAGATAAAAGGGAGATAGAACTCAAGATATATATAAAAAGTAAAATTGGAAGAATATGGTCACAGGATAAGGAAAGTAGAGGATTCTAAATTTCTAGTTTGATGGAGGAGAGGATCCTGGAAATATCAGTTGAGAAAATGAGGGCAAATTTGGGATGATACTTAAGCAAATGAGATATATAAACACACTCTTTGAATAAATCATTTTTAATTTATTTTTTCCAAAAAAACCTTGGTTAGTGATTGATATATATAGAGGGAGAGACACATATACATATATGTATACATATATATATGTATACATGATATTCATGGAAGATAAGGTAACTAATTTTACTGAATTTTTAATATTGTGTATGAGGTACTGGACACTGATATATATATATATCCCTTTCCACAGGTGTTGATCCCAAGAATACTAATGAAAGTCTTGCATGCTAATCTCTATCTCAGCAAATACTCCCTGGGGAACACAACCTGCAGCTGCTAGGCTATGTAAATAAATACATACATGTTTTTATTTATGATCCTACCAATTTAGTATTATGTTTTCTGATTAACAGAAAGGATATTAAGGCTCAAAATGTCAAATAATTTGCCAAAGTTCAAACATATAGAAAATGTCTGTGATGGAATAGTTACAGAGGCTAACTCAAAGAATTACTACATTGAGATAGTGTTTTGAGTTATTGTGTGATATAATTTTCCTTCTCATGATGGTTTTTTTCCTTGTGGCGGGTGGATATCCAAGGTTACAGCTCTGGGCTGCTTCTCTCCCAGGCCCCATCAACCATAAAACTCTGTGTAGAGTACTTTTAGAGCTGCTCCTAGGATTTTATTTTACAAATAAAGGCTACTGTTTCCAGCCACTTAGTGTATGAAGTATGTATTAGATACGGATAAGGAAGTGAAAGTGAAAGACGGAGAGAGGTAAAGTGGAGTAGGGAAGAGGGGGAGGAGGGAGAGAGACAGACAGACAGACAGATAGACATTGATTGTCTACCAAAGAGCAATTCCTCCTTTGAATTGCAGAAGTGCAGTAAGTATGGGACAGAGAGCTTTTACCTTCAAGGGAGTGGTACCTTCCTGTAGCCACAGAGCATGAATCATAAATATTCTAATTATTCATAGTAATTCCATTTCTTTCTCATTGTTGTGACGTACAGCCCAGAACCTTTTCGGGAATGAAGGACTTATTCCCCCAGCTATTGGAAGTGCTATCAGTAAGTACCCCTCAGCTATCAACCCCTCAGCTGTCTTTGAGGATTGCTTTGGCTCGAGACAAATGGCTCTTTTATAATGTACTTAAGTATCGAATCACTACAATGTACACCTGAAACTAATAGGATACTGTATGTCTATTATACTGCAATTAAAAATAAAAAAAAGAAAGATGGCTCACCCAAGGTCAGGCCTCTTTCCAGCAGCAGCCTACATTTAAAGCTTAAACAGCTTGAATGTATGAAAGCCCAGAGTCTTCACCCCAGCTTGGGAAACTCTGAAACGCCTATCCCATTTCCAAAACTACCTATGGATCAGAGGAGGCCTTCATGCTCCCGCATGCCCAGCTCCATCTTCAGTCCAGTATTGTTTCCTTTCCCTCACTTTTCGTATGTGTTGATCCCGAGTTCTCGCTAATGAAGGCCCTGCATGCTAATCTCTATCTCAGCAACTACTCCCTGGGGAACTCAATCTGCAACTGCCAGTGATTGGCTTAGATTAGGTAGGCGTGTGAATCAGTTGGCCAATACAATATATTCTGGAGAAGATATTTCTTCTTAGGTAAAAATACAGAATCTTGAGAAGAGAAGCCTCCCTTTCCACCTTCCATTCTGTTTAAATGCCTGGCAGCTCTCCTTTGACATGAGGATCAACCGAAAGAATCATAGATATAAATATACCCCATATTATCAATGAACCACTGGAAACTCCTACCTTCTGATACCTTGTTATATGGAAAAATTAAATTATATATAGGGAAAGCTACTGTCATTAGATTCTCTGCCACTTGTAGACAAAATCACACTACATTGCATTGTAGTAAGAATGTGTGTATATGTCGATACTGTATGTCTAGTGTGCAATTGATTTCCCTATGTGTTTTGAATGTGGTGCTTAATGAACTGCCTTGATAAGGGCCCCAGAGACCTTCCTTAATCTTACTATGTCTTGATTTTTATATTGGTATATCACCAATATTTATTTAATCTGGCAATAGTTTTCTCCATCTGTATTTGTGTGCTGTGACTTAATTTAGTCTTCTGTGATGGTTAATTTTATGTGTCAGCTTGGCTGTGCCATGAGATGCCTGAATATCTATGTGGTTAAACATTATCTCTGGGTGTATCTGTGAGGGCATTTCCAGAGGAGATTAGCATATGGACTGGTGGACTAAGCAGTGGTCCTCTCAAATGTAGATGAACATCATCTACTCTGTTGAGGGCCTGAATAGAACAAAAGGCAGAGGAAGGTTAAATTTGTTCTCTGCCTGATTGGTTTTGCTGGAACATCTTCACCTGCCATCAGCACTGCTGGTTCTCAGCCTTCAGACTTAGACTGAAATGTGTACCATTGACTCTCCAGTTCTCAGGCCTTCAAACTATACCACTGACTTTCCTGGGTCTCCAGCTTGCAGACCACAGATCTGGGAACTTCTCAGCCTCCATAATCATGAGAGCCAGTTCCTTATAATAAATCTCATTATATATACAGAGAGATTTATTAAATATATCATAAATAATAATTTTAATGTACTATAATTATATTTGTGAATTATTTATATGTATCATATATATATAAATCTCTTTATAGAGAGAGATTCTGTTTCTCAAGAGAATCTAATAGTCTTCTTTTTGAATCCATCAATATTATGTTTATATATTCTTTATTAATTATACTCTTCAATATTTTTGTATAGCTGATGGTACTTCTGTTTTTTTTTTTAATTTTTAGTGCTGTCATGGATTTATTATTTTTAAGTATATTGTTCTGCCATTTAAAATGATAAATAAAAAGAATGAAATGGGAGAACTCATATAACCCGATTTCTGGACTTATAATAAATGTATAGAGGTCAAGACTACATGGTTTTGGCTTATATATAAAAAAATGACAAAATAACAGAATAGAAAGTCCATAAACAGACCCATCCAAATATGGTTGATTTATTTTCAATAAAAGTGGTCATGTAATGTGATGATGTTACCGGACACATACACAGGTTCTTTACCTGCCACACAAGAGGGGCCAAATAAAACTGGAATGCCAGGCTTATGGCAAGGAAAGAATTTTTATTTCGGGTGACGTCAGCCAGGAGACAAGGGTGAGCCCTGAAATTTGTCCCATCTCCCCAAAAGATGGGAAGCAAAGGGTTTTAAAGGTTGTGAGTAATATGGCTGCTTGTAGGGAGGGGGAGGCTGTGACCTTGCTGGTTGGAGATTTCCCACCAGCCTTCGGCCCCTGTGAAGCTGTGGCAGGAAGGAGGAGGGCAAGATAAGGGAATCAAGGGTGCGTGTCCTTGGTTGTCTCGTGGATGGTGGATTCTGGCACCAGGAAGCCAAGGAGTGGAGGTCTGAGGAGCTTTAGCTTCTTGATATTCCCTGGATATCAGTTTCCCTGTAACAAAACTTCAGAGGACCTGTAACTCGCCAAAATGTTAGCATGAGGCCCCCTGGGCTCTAACAATTTCTAACTTCTGTTTGCCTTGTGAAGTTCAGGGATACAAAGGTTTAAAAAACTGATATTTACATGTGAATACAACTTAGAAAAGCAGGGAAAGGAGATGAATACTTTTGGTTTTAACCCCGTACATGCTGGATTTAACATAGGGCAACTGATACCAGGGCCCGCATCAATGAGATAATTGTCTTTTCATCATTTAATGGAAAAATTGCACATGAAATGCCAAAAGAAAATAATGAACCTCAATCCTCCCCTTAAATCATATACAATTAAACAATTAACTGGAGATTAATTATAGCCCTAAATGGAAGCACTAAAACGATAAAATGTCAAGAATAAGCTATATGTTAAATGTTTATGACCTTGGATTAGAAAACAATTTATTAGATAAGACACAAAAACATATACTATATTAGGAAAAAAAAAGGATAGATTGGATGAACTTCCTCAAAATTAAAATCTTCTGTTCTTCCAAAAACATTACTAACAAATAAGCGATACACTTTAGTTTGCAAAACACATACCTGAAAAAGAACTTGTTTCCAGAATATATAAAGAATTATTACAAGTCAATAAGAAGATAAGCAACTCAGTAACAATGAGCAAAAATAAAGCTAAACAAAAACTCCTCCAAATAAGATATAGAGATAACAAATAACAACAAGAAAATATGCTCAATGTCATTAGTCATTAAGGAAATGCAAATGAGCACAACAATGCAATATCACTACACCCCTGTTAGAATTATCTAAAATTAAAAGATTGAAGATGCCAAATGCTGGATAAAAAAAGTGTGGAACAATTGTAACTCTCACCCATTTCTGGTGGCAATGCCAAATGGCATAGCAACTTTGGAAAACAGTTTGGAGGTTTCTTATAAAATTAAATATGTCACTTACCATTCAATCCAGCATGCCCACTCCTGGTTTTTATCCAAAAGATGAAAACATATGTCCACTGAAAGACTAATGCTCATGGCAGCTTTATTCATTATAGCCCAAACTGGAAGCAATCCAAATGAATATCAATCAGATATTTGATAAGCAGAATGTTATATATTCATGCATCTCAAAAGCATTATGTTAGGGCTATATATTGTCTAATTCTACTTATAAGATTCTACAGAAAAGGCGAAAAAACAAGTGGAGGCAGGAAATGAATGGTTGCCAGGGTCTGTGGGGATGGAAAAGGGACTGACTATATAAGGAGAGGCAAGGTAACTTTTGGAGGCAATCAAAATATTTTATGTTTTAATGTGATAAGAAGTCACAACTGGATACATTTGTCAAAACTCATCAAAACGTACATTTTCATACCTATGATGCTCACTCACCACGACGTAGTCATACTTACCATAATTTTAAAATAGCATAGTTTTCATAAATTATCAATTGATTTTTATAAAATGTTTATAAAGGATCAAGGAGAGAAGATGGATATTTTTCTTCAAAAAATCTTTTGTTAAAAGAAAATTATATGGGTTAATCAATCTTAAAATAATCACTGCTTATACAACTATTGTACCGTGTTTTAAATGTATTTTTACTGAACAATTCAAAAGTGTGGGAAGCTAAGAACAATGTCTATACAAATTTGCATTAACAATGCATATGAAGTTTAGTCTTCTATCAGACTAAGTATGCTCATAAGGTATATCTGCTTGTAGGCTTATGTATTCCCAAAGACACAGGTAAAATGGGGAAGCCGCCAAGGGTCACATCAATTCCACTCTGACTCCTAACAGAATTTTCAGAGTGAGTTTCTGAAACTCCACGATTTAATTTCCCAATTAAGCGGAAATCACCTATTATGGGATTCCTGTGATAAAGGGAAACAAAGCATAACAGAGCAAACAAAACAAAATTGTTCAAATTAGTAAAAAAAAAAAAAAAAGACAAGAAATTACAATGCTAAATAAATGTAAAGAAATTAAACTACTAAATAAATATAAAGAAACATTTTGGGAGACATAAACTCTGTTTTTGTTTTGAATTTGCAATTGATATTCTCTGTGTCAATTATCTAAAACGTATGCAACTATTTACCTCCTCCACAGATACTTATATTGCCGTAAACAACCCAGTTTCTAAACAATTGGAAAGGACTAGTCCTACGAATGAGAGATTATACTGCAAAGTCATTGAAGTTTAAACTTAAAGAGAGTTTTTACTTATAGAATTATATTCCTGTTCCATCTATGAAAATTAAAGTTAATGTACAAAATAATGTAAAAATTGAGAATACTTGATAAAAAGAGGATGTATCAAATAAAGAGTATTTACAAAATATCTTTATTCAGAGAGTTTCAATATGCACATATACTATCTCATACTTGATAATGCAGGGCAAACAATGCCATATTAAAATTAAGGCTGGGATTTAAAGGCAGCATACTTGGGAAGTTAAAGACGCTGCAGAATATGATAAAACCATATTTTAAAGACTTCTCATTTTACTGAAAATTAGTTTGGAATCCTCATCAGTGTAGTCAGAGAAAAAAATTACTCTGTCTATAGCTCTAAGATTAAAAAGAGATCTGCTGAAGAAGAGATAATGAATTTATTCTCCACATGCATCCTGTGGTACAGAAGAAACAGTACTCTACATTATGCTTATATTAGACTTAAATAAATTTCATTATGAAAACAAGATTAGAAAGTAGCTTTGTAATTTAAAAACATACGTTGCTTATTCGAATTTTTGTAATAAAACATTTTCAGGATAATAATATCTTTCTGCACTTTTAGATAATTATCAAAGTGCATAAAAATAGGTTTTAGTTTGAATTTTTAGTTTTAAATCAAGTGAATTTAGAACTCAATCCCAAAACATCTGTAACTTATTCTGCCATTTACAATGCTTGGCACTTCTTACCTCTATTTAGAATAGGTGTGCAAGTAATGTTTGCTAAACATGAAAATGAGAATGGCAAATATAAGCTTGAGAATAGTCAGCACTCTAATCTCGTATTACCTGATAGAGTATACCTTTATAAAATCGAAGCCCATCAGAAAAATATTAAAATAAATAAAATACCTATTTGATTCATTTTTCTTTTAGTACACAAAGAAACAATCCATTTATTTAAATTCAGTAGTTTTATTGTAATTTTTTTTTTGCCAACTGCTACACTAATGCATCACTCTATAAAGCAAAAATCATCCAGTCAAACCAATATGGATATTCCTCTTCCTGCACATGACTACTTGTTACACTTTGAATGTAGAATTACTTTGATGTAAATATAGTAAACCTTCTCTTCATTTTTCTTGGTGCCCTTCAGAGTAAAATTAATGTCTACTGCTAGATCCTATTCCAATTTAATACCCAAGTTGAATTACTTCTCTTTTAACAATGCTACCCTGAATCCTATGAGCCAACTAATTTCCTAAGTAATTCCATGAAATAATTTTATATTGACTGTTAGTTAATATTAATTCAGGTTGATAATTAAGAGGTACTTTGAAAGTGGTTTGTACAACTTTACACTATTGAGAGGCTATATAAAAAAATGTAGAGGATTACATGGTAAAATATAACATGCCTTCCTGACTATTCACTGGGAGCTCTAGGATAAGGTGCTCAATTTTGTTTAACCCAAGATTTCTTAAATTCATAAATATAATTACTTAAATGTATAGGACATTTTGGGAAAATTTGTTTTAAGGGATAATTTATTTATAAATAAATCTAATACATAGGATAAGTGTACATTTTTTCTTGCACATAATAAATTTGATAATCCTAGCAGATGAGCTAAACAATATAATTTATATAGTTATATTGGATTTCTATTTTTGAAAATGGTTTGGCAGAAAATAAAATTAGATTATTTATTTTCATTTATTTCAATCAAAGCTATACATGCATGTGGTTCAAAACAACTGTTTAAGATTCTGATTCTGGCTAAGATTAAATAAATCTACTATAGTCTATCTCTCCCACTGATTAAAAGTAAAACTTCTGAACAAAATGCAAAAAGTGGTTGCCCAAAAGAGGGGATTCTGGGAAGATGGTGGAATAGGAAGTACCAGAAATCTGTCTCCCCACCTAGACATCACTTGCACTAGCAGAATCTGTCTGATGTAACTATTTTGTAACCCTGGAGTCTATTGGAGGCTTGCACTTTCCAGCAGAAAGCTTGGAGGTACCTTGAGGTCAATTTCTGTCAATTTCAGCTCCTAGCTCAGCAACAGCTATCTATTTCCCACTCCTAGACTCATGGCAGACAGCTAGGCACATGTTCCCAGAGCAGCTTACACACAGCTTGCAGAAGCTAGAGTTGGCAAAGAAGAGCCTATATTCCAAATATTGGGATCTGTGCTCTGATTGCTGATTGCTACTTCTGATCACAGAGCTACAGACAAGTCAAGTAGTTACAGTAGTTGCACCTCTCCCCATTGTTGTAAGCCCCTCTCGCTTCAGCTTAAGTGACTTCCAGAGGATTTAAAGGACTAGCACACTTTCTCCTCACCCCTTATGTTTTTCTATTTTTCCTCTTTTGGGAGCCAGACATTAAAGACTAGAATATTCAAAAGCAACTGCATAAATGAGGAAGAGTGACCATACATCCTCAGGAAAAGATTCAGGTTCAGAAAAGATGTGAGAATACCTTAAGTTTACACCTCAGCTGATCTTTGGCACAGAGACAGCTTACAACAAAAAAAAACCCCACAAAAACAATAATAAAAAAACAGCAAACTCTGATGAAGGGGGAGAATCTGATTTCCAGAGTTACCACATTGCTAAATGTAGATGTCTAATTTTCAACAAAAAATCATAAACTATTCAAAGAAACAGGAAAGTATGGCTGATTCAGAGGAAAAAATATATATAAACCAATTGAAACCATCCCTGAAAAAGAACTGATGGCAGATCTACTGTGCAGAGACTTTAAGACAACTGTCTTAAAGATGCTCAAAGAACTAAAGTAAGTTGTGGGAAAAGTCAAGAAAATTATGTATGAATGAAATGGAAATATCAATAAAGAGAAAATCTAAAAAGAAACAAAAAAATTTCTAGAGCAGAAAAATATAATCACTGAAATAAAAAATGTAAAGGCAGATTTGCCAGGCAGAAGAAAGAATCAGTGAACTTGAAGATAGGACAATGGAAATTACTGAGTAATAGGAACAGAAAGAAATGATTGAAAAAAGTGAACAGAGCATAAGGAACTTGTGGGACATCATCAGGCAGATCAAGATGCACATGTTGGGAATCCCAGAAAGAAAAGAGAGAGACAAAGGGGTGAAAAGATATTTGAAGAAATAATGCTGAAAACTTCACAGATTTAATTAAAGACATGAATATAAATATCAAAGAAGCTCAATGAACTCCAAATAGGAATAAACCAAAGAGACCCACAACTAGACATTTACTCAAACAAGATAACTCCAAAGACAAAAAAAGAATCTTGAAATTAGAAAGAGAGAAGTGGCTTGTCACATACAATGAATACTCAAAAGATAATCAGCAGATTTCTCATCAAAAACATTGGAGGCCAGAAGGTAGTGAACTGATATACAGTCATGCAATGCTTAGTAATGCATAAAGGTGCAATTTTGTGGAGCTGGCCCCATGGCCTAGTGGGTAAGTTTGGTGTATTCCATTTCAGTGGCCTGGGTTCAGTTCCCAGACACAGACCTACACCACTCATTGGTGGCCCACATACAAAACAGAGGAAGATTGGCATATATGTTAGCTCAGGGTGAATCTTCCACAGCAAAAAAAAATATGTAATTTTGTGACATCAACAACCAAAAAGAGTGTGTAAAGATCTGTAAAGGAGTTGAGTTTTTGTATGTTATTGAAGTTTAGATGGTATAAATTCAAATAACAATCAACAGATGTTAATCCTGAAATAATTCAAATGTTGGAATTATCAGATAAATACTTTAAATCATTTATTATAACTATGACTCATTAAATAAAGATAAATACTTGAAATAAATGGAACAATACAAATTTTCAGCAATGAGATAAAAACTATTAAAAAGATTTAACATGAAATTTTAGACTGAAAAAATTCAATGCCTAAAACTTTTAAAAGATCACTTATTGGATTTGATATTAAAATGGATATGAAAGAGGAATGAGTCATGAACTTGAGGATAAATTGATGTAAATTATCCTATCTGAAACACATTTTTAAAAATATGAATAGCTCTTCAAAGATTTTTGGCACACTTCATAAACTCAAACAGTTTTTTCATTTGAGTCTCAGAAGAAAAAGAGAAAGAGATGAGTTCAGAAAAAATATTTGAATTATGACTGAAAACTTTCCTAATTTGGCAGACATTATAAATTTAAAGATTTAAGAAAGTCAGCAAACCCCAAGTAAGATAACTTAAAAGATGACTACAACTAGACATATCATAATCAATAATACAATGAAAAGTTATTGAAATTTGCTAGAAAAAAACTGACACATTACCTAGAAGTTAACAACTATACACACGACCTCCTATTTCTTACCAGAAATGATAAAGTCCAGGAATGAGAGCTTAATAAATCTCAAAGGAACATTAAGAATTTTTCTTCCAATGAGATTGTTCTAAAAGAAATACTATAGAAAGTGCTTTAGGGTGAAGAGGAAAAATACCAGAGGGAAACTTGCAGGTTTGAAAATGATGGACGAGCAACATAAATGGTAAATCTTTGGATAAATATAAAATAATAGTTTTAAATACTTTAAAATATACTTGACTTCAAATTAAATTTAACATTGTTGAGGTTTTTAATGTGTATGATAGCAATATCATAAAGTTCAACGAGAGAGGATAAGGAAACCTACCTATATAATTGCAAGTGTTCCACATTTTACTTGAAGTATTACAATATTTACTCTAAGTAAACTGTGATATGTTAAGTATGCATATTATAATCCCTAGGGAAACTTCAGTAAAAAGAATGTAACCAGGGATAAACAGGACATAACAACCCTGAATATGTGTGCACCAAACAACAGCATTCCAAAATACATGAAAGAAAAACTGACAGTACTGAAAGGTGGTGCAGACAAATCCACAAGGATATTTGGAGACTTCATCAGTCTTCTCTCAGTAATAAGCCAAACAACCAGAAAATCAGTAAAGATATCCAAGACCTGAACACCACTGTCAACCACATTTGTCTAATTGACAATCATAGACCACTCCACCCAACTATAACAGAACACCCATTCTTCTCTCTTCAGGAGCATGTGAAACACTAAAAAAGATCAACTATAATCTGGACAATAAAACATATCTTCACAGACTTAAGATAATGAAAATAATTGAAAAAATAATGTTATCTGACCATAATAGAATTAAAATAGTGTATAAAAACAAAAGCCATATTTGATGGGTTAATAGTGAGTGGGACGGAAGAAAATGGAGGGAGTAATTTCCTAGAATTCTTTCTCAGTAATTTTTCTATGAAGCATAAGAGAGAAATCTCAGAATGTGATATTAAGGGAAATTATTTACTTATTTACTTACCTACTTACTTATTCACTTACGTGTTTCCTGCTTTTTCAATGAGAGATACCTAGCTGTGTCTTCCTGTCTCCTTACCCAGTTGTGTATGCATAGCATATTAATTACCCAGGCTGAGAGAGGATGGTAAAAATAAACATATGACATTTCATGTATCACTTCTTGGGAAGACTTGTACTATAATGTAGAGAATCTGCTTTAATCAAGCTTTGATTTTTTAATGTTAGATTCACATAATTTTCTCAATTTTTAGGTGTACAGTTCTATGAATTTTGAAAAATGCACACAGTTATGCAAGCACCATCACAATCAAGATATAGAACATTTTGATAAATCAAAAAATTCCCCTGTGCTCCTTTGCAATCAGTTCTTTCTTCCTGTCACTGCCCCTGGCAACCACTGATCTGTTTTATGTATAGGGACAGATAGCTTTTATTTTTAAAATTAGATTTTTCCATTCAAACATCATCTTTTAAGAAGCTCCAACATAAAGCAGACAAAAGCAGTTGTTTTGGTAAAGTGAATTTAGGAGGCCTGGAGATTAGAAAATTAACCTCACCTTCATCTCTGGCAGTGTTTTATAAAGCTTCAGGAAACCCTAGCTACCTCAGGAAGATGTTTGAAATAATAGTTATATGTTTTTGCACTCTCCTAAATTTGGATGTTTTGGAAGTAGAGAATATATTATTAGAGTGTCAACAGGTTGCTTCTTCATAAAACATGTACTTCATGAAAATGGGAGACAAAATCTCGAGGAATATATTTTGAAAAAAGCACATAGTTATGCAAACACCACTTTAATCAAGTGCATGGGGTGCTAAAAGTATTGATGTTGGGAATATTGAACTCCATTCATGATAGGTGATAAACTTTTACAGGCGGCTAATGGAGCTCTTGATTTCCTGTTTACCTAAAGACTTTTTGTACTCAACACTGCTAATTATATTACCATTTATTTTTCAAGTGGGGATATTGCCAAATTCTCTTTAAATACTCATGGAAAGTATTTATTCTAGATTTGTTCTTAGGTTATTTTTGTTAGTTTTTACATTTTTTATTGAAATCTTTTACATAAATAAATGTACACGTTTTAATTTTACCCTTATATTAGTTTTAACAAAGGCATAACTCCTATTCCATCACCCTGGAGAGTTTATTGTGTGTATTTTATTGTCAGTTCCTGGCCCTTACAAAGTGAAAAGTCCTTCTCTAATCTCTATTGCCAAAACTTCATTTTGCCTGTTCTAGAAATTAATATAAATGAAATCGTATAGTTTGTACAATAGTATAGTGTACATAAAACATATTTTTGAGATTTAGCTATATTGTATGTTCCTTTTGATTGATGAGTAAATATGTCACAATTTGTTTATCCTTTGACTTATTGATGGACATTTGGGTTAAATTCAGTTTTGGTTTCCATGAATAAAGCTGATATGAACACTTGTGTACAAGTCATTTGTGAACAAACATTTTTATTTATCTTCAGTAAATATCTAGGAGTAATGTCATAGGGTGGTTATGTTTAACTTTATAGGATTTAGCTAAAGTGTTTTCCAAAGTGGTTGCATTAGAGTTCCAGTTGCTCCACATTCTCAACACTTGACATTGTCAGGCTTAAAACTGTTTATAGTTTTAACATGAATTTCCTTTACTGCTAATGATTTTGAAGATTTTGTGCATCTTCTCATGTGTCACGATCATTTATAGATCTTCTTTTTGAAGTTTCCCCATTGCATTGCTTTTGCACCTGTGTAAAATCTAATGGATATATAACTGTGAACCTACTTCTGGACTCTTTTTTTCCATTTATATAAATGCTCATTCTTGCAAAAACACCACAGTGTCTTGATTAATGTAGCTTTATAGTAAGTCTTTGATTTGGATAGAGTAAAACTTCCAAGTTGTTTTTCAAAATTACTTTGGTTATTCTAGGTACATTGCAATTCCACATGAATTTCAGAATCCTTTTGGCAATTTCTACAAAAAGATGCACTGGATTTTGATTGGGATTGAATTGTATTTAAAGATTAATTTGGATATAATGACTATCTTAATGTTGACTTTTTTCAATCCAAAATCATGTTATGGCTCTCCATTCATTTATGTATTCTTAGATTATTGATTTTTGAGCCTTTCTTCTTTTCTAAAGTAAGCATTTAAAGATATATATTTACTCTTAAGCACTATTTTGGCTAAATTCCACAGATATTGATGGATTTTTAAATTATCATTCCTATAAATCATATGCATATGTACACATACACACATAATTTCCTTTGTGGTTTTTTTTTGATCCTTGAATTATTCGGAAATGGGTTGCTTACTTTCCAAGTATTTAGGACCTTTGTAGCTATCTTGATGGTATTTATTTCTACTTTAATTCCATTGTGGTTAGACAGCATATTCTATAAAGTTTCAAACTTCTAAAATAGTTGGTTTGTGGCCTAGAATAAAATTTGTATAAGTGAATGTTCCATTGCATTGTCTTATTACTAGATGTGGTGTTCTATTAATGTCCATTAGATCACACTGGATAATAGTGTGGTTTAAATCTTCTATATATTTACTAATTTCTTATCTGTCTATTATCTACTAAAAGAGACATGTTTAAAATCTGAAGCTATAAGTGTGGATTTGTCTATTTCTATTTGTATTTCTGAAAATTTTGTTCTATGTATTTTGAATTTCAATTATAGTTGCTACACATTTAAAATTGTTGGGTTTTCTTTATCAATATGCTCTTTCATCATTATAAAATATCCCTCTATTTCTGGTAATACTCTATTCCTTGAAACCTACTTTATTTGGCATTGATGTAGCCACATCAATTGCTTATGCTTGGTGTTTGTATCTTTTCTATTCTTTGGCTTTCCATCATTTACCTGTCTTCCATTTTTCACCATCTTGAGAATATCTGGATTTAAATTTTGAGTGTTTAATCCATTTACCTTTTTAGCATTTTGGGGGAGTATGTTTGGGTTAGAATCATTTTGTCCCCTCTGTTCTTCATTTCTCTATTTCTGTCTTCGTTTCTGTTGTTCCAGACTTTTTTTTGTTTTTAATGCTATTCTCTCTGCTCTATAGGCTTACTATCCATAGATATTCCTTGTTGCTGTTGATTTTTAATTATTGCCCTTACAGTATATATTTTTAAATTATCATAGGCTGCTTAAAATTAAAATTGTGTCTAAGCGCGATTGTCATTGTAATTGTCATTTCTTAGTGTTTGCTGAGCTTTCTAAATGTGTGTCGATTATTTTGTTCAAATTTCAGTTTGCCTTTATTTACAGGGTAAATTTTTTAGTTCATGGACATGACCTTTTGTTCTTACATGTAGCCTTCTGGGATCACAAAGTAAAGCCTAAGGTGTTAACAAGCCTCTTGAATTTGATGGGATTCACATTCCAAACTTTCTCTCTTCTGCAATGGGCAGCTGCTGATAGCCGTGCTTAGATTCTTACCCTTCTACTTGTGGTTTCCCCCTTGATTTCTTGGACCCTTGCCTGAAATAAGCATAGTTTAGTGGTCTGTGAAGGATTTTAGGGGGGTTTCTATGCACATTTTGAAGATTTTACTCTATGAATCCTATTATTCTGATATTTTCTCTCTCAATTTCCAGCCCCTTTTGGAGCCCCAAATTATATCTCTTGACTCCTCAAGAAATAAGTCTTTAGCTTTCTATCTTTAGCTTTCTATTTGTGTTCTATCTGGTGACCACGTGGATGAGGGCGTGTTTTCAGGAGAAAACTATGTTACTGTGGATTTCACCCACTTTATTTTCCTGCTTTCAAGAATTGAATCTCCTCCAGTTTCTGTTCATTCTACAGTGCCTTCAGTTAATTGTTTTCCATATTTTGTCCAGAGATTTTATTGTTTATCAGCAGGAGGGTTAGTCTGATATAACCCACTTTGCCATTAGCAACTGCCAGAAACCTGCTTTTAGGTTTGTTTTGAAAACATTGTTAATTATTGTTTTCTGATCATGGAAATAATAAAGAGTCATTATAAAATATTTTTGAAAACACATAAAGTGATAATGGAGAACATAAAAATAACTCTGTTGTTATCCTAATTAGAAATTAGAAATAAACACTATTGATATTTTATGCATTTTTCATATTTTTCTATGCACACAAACACATATGTTTATAGCTAAAACCTGAACTACTGTAGGTATATGGGTATACACATAAAATTAAATTTTATAAAGATGTGTTTTACTTAGCATTATAATTTTTTATGTTCATAAATAATCTTTTAAAACATCATTTTAATAGCTTAATATTGCATCGCACAATTAGCCATAATTTATTTATCTATTCCAATAAATAATTTATAAGTATCTCATAAATAACAATGTTAAGTATTTTTGTATGCAAATCTTTGTTTAAATTTCTGATTTTTTTTTAGTTTAGAATTCTAGAAATAGATTACCAAGACAAAAGATATAAATATTTTGAAGACTCTTGGTACATTTTCCTAAGTTCTTTTCTCAATTTTTTCCTAAAAAATAAAGTATGTGAAGGTATCTCTTTACAACATCTCCAATTAGCAGTTCTTGATAGTTGACTTTGCTTTTACCTAATTGGGAGAGTTTGAATTGATTATTTTTTATATGCTACTGACCACTTGTATTGTCTTACTCTATAATCATCTATCAATATTCTTTATTGATTTGCATGAGTTCATTTTTTAATCTATATTATTCACAATATAAGATTTCCAGTGTGATTGTTTCTAATTCAATTTTGAGTATAAATATTTGATTTCACTGTAGCAACCTCTGTGATACCAAGTTTTGTTTATTTTGTTCTGTTTTGAGATGAAATTCACATAGCATACAATTAACCATTTTAAAATGTACAATTCAGTAGCAGTGAATTCACCGTTGTGCAACCACCACTTCTCTCTAGTTTTGAAATTGTTTTATGATCCCAAAAGAACATCCCACATACTTTAGCTCTTTGAACGTTTTTAAGACAGTTAATTTATAGTTTTTCACCAGTAAGTCCAGTGTCTGGGTTTCTTCAGGGATGGTTCCTTTCATCGTCTTCTTTTTTTATTTTTGCTAAGGAAGATTAGCCTTGAGCTAACATCTGTTGACAATCATCTTCCTCTACTTTATATGTGGGTCACTGCCACAATGTGGCTGACAAGTGGTGTAGGTCTACGCCTTGGATCTGAACCCGCAAACCAGGCCCACTGAGGCAGAATGCACTGAACTTAACCACTATTCCATTGGGCCAGCCCCTCCTGTCATTTTTTTTTCTCCTTATGAAACGGTTAAACTCTCCTCTTTCTTTATAGGCATTGTAATTTTTGTTGATAACTGGGCACTTCAAATACGGTAGTGTATTAACTCTGGGTCACAGAATTCTTCCAGGATCCCAGGGGTTATTGTTTTTTCATGTTAGCGGCTGTGGTTGTCCATTTGTTTACTGACTTTTCCAAACTATTTTTGCAAAGACTGTGTTCCTTGTCATGAGTGGTCACTGAAGTCTCTGTTCCTCTGACACTATGATAGCCAGTAACCTGACAGAGATTTCCTTGAGTGTCTAAATCCAATTTTGAAAAAAGTATCCTGTCTCCTTAAATTCCTTTGACAGATGCCACCTGACAAACTACTTGAGTCCCATAATGTTAAAAAAATGATCAGCCTTTATGCCAGTCCCTCTGTGACCCACTGGGCAGATCAAAACACACATCTCAGATTTTCGGAGGATGTTGTCCATATTGCCCACCCTGGCAACAGCAACCTGCAAGATGAGAACAGGCATCTCCCATGGCTTCCTGCTGTGAGGCCGGGTGATAATAGCTGCTATGTGAAACACTGAAATTCACTGAATGTTTCCTGCCTCTTTCTCCATCAAGTCTTCTCTTGGATGATGCAAGTGTTTGGGTAGACTGCAATGTTCCAAAATGGTTGATTCTGATAGTTTTTTCCAGTTCAATAGTTGTTTTGGTGGAGGGAACAATTCCTGGAGCTTAATACTCAGCCATCCTTCATGACATCACTTGGACACTAAGTTTTTGACCATGGGCCAAAATAATTTTTGCTTTTGCCACTGAATTTTGCAATGAAAGCCCGGGTGAGCTTACACCAAATTGCCCACTCATATGGGTGGTCTGTTTCCTTAATGATAATAATTTTTAAATATATACTTTTCAAATTTATTAGTTAACACAATTTTGACTGGATGATCTCACTGGAAGCAGTTTTATGTTATAGAACATTGAAGTTTGCAAATTTGGGGAAAACTGCCTGAGAATGTAATAAGGAGGATAACTGACATGTTTTTGACATCTTGTCTATCCTTTCTTTACAGTACTACACACAGTTAGGTAATGTCAGGAGTGGGAATTGAACCCAAAAGGCTGGAAAAAGTGCCAGGAAGATCACAAGGAAAACTTAATCTGCAGTTGATCCATTCTAAAAGATTGAGGAAGGGTTGAGAAAAGGGCTGAGAAAGGTTGGCATATTCTTTAAAATGAGATATACAATATTTTAATATGAGTATTTTCAACTTGGAATTTTTAATGTGATAGTATTTAATGTAACAGAATGAAAGAACATAAAACTGCTCCTAAAATTTAACTCAGAAAACTATTCTTTTCGTAAATTCTATAACCACATTCTTTATTTCCTAAATGTCTCTCTATGCAATATTAATACATATTCTTTTTATGCAAACTCATTTTTATAACAATGGTGAAAGCATATGATTCACTTCCATTTAGATTCCTTACATATTAAAAATAACTTATGAAAAAAGTTCAGCTAGCATAATTTATTAGGCAGTACAAAGACATTTGTATGATGCTTATAGTTCAAACTTGATTTAACATATTAAAATAATTTGTAAAGGAAAAGAAAAAATACATTCATACTGACACATGTCTTGAAATTCAAAATATATGCTAGATATGAATAGATATACACTTCTCTCTATAATGAATTGTTCTGCAATTGGAGACAGCACATTTTGAGGAATTTTTATTTGAATAAGAATGAAAAATTCTGAACATTAAAATGTACTAAATTGATTTCAGTTAAAGGCTGTTAATGCTATTTTAGCCCCCCCTTCCCTACCCATTGTCCAGGAATTCTAGTGATTTCACTGCATTATCATGGTGTATATTTCCAAGTGGAAGTACATACATGAGAAGATTGATGTGATTTAAAAGGAATTTCTGGGTCAAGGCATTGTATAACGCAACACTGTGAAATCAATAGCAAATGGGAAAAAATAACATTGGAATTGGGATGGTCAAATCATATAATAAATGAATTGTTTGGTTCTTTTGTACCATACATAGCAGGTTGGTCTCAGTTATATTGATAATTTAAGGAAAAATCATTTGGAAAATTATCTCTCTTGTCTATTGTACTTTGGATTAATCTGAATAGCACTGACACTGGAAAAAGAGGTAAAGAATTTTATGAGCTCATTAATCTACTCAATCTTTTGTTGATAACTCCTGTGAAGCTGGTATTCTGCCCTGAAGTTTCAAGAGAATGATTCATATTTCTATTTCAAGGATCTGGTGGTAGAAGCAGACAAAGTAACAGATACTTAAAGAACAGCGTGACTGGGGCTATGATACAGGAAAATGCAGAGTGAGTTGGGAGTATGAAAAGTCACTTTACACACATAAAGGGAAGATTCTCATCTGGGTCTGAAAGGAAATGTTTTTGCTGAAAACTCCCTGAATCATTTCATTGGATAAGTTTCTTCAAGTTTTATAGAACTGCTCTTTTTTAAAAAAATTTAAATTTAAAAGACACATTATCACTGAATAATCTCATCTGCTTCCCAAGGTTTAATAATCATATATTCGTTTCGGGTAAGATATGACTCAAAATTACATTGGATTAAATAAGATAACACGAATTTCTGTTTCATATAAAAGTTCCAGTGGGTAGGCAGCCCCTAGGTGTTATGATAGTTCTACTCCACAGTTATTCTATTTTCTTGAATGCATGGCCTTAATTGCCAAGGTCACTTTATAGTCAGATGGCTGCTCCAGCCACAACCGTCACATCTACGTTTCAGAAAGGAAGAAGCACAAGATGAAGTAGAAGTTGGGGTACCTCAGCAAGCTTTTAAGGTAAGTTTCCAGAAGCTGATGCAGGTCACTTCAGTTTACATAACATTGGCAATTACTTAATCACATAGCTACACTGAGCTGCTTTGGAAGCTCGAGAAACGCCGTCATTCCAAGTTATCGTTATTTTTATGGAAGAGGTGACAAGAGATGTTTACAAAACAGCTTCTAAATTTAATCACACTATTCATGTACTAATGACTTCCAGATCTATATCTCCTCCTCTTTCCTGAGATTTCATTGTATTTGTCCAATCATTTACCGGATAATTAATTTGGTTCAACAAATATAAATTTAGTACAGTGTGTTTTAGACATTTTGTTAAGTACTATGGATCAACCGGTAAATGTAATAGTCTTCATCCCCACCCTCAAACAATTATAGATGAGTTCAGGCAGTCAACTAACAGGTACTTATTTCACAGTTTCATCACTTGTGATGTAGGGAGAATTGAGGGCACTACGGGAGAAAACAGGAAGGTATCTAACTTAGGCTTCGGAGTCAGGAAAAATATTGTAAGTTGGGTGACATCTAAGCTAAATTATGATGGTTAAGAATGACCAAAGGAACTCTAAGTGGAAGGGTGTTCCATAACTTTCCAGTGATGTGAGTATATTAAAGCAAAGCAAATTCAAGGAGCAGAAGGAAGTCACAGTGTCGTTGCAGCAGTTTGGGTGGTGGTGGACCAGAGATGATGCCGGAAAAGTCAGCAATAGAGAGCTTGTGATGAGCCTTTGCCAATTAAAAAAGGGATTTTAGATGTTTAGAGAAAAGAGCAAGCCATTAAAGGGTTTAAGATTACTTCTGCTACCGAAGAGTATGTAGGATATTGTGAAAGATATTGATCTCACCATAATAATTTTAAAAAAGGGTAATCTAAAAACTCATATTTTCTAAAGTCATAGAAGAACTATGGTTGCACAGAAGTCTAAAATAAACCTAAATTCCAGAGAGAAATGAGCTCTTCCAAAGTGAGCAGAGACTAGTTCTGGGAAAATAATTTAAAAATACACTCCATGTTGTGTTTTTTTTCCCCAGCCTCATCCACAGTTATATGACACCAAGTCTTCTTATTACAGTTTGGATATAAGGCATTTATGAAGCCTGATTATGTGCTGCTGATGTGGAAGGCAGATGCAGTATAGGATCTATACCTTATTCTCAAGCAGTACACATTTTGTAAGAGATATGTACAGCATTAGGAAAGGGTATTCTACAAGGTATACTAAAGGGTTTTACTCGTATTACTAGTTAGAGATTTTATAGTTTGGGGGGAGAAACAGAAGAGTTTCCAAGAAAATCATTATTACGTTTCTTGCACCTGAACTGGACTTTGAAAGATGATGAAAATCTGGTAGACAACTCTCTGTGGGCTCATGTAATGAAGTAAGTATCTCCATATTTACCAGAAATCCTAGGTAATTTTCTGAGATTCTAATAAGGCAAGCCAACCTGCTCTAATCAATCCAACATACAATTTCTTGCATCAGAGTCTAACCTGATTTTCTACACAAATTCTTGGACTAGGGGCCATATATCTAGGCCATATCCCTAACCCTGTAGGAATAATCTCCTCCCAGGAAAAGAATCAGCATATTTACATTTCCAAATGCCTCACCTCTGCTGTCTCCTTTTCACTGCTTTTTTAAAAAGAATTATTTGTATTTTATACATTTGCTAATGAAAAAACTTTTTCAAATCCTAAATTTATTTTTTTACCCTCATTCTTCCTTGATACGAGGCAGAAACCTTTGGAATTAGATGGGTGAAAGCATGGTATGACAAACAGTAGGGAGATAACTGTTTTGTAACATGTCTCTAGCATTCTTTTTACCAAAAAGATGTCACCAGTATTTCTTTGATGAGACAGGATAAGGTGGAGACGTATAAGTAACTCAGCAACCCTAAGATGAGTACAGCCTGATGAGTAAGGCAAAGCCTGTTCTGTCACTTGCTGGCTGTGTGACCCTGGGCAAGCCTCTTAAGACATCTAATCCTTAACTGCATTTGTAAAATGTAGATAAAAAATACAGGATTGGAACTAGGGTTTACTTGGGCGCAAAATTTATGGGGCACCTCCAAATGTGTTAATCTAGATAACTAGTATTTTAATATAGTATTTTAAAAAATAAAAATTATTTTAAAATGTAAATCATGAACAAAGTATCAAACTTTTACATATAGATAAGATCTGACCTTGAGCTTACATGACTCATTCAATTGCCTCATGTTAATTGCTGCCCTGATAAAATACCTATCTCCCAAAGTTATTGTAGGAATTTATTGAACAGTATATATAAAACAGGTAAGAGTTCAATAAAACAAGATCGTATCTATTACCTCATTCCAATTTGAATTTGACAATTAATTACTTTCTTAAGAGAAGCACTAAAAGCACTAACATTTGGCTGTAAATGTGTAATTCAATATCATTTGAGAAGTGAAGACATCACAATACAAAACTGACAATAAAATTGGTGATGCTAAGTAGAATTTCTACTGCATACAACAGAAGTGAAATTTTTGTATGAAAATGCAAGTGCTCAGTATGTTCTTGTTACATACCAATTCAGGATTCCAGCACTATCTATTTTTTGGCATAGTTTCTCTAACAGATCAATGGTGCTTTCTCACTTTTAATATTTGGTGAGAATAACAAATCCCCATATAAATGTCAGTATAGAATTTGATGCAAGGTAAGGAATAAGCAGAGAGAAAAAAGGGGTATTTTATCATTAAACAAAATATGATTATTTTGATTTTTTAAACAATAATTTAACATAATTTTTGAATTAAAATTAACAACTTTAAAATTAACAAAAAATGGCCTGGAAGTTAGCACTGGGAATAAACTTCTCTATTACATGCCAAACATAGGGAGGGTTTTAGAACTTCTCCCTTAGAAACTAAGGTAATTTTTCCAGAAAGTTTCAGACAAGACCTATGCCTCCTGAAATTGTCATAATAGCACATAATTTCACAAGTAGAAACAGAAATACTACGAAATAATTCCATATTTGATGACACTTTCCTTCAAAAACAAGTTATTGTCCTATTGAGGGCAGATAGATTGAGAAATGTCTGCACAAATATCCAGTATTAGAAGCTCTTTTACAGGAAAATTTAAATATAAATTTAAATTTAAATATAAATTAAGGAGACTGGTTGAAAATTAACTGCCTGCATTCAAGTCTCTGCTCTGCACCTTCACCACTGTGTGATGTTGGGTAATCTGCTTAGACTTTGTAGGCTCATTTTTTTTCATTTGTTAAAATGGGAATCACAATGTAACAGAGCTCCTATATGTATAGCACTTATTAAAATGCATGTCGCAAAGTGTGTGATAAATGTTAGCTTTGATATTTGTTAATCATTAATTCATTCGTATATTCAGGAAACATTTTTTGAACGTATACATGTGCCAAGCACATAGCCCCTCTTATTTTACAATATTTTCTTCTTTGCTGTTATTTTGCTCTTTATTAATTTGTGATTACTAATATATCAAGTGCATGTTGCATAACTCGGAATATTCCCTTTTGCCCTCAACAATAGAATATTAACACTACAGTTAATATGTCACCTACTTTACGAGAAATATACTACATTCGACCTCTGTGCACTCATAATTTTATTTGAAAGAGCTATGTTATAATTAGTTGATTACATTATTTCATCTCTACTCTACTGTTGCTTAAGGACAGTGGTTGTATCTTCCTCGTCTTTTTTCGCAGGGTCCCAAGAGTACTGTTCTGGAAGCAGAGATCCACAGGAATCATCATTTGAATTGATGGCTCAATAAGCACGTGCATTAGCTTGAACTATTTGGCAACTGCAATCTGTTCTCTTAAAATGCAGGAAAGATGGAAGATCTGTTACAAATTGTTTGGATTATCTTGTAAGTGTAACTGTCAAATGCAGAAGGGGAAATTATAATAATGAAGATCTCAAAGTTCATCATGGATCAGATATTCCTAATGATAAGCATTCATTAATATCCAACATTAGGAAAGAACCATTATGCAAGAATTAGAGTTCTATTGGGAAGGTTAATAATTTAAGTGACAGAATATGATCCTTGATTTTAATAAGATATTAGAATTTGCATATGGTGTTTCTTCAGCTATAAATTCTGACAACCTCCATCTAATGCCTTGTCACGTAACAAAAGTATTTTATCTTATTTAATTTTTTTTCCAACCAGGCTATTGCTTCTATGTTGGGGAAAAAATTTCAGACTTGGGGGGTTATTGTGTGACTGGCTCTTAGACAGGACTTGTTTGTATTTCTTCCTTTCTGTGGATATTAATCACTGTTTCTCTTTAGCCCTGGCCTAGACATAGAGACATATTGTGTAGCAAAAATAACTACAATACTCATGACTTCTCTTCTTTCATTTTCACTTTAATTTTAATTCCGTTACCAATGGGTCAGGTGATAGCTCTATCACTCAACATTTCATCTGAGACAATATTTTTCTCATCTCAGTACCACTTGCCTGTGGCCACGGTGATCAGGGGCAGATTTGTCTATTTCTGACACATCATGTGTGACACCATATTCTATTTAAATATAGTAAAAGGGTTAGTTCTTTCACAGATGCCTTATCTTTTCCCTTCTCCCAACTCCATATTTAAAAAAAAAAAGGCATAATGGGGCATGAGACCTGTTTTCTGGTAAACATTGAATGATAACTGAAAACCCTTCAGTTTTGAAACAGGTGGTGACACATTAACCTAATGAAGAGTGTATTTGTGAATGAGAGATTGAGAGAACGAGAAACACTGAACTGCCTTTGTAACTTTTACTCTGGACAGAAAGGGTACATTGTGTGGCCTGGATTCCAGATGCTTTTGACACCATTTCACATGCCCCGCAGCTGCTCCTTCTGTTGTGATCGCTGCATCACCTCCTGTCACTGCCCACTTGAAAGTGAAGAAATGACTCCAACAAAATGAACAAAATGGCACTCACTGTGATGTATTTTACTTTTGTTCTTTGGTTGAAATAGCACAAATCACTGATCCCCCCCCCATCCAGAAATGTACCTCTCCTAGATCTCTAATTATGTGAGACTGTAATTTGGTCCAGAAGCTTTAAAATGCATTGTATATTGAAAAGCAAGTACAATCCATATTCAATGTGACTTCTTCATAAATTTTTAAATATCAAAATGATTAGGTCAGATTTGGGACCAATTCCCTGAGAAAGTTCATGATTAAAAGCTTCAGTCAGTCCCTGATCATGAGATTATCAAGCAGTCAACACACCTTTAGAATTTTATGAAGAAGGAGGAAAGAGGTTACTGATCTCTGTCTTCTATATTGCCAAACTGATGTGTACATGGAGTTTGGGTAATATAATACATATTCATGCTGACAGCTAATTTTCAGGCTAATGCAATTCAAAACAGAAAAGATAATGAACCCTACAAAAACAGAGTTTGTAAATGGAAATGCTGACAGACTCTTAACTCTAATAGCTGTGCTATTGGGCACCACAAAAATAACAAAGCTAATTTTAATGAAGATTTGAAAGTAGATGAGCCATTTATCTTCGGTAATTATGGTGCTTCTGTAGGACTAGTATCTAAATGGAATTTAAACCATTTAAATGACCCAAGGGAAGGGACAATTGTAGGAATAATTCTTAGTGCGATTCCATAAAAGTTATACATATGGGTCTATTTCAAGAGCATTTCTTCCCTATATGGAACCACGTACATTCCAATGAGAAATATACTATTTCTTTCTAACTCTGATATGAGGAAATCTGCTCCCAGAACAAATCTAGTTGAAATTTTCTTAAATGATGCTTTTTAGAATTAATTTATTTAGAAAATTGTTGATAAGGGGAAAGATGTGTTACAAGCCTTGCCATCCACCTCCTTTGCCTCTCAGTATCTTTTACGAAATCTAGATTCAGCATCTTGGTTGACATCCCTGTCGGTAGTGCTCTCTTATTCTGGGGGTCAGTTATATTTACTTACGCTACACATGTCTATCAAGAACATATGCTAGTCAATATTTTTGACCCTCTGGAAAATATATGTAGCATATTCAAATATAAATGCACTTTATCCTCCTGTAGGAACTTGCAACCTAATTAGAAAGATGAAATCCTACACAAAGGGAGAAAGAGTCTCTATTACAAGAAAAGGCTATGCCTCCATATATGCTCTAGGTCCTTCATGTGTTTATTTTTAAATAAAATTCTTAAAAGTATTTTCTTCTTGTGTGTGTGTGCATTTGTGTGTGTGTGTACACATATTATCTGTGCATGTGTGTTTAATAGCTAACCTTTACTGAACATTCCGGATTCCAAATTTTATGCTATTGGCTTCATATGCATTATTCCCTGTTATCTTTTCAATACTCCTTAAGAATATGTGTCATATTTATTTCTCCAAGATCCTTGACACTGCTGAACATTCGGGCATTCCTCTTTCACGTTAATGAGATAGTTTACTAAAGTAGGAACTTACCTACTTAAAGTCTTCACCACTTCTGTAACAGGAATTTCAGACTCTTTGGTAGACACAGTATTAGTAAGACCATCTTGCAGATTGCAAAAAATTTCCTTTGAACCCCGTAAAAACTCAATGAGTTAGACAACTGAGTTCTTATTGTTTACCTAAACATTTTTGAGATAAATGAAGCATAGAGTATAAGTGAATGCCCAAATTATTCAGTGGCTAAGAAGTAGAAACAGGAATTGGATTTTATCTTCTACTTTTCAAAATAAAAATTACTTTAAAACTGTTTAAGATTTAAAGAAAAATTGTGAAGATAGTACAGAGAGTTCCCATATACCCTCTCCCAGTTTCCCTTATTATCAATATCTTCTATTAATATGTACATTTCTGAAAATAATTAAGTAATATTGATGTACTGTTATTAACTAAAGTCTATATTCAGATTTCCTTAGTTTTTACCAAATATTCTTTTTCTGTTCCAATCTCTCATTAAGGGTATCGCACTACGTTTAGTTGTCATATATCTTTAGGTTCCTCTCGGCTCTGACAGCTTCTTGGACTTTCCTTGTTTTAGATAAACTCGATAGCTGAGGAGTACTCCTCAGATATTTTGTAGATAGTCTCAGTTGGAATTTGTTTAATGTTTTCCATATTTAGTTTAAGGTTATGGGTTGGAGGGAGGAACAGTCAGGAGGTAAAATGCCATTTCATCATCATCACGTGAAAGGTACAGACTATAAACATCGCATATGACTGTTGATGTTGACCATGATCACTGGCTCAGGTAGTGTTTGTCAAGTTTCTCCACTGTAAATTTCCCCTTTTCCCTCTGTTCCATACTGTACTATTTGAAAGAAGGTCACCAGCACAGGTCACACTTAAGGAATGGGGAGTTATGCTCCATCTACTTGAGAGAAGAATATCTATAAATTCTTTGGAATTCTTCTGCAGGAGAGAAGAATTCTCCTCCATTTATTTGTTTATTCAATCACTTATTTATATAAGTATGGATTCAAGGATGTTTATTGTATACTTTAGAGTAGAATCCAATACTTCTTTATTTATTTTGTTGTCAAATTGTTCCAGCTTTGGCCATTGGGAGCAATTTCAGTTGGTTCTGGTATTCTTTTGACATACCTCTATCAATGGAGTGTTGTTTGTTTTACTGTTTTTATTTTGTTTGAACAGACCCTTACTTTCTGTCACTACAAGATGCCCTACGCTTATCTTGTATATTTTCTGCCCAGTCATAGAATTAGCCTTTTCTTCAAGGAGACTTGGTTTTATAAACCAACATTTGGGTGCTAGGTGTGCTTCTTGCTATCTTCTTATTTTTCATATAGTCTACTTTCCACTAAACTGCATTTTACATACCCCGAGCAAAACACATGAAGAGTGAGAGATACTTTTGAGTCCATTTTTCCTGCTTTTGAAACTTACTACCACTGAGACTAGCTTTCTATCCTTGAGCGCTATTCCTGATGCAATTTTTACACTATTATTTGAGGTTGCATTTTGTATTTCTATTTTACAGATGAGGAGAAAAGTGCTTAATGTTCTCAAATGATAAATAATGTTTCCAAGATCATATATATAGCTAATGGTTGGGTGTGGGTTCAAAATTATAAGTCGTCATCCCGTAACATTACAGTGCTACCATAAGCTACCTCTTTACTTGTCATTGAATCCAGGCCACTTTGGCTGCAATTACTCTGAATTTAAGAAATAAGTATGGTTATAGTCTGTGTTAGTTTCTGGTCTTAATCACAAAGCCAGTCCTTCTTAGTCACAAGGTCAGTGAAAGCATTTCAGAGGAATGATTTATATTTCTAAGAGACAATTAAATGAGAAAAGCCTAAATTATTTTATTTTTTTGAGGACAGTGGAAGGCTAAGATTGTTCAATAGAGATAACTTGGTGGGGGTAAGACATTTCATACATTCAGGAAGTAGTTATCAAGCCCTATTATGTGCCAGTGGTGCAATAAGTAGTGATGATAAATGACTTCAGTATCTTTTCTACATCTAAAGGGATTTATCTTTATAAAGGGGAGAGAAACATTTAAGCAAATAAATGAGAGCAAATAAATACAGAATTAAATGTATATAGAATTGAGGAATGGTTCTCAGACTTTAATGTGTCTAAGAATCATAGGGAATCCCATTAAAATATATATTCCAATTCAAGTAATCTGGGGTGAGACCAAAATTTCTGTATTTCTATAAAAGTGTCAGGCCACCATACTTGGAAGCAATGGTGTTGAGAACTGTAGGGCACAAAGGAATAGTTCATTTTACAAGGAGAGGAAAGGTTAAATAAGTGAAAAAGTACAGATTATAGACAAAATGAGTATCTGGATCAGGAAAAAAGAGGAACAGAATTTGGAAAATAAAGCATTTAAAGGTAAAATTTTGATTACAAAAGAGTTTCACATCATTTTGTGACATGAGGTTGGTTAGGGGATGTATATTTTTATTATATCCTCTCTCAAATTTGATATTCTAGACATCTTTTCTTTTAATTTCTCACCAAATTTTTAAAAAGAACACCAAAATTCCTTAAAATTCAAATGTCAAATTTTTTTTTTACCCCACGTCTTCAACGAAAGGTCTATGGGGTGTGTGTTTATGTGTGTGTGTGTTTGTGTGTATGTGTGTGATGGGATGTAGAAATCTCAAAATGTATATTTCTTCTGAGCTAGGTTATGCCTCAATTCCTCAAGTTTATTTGATTGTATAAAGATGAGCAGAGATTTGAAAGATCAAATTACTTTTTGATGGCACATACACTATCTTTCTACTGCATGATAATATGTACTCTTAATTATATTTTTAATTTCCTGAATTCTAGAAATAGTTTCCTGTCTTATTTCCACAGCTCATTAATTAAAAATGTACAAGAATTGGGCAAGAGTGTTTTTTTTTTTTTTAAGTAGGGAAATGTTCTATTTTCTTGGCAGCAAGATTCCATTAACCTTTTATTTTTTAACTGTTCTTCGATGTGTGTTCTATAAAACAAGTCGAATATTCCTTTGGAGATGAATTATTCAGTCAAAACAGTTCTGTTACCATATTATGTAATAAAACAGCAAGCTATTGATTTGGCATTGCAAATGAACTAGTTTTATTTCTTTTTTCATATTGTAATTTATCTTATTCTATTTGTGTCTATGCATGAATCTTGCAAGCCAATAAACATTTTACTCACTTGAGCTAGAGTTCACTTGAAATTTATTAACTCAGAAAACTGAAAAGACATATATCAGATAGGTTTAAATACATGTGGCCATTAGAGTTCTGTAACATACAAATGAAGTATCTCTAGGAGAGACTGTCTTCCAGCTGTGATAGAAGATGAACAAGATACCTATAAACATAAAAAAGCCCTCAGTTGGTTAAATGAAAATTCATGCAGCACTATGCTGGATGAGTATCTTCAAAACCAAAAGAATAGGGAGCTTGGCAAAGGTGCCTTCATTGTTCAATCAGCTATATATACCTATTGATACTTAAAGGGAGACTGGCACTGATTCTCACTGCATGCAAATCTTTGTAGAATTCACCTGGATAAAAATCCATCCAATTTTTTCAAAGCCCTTAAAATAAAATAGTCCTGCAAAAAAGCATATCATAATGAATGCATTCCAATATACGGCTACATTTATTAGAATCACACAAAAGAATCTTTTGTAACATACTGGAGTTCACATAATACTTAAAGTATAAGATCCTAGACTCTAGAATCATAATTTGTGAGTTCAAAAATCAACTCTGCTAATATTGTTTGGCAAGGTACTTAATTTCTCCAAGCCTTAGTTTCTTCCTTATTAAGTTAGGGAAATGAATACTTCATAGGGCTATTTTATGGGAGGATTGCATGGGATAGTGTATACTGAGTTCTTAGTAATGCCTGGAATATAGAATTTTATTATTATCATTATTGTTTTTATCCAATTGCTGGATGCCTTAGCCCAATTTTTGGGCTAAATGTTTATTTGTTGATATTTCAATTCTGGCCTAAAGCTATTTCAGGGGTAATGTAAAATGTGGCTTCCAGTATCTCAGGACATTTTATGTTTTCCATGTTGACCACTTCATACCAGGAATAATAAAATCCCAAAGTTTCCTCTTGCTCCTGTGCAAACCCTCCTTTGCTCCCCTTACCACACCTCTCCATCCCTGTCTCCATTCTCATACAACCATGGATTTTTTTGGTCACTCTACATTAGTTTGCATTTCTGAGAAATTTATATAAATGGAAGCATACAATATATACTTTGTCTTTCTGACTTCTCTCACTCAGCACAATTCTTTTGAGATTCTTCCATGTTATACAATGTATTAATAGCCCAATCTTTTTTCACTGCTAACTAATATTCCTTTCTGTGGCTATGCCACTGTCTGTATGTCTGTTCCACCGTTGATGGATATTTGGATAGTTTTCAGATTGAGGTTATTATGAAAAAAGCTGCTATGAACATTTATGTTCAAGTCTTTGTGTAGGTATATCTCATTTCTCTTGAGGAAATACCTAGAAGTAGAATGGCTGGATCATATTGTAGATGTATATTTAAATTTTTAATAAACTGGCAAATGGCTTTCCAAAGTGGTTTTCCAAAGTAGTTATTAGGTTGACAAAGTTACCATTTATTTCTACTTTTCTGAGAGTCTATACCAGGAATGAATGGTGAATTTTGTCAATTCCAAAAAACAAGAGAACTAACTTAGGAAGGAAAGGAGTGAAATCCTAGGAGTGGAGTCTCAGACATTGTGCGACAGACCTAGAGATTCGTCCATTTAATCTGGTGTGGGAGGATGGAAGACCCCCAACGAGTTATGTGGAAAATATTTTTATATGGGAGAAGTTACATAAATATATTCACACACACATATATGTGTGCATGGGTATATCTCAAATAATATAAATAAGGCAACTACAATCCCAAATAAATAAGCGGTTTGAGAAAAAAATGTAATAACATTATTGTCTCTGCAATGAACAATGTTTGCATATTCACCATGATGTAAGCAGTACTTACTGATAGTAAATTTCATAAATGACCTACAAAAAACACACATCAAATTAAATTTAAAATTATGGTTTAAGAAAAATGTAATAGTATTAGCCTTCACCATGCAAAAAATGAAAGTCCAGTTGACAAAATTGGGAGGGGAAGTTAGGTAGAAGAGCTGAAGGGAAGAGTCATCTTACAAAGTGAGAGAGGTAAGAGATAATGACTACGGTTGTTGAAATAGGAAAAGTAAAAAGTATTTTTCTACCCCTCAAAGTTACAAAGATAAGCAATAGCAGAAACAAAATTTGAAAGATATGATTAGGGGTAATATATATAAAATTTGCTTACATTCCTTATTAAAAACATCTCATGGGAGGATTAAGTGCTAATTCTTTATCTGGGGTGAGCAATCTCATAGCAGCAGAGACAGAGGAAAATGGCAGTGGAGTTCTAAGGATGGGAAGGAATGCAAGATGATGTATTATCTTGCTGTCCACTTTTTCACAACGAGCCAAAGAAACAAGAGTGATGGCTCAGGGAATAAAATTGCTTGGCCTTGGAGGAGGAATTCTCTAGGCCTACTGACGCTGGAAACTGAACCTTGGAGCAGCCCATCCAAGGGATAAAGGGAGAGGAAGTCTATCCTCCTTTAATTGTCTCTCAAGTTTTCCACATGGGAAGCTAACTTCCACTCTTTCAGGTCTAGTTACCTGATGCCTTTGGTAGCTGCTCCAGAAGCCAGATCCCACAGTTCTTAGTGTGGCATTTTCTGATACCAGGGCTGAGACTTGTGATTAGTCATATTCATGTGGCAACATCCCACAGAGTAGTTTGGCTATGGTGGTGGTGATGGGGGTGTAAGCAGCTGATGATCTAGGAGACAAATGAAAATCAGAGACTCTCTATAGTCAACCTAAGGAGATGTAGCAGAGACATAGTGTGGAGAGTGTTTACCCTGACACCCTGTTTTCTGTGGTGCTCCCCTTGGACACACTCAGATGGAAGTCAGAGGTTAAGGAAGCCCACCAATGCAGTACTGTGGCATCAGCCTCCTGCCCAGAGTGGTGGGCAGGGACAGCCTCTTGGGGCACAGAGTCAGGGTTGGGGATGATGGAGGAATGTGGACAGTGCATCTCGCAGAGCACATGGAAGCTATCTAGCACAGTCCTCCCATTGTTTACTCATTGCTGCTCTTTGATTCTTGCACTCTGTTCATTTTGAAATGAGGATACTTGTAAAGGTTTTGTCGTTAACACTGACACCCTCAGAAATTTCTCCGCCATTTGTTCTTCCTCCAGCTTTCTTCTTTTCAGAACAAATGAACTTAGAATAATTTTGCCTCACTACAGTGAGCTCCTTTTTCTCCTTTACTACTATAATCTCATTCATTTTTTTCTCATTCATCAAGGTCAAAATTCATCTGCTTAATGTATACACAATTATTTTCAGAAAAGAAAATGCATGGCCATGCAATATATTACCTTGAAGTAAAGAATTCAGCCACTAAAATAATATAATGGTTAATTTTTTTCCTATGGGTTAAGAAAATTTTGATTAGGGGAAAATCACGATGGAGTATGTAAGAACCATTGTTCAAATTGAAATGGAGCTCCAAGATTTGTAATTGTTTTCTATATGTGTATATTTTATCATAATATTTTTAATAATAAACTAAACAGCTAATTTTTAGATGCCATTGGTGTTGAAATCTAACTTTCTTTAATACATTCTATTAGTATTGACAGCACTAATCTAGGGTAAATGTTTGGACTTAATAGACAGATGGTTTAAATTCTAAAATAGTTGTATGACTTTGGGCAAACAATTGATCTTTCTGAATCTTATCTTCTTCTGTAATGGGTAATAGCTAGCTCACACAGCTGTTTGGTGAACGTATTTTCTGCTAGTCACTACCCTAAGAACTAAAAATACAAATTTGAATGGTAAAGACATCATTCAAATACAATATGGTAAGTGTGATATCATTCAATATAGAGACTAATTTGTGTAAAAATAAAAACAAAAAGAAAGACATGGATAATACACCTGAGTGCTCAGTCCTCCTAATAAATGATGTATTTATACTTGTACATAGATGTTAAAAATTACAAGAGTGTGTGGGATATAAATATTTAATTTAGGCTGCCATTAATTTATGCACAGCTACTTTTGTCTCATGTAAACATGTAGTATAATATGATCCCTGACAAATTATTTCCTTCATTCAGTCTCACGTTGTTAAAAAATTTCTTAACTATATATGCTTGGTGCATAGTTTATTATAATAACCTCATGGAAGTTTTTTTTTTTTCATTTTGGTAAGAAAAAAGCTGCAGGAAAACCAAAGATGCATGATAGAACTATTGACCTAGATCAGAAATTAGTTATTAAAATATGTGAGATGTGGGCAAAGATTTCACATGAGCTTGACTTTTGGTTTCTACAGTGGATTCTACTATAAAAAATGAATATGTGAACTATAAGATTTTAAGAATATTTCCTTGCTGTTGAGGTCATGGCATCTGTCTCCTCTTTGAGGTTTAAATTTAGATGAAAATATAACATACATACTTAGTCAGATGGTTATATTGGAAAAGCTCAAACATTTATAAATAAAAAAGACCAGAGGACACTTCGTTTGTAGTCAGTGAGATGGCCATCATTGATTTAGGGAACGAGCTTGCTTTCCAATGTTAAGTGGTGAGTTCTGAGTCCTCATGCAGAAAAGCCAAAAACTTTTCAAAAGTTGTATCTTCTGTAGCTGAAGAGAGGGCAAAGGAACCAGAACAATGTTTTGATGTGGCTGAGAAAGGTTTATACTGAAAATAACAGTAACAGCAATAATACGTATTAAAACAAAAATCAGATAGAAAATGTTTAATACAGAAAAAGTAATTCTATTTTCAAGACATCTAAGAAACAGCTAAACTTAGTAATTTTTCTATGAAATGACTTGTACATTAGAGAAAATGAAAAGGCAGACCATAAACTGACAGAAAAATATTAACAATGCATGTATCTGACTAAGGACTTGTATCTAGAATATATAAAGAACCCCTATAACTCCATTAAAAAAAAACAATAAAGGAGCCGCCTGGTGGCATAGCAGTTAAGTCCACTTACCTCGCTTCAGCGGGGTTCGCGGGTCCAGACCCCAGGTGCAGACCAACGCACCACTTGTCAAGCCATGCTGTGGCAGCATCCCATATAAAGTAGAGGAAGATGGGCACGGATGTTAGCTCAGGGCCAGTCTTCCTCACACACGCACAAAAAAACCCAATAGAAACGGGCAAAAGATCAAAGACATTTCACAAAAGAATATATAAGCATGCCCTATAAGCACAGGAAAAAGTGATAAACACCATTTAAACATCAGGGAGATGCAAACTAAAATCATAATAATACCACAGTAGACTCACTAGAATGGCTAAATATCAAGACTGATTATATCAATTGTTGGAAAGGGTGTGGAGTAGTAGCCTCTCATACATTGCTAGTAGTAGTTAAAATGGTACAAAGACTTTGTAAGACTGAAAATATCTTAAAGTTAAAAATAAATTACCCTATGAGTGAGCAATTCTATTTATAGATATCTACCCAAAAGAAAACAAAATTTGATCTACAAAGTGATTTGTACTCAATTGCTTATAGAAACATTATTAACAATGGACAAAAAGTGAAAAAACAAGCAAAAAGTGTCCTTCAGCAGGAAAGTGGATAAACAAATCGGGGCATATTTATACAATGATGTACTAATTACTCAGAAAAAGGTAACAAACTACTAATTATTAAGATTAATGAAGTAGATCCTGATTTTTTCAAATGCCTTGTTGTCACCTAACAAAATAATATATATTGCTTTTTCTCTTTGATATTTTAATATGATATGTCGACACATGAAATTATTATTTTTATAAGTTAAAAATGATCACATATTGGCAATTTCATGTTTCAATATTATTTTGGTAATTTTTTTTTAAAACCTCAGTTGTTTTCTTAATATTAGATACTTGTGTTTTGAAAAGGCATTGCTATTTCCTGGGAAGAGCTTTTTCTTGGATTCTGTAACATCCATGCAAACACAGGACAAGTGTTGCTTGCCATTGTATTACTTGTGTCTAATAAATGCTTGATGGGTAGATGGATGCATGGATGAATGACGGATGAATTAATGAATAGCATATGACCTTGTGCAAGTTATTTTTCATCCTATGATTCTTTGGTTGCCTCTGTAAATCATTTTCTTATTCATGGTTCATTCCTCTAACCCTTGATATTTTACCACTAATTCTTCAACCCTGGATCACCAAAAATATCTATTTTCTAAATCATATAATCATGTCATCATCTAATTATTAGAGTTGTGTAAATATTCAAATATAGCCACCTGTCCATGAAGAATACATTTAACCTTTTAATATATATATATATATATTTATTTATTTTTTATAAGGAAATTTCTCCTATATTATCTTATTTAGGTTTTAAAAATATAAGCTAAGTATTATATCCATTATATATATGAAGATACAGTCAAACAGATTAATTTCCTAGAAAGAATTTCTTTTCAGGTTGTTTAAGCTTGTTAAATGGAAGGATTTCTTGTGAAGAGTAAGAGATAAATCTGGAGACATGAATAATGAGACAAAAAGGAAGGGGATGGTTAATAGAGTCTCTAACTCAATGAAAATATTCAATTGAGGGTAAATGTCAAATTGAAGATGGATTTACCATAGCAATAATTGAATTTCTCATTCTGCTTTTCAAGTGCTCAAATCTTCTCCCAGAGGAGCAGAATCAGTCAAGAAGCTAATCCAAATCAAAAGAAGTCAAATTAAGTGGAAAGATATATAAACAATTTGGATCATGTGGTCTTAATAATGGAATTTAAAACAAACACCTTGTACTTCAAATTCAACACTTTTAAGATTTTTATTTAGGTAGATGAACTAAGGTCTCTGCTATATACCCAAAACTTTGAATATCCTTATAGGTTGGGGACAATTTTATGTGCTTATTGACGTGTGTCAATAACTCTACAGTGATGAGCTTGAAGTCAAACAGCCTGGGTGATGATGGAGTTAGGAACATTTTTCTAAGATTAATCAAGACTTTACCATCCAATATTTTTGGTCCTCATTGGTAAGAATATGGTGCGAATGGGATCAAGACTTTCATTTGATTTCTGTGTGGATCAGTCAACTTTTCTCTGTTCCATCCTACTACCACATGATCCTAAAAGCATCCAGGAAAACATCTGACACATATTCAAAAAATAATAAGTAAATTTGGACTGAATTAAGTTGAGACCAATTTGAGATCTTGTATATATTCAATGCCCTCCCCATAACAGGATCATCAAGAACACAGTTGTAATACCAAATAAATTCAAAACTCTTGTCCTACATATGGCCAGACATACATGGTGTCATCATCTAAAGGGAACGACAAATTTGTTTTTATTTTATAACCATTTTGCAGTCAATCACAACTGCGAGAGTAGAGAGTTTAGAAATGGGATGTAGCCCAAAGCTCAGGTTTATTAATTCTCTTATTTTAGGGGAAAAAAAATCACTGTACTAGAATATAGGAAATGCAGAGAGAAAAGTGACAATCTACTAAGCATGTGATATAAATTTAGAATGATTCTTTTTGGAGTCCTAGTCCTATAGTAATTTTATTTCTAAGATATTTTCCAGTAATTCCGGCATCATATGGGTTGACTAATTCACTCAAAGTGAACGTTTATGGAAGGGAAGACCTCCTTACAAACAAGCCTCAAGGCCGGGGTTTCAGAATATGAAGCGCAATGAACTGCTGCAAAAGCAAAACTCGAGGCTGAGACCTAAAAACCCAGGGTACAGTGGTTTCATATTGCAAAGGATTATTGTCCCAATGTTACAAGAAATTAAATTTCAGAGATGTTCTTTTCCTTTAATTTCAAAGATTTTATTTTCTTCTACTATAGTGTACTGTGTGTGTTTCAAGCACCTTAGCCATAGAATTTCTCCTTTATGTCAATGACAAATACAGCCCAGAAGCTAATATTAAATTAGATTGTAAAATTATCAGAAATTTGCTAAATTCTTTGCATTCAATTCATATCTCAGCATGATACAAAGGAAAGGGTTTGGGCTTTGGGGAAAAAAAGATCCTGTTGTGAAGCCCAAACTTGCAATACATGTACAGTGTAGCCTTGAGCAATTTCCTTAACTTCTCAACTTGTCGATTTCATTTTCTGTAATGCTGAACTAACAATATTTTGCAGAATTGTTCCAAGTATCAGAGAAAACTATAGTGCAATAAAAGCATTGACTAAGTGGTAGATATAGTATTCAGCATTCATTCATTCTTTTTTTTAACAAATATTTACCAAGCAGTCAGATATTCAGGTACTAGGTGCCTGTGTTTATATTAATAAAAAAACAGTTAAAGGCCCTACACTCAAGAAGCTTATATTCTCGTTCGGAGGAAGTAAAACCAAAATGATAAATTACTATGTACAACACTAAGTGATTTTTGAGGGATAAGGAAGAAATGAAATAGCAAAGAGGTCAAGTAGAGCCAGTTCGAAGAGAGGGAAGACCTCTCAGATAAGGTGATATTTGAAGAGAGACATAAAGGATTGAGAGAGTGAGAGAATAGGGTGTTTCCTGGCGGAAGGAAGAGCAAATGCAAGTCCCTGAGAGAGAAGCATACTCAGTATGCTTAAGGAACAGCAGGGAGGCCAGTGTGGGTGAACTGGTAGCTTGCTCTGGTCGGAAAAGAAGGTGAGAGAAGCAACATGACTAGATTATGTGATGCCTTGTAAGCCGATATAAGGGATTTGGCTTTTACTCTGAGATGGAAAGTTATCGGAGGGTGTGAGGAGAGGAGTGGCATGAACAATTGGAACTTTTAGAAAGATAATTCTGGCTGTACTGAAAACTGAGTATAGAGAGGCAAAGGTAGACTGGTTAAGGGATGACTATTCTTTATCTGGAGTAAATTGTAAGGTACCACATCCATCATTTTGGAAATTCATTATTACTCCCCCCAACTGAACACAACAGGGACCTGGACCATGGCAGAGACTCGTGTGCACAGACCACATCCCCTTCTGTATTGTGTAGTCACTTGGCAACTTGAGTCCGATTCTTACAGCATGTAATTCAGCAATTGTTTATTCAATGTCAACTTTTGAACTACATTACTGTATTAGGTGGTTGTGGCAGAAAGAGCTGAATATCCAAGAAAGCTTTTCTACTTAAAATGCCTGCACCCTCCTTCAAGTTAACAAACATTACTGAATGCCTAATAGGAGTAGATACCTGTGTTCAACAGCAGGGGAGATGCAAAGGGCATGGTCTCTGCCCTCCAGCAGCCATCTAAAATGATGTTTATGAAAAGAAGGTAGCACGAACAACATTCCTTAATACAATATTAATTTAGAAATTGTATATGAAACATAACAGCTGTGAAAAAAAATCTTTAGGTAAAATAGGAGGCTGGGAGGGAAAAAATGCCAAAATAATAATGCCATGTTTGAGTCATGGGAAAATGAGACTATTGGTGGATTTACTTTTTCCTTTATTTTTGGAAATTTCTTAAAAACATGTCATTGTCTGAATGTATTATTTTAAAATGAAAATGCATAAACTATGGGGAATATGGTAGATTAGTTCACTTAGACCAAATTTGCTGGTGGAAAGAAAATAAGTCGAGTACACATTATAAAAATTATCCCCTAAGACCTTTTAAATATACTACCAGGGAAAAATCTCATGGAAAGTAGAAAATCAGAAGGGTTACTTAGCATTAAAAGCAAAAATACATTTTTACCCTCAGGGAATTTTCCAATTTGGGAAAACTTGGCATTTGGTTTTGAAGACATATCAGGAAAAGGAGAGAATTCAAAGGCAGCAGCTTTTCAGTCAGGAGATCTGACAGGAGACCTTCCCCACATTACTTGGGGTTTCAAAGTGAGGTACACTCGGTCAAGATTCCTTCAGCTCATTCCGGGGGGGAGCAACAGAGGTCGTTTTGGTGATGGATGGTAACGAGGATTGACGTACGTGCATTTCAGGTATTTGAATTGATGGAATAAACTTAAAGTGGCTGTGCTTGTTATAGTTAAAGAAATAATAGCTTGTCAATATGTACAGGCAGAGGTGAATTTTCTGTGAGGAAGTTAGTAGACCTTAATTTTCAGTTCTCTCCACTTCCACAGCTTCCTTCAAAGCCTCAGTACCTGATTTACTTTGTCTCTTCATTGCAATTTTTTATAGGTGTAAATTATACATAACATGAAATTTGTCATTTAACTATGTTTAAGTGTAGAGTTCTGTGGGATTAAGTACATTCACATTGTCGTGTGAGCTCTGTACGTAATTTAATAACCAATAATTTTATATTATGCTTTCGTAAAGGTTACCCCAATTTATTGTGTAAGTTTAAAGCCCCCCAAAACTTTGCTTTTATATATCGAAGAGGAAATTATAAAAAGTGACCTAGAAGATTTGAAAACAGAGCCAATAGATCTTCAGAAAATGCTGAAAGAACAGAAAACAAACAAAACAAAAACTGTCAATCTAGAATTTTACACACAGTAAAAATACTATTCAAAAATGATGGCTATGAAATGACGAAGCTGCTTCGTATCTTATTGCAGTGGTGTTTACACAAATCTATACATATGTAAAAACTCACAGGGCTATACACCAAAAGAAAAAAAATCAATTTCACTGTGGGATCATTGTAAAAATTCAATTCAATAAAATACAACACAAAGAAGAAAAAAGAAAATATGTCAAAATAATACTTTTTCAGACATACAAATGCTGAAAATATTCATCACCAGAATACCTACATAACAAGAAATAATGAAGTAAGTCACTGAGGCAGAAGAAAAAGGCTACTAGATAGAAATCTGGATATAAATAAAGAAATGAAGAGCACTCCAGCATGGAATATTATTCAGCACTAAAAAGAAATGAGTTATGAAGCCATGATAAGACACAGAGAAACCGTAAATGCATATTACTAAGTGAGAGAAGCCAATCTAAAAGGGCTACATACTGCATGATTCCAACTATGTCATTCTGGGAAAGGTAAAACTATAGAGACAGAAAAATGTTAGTGGTTGCCAGGGGTTAGGGGCAGGAAAGGATGATTTGGCAGAGGAGAAAGAATTTTGAGAGCAGTAAAACTGTTCTGTGTGATACTACAATGGTGGTTACATCATACGTTTATCAAATTATATATTGGTCGAAACCCAACAAATATACAAAACCAAGAGTGTACTCTGATATAAATTATGAAAGCTTGGAGATAATGATGTGTCAATGTAGGTTCATCGATTGTAACAAATGTACCACTGTGAAGCAGGATGTCAATGGGGGACGCGAGCTTGTGTGCATATAATGTAAAATGGATTTTGTATATATAACATATATATTATAATATACATATCTATTATATATATATCCATTTTCTAGGTATGACCTTTTACAATGTTCTGTAATGGAAACCCCATGCATAACTGAGAATCAAGTTAAAGTGTAACTATTTTCAAGTATAGTGTGTAAATCTTATTATGGAAATCTTTTTGCTTGCAGTGCCTCCTTGCGAGACTGTACGCAAATTGTATTCACATGTATAAAATCTTTCTTCCTGTACTGACATCATCAATGAGGCACTGGTATCAAAATTATTTTCTCTAACTTAACTCTCTTTAAAGTAGTTTCTGCCAGCTTTATTTCAGGGATTTGGGAATTCTAAGCAAGATAAATAAACCCAGATAATGTCCACAATACAAGTTCATAACCATATGTCTATGTTTGGATAAAATTACATTAAATCATGGAATATAAAACAATAACTATTTTTAAGTAGTTTTGGCTGTCAAAGACTTAATAAGTGCCTTTGTTAAGAGACAGATGTAACTGGGAATAACAAATATGGAGGGAGACTTTTTATCCCTCGTGAAAAGAATATACCAGTACTCCAAAGCGAATACAGTGAAAATAACAATAAATACAATGCTATATGCTGACAATATCTAAGTCTTTCAAATGTACATTCCAGAGAAAAAACGAACACCCTTGAAAATAAATCAGTGAAAAACAATCAACAAAGTATGCCACCATTAAAAAAAATGAATAAGGCAGTATTATGAACAACTTTATGCCAATATATTTGATGACAATAAAATAAACATATTCCTTGAAAACACAAATTAATTAAGCTTATTCAAGAAGAACTAGACAATCTTAACAGTCCTATACCTATGAAAAATTGAATGTAGAGTTAAAAACCTTCCACAAACAATAACTCCAGGACCAGATGGATTTACTGGTGAATTCTACCCCATATTGAATAAAGAAACATTATTAATTCTCCACAATCTTTTCAGCAAAATTAAAGGGGCAGGAATTTTTCAAATCCTTTCTATGAGGCAAGCATCCCCTGATACCAAATCCAGAAAATAACAGTACAAGAAAACAAACAAAACTACGGAGTAATATTCTTTTCATAAATAAATTTTAGCAAATTGTACCCAAAATACACAACAATATAATACATCATGACTAAGTGTGGTATATCCAGGAAATGCAAGTTTAGGTTAATATTTTTAAAATAACATAATTCATCCTATCAAAATATTTTAAAAAAGAAAAACACATGATCAAGTCAAACATTTGACAGCATCCAACATCCAAAAATTTGAGATTAATTAGAAAATATTCTCTAACCACAATGTAATTTAGCTAGAAATCACCAGCAAAATTATTACTAAGAATTCCCAATTATTTGAAATTAGGAAACAAACTTCTAAATAATTCAGGGAGAAAAAATATAGAGAAATATGAAAAGTTTTAAATTTCAGCATAATAAAAATACTGCATTCAGAATTGGGCAATACAATTAAAGAAGTATTTGAAGACATAGGGAGGGAATCTCTTGAAACACCATGTGCTGGCAAAGATGTGATACAAAAGGAAATAACATAAACTGCTGATATTATGTTATTTGATACAACTTTTTTTGAAAACTATTTAGTAATATTTTTCAGAGCTGCACGTGTACCTAGTCTGTGGCCCAGTACTTTTACTCTTGGTTATAAACCCAGCGAGAATGTGTGCATATATGCACAAAGGGCATATGTAAGACTGTGTATAGAAGTATAGTTCTTAATAACCCCAAACTGGAAACAACCACAATGTTCCTTATCGGTAGAATGGATGCTATATTGTGGGATGAAATACTATTTATTAAAGAAAAAATATTTTCTTTTGTAAATTGCTACCACAACAGGGATGAATGTCACAGACATAACATTAAACTAAAGAAGCCAGACACACAAGAGCACATACAATATGGTTCAATTTATATCAAGTTAAAAAACAGGCAAAAGCTTTGGATGGTAAAAGGAAGTCAGAATAATGATTATTGGATGGGAATAACTGGAAGGGCATGAGAGATGCCCCTATGTACTGTAATAGTCTAGATCTTGGTCATGCTGGTGCTTATCTGAGTGTGTTCACTTTGTAAAACTTTTTAAATGATATAACTTAGATCTGTACCCTTTAGTATGCGTTGCATCCAATAAAACATTTTACAAGAGAAAGAAAAAGATAGAGTGTCTTTATATAAAGGCTCCAAAAAGTCAAAAACAAGCTATATTTTTTCAATATTTACCTATAGTTGGTAAATATATAAAGAAAAACAAGGTCGTGATTAAAAATCAGAACAATGCTTAAACTTGAAGATAGCCTTTAGTAGGAAGGAGTGCATAAGGGGCTCCAGGTCCTAACAATATTGTATTCTTACACATCAGTGATAGTGCCCTAGATTTGGGTGTGCGTGTGAAGGCGATTTACCTTGAGCTAACATCTGTGCCAGTCTTCCTCTCTTTTCTCTGTGGGATGCCTCCGCAGCATGGTTGATGAGTAGGGTAGGTTCATGCCAGGGATCGAATCCACGAAACCGGGCCACCAAAGCAGAGTGTAGGTAACTTGAATTACTCGGCCATAGGGCCGGCCCTCTAGATGTTCTTTTATAATTATTTTAAAACCCAAACCCAAACATGTGTGACTGTGTGTGAGTGTGTTTTAATGTGTGTGTGAAAAAGCATAGAGATAGAAAAGTGCATCCATGCACACGCAAACACAATGGCAATACCATTATATACCCGCCAGAATGATTAAACTGAAAGACATGGGGGGAAAAATAAAAATTATTGGTAAGAATATTGTTCCAATAATTTTTTTCTGCATAGCATATTATTTTAAAACTTAGTAGCTTAAAGTAATAAATACAAATCAATATCTCTCTTGAACAAAGGTACAAAAATACTCAATAAAACAATAGGAAATCAAATCCAACAACGTATAAAAAAATAATTATACTCCAAGATTGAGCGGGATTTATTCCAGATATGTAAGACTGGTTCAGTGTTAGAAAATCAATTAGTGTAACCTATCTAACCCACCAGATCAACAAGGTAAAGAAGAAATATTATAGGGTTATATCAATTAACACAGAAAAGCTTTAGACAAAATCCAACACCCATCCATGATAAAAACTCTTAGCAAACTAAGACTAATGGGGAAGTTCCTCAACTTGATAAAGAACATCTACAAGAAATGTACAGGAAATATACTTAATCATGAGAGACTAGATGGAAACTTTCTCCTTAAAATAAGTAACAAGCAAGAATGTTTTCTCTCACTATTCTTTTACAAGAATATTATTCAAATCCTACCTGGTGCAATAAGACAAAAATAAATAAATAAGTTGTATACAGACTGTAAATGAAGAAATGAAGTGCTTTTATTTGCATATTACATGACTGGCTATAGAGAAAATCCCAAAGCTTCTATAAAAAAATTCCTGGAAGTAATAAGTGAGTGTATCAAGGTTGCAGGATACAGGTAAACAAAAGTCAATTTTATTTTATATACAAGCAACAAACAATTGGAATTTGAAATATAATTTAAAAATATCATTTTACAATATCACACACAAAAATGAAATACTCAAGTACAAATCTAACAAAACATGTGCAAGATCTGTATGCAGAACTATAAAATATTGTTGAAAAAACAGAATTAAAAACTAGAAAGATATTCCATGTTTACGGATTTGACAAGTCAATGTTATTAGGATGTCAATTCTTAAAACTTGATCTGTAGATTCAACACAATCCCTGTCAAAATCCCAGCAAGGTCTTGTGTAGATGTCAACAAACCAGTTCTAAAATTTATATGAAGAAACAAGAGACCTAGAATCACCATTTCTTTTTTGTAGTGAGAACATTCAAGATTTAGTGTCTTAGCATCTTTCAAGTGTATAAAACAACATTGTTAACTATATTCACAGTGCTGTGTATTAGATCCACAAACATATTCACCTTCTATCTGGAAGTTTCTACACTTTGATCACAATCTTCCAGTTCCCCCACCTCCCAGACCCTGTTAACAACCGTGGTTCTCTCTGTTCCTATGAGTTGTTTTTCAGATACCACATATAAGTGATATATGTCTATACCACATATAAGTGTATTTGTCTCTCTCTGTCTGACTTATCTCACTTAGGCCCTCAAGGTCCATCCATGTTGTCCCAATAGTAGAATTTCCTTCTTTCTCATGGCTGAATAACATGCCATTGTATGTGTGTGTATGTGTGTGTGTGTGTGTTTATCTCATCATTATCCATTCACCCCTTGAAGGGCATTTCAGTTGTTTCCGTATCTTGGCTATTGTGAATAATGCTACAATAAACATGGAGGTGCAAATATCTCTACAATGTCCTGTTTTCATTTCCTTTGAATATATATCCAGAAGTGCAATTGCTATATCTTATGATAGTCCTATTTTTAATATTTTGGGGAACCTCCATACTCTTTCCCTTAGTGGCTGTACCAATTTACATTCCAACCACCGGTACACAAGTGTTCCCCTTTCTCTGAATCCTCATGAGCATGTGTTATCTCATGTTTTTGATGATAGCCATTGTAACAGGTGTGAGGTGACATCTCATTATGGTTTTGATTTGTATTTCCCTAGTGATGAGTGATATTGAGCTACTTTTCATGTACCTGTTGGCCACTTGTATGTCTTTGGAAAAATGTCTTAGTTCCTCTGTCCATTTTTTAATCCGATTTTTTTGTTGTTATTGACTTATATGAATTCTTTATGTATTTTGTATATTAACCCCTTATCACATATAAGGTTTGCAAATATTTTCTCTCATTCCATCAGTTGCCTTTTCATTTTGTTGATCATTTCTTTTGCTCGGCAGAAGCTTTTAGTTTGTCACACTCAAACTTATTGATTTTTCATTTTGTTGCCTGTACTTTTGGTGTCATATCTGAAAAATCTTTGCCAAGACCAATGTCAAAAGGCTATTTTCCTATGTTTTCTCCTAGTAGTTTTACAATTTCATGTCTTGTGTTTAAGTCTTCAATCCATTTCAAGTTAATTTTTGTGAGTGGTATAAGATAGGAATCCAATTTCATTTTTCTGCATGTGATTATCCAGTTTTCAAAACACCATTTATTGAAAAGACTATCCTTTCCCTATTGCATATACTTGGCTCTCTCATTAAATATTAGTTTATATATTATTTATTTATATAAATTATATAAAAAACAGAAATTTATATAAATTCTAGTTTTCAGGGTACAAATCTGTCACCTCCTTGGTTAAATTTATTCCTAAATTTTTTGTGTGTGCTTTTGTAAATGGGATTGTTTTCTTTACTTCTTTTCAGATATTTTGCCGTTAGTTAATAGAAGCACAACTGATGTCTGTATGTTGATTTTGTACCCTGCAACTTTACTAAATTCATTGACTAGTTCTAACAATTTTTTGATGGAGTCTTTAGGATTTTCTATGAGATCATGCCATCTGCAAACAATGGAAATCTATTTCTTCCTTTCAGATTTGGATGTCTTTTATTTCTTTATCTTACCTGATTGCTCTGGCTAGGATTTCCAGCACTCTTGTTGAATAAGAGTTGTGAGAGGTGTGCCCTTGTCTTGTTCCTGATCTTGGAGGAAAAGCTTTCAAACTTTCACCATTGAGTATGATGTTAGCTTTGGGCTTTTCATATATGGTCTTTGTTATGTTGAGTTATGTTTCTTCTATACCCAGTTTGTTGAGAGTTTTTATCATGAAAGGACGTTGTATTTTGTCAAATGCTTTTTCTGTATTTATTGAGATGTTCATATGATTTTTATCTTTTATTCTGTTATGTGGTGTATCCCATTTATTGATATGCATGTACTGAAACATTCTTGGATCCCAGGGATAAATCCAACTTGATCACACTGTATAATCCTTTTAATGTGCAATGAATTTGGTTTCCTAATATTTTGTTGAGAATTTTTGAATCTATATTCATCAAGGATATTGGTCTGTAGTTTCATTTTCTAGCAGTATCCTTTTCTGGCTTTGATATCAGGGTAATGTTGGCATTGTAAAATGAGTTTGGGAATGTTACCTCCTCTTCTAATTTTTGGAAGAGTTTCAGAAGGATTTGCACTAATTCTGTAAATGTCCAGTAGAATTCACTAATGATAACATCTGATCCTGAACTTTGTTTTGTTGGGAGTTTTTTATTACTGACTCAGTCTCTTTACTCATTATTGGTATGTTCATTTTTCTATATAATTATGATTCAGTCTTGATAAAATGTATGATTCTAGGAGTTTACCCATTTCTTCTTTCCAATTCAACAGTATATAATTGTTCACAGAAGTAACTTATGATACTATATTTATTTCTGTGGTATCAGTTGTAATGTGTCTTCTTTCATTTCTGATTTTTATTATTCAATTCTTCTTTCTTTTTTTCTTAGTCTAGCTAAAAGTTTGTCCATTTTGTTTAGCTTTTAAAAAAGCCAGCTCTTAATTTTGTTCATCTTTTCTATTTGTTTCTCTGGTCTCTATTTCATTTATTTCTGCTCTGATCTTTGTTATTTTCTTCCTTCATCTAACTTTGTTCTTCTTTTTCTAGTTTCTTAAATTATAGAGTTAAGCTGTTTATTTGAGGATTTTTTCTTAATATAGGTGTTTATTGCTATAAATTTTCCTGTGAGAACTGCTTTTGCAGCATCCCATAGGCTTTGGTATGTTGTGCTTCCATTTTCTCTTGTTTTGAGATATTTTTTGACTTCTATTTTGTCCCATGTGTTGTTCAGGGGTGTGTTATTTAATTTCCAAATATTTGTACATTTTCCAGCTTTCCTCTTTTTGTGATTTCTAGTTTCACACCATTGTGATCAGAAAATGAAATCTTGGCATGATTTCAAACTTCTTAAATTTGCTAAGACTTGTCTTGTGGTCTAGCATATAATGTATTCTGTAAGTGCTTGAGATGAATGTGTGTTCTGTTGCTGTTGGATGAATTGTTCTATTTTGCTTGCTAGGTCTATTTGGTCTAAAGTCCGGTCAAGTCTAAAGTTTCCTTGTTGATTTTCTGCCTGGATGATCTATCCATTGTTGAAAGTGGGGTAATTATGTCCCCTATTATTGTTCATATCTGTTAGTATTTGCTTAATACATTTAGATGTTCTACTGTTGGGTGCATATATGTTTACAACTGTTATAGCTTCTTGATGAATTGATCCCTTTATAATTTTATCATGACCTTCTTTGTCTCTTGTTACCATTTTTAGCTTAAGGTCTATTTTGTCTGTTATAAACAAGCAGTACTCCTTCTTTCTTTTTGTTTCTATTTGCATGGAATATCTTTTGCATCCCTTCACTTTGAGCCTATATGTGTCCTTAAAGCTGAAGTGAGTCTCTTGTAAGCAGCATATAGTTGGGTCTTGTTTTTTTAGCCATCCAGCCACTCTATGCCTTTTGATTGGAGAATTCTATCCATTTACATCTACAGTCATTATTGATAGGTAAGGACTTATTAATGCATCTTATTAATTGTTTTCTGCCTATTTTACAGTTCCCTATTTCTTTTCTTCCTAACTACTGCCTTTCTTTGTGAATTGATGCTTTTCTGTAGTGGTATGCTCTTCTTATTTTGTGAATCCACTATAGGCTTTTGCTCTGTGGTTACCATGAGACTTACATAAGCCATCTTCTAGATATAACATTCTATTTTATGCTGATAACAACTTAACTTCTATTGCATACAAAAATTCCACCCTTTTACTTCCCCCTTTTATCTCTGTAATCTCACAATGTATCTCTTTTTATATTGTGTATTTATTAACAAATTATTGTAAGTATAGTTATTTTTAGTACTCTTGTCCCTTAACCTCTATACTATAGTTAAATGGTTAACAGACTACCATACTACAATATTAGAGTCCTCTAAATTTAACTATATATTTGCGTTTACCAGTGTGTTGTATATTTTCACAAGTGTTTGTGTTATTGATTAGCATCCTTTCATTTCAGCTTGAAGAATTGCTTTTATCATTTCTTAAAGGCAGGTCTAGTGGTGATGAATGCTATCAGCTTTTGATTGTCTGGGAAATTCTTTATTTCTCCTTCATTTCTGAAGGATAACTTTTCTGGATAGAATATTCTTGGTTCCAGAATATTCTTGGTATTTTCTTTCAGCACTTTGAATATATCATCCCATTCTCTCCTGTCCTGTAAGTTTTCTGCTGAGAAATATGCTGATTGCTTAATGGGGGTTACTTTGTAGGTTATAATTTTTTCTGCCTGATTGCTTTTAGAATTCTATCTTTGACTTTTGACAGCTTTATTATAATGTGTCTTGAAGAAGATTGTTTTGGGTTGAAATACTGGGGTGATTTATCAGTTTCATGAACTTGGATGTCTAAATCTCTTTCCAGGTTTGGAAAATTCTCAGCCATTATTTTTTTAAATAAGCTTTCTTCCCTGTTATCGCTCTCTTCTACTTCTGGAATTTCAACAATTTGTGTATTGTGTTGTTTTGATAGTATCCCATCGATCACATATGCTTTCTTCACTCTTTTTCATTTTTTTCTTGTTCCTCTCTGATTGAATTCTTCCCCAATTTCTATCTTCTAAATCATTGATTCTTTCTTCTGTTTGATCTACTCTACTGTTGATGTTCTCTATTGCATTTTTCATTTCATTCATTGACTTCTTCAGCTCCAGAATTTCTGTTTGGTTCTCTGGAAAACTGGACTTCCACAAAGGCTCTGTCATCTGTGGGTGACTGCCCAAGTCAATGTTCTCCAGGTGCCCCTAGACCATCGCCGAGAGGGACTGGAGTCAGTTCACAAGCTATTGCAGGTTCTACTTTTGGTACCGACATCTGTCTGCCTATTATTCGATGCACAGGTGGGTGAGACTTCCCTCAGGTTCCTTAGTGTGTAGTACTAGTTCCCATGACTCCCACAGAGGCAATTTTGTTTCTTTGTTGTTGAGGGTGGGGACAAAACAAGAATGTCTTATGCTGCCATGATGCTGATATCACAAGTTTTTGTTTGTTTATTTGTTTACAGCACATGTCACAATGATGGGGATACGTTGGGAGAAATGTGTCATTCGGTAATTTTGTCATTGTATAAACATCATAGAGTGTACTTACACAAACCTAGATAGAATAGCCTATCACACACCTAGGCTATATGGTACTAATCTTATGGGACCACTGTCATATATGTGGTCCATTTTTGACCAAAGCATTGTTATGTGGCACATGACTGTATTTTTTATTTAGATGCATTTTAGCCATAAAAATGTCTTAGTTCTCAAACAGAATATTTTACAAAATTTAACATAATGTTTTTACTATATGAATTTTATTTCAAAATGTTGACTTAGGCTCTAATGATATTATTCTGTTTCTCAAAATTAAACATATGGTAGGGTTAAAAGAGCACAGATTTTATAATCATAGAGATTATGGTTCAAATCTTGATTACTATTTGTTATAATTTGAGCCAAAAGCCAATTATGTTTGAGAGCACACTGAATGTAGATTTGCAATTCAGAATTTGAATTATCAAACATCTGATTTAAATATATTAATCAGAAGAGGCAACTAAGAAATCCAGAAACTACTTACTGCTTTCTATATATACACTTAGTCTTTTTAAACAATTAGATCAAACAAATAAAAAATTAAGCTCATTTTCAAAGGATAGTCCCTAAAACATCAATATTAGCTGCACCTGGAATCTTAGAAATCAAATTCTCCAGCCCCACTCAGACCTACCATATCAGATACTCTAGAACCTGGGACCCAGCAGATGGTGTTTAAACAAACCCTCCAAGTGATAATGATACATGCTCAAGTTTAAGAACCAATGAGTTAGGGTATTAAATAACTATGAGAGCTAACAACAAGGGAGGTATACATTACCTTATTGAAAGGTACCTTATTGGTCAGTCAGTTGCTCTCTTTGCCTTCAATCACCATTTATTCCAAGCCAAAATATCCATTGGCCTTTTTTTCATAGATGTCCTTTACCCTAAGGACATTGGAGTAATTTTATGATGTGTGAAATGGTTTGTAGATATCTCAGTGCACCCAAGAGACTTGGGCAGATACATATTATTTGCAGATGTTTGATGACAGGCTGGGCTTTTTATGCTAGCCGGAGTTCTGGGTATTTTAGATACATCTTGTGTCCTTTTGGTTAAGTATTACATCATCCTCAAGAGTGCATTCACCTGAAAGATGTTACTTGTTTACAAATTATGTTTCACATAAACATGTTTAAAAAATCAGGTTATTTATATCAAAGTGACATATACAAAGCAGGCTTATTGAACAAAGTATCCTGTCTTTAGCAAGGTAGCACACTGGTCCAACAAGCATCTCTAGAAATTTAAGGGGAAAATATGTTTACCAGTCTAGTAGGCCACTGAACACATTACAGCAAACACCTGAAAGGAGACTTCCTCTACACAGTTTATACATTTTACATATTTATGACATCTTTCCAAAATGGGAAGATTACTTAAGTCAATGTCTCACTCTCCTCATCTGCCCAATGAAAATATTAATGGCCATCCTAACCTTTTTACAGGGTTGGTGTAAGGATTAAATCATGTAAGAGATGCAAAGTGCTGGACACATGGTAAATTAAAAATGATTGATGACTATAATATGAGCCTCAGACCTGCCACCAAAATTGAGAGTGATTTTGTGAAGTTAACTAACCTTCTCTGCCTTTTGATTTTAAAAATAAGTGGTTTGGAGGGGCCTCCCGGTGGCGCAGTGGTTTAGTCCGCGCTTGGCACCCTGGGTTTCGCAAGTTTGGATCCCAGGCACCCGCTGACGCACTGCCTGTCAGCCATGCTGTGGCAGGGTCCCATATAAATTGGAGGAAGATGGGCACAGATGTTAGCTCAGGGCCAGTCTTCCTCAGCAAAAAGGGGAAGATTGGCAACAGATGTTAGCTCAGGGCTGGTCTTCCCCACACACACACAAAAAAATAAATAAATAAATAAATAAGTGGTTTGTATTTGGTAATACTCAGGGCCCCTTCTATATAACTTTCTTTGTGAGACTCCAATTAAATTACTGGAATCATTCCTCTTACATTGCCTTGTACAGCCTAGTAATATGTTTAAAAGTAACACATAAAAAATTATTTCCAATTAATATTCTCAGATTTCAAGGATAATTAGTGGCATCTTAGTGAATAAACCTGGACGTAATGGACAATAATTCCCAAAAGATTGTCCATAAAATTTTGGAAATGTTCAAATCCTAGAACACTCAAAAGTGACAGATTCTACAGTTCACCAAGGCATTAAAAATAAAAAATTTTGACATTTTCTATTAAAAAGATGAAGACATCCATCTCTTCTTGTTTTCCTTTTTATGGTGTAAATAATTATTAGGAAGATTGCAGAACATTTGCTATTGAATAGTACATTTGAGAATTTGTGAGATTTCAGCTCAGAATGCACTGGTCAGGCTGTTATTCTGGAGTTGAAAATATTTAAGATTTTATAAAATCTTCACTGTGACATTGACATCTGATGGCTATGTTTATTTTACTTTTGGAACGGGAATGAGGGGCAAAGAGGACGTTGCGGTGAGGACCAGCTGACTGTAAGAAAATAAGTTGAACGAGTCATATCTACTGTGTTCATAATTCATACTTTTTTCATTCCAAAAAAGTCATAGCAGACATATCTTATTAAATTATACATGCTGCTGTCCCAGGATATTTTTTTAATTCATGTTCTGTTCTATTTGTTTGTGTTATTTTGACATCACAAAGCTGTATCGTTCCTCCAAGTTGACAACTGCACTTTAAGGAAGTGTAGTCTTCATTATATTTCAGAAGATAGAATATTGTCTTTACCCTGGGAACTCAACACTTTGTCATGTCAAGTTCTGTTTCTCAGATAGATTTCATAAGCAAATGCTACATGATCTCACAGAATGATAGTATTCAGGACATAGGGCATGTTACTGCTAAAGGGTCTATTACTACATCTTCACTTGCTTTATCTTCTCATTTTAAAACATTTAAAATTACACTCTGCAGGAGAGTTTATTATAGCACTAAGGGACTGTAGGGACATCAGTGACGTATATCCAATTCCTTCTCCTTAAGGCAGCAGTTTACCTCTGTGGTCTTCTTCTTTTTAGGCATACTTTTACTGGGTATTTAACTTTCCCTCCAACATTTTCTTAAAATATTCACTGTGTCTTGGAACATTCAGCTGTGTTTTACTAATCTGTGTATGAATTTGTTCAAAACTATATTATTTAGGGTCAAAAAAATCCCCCAAATTCTATTCTTGGTAAATTTCTGATATAATTTTGATACAATTTTTTGGAAAATTATTATTTTTAAATATGTATGGAAATATTTTTAAAATAGTCACATCATTCTGGATCACTAGAGGTGTTAAGTATTTTCTATGAACTAGACACATTAAACAGTATGTTAACACCTACCACAAAATATTATAATGTTGGTTCATTCATCTCCATTTTATATTTTAAAAAACAAACTAAAGCCAAACAACAATCACAAAAATCTTCTGTAGTTGTGTAAGAGTACTATAGCTGAACATAGGATGATCCTATAATCTACCATTCAAACCAGGACACTTTTGAGAAAGGCAACACTAGTAAAGGGTTCTGGACTGGATGATAAGTAGGCTTAAACAGGACCACGGGTGTAAACTAGAACACTGCATGGTTACCTTAAAGAGACAGCTAGCAATTCACCACAAACTTTGTGGAGCTGTTAGTTAGAGATTCCACTTCTCAGACCCATTCTTGGCCCCTTGAAATCATCTGACTGCTTTTCAGTAATGGAAGGTGAATGTAAAGAATCAGTGTCACATTTGCTAGGACAGTTAAGAAGACGACGAGCTTTTCTGTCTCTTCCTCTTTCTGTCAGCTGGATGCATAAGACCAAAGGTCCTAGAGAATGGCAGAGCCATGTGATGGAAGGTGCCAATGGGGCTTAATCCCCAGGTGGAAGGCTGTTGGTATTTGTCAGTTTTGGTGAGCAACAAACCAACGTTAACTGTGTTAAGCCATATAGCTTGTGGGTTCACTTGTGACAGCAGCATTTATTATCCCAACTCATCCAATCATACAATGGGAACAGGTGACTTATTTGAAAAGCTTAGAATTGGATATCAGCTTATATGGCTCTGATCCAAACTTTGATAATAAGTAGGACTAGAACCAGTCACTTTAATATCCTGAGGTCATATGTTTTGTTTTGTTAAATATAGCAGTTGTCCCTTATTCGGGTTTCCTAAATACAGATTCTAGAGCCTCATCCTATTTTTACATATATTCATAGATAATATTGGCTTATAATTTTTCTTTTTTACACTATACTGGTTAGGTATTTGCATCAATTTTAGCCTCACAGAAACAAAGGCAGGTAAAACCTCTTTTGTTATTATCTGGAAAAGTGTGTATAGGATTATTATTAGGTTTTTCATTTAATATTTGATAAAACGTACAGTAGAAGCAATCTGGCTCTGAACTTTTACTACTATAAAGAAGAGGTGGCTTGCAGTGTTGAATTTATATTTTCTATAACATATTTTATTTTGCATGTATAACAGAGTAAAGAACACAGAAAGTGTCCCTTCGTTGATGATCTAACATTATCATTCAAATGACTGTTGGACACACTAATGAAAGTAAAATGTACTGGTAATTATTTATACCCATAAGATATTGATCAAGTCTCTTTTTACAGCATGCATGATAAATAGGCACTTATTTCTTTTGCATCACAGAACTAAAATGAGCTAAAACAAGGTCATTTGACTGTGCGAAGAGATGGCCATTGTAGCCTACACCTATGAACATAGACACACCTCTCCCTTGTAGGAAGGAAATTCTCTTTCATTGATGGCTTCAGTGGTAGGATGAGAAATCACTTGAAGTGGGACTGCATTACTCTCCAGCCTCTAAGCTGCTCAACAGGAAGGGGACACCATGAGTTATGTTAGATTACAACTGGTCATGGTAATGAATCCCATCTTTCATCTCCTGAGCAATTCACTTCTACCCTCAAAGGCACTCCAAAGCTAAAATGTACTTTAGGTTAAATTTTCCGGGTTTCAAAATCTATCTGTGTGTATTCCGAGTTCTTTATGTAACTATTGCTGCTTCTGACAGGAGAAACCCTTGAGATGACAAACAGGGCAAACTTTAAAATTAGAGTAGAAAGAAGTGTTTTTCCCCTTTGATGATATCAGTACTTTTAGAAATAAAAGTAAAAGATTCTTTCTTTAAACTTCCTCATGATTCTTTGATGCTGTCTTGTTTCAATAGAAGCTTTGCCTTCAACATATTTTTTTTTTTTCCTTTGACCACCAAGGTTCAAGTCTACTCTACCCTCTTCCACCATATCTTGTTCTCCTCTACTGGCTACGCCTTTCCAAGACTCTTGACCCAGGCGCTTCCTAATTGTCTTTCTCAAATCCTCATTATCCTGAGCTCTGATCCACAGGGTCTCACATCTGTTCTCAGTATTTCCCCACTGGGAGTGAGCTTTACTTCTGTGTATTCTGTGTTCCTCCATCACTGGCACCCTACAGCCCTCTCCTTTCTTTGTGAAAGCCCTGCCTCACTTTAAGGTCTGATGTGGACTTTCCCTGTATGGTTTTTGGAGTCTGTGTAGGGAGGTCCATAGTTCAACAACTAACAGTGTCTTATGGGAACCTATGTGAGTGGGAGGTGGAGAGACTTCAAATAACGCAAATCATGGCGAGTTTATAGTGTGGGAAGAATTGTACTATTAGAGGGTTATAATCTTGGCATAGCCTGGTCACTGCTCATGTGGAGTCTCCAAGGGATTTATGCACACAAGCAAATGAGAAATAAGAGAAATTATTAGCCTGAATTGTCCTTTTATCCTAGTGCAGAACTTTTTATAATGTTCCACGAGAACACGTGAATTGGCCTCAAGGTTCAAACAAAGCTTCTTCTTCCCCATTTTCTTCCAGTCTTGCGACAGGTTTGTCACTTGAAGGAACTGTGTCACTTGGCATATACGAGGGGAAAAGGAAAAAAGAATACAATGCAGGGGTTATGCAGAAGATGTAAGACCTGGAAGATACAATTAGAAGAGAAAGAACTACGTGTGTCAACAATCTCTTCAGAATACAGTGATATGTGGGGCTCAATCAATGCCTTAAAATCTGAGTAACAGTATCAATTGCTCCTCTAATCTGAGGAGGAGAACACAGAAATGGATAAAATATTTAGTTAAGAACATTCTATGCCCTCTACATGCAGTGTCCAGGATAGAGTTTGTCATGTTGAAATTTCTCAGTACTTGTTTGTTAAACAAATGATCAAAGAAATAAATGAATGGAAAATACACATTACTGACCTAGGACAATTCAAGATGTGTGGAGTTGTTTTCAGTTGTCCAGTGACTGGGGACAGGAGATGATTAGTGTGTAGGGATCAAGAACAAACACACCCTGAGGTGTGTAGGACAGTCCTACACAATAAAGAACTATCCCAACTAAAATACCAAAAGTGCCTTCGCTAAAGGATATTGCCATATAGGGTCAGGTCTGTACTGGGAGAAGCATGGCATTCCTAAGACAATAAAATGTGTCCTTCTCTCAGAGGCCAATAGTTTGGAGTTAAAATGTAATATGTATTATAGTCCTGACTATAGCACCGGGACAGCACAAAGAACAAAAGAATTGATTGTGGAAAATGGAAAAGCTTTAGAAAAGGAAACAGCACTGCTACCACTGCTCCCCAGGAACTAAATTTCCTACAAATTTCATCCTTGCTAGTGAGGGTGCTCCAAGATCCCTGCTGGTCTATGTCACTAGCTACCAGTTTCAAGGCTGGGCCTACACCTCAGATTGACATGATGCAGGTCATAGACCAAGATCCTGCCTATAATGGTCAAAACCAGGAAAATGCAATGATCTCTTCTGTGGGAGGCATGGTAAAGGTCCTCCAAATATATCCTTAGAACCTAACTCCTGGAATGGATAAATATTACCCTACATGGCAAAAGAGCTTTGTAGACATGATTAAGGTTAAGGACTTTGGACTGGATTATCTAGATGGACCTAATCTAAACACATGAATTTTTAAAAGCATAAAAACTGTTCAGGCTCTGGTCAGAGAGAGATGTGACATGAAAAACTTGACCTGCCATTACTGACTTTGAAGATGAGAGAAAGTGAATCACTACCCACAGAATGCAGTGGGTTCTTGACACTGGAAACTATTTTCAGATTTCAGCCAGCAAGAAAATCTAAATCTTGGTCCTCCTGAAATCTGCTAACAAACTGAATGAATGAAAAGAGGTTCTCCCATAAAGACTCTAGAAAGGAATGTAGCCTGCTAACACCTTTATTTTAGTCTGCTGTACCTCTTCTAGTATAAAAACTGTAAAACAATAAATTTGTGCTGCTTTAAGGCACTGAGCTTGTGGTAATTTGTTATAGCATCAATAGAAAGCTAATACAACCACATAACAAATAAAAGTGCTCACCTGTTGCTCAAATTGTAAAAACCCAAGGTCTCTGGAGTTACTATGTCCAGGTATAAGTAAGAAAAACTTCGGCTGATGTCCATTCCTCCTTTGATCACAATCTCATTTTATGAATTTTTAATTTATGAATTAAATTGTCAACTTCACCACTACCAACATTCACGTTTAAAAAGAGAAGGATGTGGAGGGAGAAATAATTTAATGTGCAAACATTTAGAACACAAAATGGAAGAAAATATAGATGCTATATTTTTCATTTCCACAACTGGTCATGGGGACAAGCCTGGGGTTTTTGTTTTGTTTTTTCAGCTTTACTGAGGAGTAATTGAAAAACATAACTGTAAGATACTTAAAGTGCACATTGTGGTAATTTCATATATATATAATATATATATATATATATATTATATATATATACACATTGTAAAAGGATTCCTACCATCTAGTTAATTAATACATTGATCACCTCACATTTTTCTTTTAGTGAGAACATTTAAGTTCTACTCTCTTAGCACATTTCAGTTATATAATACAGTGTTAGTAACTATACTCTCCATGTTTGACATTAGATCCTCAGAACATATTCTTCTTATACCAGAAAGTTTGTACATTTTTATCAACCTCTCCCTATTTCCCCATCCCCAAGTCCCTGGCAACCACTGTTCTATTCTGTTTCTATGACTGTCACTATTTTATTATTTTTTTTCAGCTTCCATGTATAAGTGATACCATGAAATATTTCTCTTTCTCTGCCTGGCTTATTTCACTTAGCATAATGCCCTCAAGGTCCATTCGTGTTGTCACAAATGGCAGAATTTCTTTCTTTCTCGAGGCTGAAAAATATTCCATTTTGTATATATACCAATCTTCTTTATCCATTCATCCATTGATTAACACTTAGATTGTTTTCATATCATCACTTTTACAAATAATGCTCAATGAACATAAGAGTTGCAGACATCTTTTTGATATCCTGTTTTCATTTCCTTTGGATATATACCCAGAAGTGGTATTTCTGTATCATACAGTAGTTTTATTTTTAATTTTTTGAAGAAACTCCATACTATTTTTCATAGTGGCTACACCAATTTACATTCCCACTAACAGTGCACAAGAGTTCCCTTTTCTTCACATTCTTTACATTCTTTTTATCTCCTGTCTTTTTGATGATAGCCATTCTAACATATGGGAGGTAATATCTCGTGGTTTTCATTTGCATTTTCCTTATGACTTGTGATGTTGAGCATATTTCATGTACCTGTAGGACATTTATATATGTATTCTTTGGAAAAGAAAAATGTCTATTCAATTCCTCTGCCCATTTTTTAATTGGGTTGTCTGATTTTTTGCTATTGAGTTGTGTGCATTCTTTATATATTTTGGATATCACCTCTTATCTTATATGATTTGCCAATGTTTTCTCTTATTTTGTAAGTTGCCTTTTCATTTTGTAGATGGTTTCTTTTGCCATGCAGAAGCTTTTTAGTTTGATATAGTCTCACTTGTTTATTTTTGTTTTTGTTGCCTTTGCTTTTGGCGTCAAAACCAAAATATCATCACCAAGACCAATGTCAAGGAGCTTACTCCTTATGTTTTCTTTTAGGAGTTTCATGGTTTCAGATCTTACAGTCAAGTCTTTATTCCATTTTGAGTTGATTTTTGTATATGATATAAAATGGGTCCGGTTTCATTCTTTTGCATGTGGCTGTCCAATTTTCCCAATACCATTTATTGAGGAGACTATTCTTTTCCTATTTTGTACTCTTGGCTCCAATGTTTCCTTTGTTGTAAATTAATTGACCACATATGCATGAGTTTATTTTGGGGTTTTCTATTCTTTTCCATTGATCTGCATGTCTCTTTTTATGTCAATACAGTACTGTTTTGATTACTATAGCTTTGTAATATAATTTGAAATCATGAAGTGTGGTGCTTCCATCTTTGTTCATTTTTCTCAAGATTGCTTTGGCTATTCAGAGTCTTTGTGGTTCCATACAAATTTTAGGATTGTTTGTTCTGTTACTATAACAAATGCCATTGGAATTTTGATCAAGATTGCATTGAATCTGTAGATTGCTTTGGGTAGTATGGACATTTTAACAGTATTAATTCTTCCCCTCTATAAGCATAAAATATTTTTTCATTTATTTGTTTCTTCTTAAATTTCTTTCATTAACATATTGTAGCTTTCAGTGTGAAGATCTTTCACCACCTTGGATAAGTCTATTCCTAGGTATTTTATTCTTTTTGATGCAGTTGCAAATGGGATTATTATCTTAATTTCTCTTTCTGATAATTCTTTCTTAGTGTATAGAAATGTGTATTGTGTATTGATTTTATATCCTACAACTTTGCTGAATTCACTTCTTGATCCTAAAAGTTTTTTGGTGGAGTCTTTTGGGGTTTCTATGTATAATATCATGTACCTGCATATAGAGACAGTTTTACTTCTTCTTTTCTGATTTTGATGCCTTTTATTTCTTTTTCCTGTCTAATTGCTCTGGCTAGGACTTCTAGTACTATGTTGAAAAGTGGCAAGAGGGGGCATCCTTGTCTTATTCCTGATTATAGAGGAAAAGCTTTCAGATTTCCACCATTGTGTATGATATTAGCAGTGGGCTTATCATATACAACCTTTATTATGGTGAGGTACATCCCCTCTATACACCGTCTGTTGAGAGGTTTTTTTTTTTCCACACATGGATGTTGAATTTTGTCAAATGCTTTTTCTGCATGTATTGAGATGATCATATAATTTTTATCCCTCATTTTGTTAATATGTGTATCACACTGATTGATTTATGGATGTTGAACCATCCTTGCATCTCTGGAATAAACCCTGCTTGATCATGGTGTACGATCCTTTTAATGTATTGTTGAATTTGGTTTGCTAATATTTTGTTGAGGATTTTTGCATCTATGTTCATCAAGGATATTGGCCTGTAATTTTTCTTGTTAGTGTCCTTGTCTGATTTTTGTCTCAGTGTTGTACTGGCCTCACAACATGAGTTTGGAAGTGTTCCTTCATTTTCTATTTTTTGGAAGAGTTTGAGAAGGAATAGTATTAATTCTTTTTTAAGTATTTGGTAGAATTCACCAGTGAAGCCATCTGGTCCTGGATTTTCTTTGTTGGGAGGTTTTTGATTACTGATTCAAACTCCTCACTGGAAATTGATCTGTTCAGATTTTCTACATCTTCATGATTCAGCCTTGGTTGCTTGTATGTTTCTAGGAATTTATCTCTTTCTTTTAGGTTGTCCAATTTGTTGGTACATGATTGTTCACAGTAGTCTCATGACCCTTTGTATTTGTGTGGTATCAATGGTAATGTCTCCTCTTTCATTCCTAATTTTACTTATGAATCCTCTCTCTTCTTGTTAAGTCAAGCAAAATGTTTGTCTAGTTTGCTTATTTCTTCAAAAACCAGCTCTTAGTTTTATTCATCTTTTCTAGTGTCTCTTTAGTCTCTATTTCATTTATTTCCACTCTGATCTTTGTTATTTATTTTCTTCTGTTAACTTTGCACTTAGATTGTTCTCTTTTCTACTTCCCTGAGGTGTAAAATTAACTTGTTTACTAGAGCTCTTTCTTTTTTCTTAAAGTAGGCATTTATCATGATAAACTTCCCTCTTAAAACCGCTTTTGCTGTATACCATAAGTTTTCGCATGTTAGATTTCCATTTTCCTATTTCTCAAGACTTTTTTAAAATTTCTCTATTGATTTCTTCTTTAATCCATTGATTGATAGTAGCATGTCATTTAATGTTTACATATTTGTGAATTTTCCGGTTTTCTTCTTGTAAATGATTTCTAGTTTCATGCCATTGTAGCCAGAAAAGATATTTCAATCTTTTGAAATATACTAACATTTGTTTTGTGGCCTAAACTATGATCTATCCTAGAAAATGTTCCACATGCACTTGAGAATAATGTGTATTCTGCTGTGATTGGATGGAATATTCTGTAAATGTCTGGTTGGGCCTTTAGGAAGTAATTAGGTCATGAGAGTGGTTCCCTTATAATAAGAAACAGGAGAGATATGATCTCTCTCTCCACCATGGGAGAGTGCAGCAAGAAGGAGGCTGTCTGAAAACCAGGAACAGGATATCACCAGGAACCAAATTGGCTGGTACCTTAAACTTGAACTTCTCAGCCTCTGGAACTGTGAGAAATCAATGTTTGTTGTTTAAGCCACCCAGCCTATGGTGTTTCATTATAGCAGCCTAAACTGACTACGAAAAACAACTTAGAAAAAATTGACAAATCCTTTGAAAAGCAATGAACAAAACTGACTTAGAAATTGACATAAAATTTGAATAGTATTCTACTTATTAAACATGTTAAACTTATAAACAAAATTTTTATTATTTATTTATTTTTTGTGAGGAAGACCAATCCCAAGCTAATATCCATTACCAATCCTCCTCTTTTTTGCTGAGGAAGACTGGCCATGGACTAACATCCGTGCCCATCTTCCTCTACTTTATATGGGACACTGCTACGGTATGGCTGACAAGCATTGTGTTGGCCGGTGCCTGGGATCTGAACCTGTGAACCCTGGGCTGCCAAAGCACGAAGTAAACTGCTGTGCCACCGGGGCAGCCCCATAAGCAAAATTTTTAAACAAAAATGTTTCCAAAAGAAAAAAACTCTACATGCAAGGGACTAAATTGGTGTAGTCCATCAGTGTTACATAAACTATTTCAGAAAACAGAGTAAGAGGAAATGGAAATACTACCCAATTGAGTACATGAGGACTGCATTACTATGATACCAAAAGACATGACAAGAAATTAAAACTAAGGACTAATATCCCTCATGAATGTCAATGGAAAAAATCTTTAACCAAATATTAGCAAATTAAATGTAGCCATATATTAGAAAGATACTGCACCATGACCCTGATGGTGATTTACCTCAATAATGCAAAGTTGGTTTAATATTTGTAAACCAATCAATGTAATTTACCATATCAACAGACTAAAAAAGAAGAATTATATGACAATCTCAATTGATGCAAAAAAATTATTTGAATTTGACAAAATTCAACAACCAGCATGATAAAAATTTTCATCTAACTAAAAATAGAAAGAAATTCCCTCAACATGATAAAGAATATCTATGAGAAACCTACGGTTAATATTTTACTTAATGGTGAAAGACTGAAGACTTCCCCTCTGAGACTAGGAACACAGAAGTGATATCTACTTATAATTGTACATTATGCTCCTACCATTGCAGTAAGGCTAGTTTAAAAAAAATGTACATATCAGAGAGGAAGAAGGAAACTGTCTTTATTTGCTGACTATAGCAATACGTGCATAGAAAATCCTACATAACTTGTAAAATAAAACTACCAGAACAAACAAATAAATTTTGTAATATCACAGATTATAAGGTAATATGAAAATCAATTATATATATATAATGCCAATATATCATATATTACATATGTATATACAAGCAATGAAAAATTGGAAAATAAAATAAAATATGTTTACAATAGCATCCAAAAACATAAAATAATTTGAAATAATCATATCAAAACTTTGTAAGACTCTACATTAAAAATCACTGATGAGAGAAATTGACAAAATGGAGAGATATGTCTCTAATCTTTAAGTGTTAATGCTACTTCTTTTGATGTTTATATATTTAGTATGCTATGACTACATTGTGCCTTACAGTAATTGTAAGAAACTATAGACTGTAGCAGGCATCCTACTTCAGAACGTTAAAATGTAAGAAAATGTGTACCGTAGAATCAATTTAGCGTGACAATGTGTAATATTGATTGAGCATTTATGAAATTTCAAGAATTATCAGGGTTTTAAATATATCACATTTTCTCATTTAATCTTCTCAAGATACCTGTCTTTATTCCTATTTTACACATGATGAAACTGAGACCTGTGGTTATATAACTGAAAAAGCCAACTGTGAATATAGGCAATCTGTCTCCAGAGCTAGAACTATAAACCACCATGTTATAGTCCCTCAGTCTCACAATCTAGGTTTTTAGGAAGAAGAAATTCTTATTTCTGTTACAATATTCTCAAGTGTATGGTCCCAGTTTCATAAAACATATGTAAATTACTCAAAACTATAGTAAATTACTGAACAGGTTATAGCATTCTCAAGCATGAAGAAACACTGAGTTTGTGGGTCATTTGCATGTCTTAAAAATTTCTATTCTTCCACTTAGATATAGTTCTCCAAATCATAAAATGATTGTTAGAAGGCTACACGCATTTGTACTGAGACTTGGATTATGTATCATATAGCTTGCAGAGTATAGCAATTCCTATTGAATTTATTTGTACATAAATGGAAAATAAATGCCAATAATAATAAATAGAAAGCACTGACAGGCAGAAATGAATCTTAAAAGCATATGATTCTTATTCAGAGAGCTTTGGCTGTTTATAATTTGAGCTGAGCAAATGCATGTTATATTTTTAGTGCCTATTATAACCAAGTATTAGCATCATCCACCAAATACTGTGAGAAAATTTCTACTTCCTACAGCTATCGCCAAAGAGAGGAATGGAGACAATATATTTTGAGGAAGCTTTTCAGCACAGATTGCAGCAGCGGGAGTGTTTTTGCTCATTGTCATTTTATGTAACAGGATATGGTAATAACATCATAAATTATAAGAAATGGAAAATTAGTTGCATTTTACCATAAAAATTTAATCCAAAGGAAACAAGCTGTTCTTTAATACATAGTAGAGGGCAATCTATTTATCATCAAAAGATATTTATCAAAATGAATCTCAATTAGTCTCATAAAATTGACAGTTTGAAAACTTATAATTGAGACAATAATCTTCTCATGTTATTTTTAAAAGTTAAGTGATTTGGAATCAATCTAGCATGGACTCCTAAAGAAAGGGATATTTTGGCTCTGCTATGTAAGAATCATTCATCAAATATTATGAAAATGCATTCAGGTCACTATGTAAGTTAGATAAACTTTGAGATTTGTGGAATATGATAAAAGCAATATGAAATATTGTAATCACTTGTGAGAGTGGTGCTTCAGTAATAATTGTTAGGTACTCCAACTAACCCACCATCAATGCTCACACACACTAGCAAAAGCCAAGGCATTCGGCAGCAGAAACTATCAGCAGTCCAAAAAGTTATGGGTTTAATCCTGGAGGTTAGCGTTTCTGTCGTTAGTGACAGCTTACTTACCATCTGATTGATTTTAGACCTAACTCAATTTCTTCTACACCCAGAGGCTGCAGGTCTCTTCTAGTCCGCATGGCTGATTATCAGCCCTTTCAATTACAATACGGCATTATTACTGCTTAACATGTATTACTCATTAAAAGAGCTTTCTACCAGATCTCTAACAATTTCCCTATTAAACAGTTATTGTGAAAACACCACTAGGTGAGTAGGGATGGGGGTGAGAGAATGATCAAGAAGGTGTGAGAGAAGGAAATCAAAAAGAAGGAAGCAAAAAGGAGGGAAGGAAGGACTGTAAATAAAGGATATAAAAAAGGCAATATTACTGTGGGTAGAGGAAGATCTATTAGTTTATTACAATAGAAAGATGAAGAGTACACCATTTCACATGGAAGAAAGTGCTGAGTTCAACAGTAGATGTTTCGTCAATAACAATGACTTTCGCTAATTTAACACTTAATATGTTTCAGATACTCAACTATTATGAATCAATTATTTATTCCTCATATTAAGAGGTTTGGAGGTGTATCCTACAGCTAATGGAAAGCCATTAAAAACTATTAGAGCAGTCAGATGATGAGCTCAAATTTGAGATTTTTAAAAAGATCACTTTGCAATATCGACATTGGATGATTGGAAAGTGACATGGACCTGGAGAGACCAGGAAGATTGGTGACAGTAATAATAAAGACAGAGCTAACAGGAGTTTAGTTATGCATTCAAAGAACAGAAAAGAGGCCAATGTAACTGAAATGGAGGTGGAGCATGGAAAATACTAAGAAATAAGGTCAGCAGTTCATCAAGGGAAATGTAGATCATTATAAGGACTTTGGTCTTGATTCTGACCTGGAATGTGATGAATGGTTTGTCTAGAGGAGTGTCATGGTCTGACATACATTTAGAGAGGACTGCTCTTGATGATATGTGGTTAAAATCTAGTAGGGTTAGGAACAGAAGAAGAAAAGCCAGTTAGAAGGCTGTTGCCCTTAAACCTGGAAGAGGAACACTTGCCCTGGGCACTATTCTTACCCTTTTCTCAGTGAGGAATCTATGCAGCAAAGATGTCCCCAACAACTACAACAGAGCCCAAATCTCTCCTTCCCATTCTCTAGGTATCTGGAAATCTTGAGCTATCATGACTATTTTCCCTGTTTTCTTCTCCAAGGGCAGAATGCCCCACCACTATGTGCAAGGCTGGCTTCATGGGCATACAACCTGTGCTGTGGCACAGGGCCCCACACTCAGGAGGGCTGCTCATTTGGTTTAATGTATTGCTCTCACCATTTTGAAATTCCTAGTAATTTATGTTTGAACTTGTACTTTGTAAGTGAAGTTCAGTGGGATAATTGTGCTTGTGCATAAGCAGAGGAGATACACGCAAGCTGCATGTAAGTCAATCCTTGCGACTGTCTTCATATATAGAGTTCATGATGCCCCATGAACACAGAATTCCAGTGGATCCGCAATACTCAGGAATTCAATAAGCTGCAAAGTGAAAATGAGGAAAATGTGTTATGTTTATGACTGAGCAAGGGTGGTGAGGTGGGGGAGGGGGCTGACAGTGACAGAGGTCACATTCTCAGTTCAAATCATAATTTGCTTTGCTTATAGAAAAAGGAAATGGCATCCTAAGAAATGCAAACAACCAAGAAACTCTATCATATCCTTTCTTACTCCTGCTACTTTCTGTATTAGCCAACCACTCACACGGAAAAATGGTAACATAGAAGGGGATAGAAAGAAAGGGCAACCCATAGGTCCTTTTCTTTTCAGTCCTCCCTTACGTATCAGTAAGCTGAAGTAGAGAGTGTTGGTAAACTGTGCACATGTCAAGAAGTGAAATAAAAACTGTTGAGCTAGTATATGCAGCATTTCCACTGTTTTGATGAGAACAAATTGCATATGCACATACAAGCTACAATAGGAACTGTGTAATTTTGATGATTCTGCATACAAGTTAAATGTTCTAGTTGAACTTAAAACTGGCATTGCACAATATAAAGATGAATGGTAAAATGTATGCTAATAAACAATATTGATTTTTCTTTATTTAGAATGACATTAAATGGCAAATAAAATACCACGACAAGAGAGAGACCTTAGAAGAAAGAAAAAAGCTTTATATTTTATATCTTTAATGGTATCTCTTTTTTTCCCCTGCTTTTTAAATGAGGTATTCTGTGGTTTAATTTTTGCACTGGACTCCATAAATATTTAATCACCCCTAGGTATATGCACCCCAGGTCTGAGGGGTGGCTAAGAAATGGTTGTTTTTAGAGGTTGTGGATTAAACTCAAATGTGCAGGCTTGACTGATTGTCTATGTTTGTATGAGAGCCCTCATGTATAGGACACAGCAGGGTGAGAGGTGGGGAGGAAGAGAAGGAGGCAGGCTAAAAACTGGCCAAGGGTGACAACTTGGCTCTTCTTTTGCTGCCATATTTTATTTAACCAGTTTTGGAATGTTTTAAACTTTTAAATACTTACATATATGGTACGTGGGCTTCTATTTGTAATCTTACCCTCAGCCCACAAATGTTCAAGATGGGATAGATTGCTATAGCCCAGATGAGACATGATGGTGGCATAAACGACAGATGATGAGATGGGCTTGGATGTGTTTTGAAAGTAAAACAACAGAATTTGTTGTAGGAGTTGAATGTATAGTGTCCAAGAAAAGCATATGTCAACAAACACTCCAGGGATTTTAGCCTGAGGCATGGAAGTATAGAGGTGTATGGATATAACAGTTTGCTTATAGACATTTGAGCTTTTCCCAATTTTTGGTGATTATAAATAAAGGTGCTATAAATATTTACCTACAGAATTTTGTGTTAACAAAAGTTTTTATTTCTCATAGGTAAATACTGAAGAGTGAGATTGCCAGGTTATAATTTAAGTATACTTTTGACTATATAAGAAATTGCCAAATTTTCAAAAGAGCCATACCATTTTACATTCTCACCAGAAAGTTGTAAGGGTTCTAGCTGTTCAATAATCTTTCCAGCATTTGGTAATGTCAGTTTTCAGTTTTTAATGTTTTTATCATTCTAATAGAGATATGTGTGTAGAGATATGTCACAGTGATTTTAGTATGCTTTTCCTTAATGACTAATGAAATTGAGTATCTTGTTAGGTGCTTATTATCCCTCCATCTTCGTTGGTGAAATATCTGCTTACATCTTTTACCTATCTTTTATTGCTTTGTTTGTTTTCTAATATTGAGTTTTATTTGGGAGTTCTTTATATATTCAGGGTACAAATTCATTGTCAGATGTGTGATTTTGAAATGCCTCCCAATTTGTGGATCTTCATTCCCTTGAAAGTATCTTTCACAGAGCAAAAGTTTTAAATTTTGATAAAAATCCAATTTATCAGTTTATTTATTTACAGAAGTGTTTGGGTTTTGTATCAAAAGTCATAACTGAAGATATTATTTGGGAGTAGTCGGTATGAAGATTGCTATAAAGCTAATATTGAGTGAAATTATCTAGGAAAAGAATAAGAATAAAGAAGAATATGGACCTGAGTACTGTTCCCTCGAGTATTCCAAATTTTACAGGTGAAAAAGATGAGAGATCTCCAGCAGACATGAGGATGGCTCAGCCTGTGAGATAAGAATAGGACTAGGAGAATGGGATGAAAGCCAGTTGGTGGAATTGCTTCAGGGAAGAGACAATGACCAGCTGTGTCAAATCTCACCAGAGGTCAAGTGAGGCCAAGCCTGGGAGCTGATGTCAGAAAAGCAGTGAGGTGCGCAGTGGTGAGTTTCAAGAAAAGTAAGTTTGTGAAATGGTGGAAATGAAATTCTGATTCAGTGTTAATTCAAGAAGACATGCAGGAGTCTTCTTGTGCCAGCAGAGTCAACACTTTTGAAGATGACTTTTCCTCTTATATAACTGAGAAAAATGGGTATGATAAGAGATTGTAGTGGTGGGATCGAGGGAATTATTTCTTTTTAAATTTGAGATGGAAGATATTATATCATGCTCTTATGCTGATGATAATGCAGTAGAAAGAGAGAAAGCTAATGTTATAGGAAAGAGAAAGGAAATATTGAGGTGTTTCTTAAAAACACTGACAGGAATAGAATCTGCACACACATAGAGGATTTGATCTTAGAAATGAAGGGACTAGTTCATTCACTGAAATATGAATGAAGGCAGAGAATGTGGACACAGTTCTGGAGACAAGTTGGTGGATTTGTTTGTAGAAGCATGTAGATGTGTTCAGATAGTTTCTGTTTTTCTTGCTTTTTTCAGTAAAATACGAAGCAAAGTTTTGAATCAAATTATCTCCTTTAATGTGATTTTTATGTGAGTATTATTGCCACATCATTATGGATCTATGTAGACAAGTTGTCTCGTTTTGCTATATTCTTTCCTGAAATCTTCAAATAGATGGTTTTGTTTTCAAATATTTTGAAGTTTAGAAAAGTGCCTCCCATTTCTATGCATGGTTTTGAATTCTAAAACATACCAGATGCTAGAGCAAGGATTACCTAGTCCTAAATGTGCTGATTTAAAAGTAAAATAACTGAATTTGCCCAGTCCCTCCTCACCCTTCTAGTAGCTTTATCACATGGAACTAAGCAAATTTGTCCTCCCGGGTTGTATCACTGTTCCTGTTCTGACAACAAAATTGCCAGTTTTATGAGTCTTAAGCAATAGAAAATAATGGTGCCAATCTTCAATGCCATCACTCTGGACTAGTTTTGTCATTGTTCTGACATTGCAGTGTACAGAAATAAATCACTGCCACTAGGATAACTGTAAACCAAATCTGGAACTTCCAGATTGGATTAACTTTCTATCTATTCCCTAGACCACACCCCTTCAGTTGTTTTGGTGCAGTAGTGACTAATACAGAGGTACTTCTATTTACCTAGATATAACCAGGTTAAGGAAACTTTTGTTTTATGAGAATTTATCAAAAAGACAAAAGTATGACCGTGAGAACAAGATAATAGTACTAAAGAACTTGAGATATTTGCCATGCAAATTATTTGATAAATGCTTGGAATATTATTAGTACTTAAATATATCTTGAACAAAATGAGTTCATCAGTACAGAAGATAAATTATTAACACAAAAAGACAAATTTTGACCCAAAATCCTTGCACATGAGAATCTCTATTTTTGCATTTGTTCTCTCAAAGACCATATTATCAGAATGAATTCTACAGGAGACATTGAAAACAGAAAAGATATTTTCAACAAAAGGTAAATTTCTTGGTTATTTGGAATTTGCTTCATATTATTTCCTTATCTTGGAAATTCACAAGTCTGAAAAAAAAGATTTTGATAAGCCATTTGGTAAAGAAATCCATCTGACTTTGTTAACAAAGTGTTGCTCAAATTTATTGGACCTTCATTCTTCATGTCTCTATCTCTATCTACCTATCATCTATCTATCTATCTACCTACCTACCTACTTATCATCTATCTACCTATCGTCTATCTGTCTATCATCTATCTGTCTATCCTCTATATGTCTCCCAAAGAATAGGAGTTTCTTGGCACACACATTACAGTTGCTGATCTAAAAGTATTGCAGATATTGTCGTACCGAAATATTTAAAATTAGGACTTTCTATTTTAACAATATTTCTTGGAATTTACTTGGTTTATAATGAAGGTAGAGCAGGGAATTGGCGTTTAAACACAATCCACAGAATCAAATTTGTTTGTCTAACAAAAAGTGCTGTCTAAATATACAGTTATGTAATAAGAAATATGAATATATTTGCTTTTAAGGATGCAACATTAGAAGAATCCTCAAAGATTAAATGGGGTGAGACTTATAGTTTAAAAAAAAGAGGGTTTATCATTTGTTGATGAAAATAGAAAGAACTAATGAATTGAATAGTCCAATCTAGAATTTGTGAAGTATAAAACATGAGGCAGGAGTTGTGAGAATACAGAGAAGGTTTTGGGTGTTTTCATAACATATGGTATCATGTAACAAATTGGCAAACTGGGAGTAGAAGAAGGCTCATCTTCCACCACACCACATAAAGTTTCCCTAGGAAACGGAATGTTTTTATGCACCTACACAGTGTTGTCTTGCCCTCCTGTTCTTAACTTTTAAGATCTTGATCCTTTGATATCATGAAAGAGTAATTGCATTCATCTGAGATGAGGCTCTGACATATTTCCTGGGCCAAATTAATGATCCACAAATGCACACACATACATACACCATGATATTCAAATGATAATAAGAAAATTACAGCCATTAAGGGGTTCCTTATGAAATAGAGCTAACAGTAATCAAGTAATTTGGACTTCTGAAATTACAAGAGCTAAATGAGAACATTGATTGCTTCTCTATGTCGAGTGAGTGGTAGGCACTTAAAGAGATAGACGGATGAAATAAGATAGAGCATCAGAGACAATGAACTTTTCTTATTCAGAATGTCATCTGGGCCTGATAGGCCCCTATATCTCTTCCATTAAATATGAAGTATTATTCAATCTGGAATACAATCATAACCTAATAACACTAAAGATATCTAAAATACAATAGAGAAATGGAGACTGTCTCAGAGCTTTTGAAGATTCTTTCTAATTTAAACTTTGAATTTTATTCACATTGACGATGGATCTGGCAGGCCCAAAATATATTGACTCATGTCATCAGAAAAGTAATGTTCCAATCTATATAAAAGTAATACAGAACATGATAAAGGGTTTTTTTTTTTCTGCTCAAAGTAGATTGTGATGAGCAAGAAAAATCTTATAAGTTAACATCTGAAGTTCCCAACATAGCCTTCAGATAAAATCCCTCTAATTATAGAATGCATTTTTTTTTTGCCAAATTAGATGAATGGCTTCAATACATTTTTTGTGGTTACTGTCTTCTACCTCTTTGTGTAGATAAAAGATATACTGACAGTACTACTGAACACTGTAGTATCAGTAGAAAACCCAACTTTGCAACACTGAGTCTTCTACAACAGAAGGTAGTGCCTTCAAACAGATGTCAGATCTCTCCTGGCAGTGAAAACTTCAAAGCTGAATAAACTCACAAAGAGTGGAATGTGGCATCAGCAAAGTCATTCAACTGCTAGGCATACTGTATATTTACTCACAAAATAGAGATTATGTATCAGGCAATACAGCGCAAAACCTTGAAGGGTTTCATTATTGCTTTTGATTTTGCTGATTGCTTATTAACTCTCTTCAGCCACCTGGTTGTTTTAAATGAAAAGAATCCACTTGTATTCTAAATGATTATTGGCACAGTGATTGAAAGAGGGAATCATTCCAAGAACGTGTTTATTATGCCCTTGACCATGTGAGAAGCAACCAATAAGGAGGATAGCTCATTGAATAGAGCCCATTACATTCGTTACATCTGCAAATAACTACAAATTGAAAGATTGCACACCAATACAATGACTACAAGGACACTCTCAGGAAGCATTTCTTATGCTTAACTTCTCAGTGGGCTTAAATATGGAGATCATGCTATGAGTGTTTGACACCTGTACCTCTCCTAGAATCACACTTAATCTTAACTCTAAAAGGATACAAGGTTTGCTAAGCACCAGAAAACAAATTGCTTTTACTTTAGCTACCATATCTAAACTTTAGCTATGATGCCTACCTAAACTAAGGCATTTTAAACTATCCTAGTGATTCTGATACACTATATCCTTTAATGTTTAAATAATGTGAAACAAAAGCTTGGCTATAATGAAAAATATCCCTGAGTGATTTCTCGTATATCCTTATTCTAGCAGTATTGTTGCATCCCTCATATGTGCCCTTGCCATTGAGTTAAATGCCCGGGTTGTTGATAAAAGTTTCCCATGTTCACATCCAGCTTTTTTCTATGAGGAAATATAGTCAGATTATTGCTGGGGCACTGTCAAGTCTATGTATCTTAACCCAACACTGTTCCCATGACTTGCTTCCTACTGATGTTTTTCAGGTAGAGTGACAGAGGAGAAAGAGGCAAGCATTAAAGTAGGAATTCCGTAGTGTAGTTAATTGCAGGATAATCTCCACATACCCCATTTTTAATGGTACTAACCTCCTCTCAGTGAGACAGGAACCTTATTTATATGTAGGTCCTCAATTCTCTTTTCTAGGTCCATGTTCCCTAGTAATTGTTAAAAGTTAATAGTCTCATTATAGAAAAGTATCTCAATGAATCATCTCCATTCCAATAGGTCAACCACGACTAGATACTGTTGCATTATCTACAAATGCAGACTTAATGTTGCCAAAATGGCAGTCTTCCCAAAAGAGCACCCTCTGCTAGCAGAGAAACATGTCCAGTCATTGACCAAGTTATCATTCTTATATAACCCTTACATTTAAGCTTAGTCATCCTGTTTTCTGGTGAGAAATTAGCCTTAAAAATGATAAAAAAAAAAAAAAAGGAGGGCCAGTCAGTTTTAGATCCTTCCTATTTTGTGTTTCTCTATATTGTAGAGGCTTGCAATTTTTCAAAAATTGTCAGAGCTAGCACATAAGTTCTAATGTAAAATAAAATCTCCTTAAGAGAAAAATATACAGTACATTTTAACCATATATCTTTCAGAGAGCACAGTGTTTAAAATACAGATAGCATTCTAAAAGTATAGTAATTTTATGGGCTTGGGGATAAAAGGCTGTAAGAGAATGTCAAACTGCAAGTCTCAAAGTGTCACTGAAGTAAAATATGATGAATTATTCCTATCAGGATACTAGAATTTATATTCTTCTTTTAGCGAATGCATATTCTCCAAGTCTAGGCATCAGACTTCTATAAGCTTCTTCAGTGTTATAAGGTGAACATGGTTCAGCTGAGGGCAAAATTTTGCATCATCTGCCTTTATAAATAAGAAATTTAGCAGTTGTTCTTGAGTTAACTGATTGTATCAGTGTGACAGAGATGGCCTGGAAGCTAGACATTAGCTACGTCTTCAAAGAATTTTGCCAATGTTACAACTGGTTTGTTAGGAGATGTTTGGTCATGTGACATCTTAGTTTTCCTCCAGAGGTTCTCGTTTCTCACTGAGGATTGTAATGGTGATGCTACTTAGCATTTGCGATTGTATTTTTTAAAAGTTGGTATGAAACAAAAAGTTGACTTTTCTTACTTTCAGTAATCACTTCTTTAAAGCTACAGTGAAAGAAAAGTCAGTTGTGTATGAGTGTTCTATACAAAATAATGGATTGAGAAGATGGACCAAGGAACCAATTGGCTTCTGAAAGGTTTTGGATAAGGAAAGGAAGAGAAAAGAGTTCCAACTACATAAATTAAAACTTTCACAGCCAGGGAATGAACATTCAACCTGTTTCACTATGGAAATGTATTTGTTCTCTCTTTATCTTTGATTACCTGCATTGTTTATTCATTCATTCATAAATTCAACAAATATTTATTGAGGGACCACTACTGTTTTGTTCCAGGTAGCAGGGATACATTAGTGAACAGAGTAGGCAGTGGCCTTGCTCTAAAAAGATCTTATAATTGAAGAATCAAATTCATTCTAGGAGGGATTGCTCCCCACACACCCTATACCCCCAATACTGGCTGCATCACATCTCTCTCCTTTCTGCTAGGAAGTGTTTGAAGATTCAGCACACTAGAACCAAAATCTGTGTTTCAGTTGCTAATGTTTGGAACACTGGTTTTTAATATATTTCTATTGTGAAAGAAAATAGGGATAGGGTCTCTGAGGGTACAAAGAAGAAACTAGGACAGAGCAATGTAAGGGAGAAGAACACATAAGAGGCTTAGCAGATGGGGTCCAAGAAATCAGGGTCAACAGAGGCTCCAGTGTGTGACTTTGGATCCAGAACCTCATCAGTTAACTACTTAGGAGGAATAGAATTCATCTGTGCCCAGGACTTTGCAGCTCTCCTCCTAGAATGAAAAGACCAGTCTTACAATACTCTTAGTTGCTTGTATGCCCCCATCTATAACTGGACGGAGCTGAACAGAACAGATTTGAGCCCTGAGTTGTGACAATGGTTTGTAGCATCCCCATTATGCTTTCAGTAGAGCATAGCTGCTAAGTTGTTCAATTTAGTTGTTGTGGTTCAATTTATGACTCTGGCACTTAGCAGTTGTGAGATGTTGGGCAAGTTACTTAACATCTCAGTTCTTCAATTTCCGCAAGTGTAAAACAGAGGCAAAAATAATGTCTTGTTAATAGGGTTGTTGCAAAGAATAAATGGGTTGTTTATATACATATATATATATAGCACTTACAATAGCACTATGACAAGGAAGGACCAGCAGAGGTTGGTATTATCTTCTTATTCTCAGCTATGTATATTGATAATAGCATTCATTTTCAAAGAGCTGACATTTTTTTGTAAGAAATCTTACCTTCATTATGCATTACTTCCCTCCTCCACAGCTCCTGCATGTAATCCATCACTGAGACTTGTGAGTCCTTTTAACATTTCTAGCTCCATAGCTGCTGATAACATATCAGTGGGATCAGCCTTCCAGCAGTAGCTTGGAAAGGTGACAGAAGGGACAAAATTATGATTGACTATTCTCATAGGTCAATGGGAACCCTACTCTAATACTGTACTAATACTGTCTCCTTAAAATCTTTTCAGGAAAGTTTTCAAGTAAGAGCATAACTGCATTGATATTTGCAATATCCAGTTGCTGAGAGGATTTGAGATAGAATTCTTGCATAATGTTTTATTATTCATGCATATTTTAAGGAAAAAGACATATCATCATATGCTATTTTGTATATATCAGGCACATTTCCCAGAATACTGTAAAATAAAACTCTTAGTTGATGATAATAAGTAAGTGATGCAGATGCCATGTAAAATGACTTACATTTTAACTTCTATTTTAATTGTTTACCATCAAAATTAAAAGTTTAAAATGCTAAAATGCGAAGCATTCAATGTATCTCATTTTTGTGGCCAGTATTGTTATTCTTGTATATTGGCTTCGGAAAGTATGCCTAGATGGATCCGCATGATTTCATGTGTTCAGTGTTAGCAGAAGACATGTGTTTACAAAGATAATTGCCATTTAGTGGTTTTATACTGAAGAAACTATATTCCTCTATTTAATGTTTTAATTAGTCTCTTGAAATAAACTGAGAGAGGAAATTTGTTATTTTAAAAAGCAAAACAAAACCCAGTTGGTTACTTATTAGGAGTAATATATGATGAAAGTTGCTAGAGATGGAAATTATGATTTCTTCATTAGATTTATTTCATCTGTAAGGATGTTTATTTTTTTTTTAAATTACCTAAAAATTGCATTTGAAATATCTCTTCAGCCCATGAGGAAGTAAGATGGCCTGGAATTACCTCCCACTGCAGACAATTGGACAAATGGACAAGATATACGAAACGGGAGTTTTCAAATATTAGACAACAAGCAGAACAGGACTGTGATTCCTGACAGAAAGGAACTAAGAAGGAGAGCTCTACAATCTCTCCATCTTTCTGCCTAGAGGCAATTTCTGGACTAAAATGAAGGGCAGAGAACTTCCCAGAAAACCTGGCAATTTCGATGGTTTGAGGAAACACAGATCAGAGTTTGGAAAGACAGAGGCAGCTCGATTTTGCAGGTCAGACTATCCTGAGAGATCATAGAGAGACAGAGAAAGAGCTCCAAACCTGCTTAGGGTTTCCTTAGAATCTTTGGCTGAATACCAGTCTGCTTATGCACAGACTGAAAATTCAGGAGGCCAGGCAACAACAGCTCCACAGGGGCGTGAATCACTGACATTCCCAACAACCAGAGAAAACAGACTTCAGTGAAGCCAGGAGATATTCAGTGGAGACACAGAAGGATTCCATGAGATCCTTGGCTTTGTAGCTTTATAGTTTCAATTTGTTGTCATTAGTTTTCTCAATTTTCTTTCTATTTCTCTTCTTTCTCTCTTCCTGGGATTATAAATATACATACATATAAACAGCATGATATTGCCCCTTAGCTCACTGAGGCTGTGCTTTTTCATTTCTTCTCTCTCAGTCTTCTTTCTCTCTGTTCTTTAAGTTGCATAGTTTTATTTCTGTATAAAATGTCAGTTAAAAAGAAAAAGAGCAATAAAAGTAAAACCAAAAAATAATAATAATGTAGTAATCAAATTAGGATTTTTCCAAGGAATGTAAGGTGATGAAAGACATAATTTATTAGCATAAGTTTAAGTATTAATCAATTAAAGAAGAAACTATCTAATCCTCAAATGGAGGCATAAAAATGGTTTTATATTTTTCAACAACCACCCTCAATTTAAATTTTAGCAAGCTGGATAGCTATAGAGCACTCACTGTGTGCTAGGCATTTGTGTAGCCACTAATAAACAAAAATTGAGAAAGAGAGAGAAGAGAAAGAGAGAGAGAAAGAGAGGGAGAGAGGGAGGAAGAGAGAGAGCCAGAGAAAGAGGGAGGGAGGGAGGGAGGAAGGAAGGAAGAAGGGAAGAAGGACAGAAGGGAGGAAGGACGAAAGGGAGGAAGGAAGAAAGAGAAGAATGAAGGAAGAAACGAAGGAAGGAAAGAGGGAGAGAAGAATGAGGAAGGGAAGGAAGGGAGGAAGAAAAGGAGGAAGGGAGAGAGGAAGGAAGGAAGGAAAAGAAGGAGAGAGAGAGTGGCCGGCCAGGTGGCGTAGAGGTCAAGTTCGTGCACTCTGCTTCTCTGGGCTGGGGTTTCGCAGGTTCGGATCGCGGGCGCGGACAGGTGCACTGCTTGTCAGCCATGCTGTGGCCGCGTCCCATATAAAGTGGAGGAAGATGGGCATGGATGTTAGCCCAGGGCCAGTCTTCCTCAGCAAAAAAAAGAGCGGGGTGGGAGAAGAAGGGGAGAAAGAAGAGGCCAGAGGATGGAAAAACTGCATTAATGGAGTTGTTTACTTACTGAGTGGAGGAAGGGGATAAAAGAGATCATATGAATAAAATTTATACAGTATGATAAAAAGGAGATAGACTTTGACAGGGGGGAGATTAGAAAAAGAAGGGTTGATGGAATGTGGAATTCTGTGCAGAGTATGCATTTTTTAAAGACTTTGTATTTTAGCACAATTTTAGGTTTATGACAAAATTGAGAGGAAGGTACAGAGACTTCCCATAAATACTCTGCTCTCACACATGGATAGCCTCCCCCCATTATCAGCATCTCTCACCAGAATTTTTTTTACCAAGGATGAACCTACACTGACACATCAAAATCATGCAAAAGCCATAGTTTACCTTCACGTTCACTCTTGGTGTTGTACATTCTATGGGTTTGGACAAATGCATAATAACATATTTCCATCATTGTATCATACAGAATATTTTCACCACCCTAAAAATCCTCTTTGCTCTGCCTATTATCTCTGCTCCACTCCCCATACCCCTGTTAACCACTGAATTTTTTTTTGTCTCCATATTTTTGCATTTTCCGGAATGTCATGTAGTTGGAATCATACTTATGTAGACTTCTCAGATTGGCTGCTTTCACTTAGGAATATGCATTTAAGTCTCCTCCATGTCTTTTCATGGCTTGATAGCTTATTTATTTTTAGCATTGAATAATATTCCGTTGTCTGGATGAACCACAGTTTATTTATCCAGTCACCTGCTGAAGGATATCTTAGTGGCTTGCAAGTGTTGGCAATAATAAATAAAGCTGCTATAAACATCCGTGTGCAGGCTTTTGTGTGCAAATAAGTTTTTAACACGGGTAAATACCAAAGTGTGCAACTGCTGAATCTTATAATAAGAGTATGTTTAGTTTTGTAAGAAACTACCAAACTGTTTTCCAAAGTGACTGTACCATTTTGCACTCCCACCAGCAATATATGAGCGTTCCTGTTGCTCCACAGCCTCACCAACATTTGGGGTCAGTGTTCTGGACTTTGGCCATTCTAATAGGTGTGTGGTGGTATCTCGTTGTTTTAATGCGCATTTTCCTGATGGTATATGATGTGGAGCATCTTTTCTTATGCTTATTTGCCATTTGTATAGCTTCTTTGGTGAGATGTCTGTTAAGATCTTTGGTCTACTTTTAATTTTTTTTTTTTTCTTATGGTTGACTTTTAAGAGTTCTTTTTATATTTTGGATAACAGTCCTTTATCAGATGTGTCTTTTGCAAGTATTTTATCCCAGTGTAGCTTGTCTTTTCATTCTCTTGACAATGTCTTGCACAGAGCAGATATTTTCAATTTTAATTTAGTCCAGCTTATTCATTATTTCTTTCCTGGATCATGCTTTGCTACTATATGTAGAAAGGCATCTTCATACCCAAGCACAGCTAGATTTTCTCTTATGTTATCTTTTAGGAGTTTTACAGTTTTGTGTTTTACATTTAGGTCTATGATTCATTTTGAGTTAATTGTTGTGAAGGGTGTTAATCTGTGCCTAGATTAATTTTTTTCATGTGGATGTTCAGTTGTTCCAGCACAACTTGTTGAAGAGATTATCTTTTCTTCATTCTGTGTCTGCTCCTTTGTCTAAGATCAGTTCCCTATATTTTTGAGATGGTTTTCTGGCCTCTCTATTGATCCATTGATCTATTTGTCTATTCTTATACCACAATACCACTCTGTCTTATTTACTGTAGTTTTATATTAAGTCTTGACTTTGAATAGTGTCAGTCCTTCAATCCTGAATTTTCTTCTTCAAATGTGTCAACTATCTTTGATCTATTGCCTGTCCATATAAACTTTGGAATCAGTTTGTCAATATCCATAAAAATAACTTCATGGAATTTGTGATTGCATTAAATCTATAGATCACATTAGGAAAAACTAATGTCTTGACAATATTGATTCTTCCCATTCATGAATATGGAATATATTTCCATTTATTTAGTTCTTTGATTTTGTTCATCAGAGTTTTGTAGCTTTCCTAAAATAGATCTTGTATGTATTTCATTAGATTTATAACTATTTCATTTTGGGGGGGTGCTAATGTAAATTATATTGTGTTTTTAATTTTAAATTCCATTTGTTCATTGCTGGTATATAGGAAAGCAATTGATTTTTGTGTATTAACCTTGTAGCCTGCAACCTTGCTGTAATCACTTATTAGTTCTGGGAGTTCTTTTGTCAGTTCTTTAGAATTTTCTATATATGATGATGTCATATGCAAACAAAAACAGTTTATGTCTTCCTTCCCACCTGTGTGCTTCTTATTTCCTTTTCTTGTGTTATTGCATTAGCAAGGACTTCCAGGACCATGTTGATAAGGAATGGTGAGAGTGGACATCTTTGACTTACACCTGTTCTTAGCAGGAAAGCTTCAAGTTTCTCATCATTAGGTATGATGTTAACTGCAGGTTTTTTGTAGATAGTCTTCATCAAGTTGAGAAAGTTCCCTTCTCTTCCTAGTTTATTAACTGTTTTTATCATGAATGGGTGTTGCATTTTGTCATTTTTCTTTCTGCATCTATTGTTATGATCATGTGATGTTTAATTTTTAGCTGTTGGTGTGATGGATTATGTTAATTGATTTTCAAATGTTGAACTTGCCTTGCACTCCTCAGATAAATCCCACTTGGTCATGGTGTATAATTCTTTTCATATCTTGCTTGATTTGACTTGGTACTATTTTGTTGAGGATTTTTGCATCTGTGTTCATGAGAGATGTTGGTCTATAGTTTTCTTATTATGTATGCTGTTTGTATTAGGGTAATTCTGGCCTCATGCAGTGAGTTAGGCAGTATTCCCTCTGTTTTTATGTTCTGAGAGAGAGTGTAGAGAACTGATATCATTTCTTCCTTAAATGTTTGGTAGAAATCACCAGTGAACACATCTGGAGTTGGTGCTTTTTGTTTTAAAAGTTATTTATTGATTCATTTTTTTTAAGATAAATATAGGCCTATTCAGATCATCTGTTTCTTCTTGTGTTGAGTTTTGGCGTATTGTATCCTTCAAGAATAGGTCCATTTCTTCTAGGCTATCAAATTTGTGGGCATAGAATTGTTCATAGTATTCCTTTATTATCCTTTTAATTTCTAAGGGATCTGATTAGTAATTCGTTTCCTTTCTTTTTTTCTTAGTTACCCTAGTCTGGCTAGAGGTTTATTGATTTTATTGATCTTTTCAAAGAACTAGCTTTTGGTTTCATTGATTTTTCTCTATTGATTTCCTATTTTCAGTTTCATTGATTTCTGCTTTAATTTCAATTTTTTAAAATTGTTCTCTGCTTACTTTGGATTTAATTTGAACTTCTTTTTAGATCTTTTTTCTTTTCTAATATATGCATTTGATGCTATAACTTTCCCTCTAAGCACTGCTTTTGCAGCATACCACAAATTTTGATAAGTTGTGTTTTCATTTTCATTTATTTCAAAATATGTTTAAATTTCTCTTGAGAATTCATGTTTGGCCCATGTGTTGCTTAGTAGTGTTGTTTAATCTCCATGTACTTTGGGATTTTCCAGTTATCTCTCTTTTATGAATTTCTAGTTTAATTCTATTGTGGTCTGAGAATAGATATTATATGATTTCTATTCTCTTAAATTTGTTAAGGTGTGTTTTATGGCCAGAATGTGGTCTCTTTTGGTGAATGTTACATGTGAGTTTGAGAAAAATGTGTATTCTGCCATTTTTGGATGAAGTAGTCCACAGATGTCAATTATATCCTGTTGATCGATATTGTTGAGTTCAGCTATGTCTTACTGATTTTCTGTCTGCTGAATCTGTCCATTTCTGAATGAATGCTGTTGAAGTCTCCCACTACAATAGTATATTCTTCTATTTCCCCTTGCAGTTCTATAAGTTTCTGCCTCACATTGGTTGATGCTCTATTGTTAGATGCATGCACATTAAGATTGTTTAATCTTCTTAAAGATTTCTTTATCACTATGTAATGTTCTTCTTTATCTCTGATAACTTTCCTTACTTTGAAATCTGCTCTCTCTGAAATTAATGTGGCTATGCCTCATTTCCTTTGATTAGTGTTGGCATAGTATATTTTTCTCTAATCATTTACTTTAAATCTATATGTGTCTTTAAAGTTAATTTCTTGTAGGGAACATGCAGTTTGATCATGTTTTGTGGCCTACTCTAACCATCTCTGTCTTTTAATTTGTGCATTTAGACCATTGACATTCAAAGCAATTAGCAATATAGTTGGATTAATATTTATTATCATTATTGTTTTCTATTTGTAGTCTTTGTTCTTTGTTCCTCTTTTTGTCTTCCCTCTTTTTCTGTCTTTTATAGCTTTAACTGAGCATTTTATATGATTCCATTTTCTCTCCTCTTTTACTATATCAGTTATAATTCCTTTTTTTTTCACTTTTTTTAGTGGTTGTCTTAGAGTTTGCAATATACGATTACAACTAATCCTGGTCCACTTTCAAATAACACTATACTATTTCATGGGTAGTGTAAATACTCTAAAATAACAAAATAAAGTAACAAAATAATAAAGTAACATATATATGTAATACATATATAACCATAAGCATACATAATCAAATACATTGTTGCTATTATTACTATTTTGAACAATCTGTTATCTGTTAAATCAATTGAGAATAAGAAAAATAAAAGCTTTTATTTTTCTGTCATTTATTCCTTATACAATGCTCCTTTTTTCTTTATACAGATCTGAGTTTCTGACCTGTATTGTATTCCTTCTCTCTAAAGAACTTCTTTTAACATTTCTTGCAAGACAAGTCTGCTGGCTACAAATTCCCTCAATTTTTGTTTGTGTAAAAAAGTATTTATTTCTCCTTTACTTTTGGGGGAATATTTTGCAGAGTACACAGTCCTAGGCTGGTGAGTTTTTTCTCTTAACATTTTGTATTTCACTCTGTTCTCTTTTCGCTTGCATGCTTTCTAAGAAGTCAGATGTAATTCTTACCTTTGTTCCTCTGTAGGTAAGTAGTCTTTTCTCTCTGGTTTCTTTCAGATTTTTTCTTTTTCTTTGATTTTCTGTAATTTGAAAATGATATGCCAAGGTGTAATTTTTTTGGTGTTTGTCCTGCTTGGTATTCTCTGAGCTTTCTGGGCCTGTAGTTTGGTGCCTGACATTAATTTGGGGATATTCTCAGTCATTATTGTTCCAAATATTTCTTCTATTCCTTTCTCTGTCTTCTCCTTTTGGCATCCCCATTATGCCTACGTTGCACCTTTTGTAGTTGTCCCATAGTCCCTAGCTATTCTGTTTTGTTTTTTTCCTCAATCTTTGTTCTATTTGCTTTTCAGTTTTCGAGGATTCTATTTATATACCCTATGGCTCAGAGATCCCTTCCTCCACCATGTCCAGTCTATTAATAGGCCCATCAAATGCATTCTTCATTTCTGTTACAGTGTCTTTGATCTCTAGCATTTATTTTCATTTCTTTCTTAAGATTTCAGTCTCTCTGCTTACATGCACATCTATTTTTGCATGCTGTATACTTTATTCATTAGAACTCTTAACATATAAATTATACACTTTGTTTTAAATTTCTAGTCTGGTGATTCCAATATCCCTGCTATGTCTGGTTCTGATGCTTGCTTTGTCACTTGAAACTGACACTTCTGGTCACTTTTTTTTTTTTTTTTTTGCCTTTTGATATGCCTTGTAACATTTTCTTGATAGTCAGACATTATGTACCTAGTAAAAGAAACTGCTGTAAATAGGCTTTTAGTGATGTGATGGTGAGGTATGTGGGGGGCAAAATGTTCTATAATATTATGATTAGGTCTCAATCTTTTAGAGCCTTTGCCTCTGGACAGCAAATTTCACAAGTGTTTCCCAGTTTTTTTCCCTCCCCCTTTATGTGGCACAGGATGGCTAGAATGCACTGGAGTTGGGTATTTCCCTTCCCCAGGTCAGTTAGGCTCTGATAATACTCCAGCAGGTTAGCCTCTGGTTAACTAGTTTGCTCTGATATCAGGCCTTGTTAGAACAGAATACTCTGATATATTTCAAAATAGTTTATTTTTCCTTCCCCCCACCAAAGGCCCAAGGGGATTTTTCTCTGATGTCTGCTATGGGAACCTGGTCGAGCACGTGGAGGTAAATCTCACAACATTTTGTTGGCCTCCCCTAAATGGCTCACCCTGGAGTTTTTAACTCTCAGAGTTGTCCAGACTGAGCCTCTAGTAACTTGTCTATTATACTATAGACTTTCCTACCCCAGCACTGGTTCCCAGTGCAGTTTCTGCTCATGAGTCTTTGCTGTGGGAAGTGTTGATGACTTATGTTCACCTGTCTGTCTCTCCAGTCTTGGGGTCAGCTATTGGCCCTTTGTCTTCCCCTCTTGTTTGGATCTAAGACGAGTTGATTTTTCAGTCTGTTCAGTTTTTACTTGTTGTTTAGATGGAGTGGTGAATTCCAAGCTCCTTACGCATACAACTGCAGTACGCATTTCTTAAGCTTGTTCTCTCTCTCTCTCTCTCTCTCTCTCCCCACCCTTTTCTCTCTTTCTCTCTCCACCTCTTCTCTCTCTCTCCCTTTCATGTACACACAAATATTTTTCTCAGAAAGATTTTTAAAACTTTTTAGTTTGGAAATACAATATCCAAGTAATATAATTACACACTATCGAATATTTAGTATATTCATCATCCTTTAAATAAAGTATTTTTTTTTTATAATTTGAGTGACAGGACAGAAGTTCCCTGGTTTCAGCTCAGTTTCTGTACTACATTTGAATAAGTGACAGAACCAAAAATTGAAGTAATTCTCTGTCCAGCCAGTCTACCAGGGTGAGTGTCTTTGGACTTTATTCTGCTATAGAGAGTGGTCATTGAAAGTGTGGCTTATGAACCAGTGCATCAGCATCACCTGGTTGTAGGACAAATAATAACATTCCAAAGACTTCCATGGGTAATCCCCAGAATCCTTGAATAAGTCACATGACTTGGCCAAAAAGATTTTGCAGATGTTATTAAGATCCTGATTATCCTGGTGAGCCCAATCACAAGTATTCTTACAAGAGGGAGGCAAGATTGTTAGAGTCCAAGAAAGGGATGTGACTAAGGAAGCAGAGATAGATGTGATGTGAGGCCATGAGTGAAGAAATGCAAGCAACGGCTAGAAAAGGCGAGTGAACAGATTTACCCCTGATGCCTCTAGAAGAAAGGAAAACCTGCAAACATCTGGTTTTAAGGCCACTGAGACTGCTTCTGGACTTCTGTTCTCTAGAACTAAAATATAAAAGTTTATATTGTTTTAATCCACTATGTTTGTGGGAATTTTCTATAGCAGCAATAAGAAACTAATATGCTCACCTTGAAAATCGTTAAAAATGCTGTGTCTCAAGCCCCATTTCAGACTTTACCAAAAAAGAATCTACATTCTAACAAGCTATCTAGCTAATTATATGTACATTAGAGTTTGAGAAGTCCTGCTTGGCATTATGATTTTTCTTAAACTAGGATCAAATGATTCACTTATCCAAACAAAAGACTCCTTTAATCATATTGACCAGTCAGTTGCCAATTTATTAAAACTTTTGACATGACACAGTAAAGCCATTTAAAATCAATGAGAGAATTATTGATCAAAGTGTTTCCTCTCTTTGCAGATCCAAAGTACCTATTTTGATTTCCTGACTATCTTGGATACATTGAAATTTTTAACTGAAGTGAATAACAGGGAGCTATAGAACATGAATAAAAAGGAAAAAAAAAAAAAAACCTGTCAAACATTCAGATGTCTCTTCTGCATGGCCAGACCCCTAATTAGCTAGATTTTTTTCTCTTTTGATTCAGATGTTTTGCAATAGTAGTTACAGTCTAACTTAAACTAACTCTTGTCATCTTTTATGTTTCAAAGTACTAAAGGAGGAATTACATCATTGCAATAGAAGATGGTCTCTAGTTTTGACTTTATTGCAAGACAAGCAGTTCATTCTCAAGAAATACTCATTGACAGTAAAAAAAGCCATATTGGAGCTGTAATCACCTTTGACAGTGGCTGTGCTTAGACTGAGTGGTGAGCTAGACATTCTTACTATCTGCCCTTACATTTGGCAGCCCAGCCACAACTATGGACCAACAAGGTGGTAAATATTGACTTCAAATAATTACTTTGACGTAAAATTCTTGTTCTGAATATCAAATTATATGTCAAAACACATTAGTTCTTTTATACAGGGAAAATAATTTCTTTTTCTTTCCTTCACAGACTATTAAGGTATAATTGATAAGCTGAAGATATTTAAACTATAAAGTGGATATGTTTTGAATGGTATACACTCCTGAAACTATCACCAGATTCCAAAATCAAGATGTGAACATATATCCATCATTCCGAAAAGTTTCCTCATATCTTTTTGTAACCCCCTGCCCACCCCCTCAAACTCTCATCTTCAGGTGACCAGTCGCTTTGCTTTTTTGTCACTAGAGATTAGTTTCCATTTTATATGGTTGTAATTACACAGTATGTACTGTTTTTTTTTTTTACTAGTTTCCTTTACTCAGCATAATTGAGATTCATGCACGTTGTTGCTTATATCAAGATTTCATTTATTTTTATTGCCAGACAGTATTCCATTATATATATATATACATACATATATATATATACACACACACATACATATATACATCACAATTTATTTGTCCATTCACCATTTGAACGATATTTGTTTCCAGTTTTTAGCTATTGCAAATAAACTTGTGATGAATGTTTATGTGCAAGTCTTTGTATGGATATATGCTTTCAATTCCCTTGTGTAAATACTTAAAAGCAGACTATCTAGGTCATATATTAATTAAATGTTTAATTTTTTAAGAAAATAACCAAGGGTCTACAAAGTGTTCTAGCATTTTACATTCCAACAAACAGTTCTTTCACATCCTTGCCAACACTTGTTATTGTTAGTCCTTTTAATTTTAGATTAATAGATATATAGTGGTGTCTCACTGTAGTTATAATTTGCATTTCCCTAATGACTACTGATGTCTAGCATCTTTTCATATGCTGATTTGCCAGCCACATATCTTTGGTGAATTGTCAAAATATTTTGTCCCTTTTTTTATTGGGTTATTTGTTTTTTAGAACTGACTGTTGAATGTTCTTTATATATTCTAAATAAAAATGCTTTATCAAATTATGTGATTTTCAATATGTTATCAGGTCAGTGGCTTGTCTTTTTATTCTTTTAGCATTATCTTTTGCAGAACATGCAGGTTAATTTTAATGAAGTTCATTTTATCATTTTTTTCTTTTATTTATTTTGCTTTTTCTGTCATATCAGAGATCTTTGCTTAACCCAGGTTATAAAGAATTTGTCCTATTTCTTTTTCTGCAAGTTTTATCATTTCAGGTTTTGCATTTAGGCCTATGATCTATATCTTAGTTAATATAAGTATATAATACAAACTATAGATCAAATATTGTTTTATTGGATATTCAATTATTCTAGCATCATCTGTTGACAAGATTATCCTTCCTCCAGTAAATTATCTTAGCGCCTATATTAGTCAGATTTTTCCAGAGATAGAGTCAACAGGATGAGCAAATGTAGGTAGGAAGAGATTTATTTTAAGAAATTGACTCACTTGCTTATGGAGGCTGGAAAATTCAAAATCTTCAGGGTGAGCCTGCAGTCCGGAGACCCAGAAAAGCCAATGTTCCAGTTCAAGTCCAAAGGTGATGTGCTATAGAATTCTCTCTTGCTTGGGGGAGGCTGATTTGTTTCAGGCCTTCAACTAATTGCATGAGACCCACTCACATTAAGGATGGCAATCTACTTTACTCAAAGTCCACAGATTTAAATGTTAATCTCATTCAGAAACACCCTCACAGAAACTCTCAGAATAATGTTTGACTGAATATCTTGGCACCCTGTGTCCCAGCCAAGTTGACATATTCAATTAACCATCACAGCACTTTTGTCAAAAATCAAATTACCGTGTATGTGTGTATTTACTTCTAGACTCTCAATTCTGTTCTGTTGGTCTACTTGTCTATTTCTATCCCATGACTGTACAATGCTTAGCTTTATAGTAATTCTTGAAATCCAAACTTGCTTCTCTTCTTCAACATTGTTTTGGCTATTCCAGATCCTTTTCATTTCCAAATAAATTTTAGACTCAACTTGACAATTTTACAATGTGAATGTATAGATCAATTTGGATAGAATTGGTATTTTAGAATTTAGAATTTAGAATTGGTATTATATATATATATTTTGGTGAGGAAGATTTGCCCTGAACTAACATCCATTACCAATCTTCCTCTTTTTTTCTTTTTTTGTGGGCCACCACTACAGCCTGGCTGCTAACAGTATGAGTGGTATATGTCTGTACCCAGGAACTGAACCTGGGCTGCCTAAGTGGAGCATGCTGAATTTAACCATTAGGCCACCGGGTCTGGCCCCAAATGATAATTTTATTCAAATTTCAATTTCTGATTCTTGGTCGCTAATATGCAAAAATACAATTGATCATTTTATATCTATCTTGCATTCTGAAACCTTGCGAAACTCACAAGTAGTTGGGATTTTGCAGAGATCTTCTGGTATTGATTTCCAACTTAATTCCACTTTTCTCAGACAACATACTTTGTATATTTTCTATTTCATTAAATTTAAAAAAGTCTTGTTTTGTGGCCATGAAGATGGTCAATCTTGGTAAATGTTTTATGTGCATCTTAATTCATATATTGGGGAAAGAAAAAAAAAAACGCTGTTGGATAGAATGTTCCATAAATATCAATTAGATTAATTTGACTGGTGGTGCCGTTCAAGTCTTCTATATCCTTATTGATTTTTTTTCCTGTTTGTTCTATCAATTATTGAGAGAGAAATTTAGAAATCCCTGACAATAGTTGTGGATTTCTCTATTTCTTACTGCAGTTCTTTCATTTTCAATTCATATATTTTAATACTACACATTCACTCATGCTCTATTCTATTCATTTTTTTTTCTCTCTGTTTCATTTTGGAGATTTTTCCCCCTCTGTTTCATTTCTCTTGCCCGGTCTTCACAAATCTTTAATTTTTCCTTGTTGAATCTGCTGCTAATCCCATCCAGGGTATTTTTCATCTAAGACATTGCAGTTCTCATCTACAGAAGTTGGGTTTTGGCTATTTTCTATATTTGGTAATGTCTCTACTTGCCATGCTCAATTTTTCCTCTACCTTCTTGAGCCTACTGAATGCATATTATGACTTTTAATTTCTTTCTCTATTAATTAATTCTCTCATTCATGTCATTTCTGGATCAATTTTGATTAATGGGTTTTACTCCCTATTATGAGTCTATTTTTCATCTTCTTTGCACGGAGGGTATCTTCTTATTGGATATCAGGCATTATAAATTTTACCTTCGTTTCTGCTGGATATTTTTGTATTCCTATAAATACTCTTGAGTATTTTTCTGGGGAACAGTTAAGTTTTTCAGAAACAGTTTGATACTTTTGGTTCTTGCTTATATGTTTTCTCAAGAGAGTCCAGAGCAGCTTTCAGTCTATGGCTAATTTTCTCCTATTACTGAGGCAAAACACTCCTGAGTACTTTACCCAATGTCCCATGAGTTCAGAAGTTTTCTCTTCTGGCTGTTGAGATCAGGAACTATTCCTCCTGACCCTGTGTGAACTCTTTTAAGAATTGTATCCACATTTTTTTTTTCCAGTAGTTCTTTTCCCAGATGTGGCAGTTTCCTCTCATGAATACATTTGTATATTCTCTGCAAGTCTCTGGATCTTTTCCTATTCTCTCTCTCTCTCAAAGCTCTTTTGCAAATTGATTGTACAATTTACATTCCCATGAGCAATAGCTGACAGTTTAGTTATTCCACATCCTCACCAGTAATTTGATATTGTGAATCTTTTAAATTTTAGCCATTATAATGGGTATGCAACGATATTTTCTTGTGGTTTTACTTAGAATTTCCCTGATGACTAAGATTGAGTATCTTTTCGTGTGTTTATTAGCCATTTGTATATCTCCTTTGTGAAGTGTTTGTTTACATCTCCTGTCCTTTTTTATTTCATAATGTTATATTTTTGAGATAACAAAAAGTGATTTTTTACTAAGCTGAGTTTTATTCACTTTTTTACCTACATACTGTAAAATTCACTCTTTTTGATGTACAATTCTATGAATTCTTTCAAATGTACACAATCATGTAACCACCACCACAATCAAGATACAGTACAATTATACTGTATCAGTTTTCTAAGGCTACTATAGCAAAGTATCACAAACTGGGTGGCATAAGCAACAGAAATTTATTATGTCAAAGTTCTTGAGACTAGAAGTCCAAAATCAAGGCGTCAGCAAGGTTGGTTCCTTCTGAGGGCTGTGCAAGAACGATCTGTCCAGGCTTCTCTCCTTGTCTCACAGATGGTCATCTTCTCCTATGTCTCTTCACTTTGTCTTCTCTCTATGCCTCTGTGTGTTGAAATTTCCATTTTTGTCAGGACACCAGTCATATTGCATGAAGGCCCACCCTAATGACCTTATTTTAACTTCCTCTGTAAAGACTCTATTTCCAAATAAGTCACATTTGAAGGCTCTGGGAGTTAGGACCTCAACACATAAATTGCCTAAGACAATTCTGTCCATAACATCCACTAACTCCAAAAGTTCCATTGTGCTGCCACTGTGTAGTCAATACTCTTTACAACCTTCAGCCCTTTGTAACCACTGATCTCTTTTCTTTCCCTATAGTTTTGTCTTTTCCAGAAAGATTTTGTCTCTTAATGACATTTTGTCATTTACATGGAATCATATAGTATGTAACCATTTAAGTCTGGCTCCTTTCATTTATCATAATGTTTTGGACATTCACCCATTTTTTTTTCATGTGTCAGTATTTTGTCCCTTTTTGTTGCTGAGTAGTATTCTATCATATAGATATACCATGGTTTGCGTATCCATTCACCAGTTGAAGAGTATTTGGTTTCTTTCCAGGTTATTTGATAATAATATTGTCACAAATTATTAGTAAAGTTTTGTCCTGGACAAGATCTCTCATTCATTTGAGACTATTATAACAATATAATCCTTTACGTTATTTCCATGAGATTGTCATTTAATATGTCAAAACACCTATGAAACCACCACTGATATGGAAACTAGATCTTTAACAAAACCTTATACTACTTTTGTGGCCATCTACTATTCCATGCCCCTGCCTCTCACAATCCGATGTAACTACTATCCTAAGACGATCATTCCCTTGAGTAACCAGACATACAAACATTCTGAAATTATCCCACAATTTACCTCACAAGGTATATGATTTGCATCCTCAAATACAGCATATGTCAAAGGGGACAAATGTTCCATCACTGCAAAACAAGGGTCATCAACTTTCCAGACTGGTAGTGGCAGAATTCTCATTTCATAATATATCCTACCTCTTATACTTAGCCAATTTCATATTTTAGGTTCTGTTTCATGCAGAATTCCACATTCATATACTACACATTGTACCTGTTAATAATACACTTGGACTACAAATAATAGAAACCCTAAAAAATGTTTTAAACAACCAATAGTTTTATTTATCTCATGTAATAAAGTGTGTAATGGTAGGAAGTTCAGAGCTCAATAATGCCATCAGGAAATCAGGATCTTTATAACATTTATCTCTGCCATTCTTAGAATAAGGGGTTGGTACCAAGATGGCCGCTTTACTTCCAGGGCTTTCAGTTCATATTGAAAGAAGAGGAAAATAAATAGTTGACATCAGCATATTTCTGCTAAATATCATTGGATAGAATTATGTAGTATGCACACTATTATCTACAAGGGAAATTGGTGAATTCAGTTTTATAGTCTCTATGTTTCATGTAGGAAAATGAGAATGGAGTTGTGAATGACTTTTGTGTAGCCACCTCAGTGATTTCCATAGTGGGAAATAACTGATTTCTATTCTCTGAATCTTATGTAGCCTCAAATATCCTCCTTTTACTCTAGCAAGAGGAATATTTCTTCACAGAGAGTAGCACTCTTGTGTTGCAATTCATATGTTTTAGTGTTCTGTAGATGACATTCTACCATCGTCTAGTTTCCAGCTGCACAGATGAAAAGTCCAATTCCAATTTGATTATAATCCAAAAGATAACTTGTCCTTTTTTTCCTGGGAACATGTAAGAAGTTTTTGTTTATCCAAAGAGTTCCAGAATTCACCAGTGTGTGAGTGAATGAGTTTTGTCTCATACAACAGCTGATAACTTGGTTATTTCTTTCCATCTGCACACTTTGGTCTTTTTCCAACTCAAGAAAATATTTTCTACCATTTGTTTAATTAAAACTTCTTTCCTTCTGTTTCCTTTTTCTTCAGAATACCTATTGTTTAAATAATAGGTCTCCTGATCTTTTCTCAAATTATTTTATCTTTTGCCTTTTGAGTCTCCTGTCTTTCTATGTTACTATGCATTTCAAGACAATTCTCACTTGTGACTTTCCAGGCTACAAAACCAAGCCTCAGCAGTAACCATTTTCTTCTTTAAAATTCTCAATTATTATTTTTTTTTGTGAAAAATATTCTGAACACCAGAAATTGATTATATTAGTGTTGTTTGTTCAAAATGTTATTTCTCTGCTTCTGCAGCTTTATATCAGTCATCTCTCTCTCCCTCTCTCTTTCTTAATTTCCTCTTTGCTCTTGTCTGTAATTTCTAAGACCTCTTTGTTTTGAGATCAGGATTTGTTATTAAAGTATATTAAATAATGACAGGCAAAGTAGTATATGCTGTCATAGGCTGGGACATAGTTGCAGGCACCTGAAACAAACATCTCTGATCCAAATTTGTTTTATACTTTTCAAACGTCAGCAGCAGAGAAGACTCAATCTGTCCTTCAGTTCTTTCTTAGACTAGAATAGAAGGAAAAGCAGCTCATTCACATGTCATCTCAGTGCTTCAAACACCTCTGAGTGCCAAGTCTTCCTAGGATATGACATATGATGCTTTCTGGTCTTCTCCCAGGCTTGTGTCTCACTAATCTGATTTCTAGTCTCCATCTGCAGCAGGAGAGGGGGGACCTGGACAAAAAAAATCTTCACTAGACATCTCCACTGGAAACCCATAAGAAGCCAGCACCTGTCTTCAACTTAGATACCCATTGTCTTATCTGCTACTTGGCTCATAGAGACTGTTATTTTGGAATTGAGATTGAAAGAACTGGAAGCTTTGTTCAGGTTGCCATGTTCTTAGAGCACCATTCCTCCACAATATCCTTATTTTAAGGTCATATCTCATTCTTCTATTGTTTTTATTGGGTAGGGATAAGTTTATATTTTAGTTACTGATTATTTTTATTATCTCTCTTAGTTTTGCTTTTTCTCTTGCATTTTGAATTTTAGTTTATAGGTTAGTTGTGAATGGGAGCTTATTGTATGTTTATTTTTGTCTGTTTCCTCTTGCTCTCTTTCTCTATAATCCCCCATCCTCTTTTGATGGTGACTATCCTGGCTCCCAGTCTAAAACCAGGTATATGAAGGCAACCAGGACTTAGTTTTATTCTACACCGATAACGTGGATATCATAGATATCTGTACTAAGACAGAAAGTCGAGTTTTCCAGATTTGTTAAAGATTTTTCCACTTACTCAAATCCACTACCTTTCAAGGTTTTCTTGACTGAAACCAACACCAAAAAATTCATACATTCTACCCTGGTGCACAATTGTATATGTTCACACACATATATATATCAAGAAAATAAACTTCACAAAATAAAACATGTGAAGGTTTACATGTGATATACTCTAATATTATTTATTATATATTATTTTATTTTTTAAAAAAAGACTGGTTATGCCCTTCTAAATTGATTTCAAATCCAATAATGGGTTGCAACTTGCTGTTTGAAAAATACTCATCCAGCTTCTCTGAGTATGAAGCTTTATTAAAACCAGTCTCCTGAGAGTTTCTCCAGTCTTTATCAAATCATTTTTTATAGGCAGTGGAACTTTATACACTTTCTGGTGTCAAGCAATGAATCTGGTTAAAGTTCCTTGCTTCTCAAGGGATGTGTGACCATGAAGCAGCCACTTCTGGACTCTAGAAAGCTTGAAGTACCAGCCCCACCTACTGCTACATTTTTCTATTTCGTAATGGCCCATAAAAACCTTTGTCTGATTTTGTAATGTGAATGTCTTATTATTTTATCTATTTTTGCTATAGACTTATAGATCAGAGGAATATTCACAGTTTAAACTCAGAACATCACTCTTGAATAGAATTAATGAATTTGATCACTTTATAAAGACTTGAGAATTTCAAATATCAACTAATATAGTATGAAATCTATATATGGACATAAAATATAAAATGATAAATACAGGAGCAGTTTATTTATGAAAGATGTGTATGTAATAGGGCAAGGGAGACATGGACAACAAATGAGCACACAGTTCAAACAAGCAATAGGAAAAAGAATACAAATACTTGCCATCCTAAATTTATAAAATATTTTCTGTGCATCTCTTCATGTGCTTCTAAAGTAAGATAACTGTTATGTTAGCACTTTGTGTGTGCGTTAGTAAATACTTCTCTTATGATTATCTGCACTGTTTTCTAATCTATATTTTATATCTATTACTGAACTACATGCATTGCTTACCTCATGAGAATGTCATTAAAAGAAAAATGAGATCAATGTTGTGAAAGTACTCCTAGCACACAGAGCAAAAGAAATATATTATGTAAATGAAGCATACAATTACTGTTAGTATTATTATTATCCATTAGAAGGCCAAATATGCTTTATCTAAGAGCTGTGTAAATGAATGACTGTAAAAAAGTTGTTTAATGTTTCACTTAGGCAAGCATTAAATAAAGTTGCCAGAATATATTTTTCCTTTAATTATGAAATATGAGGGCAACACAGGATTCTATTTGCCTTTTCTTGTCATATAATATTTACATGCTCATTTTCCTGTTTCTATATAATGACTTTAATATGTGTTTACATACTGATTTCCATTTACTGAGTGCTTGACAATCATTTATTAGTCAATATTCCCTCAACATATGTAATAATTTATTCAATAAATGCAATAAGCTTTATATGCAAGATGACAGGATAAAGGGGTTCTGTTCTTAGTTTAATTATAAACATAAAAACTCACAAGGAATATAAGTTAGATATTTCAGATTGCACAGTCAGTGGCAGGGCTGAAATTAGAACTCAGATTTCTAGCTTCCATCATCTGTACCAGTGCTTCTTAAACTTTTGGAGCTGGGAAACCCTGCTGGACAATTTTTTATGTTTTAGAAGCTCAGCTTCTGTGTGATATTGAGACATAGCCTGAGATGACAGCTCAGATATAAATTAAACATAAATACAGTGATCATACTTTCTTCCCTGGAAACCAAAGAAATGCCTCATAGAATCCTCTTGTTCTTTGGAACGTGGCTTGAAAAATAATAGCATAAACCCTTGTACTCAAAAGGTGTGTTATGGGCAACGCTTGAGTCCACTTAGAACAGAATTTTATTGATGTGCAAGGAAAAAAAGTCCATTCATTATTTTTAAAGTTATTTTTTTAAACTGAAGGAAGTCACAGAGTCTGTGATATGCTCATTTGCAATAGAAATATCTCAAAGATAGATTTAGTTTGTAATATTTCCCCCAAATATTTGGCCATAGAATCCTTTTATCAACAACAACAAAAAAATCTATTTAACACCAATGGCCCTCCGGGATGCACTGAATGCTGTGTCCCCCCTAAATTTATATGTTGAAGCCTAATCCCCAATGTGATGCTGTTTGGAAGTAGGGCCTTTGGGAAGTAATTAGATCGTGAAGGTGGAGCCCTCATGAATGGAATTAGTGCCCTTATGAAGAAAGACACAAGAGAGATGATCTCTCTTGGCCACATGAGGATATAGCGAGAAAGTGGCTGTCTGTAGGCAAAGAAGTAGGCTCTCACCAGAACTTGAACACGTTGGCACCCTGATCTAAGGCTTCTGGCCTCAGAACCATGAGAAATAAATGTGTGCTGTTTAAGACATTCAGTCTAGGGTATCTTGATATAGCAGCCTGAAATGACTAAGACATCCTCAGAACACAATTTAAGTATTGATATTTAGACTGTCTGATCTATTTATAAGGTATGAGGATATATACACCATTTAGAGTAGGCTATTACAAAGCAATAATTACTAAATTATAAAGTGATACGTACTAAAGTTGCATTTGTCAACCTTTGCATTTATTATTCAAAAAGTTGAATATTCAAGTCCTCTTATGTTTTTAGAAAAAACAGTGGGAATATGTTTAGAAATATAGTGGCTTCTGATATTCATGGCCATAATCCATTTAACTGACACTGATTAGCAAAGACTCAAAGAGAGATCCTTTTACACAACGTTTACTATCTTAATTGACCATTTGTTCTCAACGACAGTACACTGGAATAATCTATAGAACTTTTGAAGATTTAATTTAGTATGTCAAGAATAGAACCTAGAAATCTTTTTTTAAACAAATGTCTAATTAATTCTGTTGAATTTAGAAACCACAAAAACTAAAATTTTGTTAATATTCTTTGGCAAAAATTATCAAATGGGAAGCCAAGCAAAAGAATTTCTACTCTCTACTCCTGTCTCTCCCTCTCCCTCACCCTTTAGGATTTGAAAGGTTGATGTAAAATCAAGTCAAAGGAGAACTGGGTCACTTTGTTTCCTCAACCGTCTCTTCTTCCTACAACTTCTCAGCAGTCAGAAAAGCTTTCTTTAACTATCTAGAAAAGACCGTTTATGTCATCTCCTTTTTTGTGGGATAGTGTCTTCTCTCCTGTCTCTTCCTAGGGCCATAATGTAAGAATGGTTGCCAGGAGTATGGTTTACACTGAAGAAATTAAAACCAATCAGTTTAGTATTTTCAAAGTATCCTTTCCTTTGAAACTTCATTCTTTCATAAACATTCATTGAACATCTATTGGGTACCAAACGCAATTCTAGACAAAACAAGGACAATTTCACCTTGCCTTAAACAAGTTATGCCATGAAATAGCCATAAACACATTCTAAGTTCTAAAATGTAATTCACTTATAGTGAATCTTTGGCTTATGTAAGTGGTTCAAATGTAATTGTGTATCATCTCTAAAATTATTTTTTAAAAAAGCAGATTTTAAAAGTACTACCAATATTTTGTTCTATTCTTTGGGTATTGTTGTGTATTATGACTAGATGAATTAACTAAATAATTTTGTTTATATGAAAGTATTGATTTGCATCACAATGGCACCTACAATTAAGTCGTGTGTCACTTAATGACAGGGACACGTTCTGAGAAACGCATCATTAGGTAATTTTGTCATTGCGCAAACATCATAGAGTGTATTCACACAAACATAGATGGTGTAGCCTATTACACACCTAGGCTATATGGTGGTCATCTTATGGGACCACTGTTTATATGCAGTCTGTCATCAACCAAAACACCACTATGTGGCACATGACTATATTTTATTTTACTTTTTGAAAGAAGGAACTCAAAAGCTGATATCATTCAGTACTTATGGATATTCATAATTCAAAAACTGGTTATCATTTTATATGTGTCTATACGTATATATACATATATGCCTTTCAATCCTGATTTTAATCAGCTATTTTATAGAGGATTTGGAACTGTTTCCCCTTAAATCGCTGCTTATATTATGTACTACCCATGTTATATTTTTAGCACAGAATATTAATACTCGAGTAAGTTAGAGTACAAACATTAAACAATGCATTGATAGGAAAAGATAGATAGGTGCTTTCTGTTGATATAATAACAAGACAAATAGGATAAACTTAGATTTATGAATTGTTTACCATGGGCCAGATGTTGCACTAAATGTTTTACATTATTATTTCATTTAACGATTAAAATAATCCCATGGTGCAGATAAGGAAACAGATATATAGAGAGAGATTGCAAAACTAATACAATGTTTCATATCTAGTAAGTGATGGAGACTGGACTCAAACTAGTTCTGTCAGTTCACAGAATTTACATCTTAATTTGAGACAAATTGGCTCAATAAATTCTTGATTGAACATTTTTGTTTGTTCTGTTTTTAACTCTTAATGGATTACACCACTTGTTTTTCAGACTGCACTTTGGTACCACGAGAAAAGTTTATTTTTGGAAGCTATAATTATTTCCAAACTATGCCATGGATAAGAAGTTTCTAGAAGGAACCAACAGGTAAATGGCTCTTTCTTTGAAAGTATAATCAGAAAAAGAGACTGCTTCTGACTCTACCTTATCTTTCCAAAAAGTAACTATTCTTCAGTGTCAAACAAATGCAACCTTCTCTGCAAAGCCTTTCACAACCACTCTGTATACTGATAGATCATCATTTCCTTTGGATTCTAGCAGCAAGCTGTGATGTTTCTTATCCCATGTTTCACCTCCTATGACTATCTCACTAAGGAAATATCAGGTTCTAACCTGTATCTATACTTATTTTGTACCTAGCTCCATATTATGTATAGTTGGCTTTTAAAATATAGTGACCATTAGAATACAGGCAAATTTGCTCTACTTTTAAGGGACATTGAATGAAATGAAAATATCTCTTTAAGTTGGTCTCTATTTGTATCTATCTTGTTTAATTTCAAATAATTAAGTCAAATTAATGTAGATCCTCATGAACACTTTCTTCATACCCAACGCTACTTACATTCGTTGGTCTGAGCCCTCACTGGATAACATCCTGAGCAAAGAGAATCAAGAAAATTTTTGTTATGTTTATTGCCATCATTTCTGTTATTGAGTTTCAGTTGGTTTTGCTTCCTAAATAGTTTTTCTCTGTAATTATCAAAGGGCCATGCCTGGAATGGCTACAAAAGTGGCCCATTGAGACTAGGACAGATTCAGCTTAATCTCTAATTAATATCAATCTTCACACTCAAACTTGAGTACAAAATTCAAATACAACAGAGGCTCATGCAGCTTTTATATACATGAAGCATCAAAATTTTAAAATGGTGAACAAAAAATGTGTGCAAATAAGTAACATTATAAGAAGAAATTCAATGTGAAATTTTCTTTATAAAAATATGGTAATATATTATTTAAATATATTTGATTCAGTCCATATTCTATGGATCCAATTGGTACAAGTCCTTACATGTCCACTCTATGTAGGGCTTTAACAGATGCACAAATAACCTGAGGTAAATGGGAGTTTGCTTTATGGAACTACTAAAATATATGTGACTAGAGAGGTGAGAGTTTCTTCAATAAATATCCATAGTAGTCATGCTCTTTAATTACCTCTTGGGAGAAACTAACTCTTTATGGAAGGAAAAAGCCAATACAAACATTTACTAGATGCTAAATAAAAATGACAATACTTCTATCACATATATATTTTGTTAACACACCACTTTGTGAAACAGGGCTTATCATCTCATTTTACAGATGAGAAGCTGAGGTTGATAAAACTATCCAAGTCAGACAACTTATCAGAGATTACAAACCAGGCCAGCCTGAGGACAAGACCTACATGTTTTTCATTGTACCATTCAGTGCATACTCAAGTTCATCCCAGAAGATTGATATAACACTTTGAAATCCTCATTCTCAGGGATTTATATATCATTTACCTAGTCATCCACTCACCAATTATTCCATGACTACAGTAACCCAATGTAGTGGACTTCCTGCCTCTGAACCAGTAAAAAGTGCATTATGTCTCCTTTTGTCTTTCTCAAGCCAAGGTTACAGCAAGTTTGCTCATCTGGCAAATGATCATACCAACTTGCCTTAGGATATTAGAAAAAGCTTATATCACCTCACATGTAGCCAGAGAGAGATATCTAAGATGGAACTCACCAACCAGGGATACCCACTTTTTCTCACTTACACCCACTTGCACAAAGTTTCAGCCATCGATATGATTAGTTAGAAGCAATAATGAATTAAGCTGCAAACATTTAGAGGTTTATTATTTTTTCTGATAACAAGCAATTTTAAGGATATTAGGCCAAGGCTGTAGCAACTCAAATGTGTCATCAAAGATCAAGCCTCCTCTGCCTCTGCTCTGCATCCTTGGGTGTTGTCTTTGCCTCAATCTCAAAATGGCATCAAGCTTCCAATACCGAGACTGTAAGGCAGGAAGAAGGAGCAAAAGACACCATCCATATCAACAGTAATCCTGGACTATATTCCAAATATAGACCCAACAAATTTCACAAGTATTTGGTGGGAAAGAATTAATAAAATGAAGTAATGGGCTTTATGTATATCCCTAAGCACAATACACATATGATTTGGGGACGTTGTTCCTCTAGGTTTTGTTATAAATTACTTTCACTAGTATACAAAAATCAACTGTTTCTTTAATTGGATATCTGACACTTCCACTGAAATCTGCCCATTTTCTACAGGATTACCAAAAACTCTAACTTTAAAGGCTTTAGTTAAATTGACAGTTTATCTTGAATTCCCTTTAATGTTAGCTTCCTCTCTGAGCCCTGAGCCAATGATCAGTCATCCTTTGCTACCTTCTCTCCAGTTCCCAAGATTAAAATTTGATGACCTTTTATTTTCTTTATTTCTTTTAAAGTAATATGAAAACATGTATATAAAAATATATATATTCTATATACATGTTATATATATATGCATTTTTAAAATATTCCCACTATACAGAAATAACAACTGCTAAATTTCTATCACGCTTCTATGTTCTTTATAAGAAATGAAGCATTATAAATATATCTAAGATACCCTTTAACAATCCTCAACCCTCACATTTCCAACTTCTAGGCAATCATTTTCATTATTTTGATATGTACAATATGTTCTGTTATTTTACTCATTTATGTAGGTATCCATAAATGATATTTTTTACTGTGGTGTCTTGTAAAGTTTTAAAATAATTACTAAAAATGGGAACATGTATATTTATATACCATTTGCCTGGGTTATTCAGTGAGACTTTTGAGAATTTCTAGTATCTTTTTAAACCGCTGTATAGCATCCCATTTTGCAAATATATCACACTTTTTTGGCATATAGAATACGTTCTAAGTATTCCCAATTCTTGCTTTTACCAAAAAATAAAATGATGAAATAAACACTCCTGTAAAAGTCACCTTGTGAGAATGGAGGTTAATTTTCCTAAGTTGTATACTCAGAAGTGGAATTCCTGACTTATAATGTATACAAATTTTAAAATTTATGAAGTATTTAGTTGAATCAGATCAAATTTTTTAAATGGTCACTTTCATACAATTTGACCCGAATATTTCAAATTGCTCTTCAGAGTAACTGCACAAAGTGACTGTATGAGAATGTTATTTTTGACACCCTTGCCATACTTTCTATTACCAAAATCTTAATTTTTGCCAAATTGATGAGTGAAAAATTATTCCTCACTTTTATCACATATATATTTTATTATGCATGCATCAATTTTATTGTATATTTTTGTATGATATGTATATATAAAATCATTAAATTATACAGCATGTATTCTATTTTACCTAGTTTCTTTAACTCAACATCATTTTTGTGTGTTTTGAGTCTTTACAAATTTTGTTTTTAACATCCTTTGCCACAGAGAAGTTATTTTGTGGTGCAGTAATTTAACCCAACTTTTGCTTTTCCTTTAATAGTATATAAACATGAGGACAGGTACTTGGTCTGTTTCCCCACATTTTATCCTCAGTATCTGTGCTTATCTCTTAGTAGGAGCTTAATAAATATTAATTGAATAATGATTAATTTTTCTTTTTGATTTTTTCTTCATGCATTTTTAAAGAAAACAAATTCTGTCCTGAAACAAAAATGGTTTCCTACATTATATTTAATTTGCACTTATAAATAAAATATACTGTATTTTATGTCAATGTTAATTTATTTAAAAATGCTCATTTGGGATTTATTTCTGTAACGTTGAGAAGCGTGTAGTTAAATTTCTTCTCCCTTTAAAAATGAAATGCCAGGTGTACCAGTAGCATATATTAATATTAATAAAGTTAATAATAATGTATTAACCTTAATGTACATGGCTACTTTTCTCACAAGGTAACATAAATGTATAGGACTGCTCCTCTGGTCTATTTTCTGGTCCATTGATAGGTCCCCCATGTCAAAACCATGTTTAAATGGCTTTGTTAGTCATGGCTCCTGAAATTTGTTTCTTTCTTGTCTTCTTCATTTTCAAAACCTATTTCCAAATAAGAATTTCTAATTTTAACTATTTGGCTACTATCAAGCCAATGAATTAGGGCAGGTAGCTCGTTTCAAGCAATAATTCAGATCAAGATCCATCAGTTTTTTATTCTGTTCATTAATGAAAGCAGTACATTACTTATTCTTAGATTCAAATAATTTGGGCTTTCTGCTGTGCAAGGGGTCTCTTGCTTTAACTCCTCTCTTGTGTGCACACTAAACTACAGCACCAAGATATGAGTTTGGTCCTGGTCCACTGGCAGCCACCAAACTTTAACTCCCACTCAAGACAGCAACATTTGTGATGTATTGGCGTTCTGTTTCTTGATTTCAAGCTCATCTTTACATTTTTTGTGTGTTTAAATATTTTATAAATGATTTCAACTTTTTTGAAAATAAAGGAATGATCTTGAATCCATTTGTTCAATTTTCCCTCTTTCCTTAAATTCCCTTTTTGTTCTAATATCCTCAAGATTCAGCATATCACTGGTAATCTGATAAACTAAAATCTGTTGACATGCATGGACATACCTCAACTGGCCTTTAAAAAAAATCTTTCTCCACCTTCAAGCCAAACCTGTTTGTGAAGAGTAATGAAATATTCAAATCAGGAGTGTGGGAGGATATTTTTAGGCACCTTCCCTACCATTGGTTTGGTGGCAATTGTGCTATAGCCAAATTAGCGCAAGTAGACAACTGATTGCTAACGTGCTTTATTGCCTTAATGGCCAAGGGTTAAAAAATGTCTATTCAACTTTCAGATATATCATCATCTCGGACTGTAAGATGGTATAAAAATATCACCTCCCAGAATATATCACACTTCTTTGAATTCATGAAAGCAGAAGGGAAAACACTCAATATTAGAAAAGTAACACAAGTACTGAGTGTATTATATCTTATATGAGAAAGCAGAATTTAGTGCATTCAGTGGCAAAAAATATGAGACTAGCCAGTGAGATGCGGAAAATGGAGAATCTAAGTCTTGTTAATGAAGCATTCAAGAGGGAGTTGGGCAAATTTATTCAGAGCCAAGAATGTAAAGCAACTCCCTTTCATGGAAAGCTTCCTTGAGCTATTTCAAAACAACATCAATACAGTTGGCAAAGTTGACATGGAAACACATTAGTGTTAATTTGTGCTTACAAAAAAAAAAAACAAACAAAACAAAACTGTATTTTAAATCATAGGGGTGTTAATATACCATTCTAACATTTAGTTGTAGTTCTTTTACTTATTTTTTTTCTTTTTCCCTCATATTGGGAAGGAAAAGGAATACAAATTAATAGAGGACTGAAAAACAGAGAAAAATTATGACAGGACTAGAAAGACTCAGGAAAAGATTAAGAGAAATATAGCCATGTTAGGGACCCTTATGACTAAATTTAAGGAATTATTGAATATATAGTTTGATCCATACATGCACTAAAATTACTTGGCACATAAAATAATAGAATACATACCAATGTTTATATCCATTCTCTTTTCAATTCTTTTTCATGTAAACTTTGTATTGAAGTGGAATATACTTTATAGACTGTGTATGTAAGTATCTATCTTGAGGGATTTTTACAAAGTCAACATCCATTTATACCACACCCAGATCAAGAAACAGAACATTACCAGAATTCCAGGAAACACATTAGATTCCCTTCCCCGTCATTACCTCCCACTCACCAAGGGAAACCATTGTCCTAGCTTTTTGTATTAGTCTTTTATTTCTGAGTAGCTAATTGGCATAGATTTGTTGGTTTGAAACAACTCAGATTTATTATCTCATGGTCTCCATGGGTCAGGGGTTTAGGTATAGTTAGCTGGATCTGCTGTTCAGAGTCTCACTAGGTCATTCTCAAGGCGTGGGCTGTGATGTTGTCTGGGCTCATGGTCCTCTTTCACGTGATTGTGGGACTAATGTCACTGTTTTCTAGCTGACTGTCAGCTACGGATAATTCTCACCTTCTAGAGGCCTCTCTTGGATCCTTGTTACAAGATTGCCTCCATAGGTAGTTCACAAAATGATTGCTTAGTGCTTTAAGGCCAGCAGGAGAATCTCCCTACCTTCAGATCTACAGCGAGGGCCTTAAATCTCTTTCAAACGGCTCACCTGATTAGGTCAAGCACATCCAGTGTAATCTTCCTTTTGATTGATTCAGACTTAACCTACTAGAGACCTCAATTACATCTGCAAACTGCCTTTACCATTATCATTTAACGTAACCTAACCACAAGAGAGAAATTAAGTGATTTACACAAATCCCACCCACAATCAAAGGATGGGGATTACACAGTTTGTATACATGTGTGAGAGTGAACCTTGTAGATGATCTTAGAATTCTGTCATATTCCATATACTACAGATTAGGTCTTCCTATTTTTGAACCTTATGTTAATGAAATCATATGCTTTATACTCTTTTGTGTCTGGCTTCTTTCATTCATTAATGTTTTTATGAGATTCTTCCATGCAGTTGTGTATAGCAATGACATGCATTTTCATTTTTGTATATTTATTCTCCTTGTTTCCATTTTATGAATATATCAAAATCTATTTATCCAGTACACTGTGATTGAACATTTGGATGGCTTCTTGTTTGTACCATTATGACCACATTTGTAACTTTCAGTGAAAATGTGTACATATGCATTTCTGATAGGTATATACTAGGAGTTACCTTCAGCTTTAATAAAACCAGAAATGAATTTTCCCAAAGGTTATAAAAAATTTTACATTCCAACCAACATTTTATGTGAGCTCTAGTGGCTGAACATTCTCACCAAAACATTGTATTAACCGCCTGCTTTTTCATCTTTGCCAATGTGTGGCTGTGTTTCAGTATTGTGCTGTGGATTTCCATGATGGCTAATGAAGTAGTGCATGTTTTCATGCTTTTTTTTTTCTTTTTTTGACTTTTTTGATGTCTTTTTTAAAAAGTTGCAATTTAAATCACTTGGATATTTTTCTATTTGTGTGTTTGTTTTTGTTTTTACCGATTTATAGGAGCTCTTTATATATTTTCAATATAATTCCTTTATCAGATATATGCATTGCAAATATCATCTACTGTGACATGGCTTTCCTTTTTTATTTTCTTAATAGCATGTCTTAGGTGAATAGATATCATAATTTTAATACACTCAGTTCTTTTTCAATTTATTACCATCACTTTATGTGTCAAACATAAGAAATTGGTTTCCTAAAGTGGATTTACCATTTTACATTCCACATGCAGTTTGTATGAGAGTTCCAATTTATTCACATCCTCATCATCACTTGATATCATCAGTCTTTTAAATTTTAACTACTCTAACATGTGTGCATTAGTATCTCATTTAGGTAATAATGTGTATTTTCATAATGACTAATGATGTTGAGCATCTTTTTTTTTTTGGTGAGGACGACTGGCCCTGAGCTAACATCTGTCCCCATCTTCCTCTATTTTGTATGTGGGATGCTGCGACAGCATGGCTTGATGAGTGGTGCTTAGGTCTGCATCCAGGATCTGAACCTATGAACCTTGGGCTGCCAAAGCAGAGTGCACAAACTTAACCACTATGCCACCAGGCCAGCCCCTGTTGAACATCTTTTTATGACTTATTTGCCATTGATTTGTCTTTATGGCAAAGTGTTCATTCAAATATTTTGTTTATTTTTAATTAGTTTTCTTTTTATTAAGTTTTGAGCATTCTTTTTCACTTTGACTTTTATATTTGTATTTATTTATTTTTTCTTCCCCAATGCCCCAGTACATAGTTGTATACTCTAATTGTAAGTCCTTCTAGATCTTCTATTGAAGCCACAGCCACAGCATGGCTACTGACAGACAAGTGATGTGGTTCCATGCCCAGAAACTGAACCCAGACTGCCAAAGCAGAGCACACTGAACTTTAACCACTAGACCATCAGGACTGGCTTGAGAGTTCTTTTTTACTTTGAATATAAGTTCTTTATAGAATTTGTGTTTTAAAAATATCTTCTCCCCATGTGTGTCTTTCCTTTACATTATCTTAATGGTGTCTTTCAAAGAGCAGAAGTTTTTAATTTTGATGAAGTGTGATATATCAATTTGTACTTTTGTAGCTCATGCTTTTAGCATTGCATCTAAGATATGTTTGCCTAATCAAAAGTCACATATATTCTATCCCATATTTTCTTTTAGAAAATTTGTAGTTTTGAGTTTTACTTTTATGTGTAGGAGACATCTTGCATTAAAGTTTTATATGGAGTGACATTTGTATCAAAGTTCAGATAGATAGATATGGATATTCCATTGATTCAGGGTAATTTTTTGAAAAACTCTTTTTTTCTCCACTGTGTGGCCTTTCCAACTTGTCAAAAGTCAGTTTTCTTAGAAGAAATGCAATTATATGTCTGATTCAGTTCTCTGTCTCCTTAGTTTGTCCCCTTGAGTGTCTAAATTTTGTCTCTCCAGCCCCACAAGACTACCAAATACCCTGAGGAATTCTCTTATCCTCATCAACATTTCTCTGCCTGGACAACGTACACATTCTCAGTCTGTTGTTGTGTCTACAGAATCTGAAAATGACCAAGTGACCAAATAGAAAGAACTTCATCAATTCACCTTTCTTATTTTTTTATCTCTTAAAACTTAGCAACCCTAGTCTTTGTTGCTTCAGCAGATAGCTAATGTCTTTAAACAGATAACTTAGAATTTATCTATATTTTCTAGTAGTTCAAAGTGAAATTATTGGTCTGCCTTTAGCACCTCCATTCCACTTCTAAGAAGATTTCATTATTTTGAAAAATAATCCCTGAGAGAGAATTTTTGACAATTCTGTATTTCAATATATATCTGATTCAATTTGGCAACTTTCCTTTTGAAAAAAAGTTTAATTTTGAAATATACTGGATAAAATTCAAAAATTAGTATAGACATTAAAAGGTGGATTGAAGAGGGCTCTACCTCTGGAATGGTGGCATGAAAATCTTCTATCCCTATTTGCAGATGACATTAATTTGTAGGTCAAAATCTTAAAGAATCCAGTAAAAAAAAAAAAGAAAGAAAAAAATAAAAACTAATCCTTGAGTTCAACAAGTTTTCAGGGTACAAAGTTCAACATGAAAAATATAAATTGTAATTCTACACGATAACAATGGACAGTTAGAAAGTGAAATAAAGAAAATTCTATTACCTTAGCACCAAAAATAGTTAAATACTGGGCCAGCTCCAGTAGCCTACTGGTTGGGTTCAGTGCACTCTGCTTCAGTGGCCCAGGTTCAGTTCCAGGGCATGGACCAGCATCACTTGTCTGTTGGCGGCTGGGCTGTGGCGGCAGTTCATATACGGAATAGAGAAAGACTGGCGATGAATGTTAGCTTGGGGAGAATCTTCCTCAGCAAAAAATGAAATTAAATTACATTAAATTAAATTGAAATAATACTTATTAATAAATTTGGGTATTTATTTATTAATCAAATTTTTATTTTATTAATAATTAATAAAAATTAATTATTAATTACAATACTCTTAAAATTTGAGTATTTATTAAAAGAAGAGTAAGACGTGCATAGAAAACTATAAAATGTAGATGAAAGTAATTGAAGAGTAAATAAATGGTTGTGGCTCCTTTTTGCTTGATAGTTTCTTCTTCAATTTCTTTCTTTCCTCTCACATTTTACTATATGTAGCAAAGAGAAGCCAAGCTATACCTTCCACACTTCACTTGGAAATCTCCTCAGCTCAATATCCAAACTCCTGACTTACAAATTCTACTTTCCACCACTGAATAGCAGAACAGAATTTGGCCAAGTTCTATACCAGTTTACAAGGACAGCCCTTCTTCTAGTTTCTAATAACATGTTTCTCATTTCTTTCTGAGTCTTCTCCAGAAGCACCTTTGACATTCATATTTCTAGCAACAGTCTGTTCCTGATGGTGTACGTATTCTCTAAGATGATAGAATCTTTCTCTACAACTTTCCTCACTTTCTGAGCCATCGCCAGAATCACGTTTAACACCCATATTTCTACCAACAAACTCTTCAAAACAATCTAGGCTTTTGCTATCAAGTGTCTCAAAATTCTTCCAGCCTCTATCCATTACCTAATTCCAAAGCTACTTCCACATTTTCAGGTATTTGTTATAATAGCACCACAATTCCTGGTACCACAATCTGTAATAGTTTTCTAGTGCTTCTGTAACAAATTATCACAAACTGGTTAGTTTATAACAACAAGAATGTATTCTCGCACAGTTCCTGAGGCAAGAAATGTGGAAATGAGATGCTGGCAGGGCCATGCTTCCTCTGAGACTCTGTATAGAATTCTTCTTTGCTTCTTCCTAGCTTCTGGTGATGGCAAGGAATTCTTTGCATTTTTAGCTTAGATGGATCACTCCAATCTCTATCTCTGTCATCACATGAAATTCTCCCTTTGTGTCTCTGTTTTCACATGAGGTTTTCCTTTTCTTATAAGGACACCAGTCATATTGGATTAAGGGCCCACCCTACTCCAGTTTGACCTCATCTTAAGCATTTGCATCTGAAATGACCCTCATTCTGAATCAGATCACATTCTGAAGTATTGGTTGTTAGGACTTCAACATAGATTTCTGGAGGATGTAATTCAATCCATAACAGACCTCTTCTTCATGCCATACACAAAAATGAACTAAAATAGATCATAGACTTACATGTAAGAGCTAAAACTATAAAAAATTTAGAGAAAATGTAAAAGTAAATCATTGTAACATTGGGTTAAGGAAAGCTTATGTGGATATGACACCAAAAGCACAAATGACAAAGAAAAACATTGATAAATTGTACCTGATGAAAACTAAAATGTTTGTGTTTCGAAGGATACCATCAAGAAAGTGGAAAGACAACACAAAGAAAGAGAGAAAGTATTTGCAATCATATTTCTTGTAAGAGACTTATATCTAGCCTATATGAAGAACAAGTACAAAACAATAATAAAAAGACAAGCCAATTGAAAATGGTCAAAGGATCTGAATAGACATTTCTCCAAATAAAATATACAAACGGCAAATAAGATTTTGAACTGATTCTCAACATCATTAGCCATCAGAGAAATGCATATTAAAACCACTATTAGATACTATTTCACACACACTAGACTGTCTATAATCAAAAAGACAGCTAAAGGGGCCGGCCCAGTGGCGCAGCGGTTTACTCCGCGCTTGGCAGCCCGAGGTTCACCGGTTCGGATCCCAGGCGCCCACCGACCCACTGCTTGTCAGCCCTGCTGTGGCGGCATCCCATATAAAGTGGAGGAAGATGGGCACGGATGTTAGCCCAGGGCCAGTCTTCCTCAGCAAAAAGAGGAGGATTAGCAACGGATGTTAGCTCAGGGCTGGTCTTCCTCACAAAAAAAAAAAAAAAAACGACAGCTAAAAAGAAGGTTTGGCAAGGATGTGGAGAGTCCAAATCTCATACATGGCTGGTGGGAATGTAAAATAGCATAGTTGCTTTGGAAACTAGTCTGAAAATTCCTCAGAAAGTTATACATAGAATTAACAAATGACTCATCAATTCCACACCAAGGTATATACTTAAGGGAAATGGAAACCTATCCAAACAAAACTTGTTCAGAGCAACATTGTTCATAATAGCCAAAAAGTAGAAAAAGACAAATGTCCATCAACTGATGAATGGCTTTTAAAATGTAGTATATCTATAATATGGAATATAATTCAGCCATGAAAGGAATGAGATACTTATACATACTACAACATGGATAAACCTTGATCACATCAGGCTAAGTGAAAGAAGCCAGACACAAAACACCACATATTGTATGGTTCCGTTTACATAAAATATCCTGAATAGGCAAATCTATATAGAGAGAAAGTAGATTAGTGGTTGGCTAGTGCTGGGGGGGGGGGGGTGTTGAGGGAAAATGAAAAATGATTCTGGATATTGGGTTTCTTTGGGGGGTGATTTAAATCTTTCAAAATTTATTGTGGTGATGGTTGCACAACTCTGAATGTACTAAAATCTATTGAATTGTACACTTTAAATGGGAGAGGTGCATAGTATGTGAATTATATCTCAATAAAGTTGTTATATAAAAAACAAGGGGTTGAAATATATATGATTATATAAAAAGACAAAATATAGTATCAAATGTATATTATATAAACAAATACAAGTTGTATATGTGCTACTGAATCAAGTGGGCTTGCCTCCTGGTGAGTTAAATAAGACTCTACACCAGTGGAAGTTGTCTCACAAAGTAAAGTGTATTTGTAGCAAATAGCAGCCCATGAGGAATCATTTCCAAAGTCATGGCATCCCCAGAGAAAGGGAAGCAGAAACTTTTATTTTTGGTTGGGAAATGAATATTCAAAAGAGAGAGGCGGGTATTCACCTGCACAGGCTCAGTTGGAGAAAATGCTTCCACATAATGTGGCCTAAGCTCCTCCTGGAGAGATCTTTGCATTAGAAATAAGGCAAAAGTCATAGGCGTAGCTCTTGTGGTGAGGTTTGGTCAGTTTCAGGATGGTTGGTGGTACATCTCCTTAACATACAAAAGGAAAAGAAACAACTTGAACAAACAGTTAATTGCTTCCAAACTCACCTTTGAGTTTCTCGAGGTACCTAGTCAGTGACACATGCATATCATAGGCAATATTATAAATAAATGCCCAATATACTCATTATTGAAATACGCTTAAACACTTACTATTAATTGATTCTTCTTATGTATAATCATATAGAACTGTCCAAAGTCTATGAAATGGTCATTCTCTTCATTTCATACATAAGGAAACTAAGACTCCTGTTGTTTTTTTTTAACTTTAGAGGTCTGTTCTAAAGCACAATAAACAATTTGTAAAGGTCTTTGAAGTTCAAAAGCCTACTTTAATTTAAAATATCAACTAAAAGTGCATTAGCCTGAGAAACACAATGAATAAATTAAAAGACAGAAAAAATAGAAGTCAACTAAACATGGAATGGGATGAAGTTTGTCTGCCTAATCCATTTATCACTGTTGATGGGAGCCCAGGTAGATCAGTAAAAGAGAACTTGCCACAAATTCAGAAAACCCAGTTCTTAGTCTCAGTTTATTAATCAGATACCCTTAGACATGCAATTTAATATTCCTTTGTCATAGTTTCATTAAAATCTTTAATTTATCCCTATAAATTGATCCTAAATATCCTGTTTTTCACCTTCAAAATCTTTTTTAACTGATGTGAGTGTTCATAATGCCCTATGATATGGGTTGAATTCTGTCCCCCAAAAAAGAGATGTGGAAATCCTAAATGCAATATCTTACAATGTGACCCTTTTGGGAATAGGGTCACTGCAGATTTAATTAGTTAAGATTAGGCCACACTGGAGTAGGATGAGCCCTTGATCCAATATGACTGATATTCTCAAAAGAAAAGGAAAAGAGATACAGATACACAGACACACAAGAAGAGAATGCCATACCACAATGGAGGTGGAGATTGAAGTGCTACCCTGCAAGCCAAGGAATGCCAAGGATTTCTGGCAAACTAACAGATGCTAGGAAGAATGCAAGGAAAGATTGTCCTGGACAGATTTCAGAGGCATCATTTCCCTGCCAGCACTTTGATTTTAAATTTCTAGCTTCTACAACTATGAGACAATAAACCTCTGTTGTTTTCAGCCACCTAGTTTGTGATATTTTGTTATGGCGGCCCTAGGAGACTAATACCCTCCCAAACCTACTTTGCCTAAAAAGCCCTTATAAATAATAACCCACATTTATTATATGCGTACTAATTGCCATGCACAGTACTAAGCATATGATATGCATTCTCACCTATAAAGAATTCAATAAAAAACAAACTAAAGAAAAAAAAAAACTCTTGGAAGTATGACTCAATATTTACCTCTATTATTAGATTGTCAGTGAAGAAATAGAGGTTAAGAAATTCACCTTGGATCAAAATATATATCTTTTCTTAGATTTTTTTTTTTTTTGTAGCGGAAGATTTGCCCTAAGCTAACATCTGTTGCCAATCTTCTTCCTTTTGTCTTCCTTTTTTCCCCTGCAAAGCCCCTGTACATAGTTATGTATAGTTGTAAGTTCTTCTGGTCCTTCTATGTGAGCTGCCACCACAGCATGGCTACTGACAGACAATGGTGTGGTTCTGTGCCCGGGAAATGAACCCAGGCGACCAAAGCAGAGCACACCAAATTTTAACCACTAGGCCATCAGGGCCGGCTCTCAAAAATATTTTAAGAGTTGCAACTCTGATCCAATGTGGCCTGACTAGACCTGTGATTAATTAGTCATTATACAGGTTAATCTGTCTCAAATCTGTAATGGTTGGAAAGTTTTTTGTTTTAGAAATGACAATTGCAATTTTTCCCCATTTCCACTTAATCTCCATTGAACAAAAAGCTAGCAGTAGAAATAGACTAAAAAATAATGAAAAGGTTTTCAAGTTGTCTAGCAATCAATACTTTGATTGGAATAAAAATTACTAAAGTATACAATCTATTTAAAGAGTTAAATCCAGTCTTTAATTCGATGGGAAAGATTTTTTCCTTCTTTTATTACAGGGACTCTTTTTGTGTGGTTTAATAAAGATAAATTGATGAAGAAGTTTTCTGTTGAGGCTAATGCTTTTCATAAAAAGAAAAATGCCAAGCACTTGGGAAATAGTGCTTTTTTTTCATCTGCTTCATCATGAAACTTTCAAAACCAAGATTACTCACTGTTTGACGTCATATGGTCCCCTATGGTATGTTTTCTTTTTGCATTTTCTGAAAATAATGCATAGTAATAATAAAATGATAAGGTAGCCTATATAATTACAACAGAATACCTAACTTACTACTTGGTGTGCTCCTGAAGTTTAGAATTATTGCCAAAAAATTAATGTTAGATGAAAGCCTTAAAGGGAAAGTAATGGAAAGTTTGATTATAACTTCTTAACCATTTAATATAAACATCTTATGATCTTTTTAATGGATTTCACAATTTTTTTGTGTTTTTCTGGTTGAACTAAACAATGACTCATAGTATTCATTTACTCATTATGTACTAAACTGAACAGATGTGTCCCACGAAAGATGAAGTGGTGATTTTTATCTTATTTCTTATGTTTAATAGTTTCCTTTTTTATGGTCTCAATGCTCATTTTGACAGAGTTTACTAAATGTAATCACTGAATCAAATATTATGGCACAAGACAACTTTTGGTGACCCATTTAGTTGGTTGCCACAGACAAAATATGTTCAGGAAAAAAAAGTAAATTTTCTTTTATGAGTTGAGTTTATAAGTCAGTTCAATTTGTGAGAGCATCTTAACTCATTTTTACTGAGTACCAACATAGGTAATCTCCTCGTTATACAAGTCCATTTTATTATATATCATATGCCTCACATCATTGTTATCCATACTTTCCATCTTACAAGAGTTTATTCTGCAGTTTCTACTCATAAAAATGGAACTAGAACATGCACTGCCAGGATACTGTCTCAGAAATTCTTTATGGACCTCTAAAAATCCATTCCAATAATCTAATAATTTTAACAGCTTTTCTGTGAGTTGCTCAGACAACATGGTAATAATATTTAAAATGAGTCTTATATTGCTGGAACAAGCCACACTTCTGAATGCAAAACTATATTGTTGAAGAAGTTTTCATGAAACTAATAAGTGCTGATCTGAGTCAAACTCATTAAGGAGAACCCAAGCTGAGAAGACTTAACCCTTGAGTATCTCTTTTTCAAATCTGCTCACTCAGGTCATAGGACAACCACATGGAAAGAAGGATATAGGCAGTTGACTGAGGCATGCTATGGAGGATGAGGGAGAGGGACTTGCATGACAATCTAAATCCAAATATATCTTAAATAAAAATTGTATTATAAAATGTATTCTCCTAACTTGTTTAAAATTAAGAATATATTGCGCAAGCCCCAGTGGCTTAGTGGTTAAGTTTGGCATGCTCTGCTTCAGTGGCCTGGGTTTGGTTCCCAGGCGTGGACATAGACCACTCGTCTATCAGTGGCCATGCTCTGACAGCAGCTCACATACAAAATAGAGGAATATTGGCAACAGATGTTAGCTCAGGTGAATCTTCCTCAGCAAAAGAAAAAAAAATTAAGAATATATTACGAATATCTCTCTGTCAACAAACATACATGCAAAGCACAGTTTATCAGAACTCACATTATGTCAGCAGAGAAATATACCTTAATTTACTTAGTCAACCCACTCTAATTGAAGATTGAGTTCATTTCCTCCATTTTCCATTATAAATAAGGCTCCAATGAATATGTTTATGTATGCATGTTTGGTCTTACCTTTGATGTATTCTTTATTGCTTGAAGTGGAATTTTTAAGACTAAAGATTTGTACATTTATTTCAGTTATGAATACATATTAAAATTGTCATTCATAAAGATTGTTTAAGTTTGGCAGGAGGATATCTGTTTTCCAAATGTTATAAAACTTTGGATATTATTGTTATTTATAATGTAAAAAATTCAAGTACAATAGCATATCATTATTTTTATGTACATGCAATCATTGATTATAAGAAGGGAAAATGTAATTCAAATATTCACTCATTATTTATATTCCTTGTTTTACTTTGAATTTTATTTCTTCTATTGCAATTTTTCTGATTTTAAACAAATGATAATTTTTTAAAATCAATATGTCACTAATTATCTTGAAAACTTTGACTTAATTTAATAATTTTTTTATTGATTAACAAATAATAATCTTGCAGTAATCAAATCAGTTAGTCCTCAACTTCACCATTTTTATCTTTGGTCTCATGAAAAAATATTTACAGTCATGCATTGCTTAGCAATGGGATACGTTTTGAGAAATGCATTGTTAGGTGATTTTCTCATCGTGTGAACATCATAGAGTGTGCTTACATAAACCTAGATGGTATAGCCTACTGCATACCTAGGCTATATGGTACTAACCTTATGGGAGCACCATCATAGACTGAAGCATCATTGTGTGGGGTATGACTGTATACATATGCATGCATACACACACACATATATGTATATACGTGTGTTTGTGTATATATATATATACACACACATATAATTATGTGTATATGCACATACATACCTTCACACATTCTGTGTGATGGGCAAGATTTTTAAAATCTCCGTGCCCCAGTTTTCTCATTATGACATAAGAATACCAATAATACCTACACCATTGGGTTGTTTAGCAAAATAAATGAATCAATTTTTGTAAAGTACATAGAACAGTGACTGTCACAGCATACGAACTATATTTTTTAAAATATTATTGGGGTCATTTGGAGTTGAATAGAGATTATTACAATATTGTGTCTTTCAATCTATATATTTGTTATATTTCATTCAGTTCCTCTTTTCTTTCTCTCAGTAATGTTATATAGTTTTCTATGTAGAGATCTTGGATATATTTTGTTTTATTCCTAAATATTGGAGGGTTTAAATGCTATGAAAAAAAATATTTTAGACTCCATTTTCTATTCATTTGTTCCAAGTGTATGTACAACTTTTATGTTTACCCTACATAAATCACCCCTGCTAAATCGATTTATTAATTCTAATAGAATGTAGAATAATTTTTTGTAGAATTTTCAGTGTATACAATCATAAGGTTTGCAAGTAATTAGAGTTCTGTTTCTTTCTAATAATTGTTTTATTGCTCTGTTGCACATCTGATGATGACTCTCTCAAATTTTCTTTTTCTGAAATGTGTTTTTTTCACTTTCACTTTAGAATTATACTTTAGTTGGACATGTTGGCAGTTGTTTTCTTTCAGCACTTTAAAGCTATCTTTCCATTATCTTCTGGATTTTAAGATTTCTTTGGAGAAAATAGCTTATTGTATTTTCTTTGAACAAGATATACCTAATCTAGCTTCTTCTAAGGATCTTCGTTGTTAACTTTTAAAAGTACATCGTGCATAATCACTTGTAAAGTTATCCCATTTGTCCTTTGTTTAGTGTTTTTACATTCAGTGGCTTAATGTCTTGACCTATTTTGGAAAAGTTGCTTTTTAATTGCAGCTTCTTTCCACTCTCTATTTTCTCGTTATACATGCTCCTGTGTTTTCTACACTTTTGTGTTTTGCAGGTTCATTTAGAATGTATTCTCACATCCTGTTCACAGTCACCAAGTCTCTTCCCACTCATGTCTATTCAGCTATTAAATCGAGCCACTAAGCCTTTAATTTTAATTGTTGTATTTTTGGTTCTAGAATTTCTACTTCAAAGTTTTCAGTTCTCTGAAAGAATTCTAAAACTTGTAATTTCCTATTCTTGCTCATACGAAATATATATATTTGAAAGTTTGTATCTAATGACTTCATTAGTTGGATTCACTGTAAATTTCCTTTTTAAAACTTATAAAATGTTTTTTATAATAATTGTTTTTCCTGTTTGTTCACCTTGTTATGTGCATATGCTTATTTTTGTTTGATCGCTTGACGTTTTATATAACAATGTAGACATTATTTGAGGCTCTGTATATTTGCCCATAATTTATTTATATTTTCTCCTAGCTAGTAACTGGACACATCAATCCCAGAATCCTTAAAATCAGTCTGGAATTAAGATGTTTCAAAGCTTTGATTTATTGTTTGTGTAGACTGGATCCTCTATGGTATACTCTTACTTCTTGAATGTAATCCTTTAGGGATCCAGTCCAAATCCTGGAGTGCTTACAGCGGAACTTCTTTTACAAAGTACAAAATCTGATTTTTCTCTCTGTCCATCAAAATCTTTGTCTACATCTCAGCCTCTTAACCAATGCACATAAATGCCTTGAAAGTGAAAAGATGCCAAGCTCATTCAGGGTTTCTGTCCATTGTTGGAGTTTACAACTGCAATTCTTTACTACCTTGGGAAGTTTCTATGTTTTCAAACAGATATTACTAACATTTTACCTAGATATTCTATGTTTTCCTTAGCAGGACCATTGGTTTTGATGAACTAGTCTACCTATTGCGCAATATGAATTGTTTATGGAGATGAGGATTTTTTTTAATAAATTCTCAATTTTGCACCATTCTCAGGCATTCTCATGATCTTAAAAATTATTCCAATTTTAATTTAGAACTTTAAGTCACACAAACACACACACACCTCTCTCAAACATACCAATTTACATTTTATAACATTTCAAAACACGGGATACTATGATAATGCATCAAACATCATATTTAATTAATGTTTACATTTGACAATAATATTTACTTATTTGAAAACATAACAAAATGTTTAAAATGTGAGTGAAGTTCTTTATCATAATTGCACCAAATTCCAGGATCACAATTAATCTACAGTTAGTATATATCCTTTCTATAGCAGTTTTTATTTAGACTATTATAGGGAAGAATCTGTAGAGTACAGAGAGTGGTTTGTGTGTGTGTGTGTTTAAATTTCCATTTTCTTATACTTAATAAACTTTGTTATTTTACTTAATGTCTTCCAAAATTATTCATATTATTACCTATATAATAATTCTAAGAATTAAAAAAAATTTTATGTCCTATTTAAAATATACCACAATTTATTTATCCTTATCAAATCTCAAGTATATTTCTTTCAGCTTTTCACTATTATCATGTATTACACATAATTTCTGGTACATGTTCTCTTATATATATATTATATATATATATATATATATATATATATAGAAGGATTAATCTTAAATTATATACATATGGAAGGAAATCAATTCTTAAATTTTTTGATCTTAATACCCATTTATACTCTTAAAAATTCATGAGCATCCCAAAGATTGTCTCTTTATGTGGATTATAACTATAAATATTTAATGTATTAAAAATTAAAACTGAGAATTTTATAAAATAGTAATTTATTTCAAAATAACAATAATAAAACTATTTCATGTTAAAATAATTTTGTGAGAAATTACTATTTTCCTAAACGAAATTTAATGAGAAAAGTGACATTGTTTTATACTTCTGCAACAAGTTACATATAATTTTAATTTTATTTTATAGTGCCTCAAATCTTTTCAAAGTGGTATTATTTATTTATCCATTTTCAGGATATAAAAACTTCCACCATTCCCATCAAACTAATAGTTTAGTTTGCTAAGCCTATGGATGTGTAATGGAATCTTTTTATTTTAATTGGCATTTCTCTGATTATCAGTGATTTTGAACATTTTTCACATGTTTATTAATGACAGAGCTTCTGTTTCTCAAAATTGTCTACTGCTGATGAATGTTCTCACTTTTTGTTTTTCTGAGAAAGTCTATTTCTCCTTCACTTTTAAAGGATAATGTTGATAAATTCAGCATTATTGGTTAGTGCTTTTTTTCCCCTTTCATCTTTAACTACGTCATTCCACTCTCATCTTGCCCGCATGGTTTCTGATGAGAAATCCATTGTAATTCTTGGCCTAGTTCCTTTATAGATAATAGGGTTTTTTCCCTTCTGACTTCTTTCAAGATATTTCTCCTTATTTCTGGTTTTCTACAATCTGAATATAATATGCATCTGCATGTTTTATGTGGTTTTTTTCCTGCTTGGTGTTCCCCTAGCTTCCTGGATATGTAGTTTTGTGTCTGTCATCAACTTTGAAAAATTCTCAAACCTTATTACTGCAAATATTTCCTCTTTTTTATTTTTTTCTCTATTTTTGGTATTCTCATTATTCATATCTTATCCATTTTAATATTGTCCCATAGTTATTGAAGATTCTATTTTATTGACCTATCTTCAATTTATGGACTTGGTTGTTTCAAATCCACTGATAAAATTCATCAAATGCATTTTCATTTACTGTGATTTTTATTTCTAGCATTTCCTTTTGATTCTTCTTAGAATTTGCATTTTTCTCTGTGCATTAGCCAACTGTTCTTGTATGCTATATATTTTTTCCATTAAAACCCTTAATATACTAATCAGTTATTTTAATTTCCTTATCTGATAATTCCAACATTCATATCATATTTTAATTTTGTTCTGATGACTGCTTTGTTCCATTAGCATACTTTTTTTTCTTTTTTAACATGACATAATTTTTGGAAAGCTGGACACGGTGTATCAGATAGTAGGAACTTAAGTAAAAAGGGATTTAGTGTGAGGATGTATGTTTTTCTGATTAGGGTTTGGACTCTGGTTATTGTTTGCTGTAGCTCTAGTTACCAGAGGCTTCAAGTTCCTCTAGTTTCCTTGTTTTTGTCTCCCCTCTTGACTTTTGGCTTACATATGTCTTGAGTCTGTGTCTTCCTATTCTTTCAGTTTTAATTCATTGTTATTTTCCTATAACATTGTTGGTGTTGGGTGAAATGTGGGGGAGGAGCATGTTCCTCCAATTATATTTCAGTCTTGTAGTGGCCCATTTCTCTGGTGACCACAGGAGTGTTTCTCCAATGGTTAGATTTAATCTTCCTGCCTCACTTCTACTTTTTTATTGCATAGTTCCCAATCAATTTCCTCAAAGCACTTACCTCTGTTGACTATGTTTTTATTTTCCCCTTATGTTAGAAAGGAAAGCTGGGAGTGGCTGGGATTATGTTTCAGAATTGTGCTTAGGCAAGGCCTTTCCCTGGAGAGTAGTCCTTTCTTATGCAGAAGGCTCTGGACATATTTCAGAATGGCTTCCCTTGTCAAAGACATAAAGGGATTTTTCTCAGATCCTCATGATGAACACATGAAAGTGTGAGAGCACCTCTAAGACTGTGGCCCCCAGGGCTTTACCATTCCCACTTTAGTCCACACTCAGCCTCAATTCAGCGGTTTACCATTTAAGTGTTTCTACCAGTTTATGGCTTTACTAGCTTCTGCTCCAAGTAAGCAGATCTCAGTTGCTGAATCTCTCTTCATGTATATGTTTCTTCAGATTTTTGTGTGGCAGTTTTCCCTGCAACCTCAATTCTCCCATGGGTCCAACAAAAGTCATTTACTTTCAGTTTCTCCATCTTTTTTCATACTGGAAGGATGAGAGCGATGAATTCCCAGCTCTTTACATGTCAGAGCTGAAACCCTAATTCATTTTTTAACAGGTGTTTTTTGTGTGTGTCTCCTTTAAAAAATTTGAATGATATTAGTTATTCTGTGTATAGTACAAGGTGGAAATCCAATTTCACTTTTCTCAAATTGGTTGCCTCATTATTTAGAAAGTATACTCTGTTATTCCCCCCATCAGAATGCAACCTAAATAAGGGCACATTATTTTTTCTCTTTTGTTCTTTAAAGTAGTCACAGCTTAAAGAACAGTTCTTGACTTATATTAAATAATAATTAAATATTTGTTGATATAATGAATATAAACAAGGACCTATTTCTGAGCTCTTAGATTTTTGATTTTCTTTTACTTTGGCTTATTTATCTTTCCCTATGTCAACACCAATATTTTACTATGAAGAGTTTATATTATCTTGATATTTTGTAAGATAATTCTTCTGTGTAAATTTTAGACTCAGAATAAAATTGCAGGGAAGCTCTGAGAATTTATCAATTAATTTAAAAAGTACCTATCTCCTTAGAATATTGAAAGTTTTTTATAAAATCATATCACTGGCTTTATTTAGATCTTTATTATGTGTTTGTTTTGTGACACTAAAGCTGCAGACAGCAGAAAAGCTCTAAACTATTTTAAGCAGAACATGGTTTAATTGCTTACAAATGGTGGGAAGAGTTGGAGGAGCAGTGTTTAGGCTAGATCTCCAGGAATGACTCCTTGGACAAAATCATGTATTGACCTGCCAATGAAATTCTACGCTTGCCATAATCAGAAACTTGGCACATAGGAAATGAACAGTCCCAGCCGCTGGCTTTATGATCATCCCACATGAGCCACGTTGCCTGGATCAGGTAGGTGCTACCACAAATGTTGGCTTCAGGGAACAGCAGCTTCACTGCCATTCAGCTGCTTCTAGAATTATTGGCTCCAGAGCCACACTGGGTCTAACAGAAATGCAAAAGCAAAAACAAATGCCTTCCACACTGCCAAATCCCCAGTGTAGCTGGGTTCCAAATTCAAGTCCAAGTTCAGTTGGGTACACTTGACTGGCAGAACTTAAATCTCTTCTGGGACCTAAACTGCAAAGGAATGTGGGAACCGTTGTTTTCAGCATTTTTTTTTTTTTTGGTGCAATATAATAATGCACACTTAGAATGTAGTTAAAAAACTGATGGTTGACCTAATTTATCTTTCTGCCATGTTGTCAAAAACTTTTATAATTATCTGTATAGATATCTTGATTATCTTTTCTTAGATTTCTTCTGATATTTTTACTGTTTTTATTTCTATTATAAAATTAAACAAAATTAAAATAATATCTTCTAATTGATTGCAATTTATCTGTTTTTATAATAATTTGATATCCAGAAAATTGCATAACTTACTGTTTCTAGCTGCTGTAATTTATACTTAAATATTTATGTAGGTAATATTTCATTTACAAATGATGGCATTTCTTCCTATTTTTGTACAACTTATTATTTATTTATGCAGATGTTTCCTTGTTATATTTTTTGCACTGATTTGTGGTATTAGGTATAAAATTAAGTCTCCATATTATGTGCTACTTTGACATCTTGAAATATTAAGAGGGACTCAAATGGCCTAACTGCAAATTCTCCTCCCCACTTCGCTATCATAGACAAGTTCCCCTAGCCACATACTCCTTGTCAAAAGGAATGGACACTGTTCTTGCTTATCCCTGAATAGTGGGTTTCAGTTCTCTGCTAAGCTGTAGAATTATTCAAACAAGACAATTTCATCTTCCCCTAGGAAATGGAGAGCACTCCACCCATTTGACACTATAAAGCCTGCCTCCCCCACCTCCTAACTGTTCACTCTGTTCCTGAGAGCAACACCCATATAACCCTGTGTGCTGTGCAATGTCTTCCACTCCCAAGACCATGAGTATATGTGCCCAATAAATTTCTGTCAGTATCATCTGCACATTATCACGTGTTGTATGTTTAGCCATCCCCATAAAGCCTAGGTCAGGAATTCCTCCCTCAATAATGAGGTAAATAGGAAATAATCACACATGGTTTGATCTCCTGTCTAATTTGGAAAGATAGGATTAATGTAGTCCTTTTACTAAATTGACTTTTCATCTAGAGTATCCCTTTTGTTTCTAATCTCATTGTGTTTTATCATTCATAATTTGCTTTAGTGTATGCTTTATTCCCTTCACTTCTTAAATTGGATATCTCTCTCTTTAATTTTCAGGATTTCTTATTTTTTAATATAAGAATTAACCCTGTAAATTTCATTGCAACTCACAAATTTGATACATAGTCATTTCATTATTGTTTAATTCTAGGTATCTGTAAAGTTCCACTTTTATAATTTTTTGACTTATAAATTATATGTAAATGTATAGTTTTTATACCTTCTCTTATATTTGAATCAAATAGAAATTCTACTATGATCAGGAAACATTGTATTTATGATACTGAATATTTGAAACTTGTTGAGACTGACTTTAAGGCTCTATGTATGGTTATATTTGTAATTGTTTCATATGAGCTTAAAAATAATATATTTCTTCTAATTGTTGTATGCAGATTCTATATCTGCCCCTTAAATATTATGCTAATTATGTTGTTCAAATGTTTTATATATTTGCTACTGTTTTTCTATTTCACTGGTCAACTGATAGAGACCTTGCATTCTCATGATATGATATATAATTTTTTTCCTTATAATTCCATTTTCCCCCTATATATCTTGAGGCTACAGTATTAACTGAACTTAAATACAGAATTATTATATCCACCTGAATAATGGTAACTTTGTAATTACTGTGTCCACATCTATTTCTAAAGATACTTTTCAGCTTAAAGTTTATCATGAATGATATTAATATAGCTACCATTACTTTATTTTGGTGAATATATGCCAGATTTACTTTTTCAGATATTTTTATTTCAACCTTTCAATGTTAGTATGTTGTAGACATTTTTCCTGAAAACAGCATAACTCATGATTTTTTAATTGCAAACTAATGATTTCTTCCTTTCAACTGATCAGTTTAGTGCATGCTATGGTTTGAAAGTTTGTGTCCCCCCAAAATGCGTGTTTTAAAATCCTTATTCCCAATGTGATAGTATGAGGAGGTATGGCCTTTGGGAGGTGATTAGGTCGCGAGGGTGGAGCCCTCCTGAATAGGATTAGCGCTCTTGTAAAAGAGACCCACAGAGCTCCCTTGCCCCTTCTGTCATGGGAGAATATAATAAGTCTGCAACTGGAAAAGGGCTCTCACTAAACCATGCTGGCACCTTGATCTTGGACTTCCAGCCTCCAGAACTGTGAGAAATAAATTTCTCTTGTTTATAAGCTACATAGTCTGGGGTATTTTGTCATAAAAGCCCAAATGGCCTGAGACAGTACATTTACATTTATTATCATGATTGATACATTTGGGCTTTTTAAAAATCATCTTATTTAATATTCTTTAGCCATGCTTTTCCTAAACTGACTTTTCCTACCTTTTTTTTCTTTTTTGAGTTTTCTTCTTCTTGTTGATCTTTTTTTTAATTTCCCCCAATACTTGTTTAGAAGTGAAACAATTTATATATAACTTCAGTATTTATCCTTGAAATTTTACCTTACTTATCTGAACAGGGACACAGCAAGTTTAACCAAAGTCGTAATCCTGGCCCCCTGTTTCCTAATGGGGACCTTACGACACTTTTATTTTCTGATCACCCTCTCCTCCTCTACTGTGTCTTCTACACTACTGCAAGTGTCAGTGCTATAAAAACCCATATCTGACTTTAAAAATTTCTGATGACTTTCCAAATTCCTTTAAGTTTTGTAAATAATTTTTCAACTTTGTGTGTACACATGCACACACATGCACACCACAATACCTTAATGCTTTTCAGCATACTGTTTTCCTAATGATATGATTCAAATAATTCTTTAAGATTTATTTCAAATATCATATTTTTTCTTCAGAATTCCCTGGTCATGTATAGTTTTTGTCCTCCCTATCATTTCCCAGACTATTTCCTGCCCATTTGTATAATAAAAATATATTCATAATATCATAGTATAAATGCTTGTTTAAAATATGGGTTTCCCTTTGAGATGGTGGAACTCCTTGAGGACATGCCTTGTGTCTTATTCATTTTGGTATATCTAGATTTTGACAAATGGTTGACATTAAGTGAATGCTCACTACATTAAAACAATGATTGAATTAATTGATCCTATGATCGATTATGCTGTAGGTAAGTAAATTGATGTTTTTCACCTATTATATTATTCTGTTAACTTGCTCACATCACTGAGGTTTGGGTAACACTCTTCATAAGATATGTCAAGAGAGTACTGTAAGAGTCAGTAAATTTTACTCTGTTCCACATCACCGGTAAGTATAATATTAATAAAACTTTGCTTAATCAAAAATTAAAACTCACATAATAAAGTATGAAATTCCATACTAAATAGTTACTTCTTGGAATTTCATTTCCTTTACAAATGTGGAGCTGGTATTTAGTGTGCAAATTAAATGCTTACAAGTTTCAGGTACATTGATTTGTTCCTAAAATAACATTGTGATAAACTAAATGCTAGATAGTCCTAAAGTCGTTGTAAAGGTTATAATTCATGAAAAATAATCACTTTAGCAAAATCAAAATTTTTGTTTTAGCTAAATACAAAATAAAGATGATTGCACATCTCTAGTCTCATAATATGTTGAAAATAAGAATACTGGAACACTGCTAAAAGGCTATCTGGACAAGAAAGCCACTGTCCTAATTTTCTAACTCCTTATAAATGTAAAGTCAGTGTTGCCTAAGGCTTTATTTTGGGGCTATGTTAGACAATTTATGGGGATAATTTAATATTTAAGCTCAATCATCAATTTTGAATGTCTGTCCTTAAAAAAACTAGACACTTTAAAGAAATCAAAAGATTTTGAGGGTAGAAAGGATCTTACAGCCCAGCTTATTCAACTATTCCTCCATTCTACAGATTAGCTTTCAGAACAAGCAATCAGAATGACTAATTAATAAGTCCCAATATATCTGTAACTTCTCCACCTCCTGAATTGTTAGATGTGGGCCATTAGCTGAATAAAATACTTTAAGGTTAACTTGATTAGCATTGAGTAGTGAATCATAAACACCTCTCTTATTCTACGTCGTATCTATACTATTGATATAATCTGATAGTATGATCATTTCTGGTCACTTGAAGTTTTAAGCTTTCCATCAACTATCATCCATCTTCCATGTACGAAAACCTATAGTAGAGTATCGCTTAACAAAGTAGAGTCTCAGTCTAGGACTTTACATCTGTTTCTCTTTCCCTCCCTTTTGTTATAACACGCTATTAATCGTACTTCTTAAGGCATCTTTGCTTTATACCTTTTAAAATTCAGCATGTTCACTATTACTTCTGCTTTTTAGCACAAATTTAAAAAATACTTAAACAGGATAGTATTATGTTTTCCATAAAGTTCTTTATTTCTAGCACTGATTCAAATGTCTAACTCTGAGCTCCAGTCTGTCTGCAGCTAAAACATTAATCTGAATGCTTTCAGCCAAATTAGCTCAATTCCAGTGATTTATCAGCCACTTCAATTTGACATTTAGTCAGTTCAAGGAGCTGGTCCACTTGCCCCATGTATTGGGATTATGTCTAAATTCAGGGAGAGTTTAACTCACACCATTGCAGAGGGAGGCCACTGGTCTGTGCTTATGCTGATAAAAATATCGCTCTATTTTTTGGCACAGAAAATCTGAGGTGATTGCTCCAGTAAGACATTGCAGTATTTTCCTGTTGATTCAATCCTATTGTGGCTTTTGCTGGAGCTAATCCCCAGATGTCCTGTTGCATCTCCTATTTGATGCCTGCATGTGATCCCCCGCATATCAGCTTCTACAGCGTGACTGTCTCCTCCTCGGGAAACACTCACTCTGCTCCACCTCCTGGGACTGGCCGGGCTTAGTCTCAGCCACATTGTCTGTCTCTCGCTGAGGTGCATGGGGACTTTTCCTTCCTAAATCACCTCTTTAGAGATTCAGGAGTATTTTTTTTCAACTTTTCAAACTCCTCTTTTGCCATCTCTTTGACCCTCTACTGCTGAAATATATCTCAAGGACACTTTCACCGAGTTTCCCAGTTATATTGAGACCATTTGTGTGGCTGCCTTTCTTCTGAGTCTCAGGCAAGGAACAAGGTTCAAGTCTGTTTATTCCCAATTCTCCTAGCTCAACTGGGAGAACAACTCTGCCTGACCCATTTTCCTCTCTCCCCACCTCACACTCACATGCTGTCCATGACTAGAGGATGTATGTTTGAAACTTATCTTACATTTTCTTATTTCTATGTCTAATGGCTTTTCTATTCTGCAATGATGGGAAAGAGGTAGAGATTGCTTGAGCATTGTTGTATTTTCTCCCTGTGTTATACCTGTATCTTACATATTATACTCAGTAGTTAAAAACTTGGTATCTTTGATGGTCCTTGCCTGCTCATTCCCTTCTGAAGAGAAGGGCAGCTATCATGTGGCTGAAAGAGTTTGGTCCCGTGCTAAAGTATGAAACTTGCCACTTGATGCTTCAGTTTATTGATCTGATATAAATGATTACTTTATGGAGTATTCTGCTACTCATGCCTTGTCTTTGCCAAGAATATTTCTATGACTTCTTTTAATAGATGCTTTGGCAGTGGCTAGTCATTGGCATGATTTCCTCTTCCTCATAGTGTTCTCTGAACAAAGGAGGTGAGTCTTGTAGCAAAATCCGACTGTGTTGGAAGTACCTCTCTGGCTGTAGCTGGTTGATACAGGAGTAGACTACTGACCTAAGCAGAGACAATTGGATTTTTTGTCTTGGGAACATAAAACTTAAAAGAAGAGACATTGAAATGTCTAAAGAGATGAGTCATATTGATGCTGGTGCCATAAAGAGAAGTTCTGTAAATTTCTGCCGTGAACCTATTTAGATATATTTTTAGTTGATTCCTTTTCCAAGACTTGTATGTTTAATTTTCTTTTCACTTTTGAAAAAATATACTAGTTTCCTTCTATTTAATCCCTATTTTCTGTGTAATCTAGTTCAAACTGGATTTCTCTTATTTACAATGTGGTTGGTTCTGGCTGAGAAAATATGAGCAGAAGTGATGAGGATGACTTCTGGGTTTAGGTAATGAAAATGCCCTCCATGATCCTTCTGTTCCCTCTTCCCACCTGTGACAGCCCAGAAGACATTGTTGGCAAGGCACAGCCGTGATATCTCTGTGTCACCACTGGCAAGGGAGTTGCCAAGAGCAGTGACACAGCTGACTTGGCATATATGAGAAATAAACCTCTGAAATGTTAAGTCATTAAGATTTCTTAATTTGTTCTTGCCTCATAACCTACTACATCGTGACTAATAAAATTACTTTCACTACTTTAAACAGCCTACCTTTTTTTCTACCTGTCTATTGTTATATACGTAACACTCTTGACAAAGATTCTCTCCTTAACCAAACTTCAGCCAGGCTCCTCTGAGCCCTCTTCTTGATTAGTCCTCAACCTTGGCCTATGAAGATTTGACCAAATATAGATTCTAACAGCCCAAGGCTGCATGCCAAGATGACCCTAGCTCCCCTTAAAATACCTGCCTGAGAAAACTCAAGGCTGCTAAAAGAATTTAGTGTTTGTCCCAGCTGACACCTGAAAATAGGGCCCCTGTCCCCAGTCTCTGTGGGAGGGTAAGAGCCTAACTTTAATAAGCACCCATTAACAAACCCAGATGGCTTTCACATGGACCAACTCCCTGTCCCTTTTTTTTGTTATTTTTTCGCTTCCATGATACTACTGAGCCCCTACTCGCTTGCCTCCCTCTGACATTCGTTCTTTTTTTTTCCTTTGTGAAGAAGACTAGCCCTAAGCTAACATACATTGCCAATCCTCCTCTTTTTTGCTGAGGAAGATTGGCCCTGGGCCAACATCCATGCACATCTTCCTCTACTTTATATGGGACACAACATGGCTTGACAAATGGTGCATCGGTCTGTACCTGGGATCCAAAACTGCAAACACCGGGCTGCCCAAGCAGAGCACCAAACTTAACCACTACACCACTGGGCCGGCCCCTTATTCTTCCTTTAAAATGCCCAGTCACCTCTGCACAAATGAAAGTTGAGTTCCATTCACACTGGACTCTTCTCTTTATTGCAGTAATGTATTACTGAATAAAATCTGTCCTTACCAGTCTAACTAGTGTTCAGCTTCGCTTATCTTGGACATTCTCACACAAAAATGTCCTTTTCTGTCTCCCCCGGCCCAATCCCATCTTCACATCAGTCACCTGGCTAACTAGGTAAATACTAAGTATCTCTAAGGTGATGGGTCATGAGCTATTCTCTGAGAAAGCTATTACTATCTCCCCACCTACCCAGGCTAGGCTAGATAAAACTCTTTGTATTTTCCTCAAACCTACCATTTATCTCTATTATTGTACTAATTACGCAATATTGAAATTGTCTCATTGCTTGATGTCTCCAATACTAGACTTTAAACTTCTGAATGGTACTAAGTGTGTTATTCTGTGAAATTAGCACAGTATTTGATGATTAATGAATATCTGTTAAACAAGCACGGGGTTGTAGCTAGTAATAAATGAGATGATGATTGTAAAACACCAAATACATATAAAATAAATGTTTGCTGTACAAATAAAAAATAGTTACCATAATTTAGCATTACAATATCAAACTATAAAATTCCTCTAACATTTAGCTAAATTCCATTATTAGATGGAAAGAAAAATTACCTCATTAAAACACCAGAATGCCCCAATTTTTTTAATTAAAAAAAAGAATAGTGAAAATTTCCTGCAAAATTTAAGAGGTTAGATGGCAAAACTTGCTGCTACCCTGGAGATGGGAGGATGTTATAGTTTTACACAGGAGAATCATGTTTGTGTGCTCAAAGATAAAGCAGCTTTTAGCTCAAACTCAACTAGGAAATGACTCTTCCCCTCGCATTAATTTAGAGTGTTGATCTCCTTTACTTGAACAAGTATTGTGCAACTATTATATTCCAGGCACTGTTTGATGCTAGATTTAAAAGGAAATAATAGAAAAAATACAGCTTAAGGAAAAGCAAGTGGTTTGTTGATTGATTTAGCACTAAGTAAACAGAAAAAAGATTTTCCTAGGGAATTAAGAGGAGGGAGATAGCATTTTGCAGTGTACTGAATGGAGGTATCCACATCAAAAGAAAATGATAAATCCTATGAATAAGGGCAACTGGAGAAGAAAGTATAATCATGTTTTGCTACATTATAAGATCCCTAAAATTAGAGAGTGGCTTCCATTGCAGAAAGTTGTAGGTCATGAATGTTGATGATGTAAAATATTGGCACAATCTGAGAAGAAAAAACACAGATTGCAATGAAACATTCCCCTGGCAAAAGTTTTCATTAGTAGAAACGAGCAGATTTTCAATATTTTCACATATAGACACATATGAATGTATTCACATGTGTAAGAGTTTCCAAGTGTGCTTAAATTAACTGTTCTTATCTACCTATGTACACATAGTTCTCATTTTTAAAAAAGCCAATAAAATATACACTAATGAGTTTGATATTCTGTCTTCTATTGGCTCAGAATTGTCCCACCAGAAGATAGGGAGCCTGGGATAGTCACCTCTTGTCCTTTAGGAGTTGAGGGTAATCTCTGGAGTCATTAATTCTATTTAACCTCTGATTTTTTCAAGCCAGATCCAATGTTTCCAGAAAAATCCCTTGGGCAGAGGAGCAGTGGGAAGTTGTAAGCATGACTTACCTATCTAAATATCTACATATGACATATCTACACTGGCTGCAGGTAAACTCAGAGGTGGAAATCAACGGCATCTTCTACATTTTGTATAAATCCTGGGAGTTTCAACAGGCAATGAAGTGAAAATATATGGATGCAAATCAAATCCAAATCAACTACTACAGCTTTCAAAATTGTACTAAAGGTCAATCAAAATTCCTCCAGATAAATTACCTTGAATCATGTTTTTCAAGCAAGATCATATTGATTTGTGATAGTCTTTTCCAATATTATTAAGCATTTCATAAGTATTACTTAGTTAAACTTGATTATGGTGTATTCCCTAAGAAAACTAGCACAGGACTGAATATTCAAATGTGCTTGATAAAGAAGCACAAGTCACTGTGTAGGCTAGTGAATGAAAGTTCTTATTAACATCGAAGAACCCCTATATCAGTTGGCTCTTTACAAGATTCTGTTTATCCTGTGTCAAAGCAGAGTCAATTGACTTTTCACAAGATAATGTAGTTTAGCAGAAAGCACTCAACAGGTACTCAAGAATCTGGTTTATCTTCCAGACTCTGTACCAAATACACAGCTTATAAACTGCAGAAGGATGTGTTGTGCAGGGCAGATGGGTGTTGTTTTCTCCCAGGAAATAAAAAATAGCTGAATTAGGAAGATTTAAGTCTCTTTCCAACTCTCTTATCCCATGCGCAGGAATAGATGCTTACAAAATAAATATCTTCCTCAGTTTCTGCAAATGGTTAGACATCTTCTTTGTCCCTTACATTATGGTACTGTCATTGTGAGCCTGTTTAAAGAGAGAGGTCAAGTCTTAAGCAAACCTCCAGTGCTATCAAGTATTGTGCTTAGATATTGTTTAATTAAATTAAGGAGGATAGCTCCACAGTTAGATTGTTCTTTGATGATTTGTTTCCTTGAAATTAATGATTTAAAATACATTTAGTTTCTGGTTTATTTTTTCTTTACCAGTTTAGAGTTAAGGTTCCAAAAGAATCCCACTATGTCATATAAACAAAACCATATGAAAAATTTGTTTTTGGAAAGATAGAATTTAAAATTTGATTAAATTAACAATGAAATAATAACTTTTAAGGTCGTGTTAGTAAATCAGTACTTCGTTTTGTTGTTGATTGCATAAAAAATATTCCTACAGTAGGATATAATTTTGAAAGTGCTGAAATTTGCATTCATTAGAGTTGCAGTGGCTAATCAAGAAATTTCCAATTAAACACCACTTCAGCTGCATTTTCATCAACTATGAGAACTGTCTACATGGCTAATGATAAAATTTCAGACTGCACCAAACTATTCTTGATCTGTTCTGATCTGAATATTTCTACTTTATAAGTTTGTTATCTGTCTTTGAAAGTAGGATCTGTGTCTTTTATGTTTTTTTAATAGTTAGTATATATTCACATATATAAACAAGGAACTGAAGAAATTATATTTTTGGTTTAGAAGCAATTTACATTATAGATTTCCTTGTATTTGACAGACATAGACTGTGTTTATTGGAATGAATGTTTCAGGTGATCTATACAAACTTTTAATTTTCCATTAAGAAATTTCAGACCTAGGATTGTGAAATTATTTTTCAAGAAAGAGCCCAAAGTTGAATTAGAACCTAGAATTCCTCAATATCATACAATTATCAGTTTATAACACACTGAATTTCAATTGTAGTCATTCATTCAATAAATAGTTTTGGTCTCTTTCTGCTGTGTACCATAGTAGATACCAAGGAGTTATGTTTAAAGAGAAATTGCAATGAGTATGTGTAAAGAAGTAATAAGACGCCAAGGAGGCCATCTGCCTTATCTTAGTAAGTATTTAATCCATTCAAGTCTCGACTTTTAGCTGACTTACCTTAGAGGGATGTTTTTTGTTAATGAGTTGTCTTAATCCTTATGCCTATATTTTAAATTGGCACACACTTAAAATTCTAGAAATGTAAACTCTAGGCTACATCAGATTTAATTAATCACAAAATTATGAAGCAAGCAAAGATTGTGTCCAATTAGCTATTTATGAAAAGCCCTGTGGCATTCTTTTGGTGAGAATCTTCCAGATGGCTTGAGACCTGCAAATGCCTCTTTCTCTGTGGGCTGGGAATTTCTAGGGCTGTATAGTTTTCTATGTTAGGAACATGAAATAAGTGTGATAGCTATATTCACGGGCTCTAGAATAAGACTGCCCCTTCTAACCCTGGTTCCCTCACCCAGTAGATGTCAAGTTTCCTATCCTTCCTGTGCTTCACTTTTGGCTTTCTGCTTCAATTTCCTCATACAGTTGTTGTAAACATTAATGAGTTAATTTGTGCAAAGACTTACTATACATAAATCGGTACCTAGTAAGCAATCCATAAAAGTTAACTTTTATTCAAACATGATCCATGGGTTAAGTCTGCTTTCCAGTTTGTCTCTAATTGCAAAAATGTGAATATAAAAGCTTATTAAATCATTTCACATTTAATATTTTCAACTTTTAAAAGCCATCCTCAGATACTTCATTAGTAGTCAAATTGGGCTTTCCCTTCTTCCATTACCGATAGTATTCATTGTCTATTAGATTACACTAGTATAATCTAGAGCTTTCCCACTACTACTACTCTTCAGTGGTAGAATAAGGAACTCTGAAAGTCAGTTCTTCAATAAAAACAAAGAAGAAATTGAAAAAATTGTCAAAATCAACTTTTTCAGAACTCTGTAAGTTAACTAAGGACTTCCCACAATCCAAGAAGGATGGATTCAAAAAAATTGCTGAATATTGGTAAGAATGGTAAATTTATAACTTTTATTAAATTGCCCTAATTCCATCCCATTCTCCTCAGCTCTGTGGAGGTCTTGAAAACTAAGAGTCTCACAAATATGGCAGCTATAAAACTAGCAACCTAGTATCACCTGGATGGAGCAGTTGGATTTGGAGCTCCTCAAAAGCCCCATTTTTAGAGACTTGTCGTTATTTGACCTGGCAGCTTGCTGAAAAGCTCCATTCTCAGGGCTTGTCATTAACTGACCTGACATTGAGCTCACTGTGTGCAAACATCCCTATCTCCAGGGAATTTGTCAAAAATAATCACTAAGAGTTGTTTAACATTGCAGCTGTCTGAGGTGGGGTTACCAGTTAGGCTAAGAAAGGCTAACTGAAAAAAACTGAAAGAAAAAATCTGGCAATAGGATATACATAGGGAGATTTTAAAAACCTGAAATATTCCCAGAATCTAGAAGGCCATGCAGTGCTGTGCATAAGACCAGGAAAGATGTGAGAGGGCTTTAATCTCTAAACTCTGGTTGACCTTGCGGTACTGTATAAGTAGGAAGGGAAGACTAAGGCAGAGTTGTAAACTACCTTTCAGAGCATAAAGACTTGTCCCAATACACATGCAGAGTTACTCAGCAAAGACTTGGAGATGTATTGATTAACAGCATTTAAGCAAATCTTTGTCTAATCATTTTATGATCACTAGGCTAACGAAGCAGTGACTTCAGAGGCTGCACATGACAAAGAATACTTTGCAGAATTAGCTCAAGAAATGCATGTAATAAACAAACAGCAATAACAAAACCACAGCAATCAACAATAAGAAGAAACCCTGTGAGGAATAGGAAGGGGATTTGATTGACAGAATATTATTTTATTTTTTTTATTTTATTTATTTATTTTTTTTGGTGAGGAAGACCAGCCCTGAGCTAACATCCGTTGCTAATCCTCCTCTTTTTGCTGAGGAAGACTGGCCCTGGGCTAACATCCGTGCCCATCTTCCTCCACTTTATATGGGACGCCGCCACGGCGTGGCTGACAGGCAGTGCGTCCGCGGGCGCCCGGGATCCGAACCAGCGAACCCCGGGCTGCCAAGCACGGACTAAACTGCTGCGCCACCGGGCCGGCCCCAACAGAATATTATTTTAAATGATCACTTTTTTTTTTTCTTTTTGTGAGGAAGACCAGCCATGAGCTAACATCCGTTGCCAATCCTCCTCTTTTTGCTGAGGAAGACTGGCCCTGGGCTAACATCCGTGCCCATCTTCCTCCACTTTATATGGGACGCCGCCACGGCATGGCTGACAGGCAGTGCGTCGGCGGGCGCCCGGGATCCGAACCTGCGAACCCCGGGCTGCCAAGTGTGAAGTAAACTGCTGTGCCACAGGGCTGGCCCCTTAAATGATCACTTTTAAACAAACAAAACAAACAAACAAAAAAATAGCAAACAATAGAAAAGTTTGTCCTGTGCACACAGGAGAACACAGTTGATAGAACTGTCCCTGAGGAAGCCCAAATGTTGAACAAACTAGTCAAAGACATTAAACTAGTTATTATAAATATATTCAAAGAACAAAAGGAAAGAAGATAAAATAATTAAAGTGTAAAAATAATGTCTGAACCAGTAGATAATATGAATAAAGAAATAGATACTATAAAAAAGAACCAAATAGAAATGCTGGAGTTGAAAAGAAATGCTGGAGTTGAAAATTTTCATTAGATAATGAAATAAAACATTCACTGGAGGGCCTCAACAGAAGAGCAAACTTAAAGAATTAAAGAATTAAAAAAAGAATTAAAAGAATTAAAGAATTAAAGAATTAAAAAGAATTAATTTTCCTCAAGCAAAAATAGGAACATTAGCAAGAGATGTTAGATCAGGGAGAATCTTCCTCAGCAAAAAAAAGAAAGAAAGAAAGAAAGATCTCAAGTCAATAATCCACCCTTCCATCTTAAGAAATGTGAAAAAGAAAAGCACATTAAACCCAAAACAAACAAGTGGAAAAAAATAATGAAGACTAGAGCAGAATTAAATGAAATAAAAAATAGAAAAATAATTGTGAACATCAACAAACCCAAAAGTGGCTCAAAAGCTACAAATTATTACCTAGACTCACCAAGAATAAAGAGAGACACTCAAAATACTAAAATCAGAAATAAAAAGGGATGTCACTACTGATTTTACAGAAGTAAAAAGGATTACAAGGGAAAATAATGAATGATTATGTGCCAAAAAATTAAATAATTGGAATAAAATGGACAAATTGCTAGAAAGACACAAAATTCAGAAACTGACACAAGAGGAAGCAAAATATTTGGCTATATCTGTAACAAGTAAAGAGCCTGAATTAGCAATCAAAAAATCTTTCCTATAAGAAAACCCAGGCCCAAATGGCTTCTCTGGTAAATTCTACCAGTTTTAGAGAAAAATTAATGTCAGTCCTCACATACATTTTCCAACTCATTCTATAAGGCTAGTATTCTGATATCACAGAAAGATATTACAAAAAGAAAATCATAGATCAATATTCTTTATTAATATAGGCAAAAATTCTCAAAACAATACTAGCAAACTGAATCCACATATGTAAAGTGGATTATACACCCTGACCATGTAGAATTCATTTGAGGAAAGTAGGCTTTGTTTAACATACACAAAACAATCAATATAATACATGACATTAATGGAATAAAAAACAAACCACATTATCATCTTGATAGATGCAGAAAAAGCATTTGACAATCTAACATCCATTCTTGATAAAAACACCCAACAAACCAGGACTAGATACAAACTTCCTTATCCTAATAAAGCACAATCCATTGCCTAATATCATACTTAATGGTAAAAGAATCAATGCTTACCAATAAAATCAGTAACAAAACTTCATTTTAACATTGTCCTGGAGGTTCTGACTAGGGTAATTGGGGCTGAAAATAAAATAATAGGAGTCTAATTTGGAAAGGAAAATGTAAAACCATCTCTGTTTCCAGATGGCATAATCTTGTATATGGAAAATCCTAAGGAATCCACCAAAATAACTATCAGAACTAATAAACAAGTTCAGCAAGATTGAAAGGCACAGGATCAATATATAAAAATCTATTGTATTTCTACATGGGATGGTTGAATATCAACATGCAAAAAAATAAGTTTGGATTCCTACCTCATGCCATATAAAATTAATTCAAACTGGTTCATAGACCTAAATATAAGAGCTAAAACTATTAGAAGAATACATAGAAGGAAATTTTCATGACCTTGCATTAAGCAAAGTTTATTTAATGCAATAACAGAAGAAAATATAGATAAATTTAAATATCAAAATAAAAACATTATGCTTCAAAGGATACCATCAAGAAGCTTAAAGACAACCCACAGAAGGGCAGAAAATATCTCTAAATCATATGTATGTAATAAGGGTCTAGTATCTGGATTATATAGAGAACTTTTACAAAAAAGAACAATAAAATGACAAATAACCCAAATGAAAATGTAGACATTTCTTCAAAGCAGATATACAAATGGCCAAGAAGCTCATGAAAATATGTTCAACATCATTAGTCATTAGAGAAGTGTATATCAAAACCCGACATGATACCTCTTCACACCAGCAGCATGGTTATAATTAAAAAGGTGGACAATAACAAGTGTTGGAGAGAAGGTGCAAACATCGGAACTCTCATGAAGTACTGAGGAAAATGTAAAATGATGCAGCCGCTTTGGAACAGTTTGGCAGTTACTCAAGAAATTAAACATTGAGTTACCATATGACCCAGAAATTTCTCTCTTAGATTTACAACAAAAGAATCAAAACCAGGTGTTCAAATAATAACTTGTACATTATTTTTCATAAGAACATTATTCACAATAGCCAAAGAGTGGAAACAACCCAAATGCCCATCAATGGACAAATGTATAAACAAAATGTAATGTATCCATAAAATGTATTATTATTCAACTTTAAAAAGAAATAAAGTACTGATACATGTTAAAAGATGGATGAATCTTGAAAATATTATTTTAATTGAAATAAACCAAAAACCAAAGGACACATATTATATCATTTGATTCATATGAAATATTCAAAATAGGCAAATTCATTGACATAGAAAGTACATTAGTTATTGCCAATGGCTTGGGGGAAAGGAAAATGGGGAATAACTGTCAAGAGGTGCAAGGTTTATTTTCTTGGAGTGATTAAAATATGCTGGAATTACATAGCATATGTATAGCACTACAGATTTTAGGATCCATGAAGAAAAAATAAAACATGGGAGAGGAAATAGAGAATGTGGTGGATGGATTATAATTTTAAAGAGGTTACTAAGGAAAAGATTTATGAAGAAGGTGACATTTGCCTAAAGACCTGAAGGCGCTGTATTAGGGGCCATGTAGACATATCTAAATCCTAGATTCTAGGGGAAGAATATTGCAATAACTTTGAGGCTGGAGAATGCCTAACACGTTCAAGGGACCCCCAGTTAGTCAGTGTGACTAGATGAGAGGGAACGAGGGAGGGAGCAGCAGGCAATGAGCTCAGAGAGCTAAGGAAAGAGGAACAACAACTACAGCAGTCCCCCTCATCTTTGGGGGATAGTTCCAAGACCCTAGGTGGATGGCTGAAACAGCGGATGGTACCGAACCCTACATACCCTATGCTTTTTCCTATGCATACATACCTATGATAAAGTTTAGTTTATAATCAGGCACAGTAAGAGATTAACGACAATAACTAATAATAAAATAGAACAATTATAACAATATACTGTAATAAAAGTTACCATAGATCTTAGCAACCTCAGCATATGATTTTTTTTTCTTTCCTTATTAATTCGAGAACTTTCACCTTTTCACTTAAAAGAAGCACTTTATAGCTTCTCTTTGGCATATCTGAATTACCAGCATCACTACGCTTGTAATTTGGGGTCATTATTAAGTAAAATAAGGGTTACTTCAATACAAGCCCTGTAATACTGCGACGGTGGATCTGATAATGGAAACAACTACTAAGCGACCAATGGGTGGAAACGGCTATAGGGCAGATGATTCACATCCACAGTGGGACAGAGCAGGAGGGCGGGAGATTTCATCATGCTACTCAGAGCAGTATGCAATTTAAAACTTATGAATTGTTTATTTCTGGAATTGTTTATTTAATATTTTTGGACCGTGTTGACCCCGGGTAACTGAAACTCTGGAAAGTGAAACTTAGGATAAGGAGAGACTGTTGTATAAGACCTTGGAGGTCATTGTGATGAAATTGGCTTTTACACTGAGTGAAATGGGAATCCATCTGAAACTTTGAGCATAGGAGTGACACAGTCTGATTATATTTCAGAAATCTACTCTGCTCTGTTAAGAAAAATTTGAACACTCAGTATAGGTGGAAGCAGGACACCAATGATCTGGTTATTGCAGTTACTTCAAATGAACTAAAAATTATTGTGGATTTTTTTCCAGAGTGGTCACAGTTGAGATGGTGTTAATGGTCAGATTCTAGATATAATTTTAAAATAAGTGTGGCAGGACTTGTAGCATATTGGATGTGGATATGAGAAAAAGGAGTGATGGTTGTACCTTGTTGCATAGTAGGCATCCAAGTGATTAGGTTGAGTTAGCAGTCAGAAATTATTAGTCTACGGCTGTACTGTCTAATACAATAGCCACTAGCCACATGGCAATTTGAATTTAAATTAATTAAAATTAAGTAAGTTAAATTTTTAGTTCCTCGGTCTCACTAGCTAGCCACATTTCAATTGCAAAATAACCATATGTAGCTAGTAGCTACCACAATGCAGAATGTATGTACAGAATATTGACACCATCACTCAATTTCTGTTGGACAGCATTGGTTTACAGTTCAGAACTGGGCTGGGAATATGCATTTAGAAATAATTATATACATGGTACTTAGAGATGAAAAATTGGTTAAGAACACCAAGGGAAGAAAATAAATAGGTATGAGTACTGAGCCCTAGAGCGTTCCACTATTTGGAGATTACAGTGGTGTAGAAAAACCACAAAAGGGGACTTAGAAAAAGGACCAGTGAGATAAAAGGAAAATATTAAGATTATATTATCCCCAGCCAAGTGAAGAGAGTGTTTGAGAGAGAGGGAGTGATAAATTTGGATCAAATGAAGTGAGAGTAGGTAGGGTGTAAATGGAAGAAAGGGTTCTAGGTGAGTGTGATAAAACAGAAAAGGGCCCAAGGAGTTGTGTGTACAAAGGAGTGATGCAAACTCTTCACCATGGATCTTTTCCGTTAGTTACCTCAAGGTAGTAAAGAAAGCAATCAAGAGAAATGTCTCCTAGAGTTTCAGATATAAACTACGTAAGGGAACATGGAAAACACTTATTAGATTAATGGTAATGATTTTTAAGCAAACACGATTTAGCAAAGACAACAAAGTGGGCATCTGTAAATCTGCTTTGAATGTCCTGATACTGCCTAAGAACTCTTTAGAAATACGCAACTGGTTTTTTCTTCAAGATTCTCTGTTAGCTATCTTCCTGCTCTTATAATGTTTAAATCACTGGCATGTCACACAGGAGAGCAGACTGTATAGTCTCTCCAATATCTAATAATAGCAAAGAGGTAGTGTTTTTTGATGCAGTGAGGAACCAGGGGTCAGAGAAAAAGAACCAAAGACACTAATGCTAGACCAAACAAGGGCAACCCCAGGTGGGCAATAATGACGTGAAAGTATAGAGTTTCAGATACCTACAATAAGCAAATGCAGTGTTTGCAAGTCTCAGTGCATAGTTCTTCTGCCTCATGAAAATGAGGGAAAAACACCCACAAAAATCACAAAGTGCCAACCTCAGTTGGCTAATAGATTGTTCCACACATCTGTTTTTCCTGTTGGTAATGTGACTTTCAAAAAATCCATCTGTACAAATCCATTTCTATGTACCCCTGTAACACGTCATTTATTCAAAGAAATTAATGATTATTTTATTGATTAATAAAAATGGGACACAAGTTCCTAGTAGAGATACCTCTTGTTCCTATTTCTTCAACAGTTTTAGTCACTTTGCCTGATCCACGCAGGATATCTCAAAACTTTGATAATTCCTTTTATCACTTCTTTACATTTTTCAATAATAAAAAAGAAATTCATTTATATTTCTAAAGATGAATAATATTATTGACTAAGAATCCCTTCTTTCCACTGTCATTAGTTTGAAAATTTATCCATGAATAAATTCTATTTGCTTTAATCTTCTAACTAGTTTTACAGGTGCAAAAAATATTTTTCTACCATTATATAAATATAGCTTTAAAAATACCTTTTCTGTGTTTCTGCTTTAGATTGGTTATTCTGGGATCTGTCTCTTTAAGATTAGAGTAAAACTCAAATAAGAAAAATAAGTATATATAGTTTGTACTGTCATGAATGATCAAAAAATCAAATTCATGGGGCTGGCCCTGTGGCCTAGTGGTTAAGTTCAGTGTGCTCTGCACTGGCAGCCCCGGTTCCATTCCCAGGCACAGACCTACACCAGTCGTCAGTGGCAATGCTGTTGAGGTGACCCACACACAAACTAGAGGAAGATTGGCACAGATGTTAAGTCAGTGAAAATCTTCCTCAGAAAAAAAGAGAAAAAATCAAATTCATGTAAAATTATTAATACTAGAGGCAAAACCAACATATAGAAATAAAATAAACACAGACACATAGTTTGTAACATGCTTTTTGAAAAGAATATTGGTAAAATGTTACCAACATCTGTTTCTCCTCAGTTCAAGCTGATTGCACAAAATTAATTTAGGAAATAAAATTTTTTCTAAGCTCATTATTTCACTAAATATCATGTCCTTCATATCCACATGCCTAAATCATGTATTTCTTTAGAGATCAATAGAGAGGACACATATTCCATGAAGAGTGTATAATTTCTTCAATGATGTATAGAATTTCTTCAGCTGAAATGTTTTATTTGCTTCTGTAAACCGGATGATACATATTTCCTTTATATAATGGAGTATAAAATATATGGTGTCTCAAAAATAATATAAATACTGTTGTAATGCATGATTAACCAAATATGGTAATTGTAACAAACTATTGATTGGTATACATTTTTAATGAAACTACTGTTTTAAAAAGTCACATCATTTTTTATGAATGAAATATTAAGATTCAATATTTAGTAAAATTAATTTTTTGATTATGTTAATAATTCTAATTTAATATGTGTCCTGATTTCCCTAAAATGAAATGACATTTATTTGTACTAAAGATTTCATTGTTATTATCACTAGAATTGGATGTGAATAGCCTGCAAGTCCATTTTCCTTTTATTATACATATTGACACTCTATAGTGTCAAGTATAGGTCACTTAAAAATATGTTATTTTATGGCCAACAGCAGATATCTGAACAAAGTTTCAGTTGAGAAGTAAAAATAAAAACAGGCTGTCTCCACCCACCTTTTCAAAATCTAAATTATAGACAGAAAGTGACAGGTAGAAGATGCTCCAGCTTTTAGAATTCCACTGAGACAAGTGAACCTGTCTTCTTAAAGCTTTTGTAGTGTAGGGACAGTTAGTCACAGTGAAACATATTCTGACATTGAAATGTGCTAAAGGATATTACGAAAAATAGTTCTGATTGCCAATATTGCAGATCAAGAAAGAGAATGATTCATGTTCAGGATATCACTTTAAGTATATTCTTAACGTCACCATACCAAAAAAGCAATTACGATGCCAAGAGCTTAACACCTTTGTGTAGTCTATATAAAACAAACACTCACATTACTGGCAAGTTTTGTCTTCTTGTTGAGGACTTCTTGTTGTCAGGTTCAGACATTGTTAAAGATTAAGAATATTGATTGATGGCCTTGACCTCATCATACTCTACCAGTCAAAAGATGATGAATGATTTTTATCTATTAATTATGCAAAGGGGACAACATGAGGTATTATTCCTCTTGAGTACAAAATTAGGAGAGCTGTCAAAAATACTGACAGAGCCAACAATTACCGCAGTGTTTTCCAGATATTCCATTGATAATAAAATGTTAATTAGAATACCCCCCAAAAATCTTTTTATGACTTTTTAAAAGAGTCTATATATTCAGGGTATTTTATAAGGAATCAAAGAACAACAAACTAAAAAGAAAAAATAGAATTCATCTTAGGTCAAATTTACCCTCAAGGGCTAAATAGAAAGATTGACCTTATGCAAGTTTATATTTATAAAATGCAAATTTGCTATTGGAAATTAATACAAGATGTTCTATATTGTTGTTGCTAAGTTTTGGCCCCGTCTGAGGAATTCTTCCTTTATCAAAGTATATTGTTGTTTACATAGTGGCTGCAGAAGGTAATTAACAAATCCAATTATGAAATGAAAAAATAAAATATTTCATTATTTATGTCAAAATTTGTAAATAGACACTGATTTATATTAGAATGTACTTATCTTGTCAATAAGTAGGGGCTTACAAACATGAAGTAATTATGCAAATACTAAATAAATAATTAAAAATTTGAGCCACCTCTATTCCACTATGGAAAAAACTATTGAATCACACTATCAAAATTTTTCATCCTTTCTAAACAGTAGAAGACATTTTTAAAAACGTCTCCTTTGAATCAATGCTTCCCTAGAAGTAATTGGAAAAGACCACCAGAAAACTTAGAGATCTGTTTCTCTACACTGATGAAACATTCTTCTATAAATAGTCATACTGCTTTGAAATTAATGATAATTAAAATTTTTCAAAAGAATTTTTCTTGTTTCTTTTCCCATTCATTGAATCATTGATTCATCCAACAAACATTAATAGGCACATATTATATTCCAGGCTCTATGCTTAGACCGAGGATAGAAAAATGAAGACATAAGTTAACCATGAATATGTACCTTCATGCCAGATATTTAGAATCAATTCTTAATATATATATCTAAAGAACTCATGGATGTCTACTAGGGTTCTAAAACTGAATATTTCAAAAATTATACTTCCCATATTCTCACAAAAAGTGCTTCTCCTTTGGTTAATAACCACATCATTCTTTCAGATAGTCAAATCAAAATCTATGGTGTCAACTTTGACTTCACATTTTTGTACACCCTATATCCTAATGCTGTTGAACTTATCTTGAGAATATGCCCATAGGAGCGAAGTGCACTGATGTTTACAATTTGACTCCATCAAAAAACTGTTAGAACTAATCAATGAAGTTAGAACTAATCAATGAATTCAATAAAGTTGCAGGACATAAAATTAATATACAGAAATCTGTTGCATTTCTATACACTAATAATGAACTATAAGAAAGAGAAATTGAGAAAGCAATCCCATTTACAACTTCATCAAAAGAATAAATTACCTAGGAATAAATTTAACCAAAGAGGTGAAATATCCGTACTCCGAAAACTATAAGACACCAATGAAAGAAATTGAAGAAGACATAAACAAATGGAAAGATATACTACACTCATGGATGAAATATCAGTAAAATATCTATACTATCCAAAGCAATTTACAGATTCACTGTAATCTCTGTCAAATTACCTATGGCATTTTTTACAGAACTAGAACAAATAATTCTAAAATTCATGTACAACCACAAAGGACCCCAAATAGCCAAAGCAATCGTGAGAAAAAAGAACATGGCTGAAGATACCACACTCCCTGATTTCAAAATATACTACAAAGCTATAGTAATCAAAACAGCATGATACTGGCACAAAAACAGAAATGCAGATCAATGAAAAATAATTGAGAGTCCAAAAATAAATCCACCCATCAATGGATAGCTAATTTTTGACAAGGGTGCCAAGAACACACAATGGAGAAGGGAAAGTCTCTTCAATAAATCATGTTGGGAAAACTGGACAGCCACATGCAAAAGAATGAAACTGGACCACTTTCTTACACCATACACAAAAATAAACTCAAAATGGTTAAAAGACTTAAATGTAAGACCTGAAACCATAAAAATTCTAGAAGAAAAAATAGGCAGTACACTCTTTCAAATCGGTCTCAGCAGAGTATTTTCAAATACCATGTCTGACCAGGCAAAGGCAGCAAAAGCAAAAATAAACAGATGGGACTACGTCAAACTAAAAAGGTTTTGCACAGCAAAGGAAACCATCAACAAAACGAAAAGGCAACTTACTGAATGGGAGAAGATATTTGCAAATGATATATCTGATAAGGGGGTGATATCCAAAATCTATAAAGAACTCATACAACTCAATAGCAAAAAAACAAACAAAGGGCTGGCCCTGTGGTGAAGTGGTTCAAGTTCCACACACTCTGCTAAAGTGGCCCAAGTTCATGGATTCAGACCCCGGGCACAGACCAAATCCACTCACCAGCCATGCTGTGTTTGTGTCCAACATACAAAATAGAGGAAGACTGGCATGGATGTTAGCTCAGGGCTAATCTTTCTCAAGCAAAAAAGGAGGATTGGCAATGGATGTTAGCTTAGGGTGAATTTTCCTCAGTAAAAGAAAACAAAAAAAACAGTCTGATCAAAAAATGGGCAAAGGATCTGAATAAACATTTTTCCAAAGAAGACATACAGATGACCAACAGGCACATGAAAAGATGCTCAACATCACTAATCATCAGAGAAATGCAAATGAGATACCACGTCACACCTGTCAAAATGGTTATTATCAAAAAGACAAGAAATAACAAGGGTTGGTGAGGATGTGGAGAAAAGGTGAGAATGTAAATGGTACAACCACTACAGAAAACAGTATGGAGTTTCTTCAAAAAATTAAAAATAGAACTACCATATGATTTAGTAGTTCCGCTTCTGGATATTCATCCAAAGAAAATGAAAATGCTCTTCCAAAGAGATATATGCGCCCTTATGTTCATTGCAGCATTATTTGCAATAGCCGAGATATGGAAACAACAAGATATGCCCATCGACAGATGGATGAAGAAGATGTGGCGTATCTATATATGATGGAATATTACTCAGACGTTAAAAATAATGAAATCTTGCCATTTGCAACAACATGGGTGGACATAGAGGGTACTATTTTAAGTGAAATAAGTCAGATAGAGAAAGAAAAATACCATATGATTTCACTTATATGTGGATTCTGAAAAACAAAATGAATGAACAAACCTAACAAAACAGAAACAGACTCATAGATACAGAGAAAAAACTAATGGCTGCCAGAGGGAGGAGGGTAATGGGATGGTTGTAATGGGTTAAGGGAATCAAGAGGTAAAAACTTCCAGTTTTAAAATAAGTAAGTCACAGGGATATAATGTACAGCATAGAGATTATAGTCCATAATATGGTAATAACTTTGTACGATGACAAGTAGTAACTAGACTTAGCATGATGATCATTTTGTAATGTACAAAAATATCAAATCACTATGTTGTACACCTGAAACTAACATTGTATGTCAATTATACTTCAATAAGAAAAATCTCAGGCGACTTATTCCAAAAAAAAAAGAAAGATAAATAGACATAAGAGTGAATAGATAAATAGGTGTGTTACATAGTTAGATAAATAGATGTGCTTTGTTACAAAGCAAAATAGCAAAATGTTAACTGTAAAATCGAGACGGTGGACATATGTGTGTTCCCTATATAATTCTTTTCACTATTCTATATATTTGAACAGTTTCATAATAAAATACTGAAGAATAATAAATCAATGACACATGTTCTTCCACAAGTTGTGGAGGACTAAACCTTTTCCCAAGAACAACTATAAATTATAGACCAAATATAAAAATAAAAACCTTTTCAAAACACTGAAGAGTGATCAAAAGCAGACAGAAGCTGGAAGGTATATAAGCTTTGAAAACAATGAATCACACTATGAATCTCACCATGAGAAATCCACATTTAACTGGCTTTTCCACTTAGAGCATACAGTGTAAGACCTCAAATTAAAGTCTAATATTATGTGCTGCCTTGATACATAGTGAAATTGGGAGGGCCTTGAATATTCTAACCACGAGTTCCCTTCCCACCTCTGCTTCCACAGATCAAGTCCCCTAGGCAAACAACCCTCATTATTAAAGGAAACAGGTGGAATTCCTGCTTATCGCTGAGTAGGGGGTTTCAATTCCCTGCAGCCCGCAAAATTGTTCAAACAAGCCAATCAACACTCCCGAGAACCAGGTCATAGCTTCTCCTCTTAATACTATAATCCCCAGCTCCCACAGACCCTGGTTGTTCACTTTGTTCCTGTACAACCTCCATGTGGCCTTAAGTGGCATGTGGTATCCTCCTCCCCAAGGTTGTGAGCACATGTGACCAGTGTTGGGTGTTATGTGGTCAGCCATCCCCTTAACCCTGGGGCAGGAATCCCTCCCTTACGGAGGAAGAGGCAAATTAAAACAGGGCATTATGCCCACCCCCCAGTTCTCACTGTACATGGGGAACAAAATGAAAGAAAAATGCAGCAGCAATGTTACAGGATGGAGGAGTCAAGCTTCTAATTTAAGATTGTCAGACCACGTGGAAGTGAACCGCAGAATCTGACAAATGGGGAAGCTGAGGAATTTGCAAACACATTGCCCTCAAATATTTTGCTATTAAACTGCACACACACCAGGAGAGACTGCAATGAATGCAGAGATAAGTAATAGCTGTAAGATTAAAGGGCTGAGAAGAGAATATATAAACTACCCGGTTGTGAAAACGAAGAATAGAGTTCAAGCCCCCCCAAGTTAAAGGGGATGTAAACACCTTGAGCCTCCGCTGAAACTCCAGGAATCCTTAGGAATCCTTAGGAATAAACCACCCATAAGTGGTGTGCTATATTCTAGGGCTAAGAAAGAAAAGAGGAGCCCTAACATAATAAAATCTGAAAACAAGCCTCTTTACATAGCTATCATAAATATTTTAGGAAAATTATAGAAAAGTAAATTAGAGATAGAAATTAATTAGAATATGTACACTTGAGAAATACAATATCTAAATTGAAGAAATAACTGATTTCTTCACCTAAGGAGAAGACTTTAGAAATATCTAAACTGAAGCATTGAGAAATAAAAGATTGGAAAAAATTAACAGTGTCAATGACATGTGGGACAATATCAACTGTAATATAGTCACAGATAAAAGAGGCAGGGACAAGAAACATCTGAAAAAATAAGATCTGAAAGTGTTCTAGATTTGGCTAAAACATTAATCTGCAGTTCCAAGATCAGCAAGAAGCTGAATTTAGAAAGGCAACTAGATACAATTCAAGTAAAAAATCAATTGTATATTTATAATATAAAAATAGAAAATGAAATTAAAAATACATTTACTAGGTTTACTTCTGGTTAGGATGTAGAAAGCCACAAGAAGATGGTGTTCCCATCTTTAACAAGAAAAAAAAAAAAAAACCAGAGTATACAAAATCCTAACTTTTTGTTGAACCCATTAGAAAATTTAGATCACAAGGCAGTTGGATGAATGAAATTCCAAAAAGTGACAAGCCCCTTGGATGAGAGATGGGAATAACAAATTGTTTTACCTACTCCAGAGCATGGCAAGAATAGGAGTCAGCCATAAAAATGGGTAAAAAGAAAATATCTGAAAGTATAGTGAATATTTCAAGCCTGAGTGTGGGCTCACGTGACAGATCAGACTCATCAGGAAGACATTCTGACTTGCTGGCTCTTTTCCTTGGGCCTCTCCTGGATGATTAAGTGAAAAATTGGAGGCCAGAGGGGTGACATGAAAGAGTGATTCAACGGAATGGCTGTGTAGGTAATTAGCTGTGACTAGAAGATAAGCATAAAAATGACTTGCTTCTCAACCCTTCTTTCATATGAAGTATAAGCTAATTCTCTCTTAGGGAGGGGCAAAAAACAAACACACACACATAAACAAAACAAAACTTTTACGGCTGCCCATCCTAGGCGAAGATCAGGTCAGCTGCCACTGAAGGAAGAGTTGAAGCAAAAGTTGTCTGCTGTTGGGGAGGAGCAAGGCACTTTCCTGCCACTCCTTGCAGGTAAAGTTCAGTGGCAGCCCAGGGACCCCTATTTAACCTATCCCATCCTCCACACTGTAACTAGGAAAACATCTGCAGCTGGTGGAGGAACAGGAAACCACTTCATGCCAAGAAACAAAGAAGACATCTGCTTCTACTAGGGTAGGGGAAGAAAACTTGCTCCCATCCAAGATCCCTAATAGACAGAAGGTAGGACGTAAATATGTCTTGCCTTCTCCTGTGATGTAGGAGTAAAGAGCCTGCAGAATGCTAAGAATGAAAAAAGAACACTAAGAAAAACAAATGCTGACACTCAAGACCTCACATTAAGTAGAATGGATCAGTAATTTACCATTGGAGGAATTTGAAGTCAGAGGTATACTGACAGTAACTATAGCAACAACCTAAACCAAATTCAACCTGATTTCTGACTAAATTGGTGTAACCACTCATACTAAAGGAACAGCAGCAGAAGAGAAATACTTATTTGGGGGAATAGATAATATCTATCTCAATCTCTACTATTCTTTTAAATACAATAAATGATGATTAAGCCAAGGAAGATAAAAAAAGAAGAGCTAAAAAAAAACCCAAAACACATGAGTCAAATATAAAACAAATTGCAACCTAACCATGTTAATTATTATAAAAACAAGTGATCTAAACACTTTTATTACTAGGAAGAGTCTGATAGATTAGATATAAAAATGACACCCTAAAACTTTCTGTCTATAGGAAACCTACAAAAACATCGATAAATTGAAAGTAAAAGAATGGGAAAATAATTCATACAAACAGTAATCAAAGGAAAGATTTAGTGGTTCTATATATGTTGACAAAGTAGAGTTCAGAATAAGGAAACTTGGCAGTGATAAAAAGGGATATCACATAATGATAACAGGGTAAATACATCAAGAATCCATTACAGTCCTAATAATAATGTCCTAATAATAATGAACTAATAATGTCATCAAAACCCGTAATGCAAATGGAAAGAACTAAAAGGAGAAATATACAAACTCACAGTTATATTTGAAGATGTCAACATTTCTCTCCCAGTGGTCGATAAAACACAGACAAAAATATTAAGTATATTAAAGACTTACACAACATTATCAACAAATTTGGCCTAATTGACATTTTTCCAACACTCCACATGACAACAGTAGAATACACATTCTTTCCAAGTACACATGTAATATTTACCAAGATAGACTATACTCTGGACTGTATAACAAGTGACACCAAATTTAAAGAGACAGAATTCATACAAAGTATGTTCTCTGACAACTAAATATACTATAAAATATAGTATACATAACATATACTAAGGGTTTCCTATATATACTATGTAAATCAATATACTGTAGATGAACTATAAATATACTATAAATCAATATAGGGAATTTAGAATATATGTTGAAATGAATAAAAATCAAAAACAGCATAAATTTGTAGGATATAACTAAAACAGTGCTCAGAAAAAATATAGCATTAAATGTTCATATTACATGTGAATAAGATCTCAAATCAATAATCTAAACTGCCAGTTTTATAAGCTAATAAAAGAAGAGAAAATTAAACCCAAAGTCAGCAAAGGGAGGACGATAATAAAGATCAAAAATGAAATATGAAGCAGAAAAGCAACAGAAAACAATCAATGAAACCTAAAGTTAGTTTTTATAAAGTTCAGTAAAATTCCTAAACTCCAGTTGGATAAAGAAAATTAAAAGATGATACACGTTACTAATACCAAGGATGAACGAGAGGGAGTTACTAATATTCTCAAGACAGTGAAAAATAACAAGGAAATATTATCAAAACTTTGTTTAAATAAATTAGATAATTTTAATGAAAGATTCCTCAATAAGTTGCAACCAATCCAAGTTCATTTAAGAAGAAATAGATAACCTGAATGTCCCCATAGCTATTAAATAAAATAAATTAATAGATTTAGTAGAAAAAAAAAACTTTCCACATCATATGCTTCAGGTCCAATGACTTCACTATGAAATTCTGCCATACTTTAAAAGGATATAAAATACATGTTACCAATTCTATAAATTGTCTTCCACAAAATAGATGATAAGTGGCTAATCACCATGTCCTTCATGGGCCAGGTTTACACAAACACCACCAAAAAAAAAAAAGAGAGACAACTGTGGAATAAAATTAGAGGATAATAGACCTGAGAAATATAAATAAACATTGCTTCACAAAATATTACCAAATCAGATTTATTCATATATAAAACTGACAATAGGGGCCAGGTCCAGTGGCATAGTGGTTGAGTACAGTGTGCCCCACTTCTGCTGCCTGGGTTCTCGGGTTTCGATCTTGGCGTGGACCTTCACCACTCATCAAGCCATGCTGTGGCGGTGACCCACATACAAAATAGAGGAAGATTGACATAGATGTTAGCTCAGGGACAACCTTCCTCACCAAAATTTAAAAAGACAATATATCAGATACAAGTGGAGTTCACCCCGGGAATGCAACACAAAGACTAGAAAGGAAGTTTCTCAATATGCTAAAAGAAATCTGTGAAAAACCTATAGCTAACATTACACTTAATGGTGAATTACTAATTGTCTTCCCCTAAGACAGGAAATAAGAAAAGGCGTCTTCTCTTAATGCTTCTATTCAACATTGTAGTGAAGATCCTGGCTGGTAAAATAAGAAAAAAATTAGAGTATAGATATTTAAAAAAAAAGACATAATATTGTCTTTACAGAAGAAGTAATCGTGCATGTAAAAATTCATAAAGAAACTACAAAGAGGCTAATAGAACCAGTAAGTTTAGCAAGTTCACACTATAAATGTCAGTGTAAAAACATCAATATCTTTATACTAGCAATAAATGATTAGATAAAAATACCAATTGTGATATGGTATAGATAAACATAACAAAATACATGCAAGACCTGTGACTGAAAACTACAAAACATGCTGAAAGAAATTAAAGGAAGACTATTAAATTAAGTGACGTTTCATAAGCACAAATCAGAAGATTTGTTATTTTTGTTTTTTTATTTTTAAAGGCCAATTATCTCTAATGACTAATGGGTTCAATGCAATTCCAATCAAAATCTCAGCACACATTTTGTTTGTAGAAATTGATGAACTGATTCTCAAATTTATATTGAAATGGAAAGGAACCAGAATAGCCATTTTTTTGTTTTGTAAAGACTACTACTACTTCATTACTAATCTTCCAATGAAGCTACAGCAATGACAACAGTGTGGTATATAAAAATATATATATACATTTATCAAAGACGTTATCACTCTTATGTTCATTGCAGCACTATTCACAATAACCAAGATGTAGAAACAACCTAAATGTTCATTGACAGATGAAAGGGGAAAGAAAAAGTGGTATATACATACAATGGAATACTATTTAGCCTTAAAAAAGAAAGAAATTCTGCAACATGCAACAACATGGATGAACCTTGAAGACATTTGGCTAAGTGAAAGCAGTCAGTCAGAGAAAGACAAATACTGCATGATTTCACTTAAATGAGGTATCTAAAATAGTCAATTTCATAAAATCAAAGAGCGGAGTGGTGATTTCCAGGAGCTGCCAAGAGGGGCAATGGGCAGTTACTTATTAATGGGCACAAAGTTTCAGTTAAGCAAGATGAATAAGATCTAGAAGTCTGCTATGCAACATTGTACCCATGGTCAACAATAATGTATTTTACACTTAAAAAAGTTGAAAATAGGTTAGATCTCATGCTAAGTATTCTTAACACAATAAAATAAAATTTAAAAAAATTTAGTAGAGAAGCAACACAATAGAAAATGGGCAAAAAATTATATGTGAATAGCCAATACATGTAAAGATGCCCAACATCACTAAATACCAGGGAAAGGTAAGTGAGATCACAGCATGATACCTCTGGACAGTTCATGCATTGTTAATGGAATTAACACCAATGATGCAATCAACAATGACACACCAATCATTGGGAAACGTATTTATCCCTTTTTAAATAAAGTTTAGCATACACTTACCATAAAACCCAACCATACTCTTTCTATATATTTCCCCCAGAATAATGAAAGCATCTGTTCTCACAAAAATGTAAATGTTCAAAGATGCTCTATTCATAATAGTGAAAAACTAATGTCCTTCAACTAGTCAATGAACAAACAAATTCTGGTATATCTACACAGTGGAATACTACTCAGGAATAAAAATAATAAAGTACTGATGCATATAACAACATGGGTAATTCTCAAAAGATTTTTAATAAGCTACATAATTTACTGTTCTATTTATATGAATCTCTAGAAGATACAAAGCTATAGTGACAATAAGCAGTGTTTTCCACGTGCTAAAAGTAGGGAAGAAGATTGACTTCAAAGAAGCTCAGCAAACATTTTGGGGTAATTAAACCATTCCTTACCTTGATTATGTTGATGACTACATAACTGTTTACATGGACCATAGACTGAACTTTGTGTTTTCCCAAAATTCACATGTTGAAACCTAATCCACAATGTGATGGTGTTTGGAGGTGTGGACTTAGAGAGGTTATTAGGTCATGAGTGTGGAGCTCTCATGAATGAGATCACGGCCTCACAAAAGAGGTTCCAGAGAGCTCCCTTGTCCTTCCACCATGTGAGGATGCGACGTGAAGACAGTTGTCAGTAAACCAGGCAGCAAGCCTTCCCCGGCCACCAGATCTATCAGTGCCTTGATGTTGAACTTCTAAACCTTCAGAACTGTGAGAAATAAATTTCTGTTGTTTATAAGCCACCCAGTCTATGTTGTTTTTGTTATAGCAGCCAGAATGGACTAAAACAATATGATTTAAAAATCATTGAACTTAATGATTTAAAAGGGTGGGATTTATTGTACATAAATTGTACTTCAATAAATATGACAGTACACATTTCTAATAGTATCAAATATATAACATATCTAGGAATAAATTTAGCCAAATATATGCAAGAATTCAATACTGAAAATGACATATGGCAGACACAAATATGGCAGATAAAATAGAGAACTATGCCATGTTTATGGATTAGAAAATACTATCAGGAAATGCAAATTAAAACCAAAATGAGATACTAGTACACAACCACTAGAATGTCAAATGTTAAAAAAAAAGACAATACTAAGTTAAGTTTTAGTAAGGATGTGTAGTAACCGTAAAACTTATACATTGTAAATATTTTACAAGGAATTTTGAAAAATGTTTGGTACTTTCTTATATAGTAAAACCTATATCTACTCTAACATCCAGCAATTGCACTCCAAAAGAAATGAAACATATGTCCACAAAAGACCTATACACTGAAATTCATAGATGTTTTGTTCATAGTAGCCCCAAACTGTAAAACACCCAGATGTTCATCACCAGGTGAACGGGTAAACAAATTAGGCTATATTTATACAATGGAATACTATTCTGAAGTTAAAGGGACAATTTACACACAGTAAATTGAATCTCAAAAACAACGCAGGGTTATTGAATCAGATACAAAAAAGTGCCTGCTGTATGATTTTATTTATATGACATTCACATATAAAAAATACTAATTAATGGTGACGATAGAAATTACCACAGCAGTTTTGTAAGTTTTTGGAAGATGGGTAGTAATGATCATGGTGAATAACTCGAAAGGGAACTTTCTGGGAGATGGAAATTTTATATATCTTGAAAAGGATATTATTCACATGACTGCATACATTTCAAAATTCCTAATAACTTGGATTCCACAGGTTATTGTAGTAACACTCCATGAGTTAGTTTTCTTGAATGTCTTGAGGAGAAACAACTTGCCAAAAGACAAATTAAATTGATTTTCATTAAATAAATACGGATAAGTGTTACTTTTTAATTTCAACTGACTGAGCGTGCTAATCTACTGCCAAAATCCTAATAATGAAACTAAGATAAAATGAACTCCTTTGTAAAAATCCTTCTTGAAGATATTCATTCAAATCCTCTGCTGCTTTTAAAAGGTGCTTAAGTACTGACATTTAGGTTGACTAGAGAAAATTTTGAACTTGGTGAAGAAATGTGTTGTTTCTCTATTTTTGGATTCGCTGGAGAATGTGAATTATCGCTCCATGTGGTAGTAAAATCCAGGTACGTGCAAAGCAGGTAAACCTAGACCTAGCAGATATAATCTGATAGTGAAAGGTCAATTTGGCCGGATTTAGTAGCAGAATTCCAGATGCTGTCACATGCATAACAATGCCACAGATTGGAAGAAAAACAGCGTTATCACTTTCCATTAACCTTGGAATACTTGGTCAAAACAAAGGAAACATACACAGTAAATACGACATGTTTTTGCTCAGATTTCAGTAGAAACCATTTTCTCTTCAGATCAAAGTAAAACTCATCTATAATGCCTGTTCTGATTCTTGCTTTTAAGTCATTCACAAGCTATATATGAGATAAAATATATGATAATATAGTAGACAATTCTACCAATTTTTATCATTTGATTAATTATAAACTATTAATCACAAGGCATAGAAAGATTACTTTGTTGTTTTCATATGCCAGTGAAGATCTTGGAGGATTGCCGTTGAAAGGAAGAATTAAAAAATGAGTTTGAAATAGCACATACGTCATTTAAGAGACTTTAATTGGTACTGGTTTACATTAAAATGTTAGTATATATCAACAAATTTAGTTTTGTTTATTTGATACTTATGAAAAATAAATACTGGAAATTTCATTTCCCAAATTTGTAAGCCAGATTTCTTTTGACAATTATATCAAGAAAAAGTTCCAAGTTTTCATTTTTGAATACTGATTTTCAATTGTACTTTGTAGGCATTGCTTTGCAGACAACCATCTGTTTCATTCTAAGTTTCTTCATATCCAGTCTGAAGGCAATTATGCTATCAATAGACAATTCTTTTCCATGGAAAAAGATTTAAAAAAAGCTTTAAAAGTTGAAGTTGCAAGCAGTTGTTGAAATATAATTTATATATAGTTTCCCATATTGCAAACTGTGAATTATTATTTTAAAATCTCAAAATATAGATGGCCTTAATAGTCTCTATGATGTGATATTGCTGAAATATTAAAATATTTTTAAGCCTGAACACTTAATGCTTTTTTAGCCCATATGAACAGTGATGTTTTCAGAAAGTGAAAGTGAGTGTAAAATAATCATATATACAAGCATACGTGTGCCCAAACTCACAAACACACAAGGAAAACAGCATTTGTTTCAAGTTTTGACTATTTAAATAAATTATCTATGCAATAGTTTAGGCTTTTTTTTCCTTTGTTTTACAGGCAAGATATTACCACTTAAGCAAGTGTTTGTGATATTAGACCTCTTTAATCCTTTTGAAAATTTTCACCTCTACCTGAAAACTCTGTCAGGCTCTTTTTTTTAAAAAGAAGACTCACGTTTAGAGTTGCCAGATTTAGCAAATAAAAACACAAGACGCCCAGTTAAATTTGAATTTCAGATCAACAACTGATAAGTTTTTAATATAAGTATGTCTCCAATAGTGCATGAGATGTTCAGATAAATGCAGTTTTGGGGCATACTTATGATAAAATATCCGTATTTTACTTGTACTGGATGCTCTGTATTTGCTCTGGCATCCTACTAGTGTTAGAACAGTTATGTTGAGACCATTGGGGCCATCAGATACGCCCAGTGATCAGTATCTAACTGCGTGCCTGAGAAAGAATCACACACTCTGAATTCAGAGGGCTGGATCCTGTGTATCTGATGGCTAGTCAAGAGAAGAGGATTATTGCTATCTAAGCTCCTTTCCAAATATATCTCCTAAGCTGGAATTCAAATTCATTCCTAGTCCAAAATTCTATACTCATTTTATTATTTCATGTGTCATTTTTCTGGAATGGAAGTAGTCGTGTAACACAGATTTCTGGTGTGCAGAGCCAATTCTACCCACAGGGCGCTGTATGCAACACCTGGGTGGTGGGATGTGGGGACTCCAAATTGCTCACCTACCCCAGGCTATGATCGTAATCAGCCTATCAGATATTTGGAAAATACAAAATTATCAGATAAACAGGGTTTCCCAAATCTGGCTGCTTATTAGAATTTTAGGAGTTCATTTTTTTAATAGATATTCTTGGACTTTACCTCTTGAGAGTGTGATTCACTTGGGTTAATAATCTTTGTGTTCTGTTTTGTTTCAATAAGCTTTCTTACAAAAGGCATTTGGGAATCACTTATACCTCAACTCCTCAACATTAGAAAGAACTTGAGTATAAGAGAGGTTAAAGTTGCTCTTGTAAGGTTTTAGAGCCTGTTCTTTATTGGGAATAAAATCTGGGATTTCATATTTCTTGAGTTTCCAGGATAGCCAGTTTCATGCTCTGGGAGAACAATGCGAAGCTAACATTTTGGTAGGCAGTCTTAAATCCGGTGTTACACTGTCACCACAAGGTTATCACATTATTTCTATACCAAAATTTAATTAAAATTTTAACCATCTGCCTTGTTGTATTAAGCCGGAAGGAGAATTCTTTTCTGAGTTCCAGAGAATCACAAATTTCCAGGAAAAGGGCAACTGTCATAGGGAAATTCTAGGGGAAGGAATTAGGTACGCAGGGTAGGTTGAACAGATTGTGTGACCTATGGTCTGCAAGATTACCCATTACAGGTGAGGGCATGGGGCATTCAGAGTGGGGATCAACAAGGTAAAATATTAGATAGTTAGCACTGAGGCAATAAAGGACTAAATTTAGACCAATTAACCTAGTTCATCCTTTTCTGAACCTGGCAATACTAACTTTTTGACATAATGGATTATTACCATGATCTAAGGAATCTTATAATTTCTGGCATATTCTGATGACAATGAATGAAGCTTATACATGCTGACCACTGATACAAATTTTCAGATGATAAAAGGAGGTTGAGAGACACTAATATGAAATTAGGATATTTGCGAGAGTGGAAAAAGCAGAAAGAAAAGGAAGAGAAAGAGTATTATCTATCCAAATTACCAGGCTCCAATGTTTTAGGATAAATGATTGGGAGGAATATTTTCTAAGTCATCTCAGATCAGAAGAGAATATGTGTGTAATTGTTTCATCATTAACAAAGTATAAAGACGTATTTAACAATATTTGAATGCTTTAAGAGCATAGCATACAAAATATTTACTCAAATTTAAAGACAGTGAAATAAAAGGAATGAGATATCTTTCCAATTATGGCTCTGCAGATAAAATAACAATCTGTTGCAACATAGTGAAACACATTGGTGGAATCTTTTAGCACAACTATTGTCTCCCTTTGATCCTTCATATCAAAAATCATTTTGTGGGAGTGAGAATTACCGTCATTTTTGTCAGGCAATTTTGCAACTTTGGGAAAGATAGATATTATCCTTTCTCCTTTTAGAAATGAAATTAAAATATTCCTATTTTGAAAAAAATATTTCCCCCATCACAAGCTAGAAATTATATCAAAGTAGTTTCTCAGGCTATTTTCCAAAGAGAATGAAGCAAATATTCAACTCAAACCATTTTGGGGGGCGCTACTATGTGTTAGGCAACTTACCTGACTCTGTGAGGAATAATGGGTCTAATATGAGTACCTACCATGTGTCAAGCCTTAAACAAGAGGGCTTAAAATGAACAAAATTGAGTCTAAATCCAGGTTGGAGATGCATCTTAATATCGTCCTGAGCTCCTTTCTGCCTCTTAGGAATTTAACAAATTATTCATCTTCTTTATGCCTGAAGCTGCTAATCTTTAAACGGACTTTAGTAACTGATACCTCACAGCAGTCTTATGATGATTTTATAAGCATATATAAATATTTGTTTATATATATATGAATCCATATTATTATAATATATAAATATATGTAAAATTATTTAAGAACATACATAGTATAAGAATAGAAGACTATTTTATGTAAGTATATAGAATAGAATATTCTCTAAGTATATAGAGTCCTTAGTAGACCAGATGTCACGTAATAACTCAATGCTTGTAACTGTTATTAAATAGATAGAAGTTTATTTCTGAAATATCCATGATATAGTAATTATAGTGACAGCTATAAGACTTGCCAAAGCAAACAAGCTAGGGCAGGTTGAAATCACCTGCTTAAAGCAAACTTTAAGCAGGATGTTAAAAATCTCTAAACCCCATTTTCCTTTTGAGAATAAAAGTGAATACAAATTATCTAATAGAATTGTTGTGAAGATTAATGGACATAAGTAATGTAAAATTTCCTAACACGCATTAAGATACACACATTTTGCTTGGAGCAAAACAGGAAAACATGTAATATAAGATCAGAAACAACTCAAAGAGAAAAAGATTTCTAGGTCTATCTTGGTCTTCACAGGATTTAGATCTAGAACCAAGATGGATCCTTCCCAGAAAGGTCATTGATTCACCTTGATAATAACAGTCAAAAAAAAAAAAAACCCTAAGAATGAAGGCTTAAAAGAAAGAGAGAGAAAGGAAAACAAGAGAAAGAGAAAGAGGGAGAGAAAGAGGGAGAGGAAGGAGGGAGGGAGGGAGGGAAGGAAGCAAGGAAGGAAGGAAGGAAGGAAGGAAGGGAAGGAAGGAAGGAAGGGAGGGAGGGAGGGAAGGAGGGAAGGAGGGAAGGAAGGAAGGGAGGGAGGGAAGGAGGGAGGGAGGCAGGGAAAGAAACCAAGTTCTTACTAACACAAATATTGAGACTGAATTCTTTCCCCTGATTAACTGGCCTTATTAAGGTCTCTACTTTTCTAAATATAAAATATAAATTGAGAAGATAATTAAGTGAAGAAAACCTACAAATCTTTGTTCATAATTCTTGGGCTAGGATGTAATGAATCAGTGACTAAACGCCATTACATTTTCTAGCAAAAAGAACCCTTGTTCTGCGATACGCCAAAGAACCAGTGTTAGCTTCATAAACTCTTACAAGAGCTCTTGCAGACTATGGGCCACCTAAGCAGGTCGATGCATGACAAGTGCTTAATTTTAGTTGAATGAAGGGACTTTGTATTTGGCTCCAGGCCCAGAGATGGGGTTATGGCTTTCAATGGACTTTAGATTTTGTCTTAATAATTTGTGACTGATATTTAAAATCACAATAGCGTGATCAGTCTCCATTCTGTCCTAATGAGATTAGAATGTCAAAGGTTTAACATTTCCCCTGTTTTGTTTGGGAATTCATCTTCATGGTCCTTCTTCTCTCAATTTACCAGGACGTTTATAAAAATAATTTGCATTATTACATAGCAAGAGCTATAACCCTATATGACGCATTTATTTTTTTTAATGGAGTCATATGATCACTAGTACATTGTTTCGATGTCAGTACTGTATGAATTATAACATTTGATAATTTGTGTTTTGAGAAGAGGATACCTTTTGGAAAAGTTTATGTAATCTTTTAACTTAACACATTAAGAAAAAAGACTTCAATTTAGCCAAAATTTGTTGGCAGAATCTGTTGCTTTCTTTCAAAAAATCTGAAATTGGCTTGATTTCCTCCTATCAGCTAAGTATCATTTAATTCCAATGATAAAATGAAGTTCCTGGATAAGCATTATCATAGCAGGGCACATTACTTATAGGAAACCTATGATCCATATTGATTGAAATAAGATGATTCATACTTATCTTCAAATATGTGAGAATAACTTTCATAGTAGACTTACAGATACCATACACTAGTGTCAATAATGGTATGTCACGTTCAGACACCGTTGTTAGTAAACTAAATGTTACTTTTAGGAGAGAGTTGATTTCTGTGGAAATAGCATAAATTCATAGCCAGAAAAACAAAATTTACACACTTAAAGGCAAATTCTTTGTCCTTTATGAAAATGTTAAAGACAACACTCCAATTTTGGAAATACTTGGTGAGTGACTAAAAGAATGTTATGAAATAGTCTCAAAAATATATATTGCACAAGATCAATTTCTGCACATATTTCATTAAACTTATGTTTCCTTAGCTGTAGTTACCTTTGCTATCTGTACATGCTACTGAAGTTGCAGTAAGAAAACACATGCTTAGTTTTTTCCATTTTTCTAAAATTAGATATAGTAAGTGTTTGCTGTCCTGTTTAACTGTGACTGCATTTAGAAATAACTGGTTATCTGAAGGCATAGAGACACCTTGAAACAAGCTGTTTTGACTTCATTCTTCTCTTTTCCCTTATATCCTTTTTGGAAAATGACATCTGTATTTATTGTGCTGTCCCAAAGCAAAATTTTATATTTTCTATTGCTTTTTGCAAATAGAAAAATTTCTTCATAACTTATGGCATTTTAATGATACAAATTGTGATTACTCTGCCATTTACTGGGTTTGACATCGTAGTAAGAAAATAATCTCTCTCTCTCTTTCTTTCCGACCTCAACTACTTTAGCCACTACGGAAATCATAAAAATCATTTTAATGAACTTTCTGACCTGCCAGAATTTGATGTGGAAATCTAAATTTGTGTTGACCCACTTTTCTTTTTCCCATATGCATTCCTAATTTGTCCCTTAATTACTCGTCTTCTTGCTTCATTCTAGAAATATGTAAACTTTTTTGTTACAGTGTATAAAAATATACAGTTAAAACAGTTACCTGTATTTATACAGTTATACACAGTCTATATACGGTTTGAACATGAATCTGTGTGTCACATACTATGCAGATAACAATATAAGTAAGTTTTTTCCCCATTTCTAAAGTATTCTTCGAGAAAAACCATATATTTCAACTTAATGTATTTAAAAAATAGAAGAATTGATAGGGTTCAAGAAAAAGCTTCATTGGAAATTCCATGGGATTTTACATGGGAAATTACATCAGTATCTTCATGAATATATGAGATGTCTAGCCAAAAAATATTGGACAGGGTTTCCCTGAAAAAGGATAAGCATTAAGAAAGACAAAGATTGGAAACAACCCAAATGTCCATCAACTGATGAATGAATAAACAAAATGGGGTATATACTTATAATGAAATATTATTCAGCCATAAAAGAAATAAAGTGCTGATACATAATGCTAAGTGAAAGTAGCCAACCTCAAAAAGCCACATACTATATGATACCATTCATATGAAATATCTAGAACAGACAAATTTACAGAGACGAGAGCATATTAGTGGTTGCCAGGGGCTGGGGGAGAGGTGACTTAGTGGTTATAGGATTTCATTTCAGGGTGATGAAAATGTTCTGATATTAGATAGTGGTGATGATCTCACAATATTGTGAATGTACAAAGAGGCACTGAATAGTATACTTTAAAATGGTTAAAATGATTAATTTTATATTATGTGAATTTTATCTCAATAAAAAAAGGCAAAGTGTGAAATCGTGACATATTTTTATGTTACTCTAACTAGCAAATGGTATAAGACAATCACATCACCTGGTATGTAAGATATCAAAAACATTTATTGAAAAGTTAATGAATAAAGTAAGTGAAAATTTTTGAAAGATCTTGCCAACTTTGTTAAGGAGTTTTAGCTAAATCTTATACATGATCATATGCCAATAAAGGTCTGTAATCAAGAAAGTGGTATTTTCAAATTTAACTTTTTGGTACATTCACTGTCATTAGAAAAGTCTTTGGAAAAGTCTAACTATGGAGCATTATTTTAGTTGCGAGATGATGAGGTCTTGAACTAGAACAGACATCACTGGGTTGTAGAGAAGGGAAAATCTACATTCAGGAAAAGCATCTCTAAGAATCTCTTCTTTACCATATATGTCAACCGAGTCTCAATGGAGTCACCCTCCTCAAGGAGATTACTTCTAATGAAGGAATGTTGATTTTGATATTGCAAAGCACATTAGTGAGTAAGAAAAAATAACTACTGATATCGTAGAATATTACATATGAATATATTTGTTTATCATATATATTATTTGTACATTATCTTTATAAACATCATTATATGTATAGATATATATCTATAAATATATAGATTAAGATGCAACTAACAGAAATTATCAATTTTCAGTTGCTGAGAAGACTATAGTTCAGCATAGTTAATTAACTTTTACATAGTCACTCAATCAAGATGATAATTAACAACACTATTCCATTCTTATTTCAGTATTTTTACGTGTTCCCAATGCATTTTCATTCAATTTTTCTAGCAAACATCAATAGGAGGATAGGTAAAATTTGAGAATATTTGGCCCTCCCCTAAGGCAACAGAAGGAGAAAGAGAGAGAGAAATTGAGAGGAAAATCATATTAAATCAACTTTGATATTCTGAAAGAATTGACGCGCCTCCCAACATAAGCAATATACACCTTTTGCACTGATAGAATCAGAGTTACTCTCTGAAAAAAATATTGAATAACCATTCAGAATTATAAATATGGTATCTGCCTGGGCATCAGCACACAAATGGAAAGCTAAAGAAATCTTATTTGACTTTATTAAATGCATTTTTTACCCAAGATGAAGTCTCTATGACCCTCTGTACTGTAATTCACATTTGAGACAGCTGCTCTTTGCCTTTTCCACAAAACAAACTATCAGACCACGGTGATAACAAAATAAGAGATGGTGAATACATCATCTTCCACAAAACAGAGTCAATTACTCCTGGTTTTGTGTATGAAAATGATAACAACTTTCACCACCCCATTCCAAACCAGCTAAGGAAAAACAATTGCTTCAAAAACCTATTGTGTTCTAAGAAACAGAAAGTAAAATTTGCAATGGAGATGCTGCTTTAACTACTTGTTAAATCCACTTTTGCTTGCAGGACTAGACCTTAACTCTATAATAAACACTCAGCTTTTTAGTGCACTAAAATAGATTAGTAATATTACAACTAATATCTTTTAAAATGTCCATATTTATTAAGTTAGAGAAATTTTCAATTGAACACACAAATCCTTTTTTATGGTTTTGGTTTCCCATTATTAAAATAGGGTACACACTTTAATGTTCAGTTGAGATAACCTTATATCTACAGTATTGGACTAAAGAGATCATAGAATTTTACGGCTGGGACAACTTTAGACATTGGCTACCATGCTTATTTTCTTACACTCTCATTTTAAGTATTAGGAATCTGTTGAAGAATGTTTGGCTAGCTAAGTTTTGTATTTTACCCATGCATTTTGTATGTTGATGGATTAATTCATTGATGATTACAAAATCTATCTGAAGACCTGTTGTTCACCTTTTAATCCTCCATACCAGGCAAAAATGTCAGAGTTTGGGAGGTTTTATATATATGAATAAAGGAACAAATAAATGCTTATAAAAAGAGGCAAATAAAATGTATTTATAATCAACAAAGATAGGACTCAATAGTTAATATGAGTGCAATTTCACTAGTTATAAATTATAAGCTAATGTTAACCATATAAATAGAATATTATTTGCATATATGAGCAACCAGTCTCCAAGAGTAAAAGGGGGATATAGCCAGTACACAGCAACGTGGTCAATTTTATTATTTGATTGGCATTTTTGTTAAACTATTAATGGTAGATGAGAAACTATAATTAAGTTTTTTCATAGTAATATGTGTACTTTACAAAATGTTTTACTTGGAAATATTACAAGTAACAGTTTTATTGGAGAAAGTTTAGTGATACTGAAAAAAGAGATAACTTATATGCCAGGGTCCAATTATGCAGACACATGAAACTTCAGGTATCTATTCGTGTGATAGAATATCTGCTATAATTCTTACTAATTTTGAAATTATCTTAGCTTTTGTATGTACATCTCTCTTTTCTTTTAATGAGGCTGAAAAATGCTGTATTCTTTAGCCATTAATTAAAAATTTAATTTCAAGATTAGAATATTCTTTAGAATATTAATTAACCACCTGACATACCAATAGATGTTTCTTCTATATAAGATAATTAAAAGAAAATTATGTTTCCCTTCCTATACAAATAAAACCACAATTTTGTGCAAGACCTGACCTTTACATAAGATACTTTCTAATGGAAGGTAGGAAGAGATATGAGGCAGGTAAGACTTAAAACTTAAAACTAAAAATTCAACCTATAAATATTGAATTCATTCTACTCATGTACCAGAAATTATTCATGCTGAGAAAAAGCACATTTATTCTAAGAATGACTAACTGTGTTTAATATCATTTTTACTAAAGCTATTCACATTTTAAAATACCTCTTTTGTATTAAAACAGTTGGCATAATATTAGACTGTTCTTAGATCGACAGCAACATACAGCATAGAAAAGGGAAAGCAAGCTGAGAAATCAGAAAGGAAGAAACCCATAACCTTTAATTGAGAAATAGTTTGAAGTGACTGAGAAAGATTGTTTAAGAAAGATTAATTATAACCTTAATTCATTGTAGCTAATAAGAAAAGTTACTTTACATTGTGAAGAAAGAGAGAACATTTTCTAGAAAATTTTCTTCTGCATATATTCAAAAGGGGATCTGGTCTGCTATTATTCAAGTATTACAAATATTGAGTTGATTAAAAATACACCACTATGAAAGGTAGATTACTATTTTTATGCAGGCTCCACCATAAGTAAATGGGACATTCCATTGTTGGAAACCTATGCCACTGTCTTAAAATTCTTAAATATTACTAGTTTATGAAATAAAAAGAGAAGAAATGCAGAAAATGCCATAATGACATGATTGACAGTATGTCAAGAAACTAGGTTGTCTAGAAAAGAAAATGATGTGTAATGCAAATATTTTTGACAGAGTGTTTTGTGTATACAAATTTAAAAATAAAGAGAAAAGCATAATCTTTCATTGGTAATATACATCAAGGATTTGGAAGCAATGCATTTAAGATCATCTGACATTATAAGTTAAAGAGAATAGACTGGGTTCCCAGAATTTTGAGTTATCAAGAGAAATGAGCTCTAGACGATGTAGAACTTCTCTCATTTTACTATGTGAAATCCTCTCTGTGGTATGAATTGACTGCTTGTGGGAACATAACACCATGTCATTCTTAAGAATCTAGGATTGTTGCCAGGGTCTGGCGTCAGAAAGGAGAGAGAGACAAGTAACAAATATAGAATTCACTGTGGAGCTACTAGTTGTTTGTTTCTTGTTTTTAATTAAAAAACGCCAACAGTATCTATTTTTTTCAAGAGGCCTCTTATTTTATCTTTTGATGTCTGAATTTTGTCCAGGTAGTAAATACCTTATTTTCGTTTCTGTCTCTAAAACAAGTGTGCTCATGACATCTACAGGGTTGTTACTGGACTTGACCTTCCACAGTTTCTACCCTAAATGCACTCTTGAATGTATGAATTAGCAGGACAAAAAGACACAAGTAAAGGTAGTGAATACATGAATTGAACAATACATATCCACAGACACACTCAAAAGATGACTTGCTTTATGAACAAAGAGGCATCTAAATGTAACTAACTGATTTTCTTTTCGTCCATTCATCCCTCATTTAGCTGAGTCTACACTCAGGATCAGATTGTCAAATTGAACTCACAAATTAAGCTTAAGTAAATGTCAAGGATACAGGCAAACAAAGGCTCAGATGCAGCACAAAGAGGTCTGGGAGGTAAAGGGCAATTTCCTAGGTTCTTCAAGCAAGACATAGGACCCTCAGGCTCAGAATAAATATCGTCTCTATTGGAGGTTCATGGGATCATTCACTTGGGGGAGAATTTACATTCAGAAATCACCATTTTTTATCCCCAGAGAGTTGTATAGCCTATCCTATGTGACATGATCATATTTTCTAGGGAGTCAAGACTTGCAGGTCCTGGATTCTATTTACTAGAGAGAATCCTTGGCCAGGGACATCGTCTTAAATTCAGGGATAAGGTTTCTTTCTCTTACCAAATATCACTGGGTTATTTACCGAGGTGAACCCTCCCCCAATACCTGAAGTGAAGGACTAGATCCTAAGTCAGCTGCTTTAACTCCTTTCTCCCAGTAGTCACCATTGTATCTCTTACTCACCATTGTATCTCTACTATCCAGCATACATTAATCACATAGAAGTCACTTAAAATTAATTTTCCAAGGAATAAGTGAAAGTTTATTTAAAAGTGTAAAGGTCCATGATTGAAGCTTAAAGAGACAATCATATAGGGCAGGTGAGAAATATTATTACCAGAAATCTTGGGTAAGTATCAGCAAATATGACATATTTAGTAGCTATGAGCTACTTGGTAGTCTAAAGAAAATACAATGCAAAAATAATTTATCATAGCCCTTCTCAGTATAAAAGAAAAATCTGGAAGCTAGCCCAACAAAGACAAACGTAATATAATAAATTAGTAAAAATTTGATGAGCAAAAATCTTGTATATGACACATTTTCCACATATATTTTATAGCTTGAAATTTGTGAAACATTCTGATTTTCTATCTAATATGTTTGTTGTCTATGAGTCACGCTTATTATCAATTTTACAGAATGGGCCAGTGATGCTTATAATGTCTCAGCAATGTGTGTAAGTAATATTGTATGTTAGAGTTGGAGCCAATACCCAAACACATTCTTGAAATTCCCATGTTCTTCTCAGTATACCACACTGACACCCATTATCAATGTGACCATTTCATACTGGCTAAAACAATTGTTAGGTTTTCTTATATTGTGCATGTCTATTGTCACTACTGATAATTCATTACACAAATAGTATGAACAAGAGTAAATACTATGACATTAAAGCAAATTATAATAGCATTATTAATTTATAATGGTTAATATTTTGTTTTAGAAAAATTGGAATTCTCTTTAGAAATGTTCAGATTTTTTAGCAGCTGCATACCTTGAAAAGTACTAAAGTCTAAAGTACTCAAAAAAAGTGACAGAAAATAACACTTTCCTATGAGTAGGATTCCATCTTCTTTGAAATAAAGAACACTGTGGTAGACAAAATATTTTTCATGATAAGGGCTCATTGTGTTTTTAATAAAAAAACTTTATGTCAGTGGTGAAGTAAAATAATATAGTATTTAAAATATATGTATTTAAAAGATAAAATTTTATATATTGCTACATTCATCTTATTCTACTCCAAAGAAAAGGTATTTAATGAAAGAAATACAGAGTTTGAAAGTAATATGTCATTTGAATATATTTACTTTTCTACATATACTATTATGAGCTTTTGACAGAGAAGCACAGATAGAAGAAGTGTCAATCAGAAAGTTCTATCAAAAGCTAGTGAAAGGATTCTGAAGAAGTTATCAATTGGGAAATATTTTCTAAGCAACATTTGTGGAGAACTGTGCTTGATTGTAGGTATTAAATTGAATGATGCATGATGCCTGACCAAAGAGGTATTTGGTGTATAAAAAAATATTTGAGGATTGAAAGATCGTCCATACATGTAAGGCATCTTAAATCACTTCTTAAGCAATCTAAATGCAGGTAATTACATACACATATACATGCACACCTATGCACACGTATACACACAGACAATAGAAACATTTCTAGAAATATTTTTATATTTCATCCAGTTACAATGTCACCATTTCTTGAATGCCTTTTCTTTTAAGCCAGATGCAATCAGTTATTTTGTGTGATATGTGTTCCATAAGATCTGAAAAACTTAAGAAATTTTACAGTTCAAATTTTAACTTGCCGAGTACCTTCATTAAGTTTCTTTGGTTACATGTTCTTACACGCTGAATTAATTGTTCCCTCTTCAAATTCCATGGGATTTAGGATATACTTTGCTATTTTTATTTTTTATAATTTCATAATAGGTGATGTCATCTCTTTTTAATAACAAATTTAAAAGAATGATCATGATGCAGAGTATAGAACAAAAGTATAACAAAAGCAGTCAACAAAATCTTACCTTAGTTAATTGTCTATATTAACTTACTCTGGTTAGGTGTCTTCTTAAAAATTTTTTCACATCCAGAAATTAATTTTTATCCATTTCCTAGAGTTAAAGTGAATTTATTTATTTATTATTTATTTATTTTTTTTTTTAGATTTTTATTTTTATTTATTTATTTTTTTTGCGAGGAAGACCAGCCCTGAGCTAACATCCACTGCCGATCCTCCTCTTTTTGCTGAGGAAGACTGGCCTTGGGGTAACATCCATGCCCATCTTCCTCCATTTTATATGGGATGCCACCATAACATGGCTGGCAGGCAGTGCGTGGGCAGGAACCCGGGATCCGAACCTGCGAACCCCTGGCTGCCAAGCGCGAACTTAACCGCTGCGCCACCGGGCGGCCCCTAAAGTGAATTTAACTGCATTCAGAAAAGTTGACTTACGATAACCCAACTCACAGAAGATTGACACACAAATTATATCATCCAAATAATTAATTTACAATGTAAAGACTGAATGGATTCTGACTCCTAGCATCCCTGTGTACAGCAGAGCAGAACCCTGCTGGGCTTTTTGCACCATCCTTTCACCTCTGGTGCTGTATCAGGCAATGCTCCACTGCTATTCACAGGTTTTTCATCGTCAAGTTTTTTGGAAGTGGGTGGCCAGGTCTTTCTTTCTAGTCTAGACCTTTCTTCCCAGGTCTTCTTTGTCTGGAAGCTCCACTGAAACCTGCCCACCATGGGTGATGACCCTGCTGGTATTTGAAACACTGATGGCATAGCTTTCAGCATCACAGCAATACGCAACTACCACTGTATGACAACAAACAGATGGGTGACATGGTTCCCAGGCTACAGTGGTCAGAGCACTAGATCTTGACCACTAGACCACCAGGGCTGGCTACATATATATACGTATACATATATGCATGCATAATCAAATACATTGTTAGTAGTATTATTTTGAAAAAACTGTTATCTGTTATATTAAGAATAAGAAAAATAAAAGTTTTTATTTTACTTTCACTTATTCCTTCCTTGATGTTCTTCCTTACTTTATGTAAATCTGAGTTTATGACATATTATTTTCCTTCTCTCTAAAGAACTTCTTTCAACATTTCTTGCAAAGCTGGTCTACTGGCAACAAATTCAATTTTTGTTTGTCTGAAAAAGTCTTTATTTCTCCTTCACTTTTGATGGATAATTTTCCAGAGTACAGAATTCTAGTTTGGTGGGTTTTTTTTTTTTTTCACCACTTTAAATATTTCACTCCACTCTCTTCTTCCTTGTATAGTTTATGAGAATTCATATAATTCTTATCTTTGTTCCTCTAAGAAAAGGTGTTTCTTTTTCTCTGGGTTCTTTCAGGATTTTTCTTTATCTTTCATTCTGTAATTTGAAAATGATCTGCCAAAGTATAGTTTTTTTTGGCATTTATCCTGCTTGATATTTCCTGAGCTTCCTGTAGTTTGGTGCCTGACATTAATTTGGGGGAAATTCTCGGTCATTATTGTTTCCATTTTTCTTCTGTTCCTTTCTCTTTCTTCTATTATTCCCATTACAGGTATGTTACATATTTTGTAGTTGTCCCACAGTCCTTCATTATTCTCTTTCATTTTGTTTTGAGTCTTCGTTCTACTTATTTTTCAGTTTTGGGGGTTTCTCTTGAGATATCCTCAAGTTAAGAGGTCTTTTCTCAACCATGTCCAGTCTATCAAATAAGCCCATCAAGGACAATGTTTATTTCTGTTACAGTATTTTTGATCTCTAGCATTTCTTATTAATTCTTTCTGAGGATTTCTCTCTACCTACATTGTCCGTCTGTTTTTGCATGCTGTCTACTTTATTTATTAGAGCCCTTAGCATATCAATCATGATGTTTTTAAATTCCCTGTCTGATAATTCCAATATCCCTGCCATGTCTGGTTCTGATATTTGCTTTGTCTCCTCAAACTGTGTTTTTTGCCTTTGATATTCCTTGTAATATTTTCTTGATTGCCAGAAAAGATGTACTGGGTAAAAGCAACTTTTGTAAATAAACCTTTAATAATGTGCTGGGGAGGTGAAAGAGGAGCATTTTCTCATCCTATGATGAGGTCTCAGTCTTTTAGTGAGTCCATGCCTCTTGGAGTGTGAACTTCACAAGTGTTTCTGTTTTTTCTCCCCACTTAGGTGGGAGATGGCTAGAGTAGGCTGGAGTTGGGTGTTTCCCTTCCCCTAGGTCATTTAGGTTCTGATAATACCCTAGCAGGTTAGATTCTGGTTAACTAGTTTCCCCTGAGGGCAGGCCTTGTTGAGAAGAACAAGGTGCTCTGGTGTATTTCAAAATGGCTCCTTTTCCTCTCCTCCTGCTGGAAGCATGAGGAGATTTTTCTCAGATATTTACTGTGGGAATCTGGTAGAACTCCTGGAGGTAAATTCCACAAATTGCTCCCCTACCTGTGACTGGGTCCCCTTGGAGTTTTTACCTCCCAGACTTTTCCACACTGAGTCTCCAGCAATTTGTCAGTTACATTAGTTCAGGTTTTCCTACGTGGCAGTGGTTCCTGCTGCAGTCCCATCCATGAGTCTCTGCCCCGATAAGATATGACTCCCTGTATTTGCTCTCTCTCTCATCTCCGTCTTCTCCTCTCTTATGGATCCAAGAAGAGTTGTTGATTTTTCAGTTTGTTAAGCTTTTTAGTTACTGTTAGAATGGAGTGGCAACTTCAAGCTCCTTACATGCAGAACTAGAAACCAGAAGCCCAACATAATTTTTCCTGTCCTAGAATTTTGGATAGATGGAATCACGCAGTACGTACCCTTTGGTGTAATGCTTCTTTCATTCAGCTTAGTGTGTCTGAGACGCGTCCCAGTTATTTGGCATGTTAGTAGCTCATTCTTATATTCATAAAGTAATATTTCATTGCCTGAATTTGAAACAGTTTGTTTCTTCATTGTGCTGTTAATTGACACCCCCGGTGCTTCTAGTTTGGGGTTATTATTAATAAAGCTGTAAGGAAAATGTTTTTATGGACATATGTTTGCATTTATTTTTGGTAAACCTTAGCTAGGAATAAAAGTGCCAGGTTTTAGGGAAAGCATTTAATTTCGTAAAACATTGTCAGGAGATTTCTGGTTTCAACTCCAATATTTAAGAAGTTGTCAGACTTTTTTCCAGTGTAGTTGTATAGTTTTACCACCAACAATATTCCTGCAGATCATCACAAAATCTTGGTGATGTCAATCTTTTTAAAGGTATACCCTATGGTAGGTGTTTACTGGTATCTCATTTTGGTTTTAATTTATATTTCCTTAATGATTAACGACTCTGAGCGCTTTTTAATGAGTCATTGGACATTAATATATATTATTTTGTTCAGTGTCTGTTTCATTTTCCTCACTGGGATTTTACTTCATCTGGTCTTTGTAGCTTCTGCAGTGCTTCAGTGCTTTTCAACTATAACATTGGCAAGTTTTCTGTGTATGGCAGTAGGAACATTCAACCATCATAATCTATTAGTTTATGTAGGCGTAGAAGTCAATGGCATTACTTGGAATTTTTATTTTTTTGCTGGTATACTTGGTATATTTTATTGAATGTTAAACATTTTATATTAAAGATTGTAAAGGCCCTGAATGATGTTATCTTCCAGCAGAGATTTACTTGTGCTTCTGACAGGTTGTTAGACCAATACAAAATTCCACTCTGATTCAGTATGAGCTTAACCTGATTTGAACCTGAGTTCTAACTTTTGGGAGCAAGTCTATTTCCAGTTTTTACTCACTCTAAGGGAGTAGTAGCTTTTTAGGGGAGCCTAGAGAGAGCTTGGCTGTTTTCCAAGGTTCCTTCTCTTTAGCTGCCCCTGGACTCTGATTTTTTTATTACTGTTGAAAATTCTGCTTTGCTTCTCAGTCTTTAGCCACTATTTACTGCTGAGTTTCTCAATCTCTTAGTTGCTACTTACAATTTAGCAAATTCTTCAAGGGGGAAAACAACAATGTCTGAGTCATTTCTGCGCTTTCCTCTCTCAGGTACTTTTGCCCCTCAAATTCCAGTTGCCTTGATAGCTGTTGGATGTCTTCATTTTCCTTTTTGTTTTTAATTTTGTATTTTATCCTTCTTTTCTTGTCCTCAGTTGAAGAATTTGTCTAGTCTGTCATAGCCAAAGGTGGGAGCATACCCCCTGACTTTTGTAACGTAAGCCCTCTTTCCAGGTCGATACCTATACCCTAGACTGAGTGTTTTAAGCTACTGAGTCAATGTAGCTGGGCTGTTCATATCTCGATCGTAGTCTTTCTCTAAATCCCCTCTACTTCTATCATGTTGGAAAGTTAAATGGCCAAGTAGATGACCTTACTAGTAACCAAGTTTTATACTTTCTTCATAATTCCTCAGTTCTTCTTCATACTCTTTATCAATCCACAGCCATGGCCATATCATAAATCTTGCTATCACAGGGAATTTTCAAACTTCTGAAATCTTAAAATCCAATAAGCAGCTTTCTGTCTTATATCTCCAGCTTGTTCACTTCCTCAGTCTTGCTACAGCTGCTTATGAATTTCAAAGAGTTTCTTCATTCTCCATTTCCCTCTAAGCTTCACAGCTTTTTCTGAATTCAGTTTCTAAATTGCTAAGCTTGTACAATACAGTTATTAATTTGAAGAAAACTGTTTTCATAATAATTCTGAAGAATGTAACATAAATAAATTCCATGAAATCCTCTTTCTGCCTGTAGATCATTTTCTAAGAAAATCTCCCCATCATGGTGATATTAGCTACTATAAATCTGATATCTTTAACATGATATAGCTTAATAAAGTTTGTGTTTACCTTTTAAACAAAGGTTATCAGGATGTCACTTGTCAGTTCAAACACCAGGATTGTAATGATTGTGTGTGTATGTGGGGTGGGCCAAGCTTGAGACTACTATTGGGCTATAAAATATAGATAAAATTATGCATCACAGAAAATACAAACAGGTAACATTGAGAAATAATCAGTCAGGTTTTAGACAATGAGAAATAGACTTCATATAAGGGAAAATCAGTAAGACTGTCAAGGAAGAATAAAGAGGAACTTGTAGATATCCTGAAATATTAGAAAATGATCTTGTAATCTTAAAAGAAAGTCAAAGTATTGTATACCAGGAGTAACCACATAACACTTATGGGAAAATAAGGCTAACTTTCATGCCAGTGTTTCAAGAAGTCTATGTATGACATTAGTGAGAGAATGAATCCCATCTTATTTATTTTTTGTTTGTTTCTGAATCCAAAAAAATGCCTCAATCTTATTTAGCACTTAACATATATTTATTGTATTAAACTATAAAAGAACTCAACGGTATTTAAATGAAGTCTCCCACTTTACTTTCAAGCTAAGGTTCACAAAGTTTACATTTCACGATTTATATTATATGATTTCAAACAGCCAGGATGGGTAAATATGTTAACCGAGAATAATATTTGAGTAAAATGTAATAGCTTCACATTACATGAGCTAAATCCATAATTATGTTTTCACATTGAAAAAATAGGTGCATGTCTTTCTTTGCCGAATAAAAGGAAAAAAAATTTAATGCTTGCCAGCAGACACATGTCTATCTACTCCTACCAGCAAAGGAATACTAGATATCCAGGAAGCAGGTGTGAAGGGTAATATAACATGTGTTTTTTATCAGGCTTGTTTGGGGGCTGTAGAACATATGATGGGATTAATAATGGAAAGTTTTCTAGATTTTTATTGTAAAGAAAAATCATTTACAATTTTGATGTATGTAGAAAACTTCTTCAGTTAGAGACAGAAATTTGGAAACCTGGAATAAGATTCTCTCTGCCACTTATTAGCTATATGACATCAGGGAATCCTAATTTCATAGTAACTCTATTTTATCTATCTGTAAAATGGAGAAAAAGACATCAATGGTTGTGAGAATTAAATTAGATAATAATATGATAGTCTAATACACTACTTGGCACATGTCAGATGTACAAGAAAAAATTAGGAAGCAAAAAAATAACCCCCAAAGTAGTAAATATATGACTATCATTAGTAAATAAGTACTTAAACTTGGATATAAGAACTATCTAGGGACATTTTGGATGAGACAATTGATGTGTTCAGAGACAATAATATCTCCTTAGATGTTATTTTTTAGAATAATCTAGGGTATGACAAAAAGAAGTTGTATACTAATACCTTGACAAAAACTAAATTTCTCCATTTTAATTCTCCATTTTCACTTAGGCGAAAGAAATGAAACCACAAAAAAATACTGATAATAAAGAAAGGATCAAATACATGGTCTGACTAAAAAAAGTGATTAATTAATCTCATTTTGACATAATCTTAGCTTTATTTGAAGAGACATTTGCTTCTAACAAAAATTATATTTTTGGACTGTCCTCCAAAACGAAGATGCTAACACTGGCCTTATATACAGGGATTTGCTCATAAATATTTAACAACGTGCTCTCTAAGCAGGGTAGTGGTGATTTATAGCATTTTCTGGGTTCTGTGGTATAAATATTTCCACCATGGTGATTTCAAACTATGAATGTGATGTCGACTAGCTCATAAAAGACCAGAAAATTTCACAGTTGGCTCTCACATGGTAGTGTACGCTGGCTCCAGCACATCACTGTTATATGCATCACGCTGGAATGTCTAACAGTTTATACTTCAGCACTTCATACTTATATTGTTTGAACCCCACCCTCAATTTTAGTCCTTATGGAAATCATTTTGTACCTCCATTTATTTGTGCATTTTATAGCTTAATGATTGATAATTTGATAATGTAGAGGATTAGCAATAAATTCGGAAAAAATACTCCCTATGGAAAAAAATCAAGACTTCCTGTTACAAAAGTATCACCAAAAGTCAGCTCAGGTTGAGATATGGGGTTTAGATCCTTGCCTTAAATTAATAATTCACTTAAATCATCAGGGGGTAACAGTTCCTCAGGCTTGATCTTTAAAACTAAAAAAACCCACTTTTTTCTTAAATTTCATATCCTCTGGCTGAGAGCAGAGAATAAAGTTAAATGGAGGAGGATGAGACACTTAATAAAAGAAAAAACCGCTATGTTGTACAAAAAGAGTTTCTGCCTCATGATTTAATCAAAATGGAGATAATTTGAAACACAAGAAGTTGAGGACTGTCTATCTAGTCCAGTTTCTCTGTTGCTAATGGAGACCTCTAGGAGCATGCCGTGGGTAGCCTCTGCAATGTTGGCTGATGTTGGTGTTGAAGGTTCAACCTCCTAATTTAAATGTATAAAGTCTCTAAAACAGAGTGCACGTCTCAAAGGGCTAGCTTGAGGGTGCCTAAGAACTGATAACAGGAGTTCAATTCTGCACCTGCATTTTGTATCTTGGCACACGGATGGTGTTTCTTTGTGTTTATAATATTCAATATCCCTTTTTTTGTGTAAAGGGACACAGTGGGGCAAACCATGAAGCAGACCTTCTGTTCTCTAATAACAAAAACCTTGTCCTTCCAAGAGATTCGAGTTTCCAGAGTAACTCAGAAGATTGACCAAAAACGCAAAGGCAGCTCTGTGACTTGGGGCAAATGATGCTGTTTCATATCTGTCCCTCGTGGTTAACAATGAATTCACAGTGTGTATGCTGTCTCCTAAAGGGGTTCCTATTGTGTTTTTCTTGAATTGTTGAACAAATTGAATTCTTGAATTATATTCATTAGGGTGGCATGACTGGATAGACATTTTTATTCTAAAATTATTTGCCAATCAAGCAGAAGAAAGTATGCATTATAGAAATGGAGACAACCTAATTTCAATGTATAAGCCTTATGAATCCTATTCTACAAATTTAACTGATCGTTAATTATCTATTTCTATACTTTTAGCTCAAATATAATTCTTACTAGGCTCTTATGAGAGAGGCTTTTGGAAGTTGAGTCAGTCTTGATGTTTGCTGAAAATGGGAGGAGATTTGCAAATCTCTAATTTGGATACCACTGGACTTCTCACTGATCAAACCATGAGTGATTCCTTGGAGTCAGATGACATTGCTGTTCTTAGTCTCACATAATATGTGGAAAACTTTATTAGGTCTGAGTACTTCAGTGGCTAGAGTCTACCTACTTTATGCTTACTATAGAACTATCCTCTATAAGTTCTTGCCATTTCATCGGTCCAAATCTTCAAGAAGTATTAAGGTCTTCTCTTTCTCAAGCTCCCAATTTGCTAGCCTTGATTGAGTCTCTCTCTCTCTCTCTCTATCTCTCTCTCCTCTCCCTCTCTCTCACACCCACAATTTTCTTTATCTCCCAACTTGCTGTCTTTAGATATACTCCTTTTCACTCTGAGCGCTAGCACATTTTTTATTATGAGCTGAGGCTTTGAAAATTATACAGCAGGAAAGGAGATAGCTTCCAAGCAACTTCTACTTTTGATCTCTAACTATATGCTACAGTCTTAATGTTGTGTTCTCCCAAGTTCATACGTCGAAATACTAACCCTCAAAGGTGATGATATTAGTAGGTAGAGTCTTTGGGAGCTTTGAAGAGGTGGGGCCTTTGGGAAGTGATTAGGTCATGAGAGTAGAGTCCTCACAAATGAGATTAGTGCTCTTATAAAAGAGATCCCACAGAGCTCCCTAGTCCCTTCCATCGTGTGATGTCTGTGACCCAGAAGAGGGCCCTCACTTGACCACACTGGCACCCTAATCTCGGACTTAAAGCCTCCAGAATTATGAGCCGTAAGTTTCTGCTGTTTATAAACCACTCAGTCTGGTATTTTGTTAGAGCTGCCTGAACAGACTAAGACACTAAATTTCTCCAAAGGAGTACAAAAGAACTTAGAAATGTTTGTGGATGGTGGACGTGAACACATAGGTGTACAGGTGAGTGGATGGGCATATAGATATTAAAACAACATTAATATCACATTAAATTATCATGCCACAATCAACTTTTCATTCATTACCTACTGTAGTCTAACCTGAGCTATGGGGGAGGTAAATACCAAGCAAGTTATTACAATGGAGTGTAATGGGTGTTATGAAAAGGGAGGTAGGGTAAGATGGGAGAAGACTTTGTAGATCTATAAATTATGTTTATATGACACAACCTAAAGCATAGAATTAGCTAAGCAAGAAATGGAAGAGCTACAAAGTCCCAGGACAGATTCAAAGCAAGTAAAATTCCTTAGATCCGTGGTTCTCAAACTTTTTGGTCTTAGGACTTCTTTACACTCTTAAAAATGATTGAAGATCACAAAAGTGCCCTCAACCTTGTTCTTTTGAGTTATAGCTGTTGATGTTTATGTATTAGACGTTAGAACCAATAAAATCTTTCAAATATTTTCATTAGTTTGTTGAAAATAACATTACAAACCCATTACATCTAACATGACATATTTTATAGAAAAACAACTGTATTAAAAAAAAAAAACAAACAGTGGTAAGAGTGACAATGTATTACATGTTTCCAATCTCTTCAATGTCTGGGTTAATAGAAGATAGCTAGATTCTCATAGTTGCTTCTGTATTCAATCTGTTGCAACATTACACATTAGACTTTTAAACATTCTTGTAAAAGAATGAGAGTAAAAGAGACAAGAGAATCTTAATCTTGCTATGGAAACCTTTGACCTTACTGATACTCAGACAGCAGTTCAGGGGATCCCAGGAGCCTCAGGACCATGCTTTGAAGTTCACTGCCTTGAAAAAAAGGAAAACCCCATGAGTGGTGGTAAATATAAAGAGGTGGTTACATTTGTGTTGGTTGCACAATAGGTTGCAAGAGATTAGACTCACAGCTAGAACTTCCTTCTATTCCTCATGGAAAGAGGCAGCCTTCCAAAGTAACACATTCTCCCTCACCAAATTTCACACTTACTTCCAAAGCTTTTCCTCTCAAGTCTACTCCCTAGAAATAAATCCTTGTCTATTACAAATAGAAGGACTTAAATGCTTCCACGTTTATTAAATAGCGTTATATCACTGACACCATTCATTTCTTTGAGCTTGACTGGATTTCCAATCTTGACAGTGAGTTATCATAGAGCATTCATAATCAGTATTGTTACTTAAACTGTGAGAGAAAAATTTAATGACAGTTGAATAGGAACACTTAAAGAAAAGTGTGGGGATTTGATGGGAAGCCTAAACGACTTCTACTGAGATTTGAAAAGATGGTTTTACTAAAAGTAATTATTCACAGTGAAATTGTAAAAGATGTTATAGTACTTATCTTTCACAGTGTGGAATAAATACAAAAGATGTCACCTTGATGTATCCAGTTTGAAATTTAAAGCAGAAGCTACAAAAATTCTGGGAAAACAGAACCACTTAATAATAACTACTGGCCACCAAAACCAATTGAATTCCCATCGTTGGGAAAAGGTATCATTTTGTGTAACTCATTTATTCCAATAATCATGTTGAAAACAGTGAAATGAACTAAATTAACCCTAAAGTGGATAAAAGTGTTGCAACCTCTATCAATTTAAACTCTCAAACAGAAATTCAGAATTGGGAAATATTCAGAAGCAACTGATAAATATTTCCTCATTCCCCATCACTTTTGAAAATAATTAAATAATTATTTAAATAATCATAAGTGATTAAATAATTTCCTTGAATGCTTGTGATTCATGTCTTCATTCTATATACACTGATTCCCGTTATACGTCAGTTATGGTTTTAAGTAAGAGATATAAAGATCTTCACTGTATCCCTAGTACCAAGTAAAGACATGCAAGAAGTAATTAATAAATATTTGTAATGACTAGGAAATAAATAAAATGTCACACAGCTTATCCCCTAGAGTAGTTCATGGTCTAGAAAAAAACACTAAGATATGTATACAGTTGTACAAATGGTATAAATAGAGGGCTTAGAAACAGAGAAAATAAAGTAGGGATTTCTGTGGTGGAGGAAAGTAGCACAGAAAGATTTCACAGAAGAGTAATATATGGGGAAAAAACCCACCTGTAATGAGGCACGTTGGAGATGATTTTTCTAATTGAATAGCGAGACACGAAGTCAAAATGAGCAAAACCAGATTCATAAAAAATATATAGCACGTATAGGAAATGGTGATTATTTTTTAGTGCAATTTCTTTGCAGGTTACAGAGATTGGTGGGGCTGGAAATGTTGACAAAAGTTACTTGTAATCAGCATAAAATTTCATCCTAAAGTTTGAAACGTATTAGTTGGATACTGGGATCCACTGAAAGCTTTTAAGCAAGAAAGTGAAAAGATTCAATGTATGTGCTAGAAAGATGACTCAGATCACTGTGAAGGGCGAATGGGAGTTGAGATAAAACGTAGTTACAGAGGATATTACTTTGTTGGCTTTTGTTCTCAATTACCCCAAACCTCTTTGACTATAATTCAAAGGACAGCCGGAGAAATATTGACTCTCCCCACACTCTGACATGAAGGGTAAGGGTACATGTCCTAGTTTTGAATAATCAGATGTTCCTACTGGAGTAGGTAATGTGCAGGTAAATGTTCTCAACAGGTCATTAAGTACAGGCCATTGTCAGCAGTGGCTGTAGAGCCAGCAATGATGTTTCAGAATCTATCTATGGCATGGCCTTACTTATGATATCTACGGTTTAGTTATCCTTGGTCCCTGGACATTTTCTTCCCATTAACTCTGTGAAATACCAAATATTTTTTCAATTCATTATTTGCTTGTTTGGGTTAGCCAGGGTAGTTTTCAACTGCTTGGAACCACAAACTGTTTCTCACTATTTTACAGGTGGGCAAGGTGTTGAAGTAATCAAGTAGCCAAAGGAAAAGTGGGAATGGAATGCTCTGTGAGCATTTACAACATTTTAGAACTATTATCAACAGCTTTTGAAGTTCAAAGATCTACTGGGGAGCATTTGAATGACATTACTATGGTGACACTATTGCTGTAATAAATGGTTCCAAAGGAAAGAACATGGATTTTTGTGAGCAGCTATTAATGTGAAATAACTGAAATATTGGGAAAATAAATATTTATAAAATCTTACTTGCATCTTAAGGAAAGTAAATCCAGACTCACTGAGGTTGAACATTGTAAGGAAAATTTTCACTTCTTGAATTATGCTTCTACCAAGTACCTCATACTGGGTGTTGAGTTTTATCTTACTTTTATTAACATCACCATAATTATACTCTTCCTCATGTTATCTTGGAATTGAACATTTAACATCCTTGCCAAAACATGGCCAACATACTCTGTTCTTTGTTTCAGTTATTATAAGACAGGCTGACATTTTTAAAAGATTTTATTAGGAATGAGAGTGAACAAAAATAAAATAGAAGTAGTACAGAGTTTATAAGACACTATAGTAGAAAAAATTAAAAATACTTTGAAGCATAAAAAATAGCATTCAAATCCAGGACCACCGCCAGGATATGCAGGACCCTGGGCAAATATTTTTTTGACTGGAGGAAATGATTTCTAGATAAACAATGTGATTTTAAAATGTGTAAAAAGTAATGGCCTAGAAACAGTGGAGGAAGAGGAGAGAGAAGGATTACAAATGGGCCAAAGACAAACTTTGTGTGTAATGAGTCTGATCACATCTTGATTTTGTGATGATTTCACAGATGTATACATACATCAAAGTATGTTAATGTGTACACTTTAAGTATGTGCTTTATCTTATATCAATTATATCTCAATAAATCTGTAAACAAAATATATTATGGAATTCATGAGCTGTAAAGATATAGTGATATATTGATGAAAAGTGAAAATGATAGGTAGGAAGAGGTATTTGTGTGTTACTTTATTGTCTAATCAGTGTGGTGAAGATACTTCATTCTGTTGTCAGATGTGAGTGCAAGTCACCCCAGATCAGCATGGAAGCACCATTCTGGCATCACAATTTTTGTTCCATCCCATGGTCATAGAAATGGAATAGCTTCTTGGCCAACTTGTCTCTCTGGAACCAGGGATGAAGGCAGACCCCATAAACTCAAATCCCAAAGCTTCAGAAATCCACTCCCTCAACCACCAGATGACACTTTTAAAATTTCAAGAAAGGTTCTTCAAAGCATGATACACCTGATGTTGGGCCCAGGAAGGAGTCCTGATTGCCTGAGAAAGAGAGTGGTACCCATCAAATCCCATCCCTGCCACAATTTATGAGAGTTTGAAGAAATGATTGACTTCTCTGAGTCTCACTTTTCTCAAAAGTGTGATGGTCGATTTCCTTCCTCGTCTCTTAAATTTGTTTGGGGTATTAAATTATTTCTACATGTGCACACACACACACACATACACTAGCATGTATTAACAAGCACAAGACCTAGCACATAATAAGAGCTCACTTATTATTACCCATTATTTCTGTTTTATGTTGTTATTGTCTTCATCTTTCTATTTTTGTGTTGATATTGTCTGTTTCTACAGATATACATAGCCTGGCCTACCTATAAACTGTAGCCATCTGATCCTGCCACAAGTATGTTGTTTCAAGTGTTCAGAGGTCCTGGACCGTTCCACTCACTGTTCCTAAGTGTTCTGTAAAACTTTCCGCTATTCCTAAGTGTTTTGCATAACTATGCCTGCCTCATTCAGGACTTTTTAATTTCTAATCTTTAACTTAACTTTATCAGGAGACCAAGGTAGATAAATTGATACTTTACTTCATGTGTTAATCTCTTTACCCAATTTTGCTCCAGGTCTAAAAGAAGCAATTCTTCCCTCAGTTAATGGCACAATAAGGAAGGTCTTTATCTTTCAGATGAGACACAATTACCTTGATATAGGAAGTAGTTCTGCCCTTAATTCAAAAATTCAGTAGTGTAATAGTCTAATAGTAATACATTATTACCTGTGTAACAGGACCCTAAATAAACATATCATCACTAAAAGAGAATGCTTATTCCCAAGACTCTTCTCTTCACGCTCCATCACACTTAGTCATCAAGTCCTATAGATTCTATATGCATACTTCTTTTCAATGTCACTTCAATAATTCAGAACCTCAGTTCACTTATTTCTACCACATCCTTCTAAATGAACTCTTTATTTTGTTGACCTTTTCTAGCCCATTCTTCTCACCATCACTAGGAAGAATATTCTACACCTTAGCTACTCAAAGCGTGGTACAAGGACCAACAGCATTGGCATCACCTAGGGTTTGTTAGAAATTTGGAATTTCTGGCAATTTATAGCCTCAGAAATGTATGAATATAGGAAGATATAAGATCCCAGCACTCTCAAAAATATACTATAAACAGGTTAAACCCTATACACAGACTGTCAGTATGGAGTCTTTGTGGGAAAAGAAAGTGACGTATTTAATCTTAACTAACTTGAATGTTTTCTGTACTGAGCATCTATACACAATAAAGAGAGTACTTGACTGAAAAAGTAAAAACTGAGTAATTTTATTTGAGAAGGTAACACATTAATAAACATTAATGTATTCATCCAACTTAGTTTCCAAGCACGATTTTGATGAAATGGAATATGAAATTGGAAAATTGTGACAAGTAAAGTCCACTTTTCTATGAAAAATTAAGCTTGTGATTAGTCCTTTCCATAATTTTCAATGTCATATTTCATAAAGCATTATTATTATTTATGTGTATGTCTCTCTGTTCTGGTAGACATTAAGGGCTTGGAAGTAGAAATCTTCCTTAATTATCTTTAATACCTGGGCCCAGAATGTTCAGGACTCTAGAAAGTGCTCAATCAGTATTGATTGAATGAAATCTATGAATTTTCTCTTATTTCTTACTTTTGTGATCATCTTTGGAAAACAGTGCATAAAAAGACACAAGATAACAATAGCTTGAGAATATACCCTTGATCCTCAGTATCTACAACTTTCACAGTGGAACATCAAGTATCATCAGACAAGTACAGTATGTGCAAATTGATTTACTATTTCTGCTTGTGAATTTTGTTTTTCAACTAGAGTTGATGGGTCCCTCATTCAGAGAAAGCCCAATATGGTTCACATGAAAAATAGTTTTCTAGTTTCCCTTTAAGAGAGCTGTAAACTAGTGGTTAACATCAGTGTGGTAAATGATCCAGGAATGCCTTTATTTTTAAAGATCAGAGGGCTGTATTAGTTGTACTATAACAGTGATGAATCACACTGAATACTTATTTCATAAGGAAAGAGTCACATACAGATTAATGGGCTATGTGTTATGAGGAAAGTATATTATACTTTGTTATATACATAGAAACATGATTTGACTGGCACTATAATCCAATGTTCAGTAGCATGGCCCTCTAAATGAAGTTTTTTACTATATTACTAGTTTTATTTGCATTTATAAAAAAACCCCAAAATTTTACAATGTGGTTCACCTCATTTCCATTGTAATAAGTCTCTTTGCCAATAACAAGGAATTATGTACAGTTTGTTTTTGCATTTACGAATAATAATTTAATTTAGACACACAAAAGATTAAGGCTTGGAGCTCATTAAAACTGAATGTGAGCGTTTAGACAGAGCACGACAAAAATTAGTTTTTGAAGAGCCCAAACCATATCATATATATTAAAGCTCTGTTGTGCATTTTGCATCTTTGATAGCAGGACAAAGTTTGCCTTGAAAAGTTCGCAATTTATATTGTGGTAAAATACATGCTATGCAGAACACTTTAAAAATAATGTGCTGTCTGGCTCTGGCCTTTTTGGCAATATATTTATTCAAGTAAGTCCTGTCGTTGTATTACATGTCAGCATATTTGGTAAACTGAATTTCTTAATGAAGATTTTGATTTCAGGTTGCAGATGACACCTCCTTGTACAGTGTTCCGTAGGAGCACAAAATTGCTTTATTGGCAAATACATTTGGACAAGAAGATGTTTGCAGTGCAAAGTTTCTGTCACTTACATCCTAATAGAATGTTATGCTTTAAATCCATATTGACTTTGCTAATATTGAAAAAGTGCCGTATTAAATAACTTATGAGCTCATTTACATAAATTAAATCATTAACTTCTTTTCCAGGAAGTAGATCTATAATTACAAATGACTCATGTGTTTTCCATTTCTTAAAACATCTAAGGGAAGCAGCAAGGATTCACACCAAAAAGAGAAAGAACTGTATCAGCTCGTATTTCTACATATATTACTAGATAAATTATGGCATAGCTGAAATTATATTGGCCCTGCCATCTCACAAATCTTTGATAGTAATCTATTTGTGTAACTTGCTAGTTTTATCAGACAACCCAATCTCTCTGAACTTTCATTATTCAATGACTAATTATGTACTGATTATGACTGTTTTGTAGGATTATTCTGAGGATCACATATGTACAATACCTCACATGTTTTGAATACTAACAAAAAAGCTTAAAATAGGCTAACTTTACCTCTAACTCTCCAGTGTAGTTTTTATTAGTGATAATAGGTTTTAAAATTATTTTAAGCAAATATTAGTAAATAAATAAGTAAACTAGGCATATTTTTAATCATACAGCTTCCCACCCTGGCATTTTCATCTCTGCGTGATAGAAGGACCGTGCTCAGTTGCAATTTGTTTCCATGTCTGCCTCTCTATAGATTATAAGTGAAAGGACTGAAAGGTAAGGTTTAATTTTGTTGTTGTGTCATCAGGATTTAGCACAATTCTTGGCACAAAATAGTTATTCAATAAATATTATTGCCTGTAAAGACAATTCTCTTTCTTCACTTTTATCATTAGGGTCTGGTAAAATACTTAAAGCAAATACTAGGTAAAATACTAGGAGGGAGTTCCAGGTATGTGGGTGCTTTGGATGAAATCTCTGGTTTCCTAGAGTCCATGTTACTACTGATTGGAATGAGTAAAAAAGGAGCCCCAGAGTTCTGCAAGCTTCTAACAAGGTCCACACCAACTCTTCCCCCAGACAGTCTCAACTATCCACCTCTAAACCATCCATAAGAATAATATTAAATCCTTTGATCACCCTTTATGTCAATCCCATTAAGATACTCAGGATTACCAACTTGTTCTCCATATCCCCTGCTGTTGATTCTCCAAACGTACTGTGCTCTTCAACTCCTGACATCCTTCAAATGTATTTTCTGGAACTCTTGGTTAATCAGCTGTAAAATCTTGAAGCTTCCAACTCAATGTCTTCTTCAATATTTTCTTGCTCTAAGAGAAACTCACTGGCTTTTTGTGCACCCTCACCTCCTTACCGTGAGGCCAGAGATGACATAGGTGCCTTTTTTGTTCCTCACTGTCACTTCCAGACAATTCTTCCTCATTCTTCCCTAAAAATCTGAAATATTTAATCAAATTAAACCATCCTATTCCCCTTTGCCATCCTCCAAAGACCTCTTAACCACAACTTCTGGCTTCTTGAAGATTCTGAATTCTGGCTTGCTGCTACTCTGTGTAACCCCTCCTAACATAATTTTCAGTAGTTCCAATACCCAGATAGATTATGCTTCCAATACTTTCATATTTCAATTACTTTGATCTCCGTGTCTTCAATGATCATGACTACCTCCCTTTTTAGCAATTCAGTCCTATGTTCATACCATAGAACCACCTCTATCTCACCCTTACTATAATCCCAGTTTCAAGTCCCCTAATTTCTGACCACAACTTCTTAATAGCTCACTCTCCCAAGTACTTTAACTCCAACATTTCTTTCACACTGCACACGCTTATTAACTGCCTTTCAACCCTCTCATCTTTTTACTTCCCTCCTTTCTAGCTTGAAGCAAGATTAACTATTATAATTACTTCCTTTCAGGCAACTTCAGTTCCCTTGGCACTTTTTTGCTACTTCTTATTCACCTGTCAAAACCATAACCCTAAAAAAACATGATCGTGATGACTGTTCTCACTTTGAAATCGTAACCACAAACCTCAAGTGGATCTTTAATGATGAGAGCAATCATATTGCATTTTCCTATTTCAGTCTTTCTCCCACTCTCTTAGACTTCAACTTCATAAATTCTCCAGTCTCATCAAAGCTGCGGCCCTTCCTCCTCTAACCTCAAAATCATTTGAAGAGTTTGTGTCTATCAAAGTTGGAAAATGGAAGTTAGAATAAATCTTCCGCAAGTTCACATCCACATTTACCCACTTACTTACGTCTGTGGTCACTCTCCCACTGAATTCCTCTTCGTAGAGAAAAACGGACCTTGTTCCCGACTCAAGTCAAACGTCCACGTGTGTACTAACTTCTATCTTCTAAGTTCTCTTTAGGAATGTACCTCCGGCAAATCTCCCACTTCTTTTGCATCATCAATTTTTACTTTTGAATCATTCCTATCGGAATATAAATGTTTTATTCCCTCATTAAAAACCTTTCTTAACCCTACATTTTTCTCTAGTTACTGCCTCATTTCTCAGCTTCCATACACAGCAAAACTTGTCCTGCTTCTTCTCTTTCCATTCTTCTTTTGTAAAGTTTTTAAATGAAGATATTATTAAATATAACACAAAAATGTACAAGTGTATGGATTAAAGAATTATTTTAGCACAAATCAGCTTATAACTACTACACGTCAGGGAATAGAAATTTGCCAGACACTCAGAAGCCCTCCACAGTAGCCTCTCAATCACAGACCCTTCCTTCCACACTAAGAATTACTACTATTTTGACTCTAATGGTCACTACTTTCTTACTTTTTTTTTCACAGTATCCTATTCTTTTTGAATTATCTCTTCTTCACTTTGCCCTCACCTTCTATAGAAACGATCTTTTGAATTTCACCAATGATTTAGATGTTACTAAAATCAATGAGCCCTCATCTTAGCTAATGGAGCATTATTTGACTATTAATATCTATCTACTTCTTGAACAGTATACTATTCTTCATTGTTCTACCGATCACTCACTCTCTTTTATTGTTTTACTCTTATCTCACTGACATTACTAATATTATTATTATTGTAAGAAAATCTAACAGAAATCTGCTCTCCTAAACTTTTAAGTGTACAGTACAGTACTGCTAATTATTTGCAGATTGTTGCACAGAAGGATCTAGAACTTTTTCATCTTGTGTAACTCAAACTCTATGCCCATTGAATAGCAACTTACCATTTCCCCCAGTCTCTGGCAACCAATATTTCACATTCTATTTCTATGAGTTTGACTACTTCAGCCCCCTCATATAAGAAGAATCATGCAGTATTTCTCCTTCTGTGACTGGCTTATTTCACTTAGCAAAATGTCCTCAAGGTTCATCCATGTTGTAATATATGGTAAGATTTCCATCTTTTTTAAGGCTGAATACTATTACATCATGTGTATAACCACATTTTCTTTATCAATTCATTCATCGATGGACATTTAGGTTGATTTTACCTCTCGGCTATTGTGGATTATGTTGCAGTGAACATGGAAGTGTAAATATCACTTCAAGATTCTGTTTTCAATTCTTTTGGATAAAGAATTGGATTCTTTTGGATAAAGAAAGAATTCCACCCAGAAGTGGAATTGCTGGATCATACGGTAGTTCTACTTTTAATTTTCTGAAATGAACTGAAACACTATACAGTTGTCCAAACTGGCTGCACCACTTTAGAGTCCCAGGAACAATCCACAGAGGTTCCAATTTCTGCACATCCCGCCCAGCATTTGTTATTTTCTATCTTTTTGGATAATGTCCATCCTAACAGATGTGAAGTGATATATTATTGTGGTTTTGATTTGCATTTCCCTGAGAAGTGGCAATGTTAAGCCTACTTCCATATAGCTGTTAACCATTTGTATTTCTATTCAAGTCCTTTGCTCATTTTTAAATTGGGTTATTGTCTTTTGTTGTGTTCTTGATTTGTAGGAGTTTCTTATATATTTTGGATATTAACCCATTATCAGATGTATGGTCTGAAAATATTTTCTCTTATTCTGTAGGTGTTTTAAAATCTGTTGGTTTTTTTCTTTGCTACCCAGAATCCTTTAAATTTGATATTGTCCCACTTGTCCATTTTTGCTTTTGTTGCCTGTTTTTGGTGTCAAATCCCAGCAGTCGTTGCCAAGATGAATGTCAAGAAGCTTTCCTCCTATGTTTTCTTCCATAAGTTTCATAATTAAGATCTTATATTTAAGTCTCTAACCCACTTTGAGTTGATATTTGTGTGTGTTGTAAGATAAGGATCCAGTTTCCTTATTTTGCAGGCACTTGTCCAGTTTTCCCAGTACCATTTATTGAAGAGATTGACTTTTCCCCATTATGTATTCTTGGTACCCTTGTAGAAGATCATTTGGTCATATATGTGGGTTTGTTTCTAGGCTCTCTATTCTGTTCATTGGTCTATATGTCTGTCTTTATGCCAAGACCATGCTGTTTTGATTACTGTGGTTTCATAATATCTTTTGAAGACAGGATGTATGAGGCCTCCAGCTTTGTTTTGCTTTCTCAAGTTTGCTTTGGCTATTTGTGGTCCTTTGTGGTTTTATAGGAAAATTAGAATTTTTTTTCTGTTTCTGTAAAAAATTCCAACGGAATTTTTATAGGGATTCCTTTGAATCTGTAAATGAGTTTGGGTGGTATGGACATTTTAACAATGGTAATTCTTCCAATCCATGAACATGGGATGTCTTTTCATTTTTTTTTTTTTGGTCATCTTTAAATTCTTTCAGCAATACTTATAGTTTTCAGTGTGCAAATGTTTCACCTCCTTGGTTAAGTTTATTCTTAAGTATTTTATTCTATTTAATGCTGTATTAAATGGGATTGTTTTCTCAATTTTATTTTTGTGTAGTTCATTGTTAGTATATAGAAACACAACTATTTTTTGTATGTTGATTTTGTATTCTGCAAGTTTGCTGAATTCACTTATTATCTCTAACAGTTTTTTTGTGGAAGCTTTAGGGTTTTTACATATAAGATCATATATTCTATAAACAGAAAAAAATTATACTTTTTTTCTGATTAGAATGCTTCTATTTCTTTTTCACACTTAATTCCTCTAGCTAGGACATCCAGTACTATGTTGAATAGAAATGGCAAGAAAAAGCAAGGAATCCTTGCCTTATTTCTAATCTTAGAGGAAAAACTTTCAGTTTTTCACCATTGAGTATGATGTTAGCTGTGGTCTTTTCATATATGGCCTTTATTCTGTTGAAGTAATTTTCTTCTATTCCTAGTTTGTTGAGTGTTTAATCATGAAAGGGTGTTGAATTTCATCAAATTTTACCACACCTATTGAGATCATGATGTGATTTTTGTTCTTCATTCTGTTAATGTGGTAACATTTATTGATTTTTGAATGTTCAACTGTGCTTGAATCCCATTGGTAACTTCCACTTGGTCATGGTGGATAATCCTTTTAATGTGCTGTTTAACTCAGTTTGCTAGCTAACTTGTTGCAGATTTTTGCATCTACATTTATTGGGGATATTGACTTACAGCTTTCTTTTCTTGTAATGTCTTTGTCTGGCTTTCGTCAGGGTAATGTTGACCTCATAAAATTGGTTTGGAAATGTTTCTCATCTTCAATTTTTTGGAAGACTTTGAGAAAGATTAGTGTTAATTTTTTAAATGTCTGGTAGTTTCGCTTCCCCTATAGCAATATATGAATGCTTCAGTTGCTCCATATCCTCAACAATTGGTTTTGCCAGAGTTCTTAATTTTAGCCATTCTAGTGGATTTATATGACATCTCCTTGTGGTTTTGGTTAGTGTTTGCCTGATGGCTAAAAATATTGAGCACTATTTCATGTGTTAATTGTGATTCTTCACCTTCTTTTGTGAGCTGCCTATCCAAATATTTCATCCATTTAGTAAAATTTTTGTTATTTTCTTGTTATTGAGATGTCAGAGCTTTTTGATGTATTTGAATAAAGGTGTGTATTGAAAATATTTTCTTTAATTTGCGACTTACCTTTTCCTTTTTATAACAGCACCGATCAATGAGTTGAAGTTTTAAAATATTGATGAAATCCAACTTAAATTTTTTTTAAATTTTATAACTTGTGATTTTTGAGTCCCATCTAGAAAATATTTGTCTACCTCAAGGTCAAATAGTTTTTCTCCTAAGTTTTCCTCTAGGAATTTCACAATTTTAGTTTTCACATTTTTTTCTTTCATCTATTTTAATTTTTTATGACATATGGATATTCAGTTACATTAGGACTATTTGTTGTAAAGACAATTGTTTCCCAATTAAGTTATTTTTACCACATTGTTAAAAATAAATTGATCATACATGTTTTTTGTACTCTCTTTGACCCGCATGACTATTCATATGCCAATATCATAATAACTTGATTTCTTTATATTAGTCCTAAATTCTGAAATCACCTATTGGAAATAAGCCAACTTGGTTCTTCTTTATCAAAGAATAATTTTGGTGATTCTTGGTACTTTGCATTTCCATATAAGATTGGTAGATATTAAGATGATCCCCAATGATTCTCACATCTTCTTCATGGTCTTTTTAAAAACATTGCCATTGAAATGAGGATGTTATTTCCATGATTAATTACAAAACATTATGAATAATCTTGCTAGCAGACTTTCTCTCGGTGAGTGATGAAGCAGGCTGCCCTGTTGGGGAGGCCTAAATGGCAAGGAACTGAGGATGGCCTCTGGTTAATAGCCAACTAGTAACTGAATAGCCCAAAAGGAAATGAATCCTACCAACAACCTCATAAGTGATCCTGAAGGCAGATCCTTTCCTAGGTGAGGCTTCAGATGAGATGCCAATCCCGGCTAGCACTTTCATTTCAGCCGGAGAGACAATGAAGCAGAGGTATAGATAAGCTATACTTGTATTCCTGGCCCAAAGAAACTATGACTTTAATAAATACATATTGTTTTAAGCTGATAAGTTTGTGGTAACTCTTTACACAGCAATGTATAAAGATGACTAATATACTACATAAGTTTTAGAATCAAGTTCTCAAATTCTAAAAAAAAAACCTGCTGTCATTTTGTTAAGAGGATTCTTGTTAATCTTTAGATCAATATGGGGAGAATTGTCACCTTAAAATATTGAGTATTCCAACTTAGGAACATAGTACATTTTTATGTTAATTTGGTATTTTAATTTCTCAAATCCATGTTTTATAATTTTCAGAATATAGGTTTTTGCACACATTGTGTTAAATATTTATATAAATATAGTTTATAACATAATAGTTTATAGAATTGTGAAATGTAAGTTGTACATTATGATTTGTCAGTCACCATATATATGTGCCCCTTTACCCCTTATGCCTAACCCCATCCCCTTTCCACTCTGATAACCAAAAGGCTGTTCTCTTTGTCTGTGTATTTGTTTATCCTACACATATGAGTGAAATCACACAGTGTTTGTCTTTCTCTGTCTGGCTTGGTTTGCTTAACATAATACCCTCAAGGTCCATCCATGTTGTTGCAAATGGGATGATTTTCTCTTTTTTTATTGCTGACTAATATTCCATTGTGTGTGTGTGTGTGTGTGTGTATATATATATACACACACACACACACACACCACATCTTCTTTATCCATTCATGCGATGATGGGCACTTGGGTTGCTTACACATCTTGGCTCTTGTGAATAATGCTGCAATGAACATAGGGGTGCATAGGTTTCTCTGAATTGTTGATTTCAAGTTCTTTAGATAAATACCCAGTAGTGGGATCACTGGGTTGTATGGTATTTCTGTTTTTAATTTTTTGAGAAATCTCCATAATGTTTTCCATAGTGGCTGCACCAGCTTGCATTCCCACCGGCAGTGTTTGTGTGAGGGTTCCCTTTTCTCCATATCCTCTCCAACATTTGTTACTTTTCGGTCTTGGTAATTACACCCATTGTAACAGGTGTAAGGTGATATCTTATTCTGGTTTTGATTTGCATTTCCCTATGATTAGTGATGTTGAACATCTTTTCACGTGCCTGTTGGCAATCTGTATATCTTCTTTGGAAAATTCTCTGTTCATATCCTCTGCCCATTTTTTGATTGGGTTGTTTGTTCTTTTGTTTTTCAGTTGTATGCATTCTTTATATATTTTGGAGATTAACCCCTTGTCGGATATATGACTTGCAAATATTTTCTCCCAGTTGGTGGGTTGTCTTTTTGTTTTGCTCCTGGTTTCCTTTGCTTCACAGAAGTTCTTTAGCCTGATGAAGTGCCATTTTTTAATTTTTTCTTTTGTTTCCCCCGCCCAAGTACACATGGTATTTCAAAAGATCCTTCTGAGATCAATATCAAAGAATGTACTGCCTATATGTTCTTCTAGGAGTTTTATGGTTTCACATCTTACCTTCAAGTCTTTAATCCATTTTGAGTTAATTTTTGTGTATGGCAAAAGATAGTGGTGTACTTTCATTACTTTGCATGTGGCTGTCCAGCTTTCCCAACACCATTTATTGAAGAGACTTTCATTGCTCCATTGTATGATCTTAGCTCTAACGTTGAAGATTAGCTGTCCATGGATATGCAGTTTTATTTCTGAGTTTTCAATTCTGTTGCTCCAGTTGAATTTAAGAATTCTTTGTTCAATTTTCATGAAGAATGTAATTGGGATTCTGAATGGAATTGCATTGAATCTGTAGATTGCTTTAGGTAGTAGGGACATTTTAACTATGTTTATTCTTCCAATCCATGTGCATTGAATATCTTTCCATTTCTATGTGTTTCTTTTTTCTTTTTTTTTTTGGTGAGGAAGATCACCCCTGAGTCAACATCCATTGCCAATCCTCCTCCCCTTGCTGAGGAATATTGGCCCTGGGCTAACATTCATGCCCATCTTCCTCCATCTTATATGTGGGATGCCCACCAGAGCATGGCTAGATAAGCAGTGCCTAGGTCCATGTTCGGGATCCAAACCTGTGGACCCTGGGCCACCAAACTAGAGCATGTGAACCTAACGACTATGTCATCAGGCTGGCCCCTCTTTCCATTTCTTTGTGTCATGATCAATTTCTTTCAATAAGGTCTTATAGTTTTCATTGTATAGGTCTTTCACCTCCTTGGTTAAATTTATTCCTAGATATTTTATCCCTTTTGCTGCAATTGTAAGTGGAATTTTAGTCTCAAGTTCTGTGTTAGTTTGTTATGAGGGTATAGACATGTAGATGATTTTTGTAAGTAGATTTTGTACCCTGCAACTTTGCTGTGGATGTCAATTATTTCTAATAGTTTTCTGATGAATTCTTTAAGATTTTCTATAAAATCATGTCATCTGCAAACAGTGAGAGTTTCACTTCTTCTATGCCAATTTGGATACCTTTTATTTCTTTTTCTTGCCTAATTGCTTTGGCCAAAAGCTCCAGTATTATGTTGAATAAGAGTGGTGAGAGTGGGGACACTTGTCTTGTTCCTGTTCTCAGAGGGATGGCTTTCAGTTTTTCCCCATTGAGTATGACATTGGCTGTAGGTTTGTCATATATGGCTTTTATTATGGGGAGGTACTTTCCTTCTATACCCATTTTATTGAGAGTTTTTATCATAAATGGATGTTGGATCTCATTGAATGCTTTTTCTGCATCTATTTATTATTATTTTTTTTGTGGGGAAGACCAGCCCTGAGCTAACATCTGTTGCCAATCCTCCCCTTTTTGCTGAGGAAGACTGGCCCTGGGCTAACATCCATGCCCATCTTCCTCCACTTTTATATGGGATGCTGCCACGGCATGGCTGACAGGCAGTGCGTCGGCGGGCGCCCGGGATCCGAACTCGCAAACCCCGGGCTGCCAAGCGTGAACTAAACCACTGCGCCACCGGGCGGCCCCTTTTCTGCATCTATTTAGATGCTCATGTGGGTTTTAGTCCTCATTTTGTTAATGTAGTGTATCACATTGATTGATTTGCAGATGTTGAACCATCCTTGAGTCCCTGGTATAAATCCCATTTGATCATCATGTATGATCCTTTTCATGTATTGCTGTATTCGGTTTGCCAATATTTTGTTGAGGATTTTCGCATCTGTTTTCATCAGGAATATTGTCCTGTAATTTTCCTTCTTTGTGTTGTCCTTGTCTGGCTTTGGGATCAGGATGATTTGGGCCTTATAAAATGTGTTAGGAAGTGTTCCATCTTCAAATTTTTTGGAATAGAGAAGGATAGATACTAAATCTTTGAATGTTTGGTAGAATTCTCCAGAGAAATCATCTGGTCCTGGACTTTTATTTTGGGAGAGGTTTTTGATTACTGTTTCAGTCACATTCCTTGTGATTGGTCTATTCAGATTCTCTATTTTTTCTTGGTTCACTTTTGGGAGGTTGTATGAGTCTAAGAATTTATCCATTTCTTCTAGATTTTCCCATTTGTTGACGTACAGTTTTCATATTATTCTCTTATAATCCTGTATATTTCTGTGGTATCTGTTGTAATTTCTCCTCTTTCATTTCTAAGTTTATTTATTTGAACCTTCTCTCTTTTTTTCCTCCATGAATCTGGCTAAGGTTTGTCAATTTTGTTGATCTTCTCAAAGAACCAACCCTTAGTTTCCCTGATCCTTTCTACTGTTTTTTTGGTTTCAGTTTCATTTATTTCTGCTCTGATTTTCATTATTTCCCTCCTCTGCTGACTTTGGGCTTTGTTTGTTCTTCTTTCCCTAGTTCTGTTAGGTGTAGTTTAAGATTTCTTATTTGAGAGTTTTCTTCTTTGATAAGTGGGCCTGTATTGCTATGAATTTCTCTTTTGGAACTGCTTTTGCTGCATCCCATATGAGTTCATATGGTGTATTTTCATTTTCACTTGTCTCCAGGTATTTTTTATTTCTCCTTTAATGTCTTCAACAATCCCTTGGTTGTTCAGTGGCATATTCTTTAGTCTCCACATGTTTGTCAGTTTCCCAGCATTTTTCTTGTAGTTGATTTCTACTTTCATAGCATTATGTTTGGAAAGATACTTGATATGATTTCAAACTTCTTAAATTTATTGAGGGTTGCCTTGTTTCCCAACATACGGTCTATCTTTGAGAATGTTCCATGTGCACTTAAGAAGAATGTATATTCTGTTGATTTAGGATGGAGTGTTCTCTCTCTCTCTCTATATATATATATTAATTTCATCTGGTCTAGTTTCTCATTTAGTTCCACTATTTCCTTGTTGACTTTCTGGCTGGATGATCTATCCATTGAATAAGTGGGGTGTAAATGTCCCATACTATTATTGTGTTGCTGTTAATATCTCCATTAGGTCAATTAATAGTTGTTTGATGTACTTTGGTGCTCCTGTCTTAGGCACTATGTCCTCTTGGTGGAGTGTCCCTTTTATCATTATATACTTCCCCTCTTTGCCTCTGACTGCCTTTTTTTATCTTGAAGTCTACTTTGTCAGATATAAGCATTGCAACACCTGCTTTCTTCTGTTTGCCATTAGCTTGGAGTATCATCTTCCATCCCTTCCCTGTAAGCCTGTGTTTGTCTTTAGAGCTGAGATGTGTTTCCTGGAGGCAGCATATTGTTGGGTCTTTTTTAAAAATCCATCCAGCCACTGTGTCTTTTGGTGAAAGAATTCAATTCATTTACATTTAGAGTCATTATTGATATATGAGAGCTTAATGTTGCCATTTTATCACTTGTTTTCCAATTGTTCGGTATTTCACTTGTTTCTTGTCCCATGTATTTCAGACTGCCAGTTCAGTTTGGTGGCTCTCTATGATGGTCCTCTCAGTTTTTTCTTTGTTTATCATTTGTGTCTCTGTTCTGATTTTTTGTTTAGTGGTTACCGTGAAATTTGTATAAAAAAGATCTCATAGATGAGATAGTCCATTTTCTGATAGCCTCTTATTTCCTTAGTCTAAGCAGATTCCATCCCTTTCCTTTTCCTCATCTAAGTTGTTACTGTCACACTTATCTGTTTTGTGTTGTGAATCAGTGGTTAAAATGAAGTGATTTCATTTATTCTTGATGTTTTCCCTCCTTTTATCTTTAATGGTATAATTAAGTGTTTGCTAATCTGTTCTGATAGAGAGTTGCAATTTTGATTTTGTCTGGCTAGTTATATCCTTGCTCAAGGCTTTGTAAGCCCTGTCTTTATTTATTTTTTTCTTCAGGTATGAGGGCCTTAATCGTTCCTTGTAGGGGGGGTTCTTGTGGCGATGGATTCCCTTAGCTTTTGTTTATCTGGGAAATTTTTTATTTCTCCATCATATCTGAAGGATATTTTCACTGGATAGAGTATTCTTGGTTGAAGGTTTTTGTATTTCAGAATTTTGAATATATCCTTCCATTCTCTCCTAGCCTGTAATGTTTCTGCTGAGTACTCCACAGAAAGCTGGATAGGGGTTCCTTTGTAGGTTATTTTCTTCTGCCTTGCTGCCCTTAATACTTTTTCTTTGTCATATACTTTTGTCAGTTTTACTAATATATTCCTTGGAGAAGTTCTTTTTACATTGCTATAATTAGGAGTTCTATTAGCTTCTTTTGTTTTTATTTCCATCTCCTTCCCCAGGTTTGATAAGTTCTTAACTATTATTTCCTTGAACATCTCTCTGCTCCTTTCCACCTCTCTTCTCCCTCAGGAATACCTATAATCTTTATGTTGCATTTCCTAATTGAGTCAGATATTTCTCAGAGAATTTCTTCACTTCTTTTTAGTCTTAGTTCTCTCTCCTCCTCCATCTGAAGCATTTCTAGATTTCTATCCTCTAAATTGCTAGCTCTGCCCTCCACAATATCAGTTGTGTTATGTGAGGACTCCAGAATTTTCTTTATCTCATTCATTGTGTTTTTCATCTCCAACATTTCTGATTGTTTTTTCTTTATAGTTTCAATCTCTTGTGTGATTATTCCTGATTTTATTGAACTGTCTTTCTGAGTTCTCTTGTAACTCATTGAGTTTTTTTTTATGGTAGCTATTTTGAATTTTCTATCATTAGATAGTAAATTTCTGTGCCTTCAGGATTGATTTCTAGGTGTCTGTCTTTTCCTTCTGGTCTGGAGTATAATATACCTCCTCATACCATTTGATGGGGTGGATTTGTACCTTCACGTAATGATAGTATCTGGTCACCAATTCCATCTGCCACTACTGATGGTGGGCAGGAGCTGTGTATTCTGAGCCAGCTGCCATCCCTGTCAGTTGTACCTGTCTGAGCCTGGGCCACTCCTTGGGACCACAGCAGCCCTGTGGGCTCTCCCATTGAATGGGAAAGCAATCACGTGGGGGCTCAGGGCTGTGACCTTCTGCTCCCACAGTCCCATGAAGACACGTTCTTCCCTTCAGGGCTGCAGCACTACTATGGGCATTCACAGCAGCCAGGAACTTGTTCACTTGGGCATGCAGATCCACTGCCATCTCCTGCTAGGTCACACCAGCCATTGAGCTTGGTGGGTGTGACCTCTCCACTGGGTCCAAGCTTGGGTCACTCTCTGAAGACTGCAATAGCACTGTGGGCTCTCCCACCAGAGGGGAATGTGATCACATGGGGGCTCAGGACTGCCATCTCCTGTTCCTGCAGCCACACCAAGGCACACTCCCACCTTCAGGGCTATGGCTGTGCTATGAGTGCTTCAGCTGAGAGAGCAGTCACACACAGGCACAGGACTGCTGGGGGGCTCGAGAGTGCTCACCTGTCTCCACCACCTCCCCAGGGATAGTCCATCCACCTTCAGATGTATAGCTGTGTGAGTCTCTTGGGTGTCCTGTTGTGGTGTATGCATATCCTCCATTGATCAGTGAATGCCCATTTATTTGTAGTTGAAAGGGAGAGGGATAAGGGGAACGGCGCACTCTGCCATGTTGCTGACATCACTAACACTTTTGATGCTATTATAAAAGACAATTTTTGATTTTGTTTTCCATTGGCCATTGCTCATCTTTAGAAATACAATCTATTTTTGTATATTGATCTTGCATCCTGTACTATTGCTAAATTCACTTGTAAGTTACAGTAATTTTTTTTTATATATTTCTCTGGATTTTCTGTGTATACAGGCATGTCAGCAGAAGATGAAGACAATTTTACTTCCTTCTTTTCTAGTTGCATGGTGTTTGTCTTATTTACTTATTTGTTTATTTTGCCTTATTGTACTAGATAAGACCTCCAGTTTAATGTTGAATAGAGGTGGTGAGAGCAAACATCATTGCCTTGTTTTTGATCTTAGGAAAACCATTCAGTCTTTCACTATTAAAGATGATGTTAACTGTAGATTTTGTTTTTTGTAGGTGCCCTTTAGCAAGTTAAGGACACACCCTTCTATTCCTTTATTGCTGGGAGTTTTGACCCTGCACAAATTGTCAATTTTGTCAAATGCTTTTTCTTCAGATATTAAGGTGATTATACAGTTTTGTTTTTATTGTGTTTTTAATATGGTGAAATACATGGATTTTCAAATATTAAGGTGCTCTTGCATTCCTGGGATAAATCCTGCTTGATCATGATTTATTATTCTTTTTCATGTGGTCCAAACTCAACTCAATAATCTGTTAAATATTTTTGTGCTTATCAAGAATATTGGTTTCAAGGTTTTTGTTTTGTTTTGTCATGTCCTTATCTTTCTTTAAAAAAATCTGGGCAATGTACAACAAAATGAGTTTAGATGTATTCTTTCCTCTTCTATTATCTACAAGAGTTTGGTGTTAACATTTTCTTAAACGTTTGATAGAATTTATCACTGAAGTAAGATAGGCCTGAAATTCCCTGTGTGGAAAGGCTCTTAATGGGGAGTTGAATATTTTAATAGATATATAAATATATGAGTTTTGAAATTATTTTTAACTCAGTTTTGGTAATTTGTCACTTTGAAAAATGTGCCCATTTTACCTAAAGTTCTCAAATTTACTGACATATATTATTATTCATATCCCCTTATTATATTTTAGTGAAGTATAGATCTCTAGTAATGTTTTTCTTTATATCTGTGAGAAATTTATCAATTTTATTGATCTTTTGAAGAAAAATAGACTTTCTCTGAGTTTTGTTTATTTTCAAGTTAGTTTGAGTCCCATTCTTATCTTTTCTATTATTCTCATCTACTTATTTTTGATTTAATTTACACTGTTGTCCTAGATTCTTCATGTAGAAATGCACATAATTTGTGACACCTTTCTTCTTTCTAATACACACATGAGTATTATACATTTCCCTATGAATATTCCTATAATCACTCTTATGGCCCTTGATATGTTGTGTTTTTATTCAGTTCAACATACTTTATGATTTTCCTTGTGATTTTTTTTCTTTTAGCTGTGTCTGGTTGATTTCAAAATATTTGTGTTTTCCCCCATGTATTTCTAATTTATTTCTGTTTTGGTAAAAATAACATTCTCTGTATTATTTAATACTTTTGAATTATTGTAGACCTTTAGTGTTATATTTCTTTTCAGTAAAAGTACTCTGTACACTTCAGAATACATTGCATTCTACCGTTATTGTGTGGAATATTTGTTTCTTAAAATACTCTATACCTCTTCGGATTTTCTCTCTAAATTTTATGTCATTGCTGAGAAAGGTTTTTTTGTTTCTCCAACTGTAATTATGTTTTTTTCTATTATGTTCTTTCATTTTTTTGTGGCACATTACATAAGGTGCATAAAATTTAATATTGCTATATCTTCAAGATAAAAAAGAACAGTTTATTATTATGAAATATCCTTCATTTTTGGTGATTTTCCTTGTTCTGAAGATTATTTTGCTGGATAATAATATAGCCAATCCAGGTTTAGATGATATGAGTTTTTTAAATTCTTCTTTTTAATTTTTCTTTTAAATATTTCAAGTGAGATTTTTGTAGACAGAGTAAAGTCAGGTCTTGCTTTCTTAACATGTTTAGAAAATCTCTGCTTTGTAATGGAGGATTTAGAACATTTACATATAATATATTTATTTACATGGTTTGTCTTAAATTTATCATCTTCTATTTGTGGTTTTTAAAAATTTTTCCCATTTGATTTTCATTTAACTTTCCCCATTTTTTCTGCCCTTGTTTAAATGAATTAAGTGTTTTTAAAGATTCTACTTTATCCTCTTTATTTGACTGTGAGCTGTATTTTGATTTCTTATACATATTTCTGTTTTACAGCTTAAATCTGCATCCTTAACTTACCACAATTTAAATAAGTAATATTATACAACGTCACATATACTCTTAGATTGTTAGAGTAGTATATTTCAAAATCCTCATTCCCATCCTTTATGCTATTTTTGTCACATATTTTACACATACATGTAAATGTATATATGTGTCAATGTAAATGTAATTTATACTATACATATATATAATAAACTCTTTTTACATTAAAATAATATTTTATAACATTGTTGTTATTTTTCATTTAAAAGCAAATGTATTGAAGAAATTTTCAAAATAAATTTGGAAAATATATTTTCTATTTACCTATATATTTACCTTTTATAGTGCTTAGTGTGCTTCATACCTTCATATAAATTCAACATTCCATCTTGTTTTCTGCCTTGAAGTAAGTGATTTAGCATTTCTTACAGTGCAGGACATTGGTGATGATTTTCTCATCATTTTTTCTCTGAAAAAGTCTATTTTACGTTAATTTCTGAAGGATATCTTTGCTGGTTGTAAAATTCTAGATTGACAGATTTTTTTTTTTCTCTTTTAGAACTTTAAAGACATTGTTCCACTCTCTTCTTGCATAGTTTGTGATGAGAGATGTACTGTTGTCTTTTTGTTTCTCTGCATATAATATGACCATTTTTCCCTCTTAAGTTTTTTTTTCTGTTTTTCACTGGTTTTCAGCAATTTGCAATTTGCCTGGGACTATTTTATTTTCTTTAAGAGTTCACTGAACTACTTAAATATGAAGGTTTACAGTTTTCCATAATTTAAAAATATATATGTATTATTAAATTTGTTACTGTCCTTTATTTTCACTAAGGCTCTGTTCCTTTTTTTCTTTTTTTTTTCCATTTTATGCTTTCATTTGGATAGTTCCTATTGCTTTGACTTTAAGGATTATGATCTATATCTTTAACAATACTTAATCTGCTATTAAGTCAAACTAATGAATGTTTTTCACATATTACATTTTTTCTTCCTAGAAATACCATTCTGTTTTTGGGATATCATCTTCCATTTCTGGAAGATTTCTAGAAGAGTTCCTCACTCTTGATGGTTGAAACTTTCTTTGATCCTGTGTACACTCTGGGGAATTTTTCTCTTAAATCTCCCAGTCCTTCTATACCTGGTCTTATGATGCTTCTACTTACAAATGCATAGCTTAGTATTCAGCAACAGACAAAAGGGGACTTCATTCACATTTTGGAGCTGTTCCTCTTCATAGCTCTATTCTTCCGGGTAGTCTGTCTCACAAATTAAAGTGACCTCCACTTCCTTGAATTTAGAGCTTTGTCTCATCAACTCTGCCAAGCAGCCATGCTCTGTTTGGAACCCTAAGCCTGCACTGAGATCTGGAAAATGTGTTCAGGTAGAAAGTCAATTGGACTCACATAATTTATTTTTTTCTCTAAATAATCACAGTGATGTCATGCCTATTTTCCAGTTTTTCTTAAAATTATTTACATTAAAAGGGTAATTCAAGTTCCAGTAACTCCATTATGGCCATAAGCAGAATTCTCTGACATACCATATTTCATTAACTTGTTCATTTATTACACTCTGATTTTCTTCAAACTCCATAGAGGAGAGATTTTTGTCATCTTTTTATCTTCACCATCTGTCCACTGCCTCAAGATTATCTGGCACACAAGGACTAAATAAATGTTGTTGAATTAATGCTTGTGAATATATATGAAGGAACTGGTTGGTATACAAAGTAGTCAATGTGAATGTCATTGAAATAATATATAGTAATAATTTAGCACCCAAAGAGAAGTGCTGGCATCTCCTTTCCTTTCCCAACCATTACTAATTTTCCCAAATAAATTATAGTATCACATGCTTAGCTTGAGGTAGTTGGTGTCTGTAGGAAAGAGCAAACTACACATTTGAAATTTTATGATTTCATAAGAGTAGTAGAGGATATAAACTCAAAGTAACCTCAGGGTGGATCTACATAGATAAAATATTTATCTAGAAAATCCAAATAAACTGCTTAGACCCAGACTCAATAATGGACTAATCTGAACTCTAAATATAGGTGTCATAAAGTAATAAATGTGATTCCCTGGGTTGCACACAATGTTTGTCTTTACTTATGCTCCATTTGTAGAATCCCCAGCCTCACCGGACATCCCATTCTAAGTTGGCCGTGTTTTGCTCTGGAAATTCAACTCATACATCTAACTTTTTTAAAGTGCCCATAGCCCCAGGCCTAGATTGTAAGATACTATGTTGCTTCATCTACCTATTAACTTCAACACTCTTCAAGGTGTTGGCTGAATAGATTTAATTACATTTACCATCAAAATCTAAGGACTCAGGTCTTCCATTTCTGGCTATTACAAAATGGCAGGGACAGAATTTACCCTCCTACCTTAAATACCCATAAAATCAGACAAAACATACAAAACAACAGTTTTCAGACACTGGATTAGAGGCAGTTCACAACAGTGACACCTAAGAGAAGGGAAACAAGTGAAATGGAAGATGGTCTCACTTATTGTCTGGTGAGAATTTCCAAGATACAATGGAGGGAAGAACCCAAACAGAAATAAGCAGTGCTGCTGAGGTGAGGAGACAGAGTTCAAAGTTCTGGAAGGATAATGGCTAGACTTTTGGGGGGCAAAACATGGCAAAGAAAGAAGCTGCATAAGGAGAGAGTTCTGGAGGTACATAGAAGCATCCCTTTAAGTCTTTGGCTTACAATGTGTCAGTTTGTGTTGTCAGGAAAATACCTGAGGCCAGAAAAAGAACCAACAGAAAGGAGGAGGTGGAGATTTTTAAGGACAAAAAATAGATCGTGTTCCCACCAGTCAGAAGAAAAAGACCTCCTAATCCAGGAGGGATTAGTTCGAGTCCTTGGAAGGGTATTGGTTAATTAGTGGGGCTAGTAAGCCCATGAATAGGGTTCCCCAAACAAGGCATTAAAGCAAGCCCCACAGGAGCAAACTAACTCGAAGAACATAAAACCAGTCCCAGAATAAACCCTAAAAATATTTGAAGAAAATCCAGCAATAGTTAAAACATTGATGTCTACTTAATTCTACTTAATTCTACTTCAAGAATTTCTGAGTGAATTTGCAATGCCAGAACAAGTAATTTTATTTCTCATTTAACTTCCATAAGAAATCCCACTTGTTTCAAAATTAAGCAATATGCTTTTAAAGGAGTACTTTTCAACTGTGAAATGCATTGAATTTTGGCAGTATTAATTTTACTTTTTTGTGCTGTAGTTATTATCCCAGTTTTTTTTTTAGCAAATTTCAGTAAGTGTCATTCTCAAAATCATTTTCCCCTGTTGCCTTTGAAAACATTGAGGATTCTAAACAGTGTCTAACACAAAAGCTATGTATCCCTGATACACAGTAACTCTGCACTCTTTCATCTACCTGACATTCTAACTGAGCCTCTAATATTCCCTATAAGAGTTAACTTTCTGCACATACTGTACAAGATTACCTAGGACCTCTTACCATATTATAAAAAATTAAATAATAATTGTTCTGAATTCACCTTGAATTTTCAAATGTTTTTATGTATCTTCATAATCTAACATACCAAACTTTCATTAACAATAAAAGTATTTCGTATAAAAATAGTTTCTTCTCTATTTAATCGCATGAATTTTGCTGCCAAATCCTTTATTCCTAGATAAGTGCCTATTTTTGCCAATAGTCAAAAGTTCTACTAAGGATGGAAATTCCATTGATGTCCAAGTCTCACTCTTACAAGTTATGTTCTCACCACCAAATAATAATATCATTCAGTCAACTAATATGGCTATACTATATTTCAACTTTTAAACTGCATTGCTAATCAGAATTTTATAACCGAGTTTGAATTTATACTCTTTCTCTCAATTAGAGAAAAATGACTTACTATCCTTTCTCAGAATATAAGTTGCAGTATAGTAACAATAGCTCATAAGAAGGAATAAAGAAGTCAAGCCTGCAGAAAACTTTTTAACCTATTAGTCTCTTTTGTCCTCTTCCAAAACTCAGAGTATATCAGGCTTGAATGGCCCCATAATTGCATTATAACCTTTATTTGTCCCTTTTAGTTGTTCCAATTTTTCCTTTAGAGAGGCATGAATCCTCCATTTTTTAAGAGTATTTCTAAATTATAAAGCTCAATTACCTGGTTTGTCAAAAAACGATGCAGAATGCATTGGTGCTATTATAAATCCTGCTATACCAAAGGATAAGACAGGGCCTGTATTAGCCCCGGTTCTCCAGAGAAATAGAACCAATAAGGGATATATCTCTGTCTATGTCTATGTCTGTATCTATATCTACATTGAGCTTTGAAATTGTGTAGAAATATTCTGACTTATAAGAAAACATGAATGTATTTATAGAGGTAAGTTTTCAAATAATCCTTTTGTTTCTGTCTTAGAATAGAATATTTTTTCTTGTTTTTTCTTTTCTTTGTCTTTTATTTTAGTGTGGTTGATTGAAATGTGCTGTCTCAAGAAGACTTGTTATTATTCTTTTTGTATCTTTTCCTCCACTAGACTAAAAGCTTCTGGCTGGTGAAGCCACACCACAGAACATTCCTGGCTCATCAGTTGTTTAGGTATTCTAATGGAATGAATTCTCTAGATAAGTTGGATAACAAAATACTTAAATGGACAGAATAAGCAAAATAATTTAACAAGCAGAATAAACCAGGCTAGAGAAATCTGAGGGTCAGTATAGGATACTTTACTATGTGAAGCATCCTTCTTCAAATAGTGTTCTCCAAAGATCTAATATCCTAAAAATATAAATAACTGTCCAGTTAATAAAGATTTCCTGGTCAAAACTTAGAATTGAATAACATTTTCTAAATTTCTTTGACATATTACTGCAAATACTTATAATGTACTTTTAAATTTCCAAAAAGTAAGATAGGGTATTAAAAGGTCTTCAAAATTATTTACTGCTGGGCTGTTTACCATCCAGAGTATGCTAATATTCTACAAAACACAGTTTAAGATAGGTAGAATAAAGGTAAAACTCATAAGGCACGTTTTTTGTACCAGAGGACTAGATTCTACTAGCTCTAAGAGCTTCAACAACCATTTTTCTCATTAAATCACTTCACACTCTTCCCCATCAAAACACACACACACACACACACACACACACACACACACACACACACACACGCTTCACTATTTCAGCGGAAGCCAACATTGACATGCTTCAGGAAATCATTCTGCCTGGTGGCATATGCTTCAGCACTCATTAATTCCTAACTTCCCAATGTTAATTATTATTTTATTACTCCTTTTAATTACAATATATTTTAAACTTGGCGGCTGGAATATGGTTTATATTTGTAATAGCTTAAAACTTTGCACCTAGCGGATTCTCATTAAAGTCTCAATAATACAAAGAACAGTAGCAAAATGGGTACACATTTTTATTTTTTAAGAGAGACACAGGATATGAAGGAAATAATATTTGCCATAAGAAGCGTGACTTAATATAAGATTTATAACACAAAGTTATGTGACCTGAAGTAGCATATTTAAATCCATACAGCATGAGTTGTATGTTCCATCTATAAACAGAGAATGTTAGGTTAAGATTATGGAGTTGAAAGGGATTTGGAAATCTTATCCTCCCTGGTCTAATGCTTTGTTTCCCACTCCACTCCCACGCCAGCCCCATATAAAAACAATTTTCCTGGCAAGCATCCACCTAAAACTATAAGAGATGGAAATTACTAAATCCATAGGAGCCCAAAACTTTAATGCCTAGATGATCTTGAAGTCTACTTTCACTTCTGAAATTTCATAATTTCTTAATTTGGTTGTGTGGCTAGATTATCATACTTTGAAAGATGAGAAAATTAAAACCAATATCAAATTCAGTTAATGAAGAAAGATCTTTGACCTAAATGTGAAAGCTAAAATAATATAAGCATCATAAAAATGCATTCATAAGAACCTCATCTTGTCAGCAAGTGCTGACCACAAAATGCTCGAAGATCAAGATAATTATATATCTTTTTCTTAAACAAATAAAGGATTTTTCTTGAACAATAAGACTCTGAGGAAAAAATGAAGAGCTCACTGTTGATGCCATAACTTGGTGGAAAATGTTTCAATTAATTCTTTCCCACACCTGACTTCTTATAACAATAGCAGAGGGGCAATAGAGAAGACCAAACTCTATACACAGTATTGGAGTCTTGATTAAGCATCTTGTTAATTCCAATGATGCACATAGACCTGATTCAACACTTGGGTTTTTCTAAAACATGGATAGAAGCAATCATACCATAGTCTAAGATCAACTAATGGCCTGTCCATAATGGGTGTTATCTCTTAAAGTGGTTTACATGGATGCTACATATTGGGGTGCATTTGAAGAATTTTTGAAAAATACATCATTATATCTGAATCTTAGAAAATGCACCCACATAGGCAGCCATTTGAAAAATATGAGGGAAAGAGAGATTAGGGAAATTGACAGTAGGATAGCAGAGGCAGGGCAAATGTTTAACACAATTTGCAAAATTTGAAACAGGATAGCCCAGTCGATAAAGATTTAAACCAGAGTGGTAACGGCAGTGGTCAGGAAGACATTCCGCTCAAACCCTAGCAGAATTCACACTCTAGCCACCATCTCTCTCTTTGAAGTAACTGTGTGCTCACACTGCTCTCAAAGCTGAGTGGTTTAGGCTGCACATGGCTAATTAGGTTCTGCAACAATTTCCCTCAGTATATTCAGTTTGCAATTCTAAATTCTCATTATCGCATGTGCCCAGCCCCCGCATCATAGATGCTTTAATATGGGCATGGCAGAAAGCCACAATTTTAAAGGTTAAGGCTCTGCCTACATTACCCCCACTGGAGTTTGGCTGCTAAGAGGCAATAGAAATCTGCTTAACTCGCAATTGCTTATGTTTAATTGTATGAGCAAATCCATTTCTTGAAGTATGTGTCTTGAGTGCCAGCAAGATTCACGTATGCTTGATGGAAACATTTAGTCTCGGAATATCCCATGCTAACACTTTAAAAGTTAAGACTCATTTTATGTAGCATAATTTGGTGTGGTGAAGAATATCAAATGAAGAGGCTAATTTAACAGGATAACATTGGGAATGTAATGGGCCCACATTCTTTCAGTAGATGAGAGGAAGCTTATAAAATTATATTTCTAACAAAACAAATACCATGTTTCATTCCTGCTGTTATCAACCTCCCGTCAGCTTATTTTGTCTTTTTTCCTTCCCTTACCCAGGGCAATCTGGGAGATTTCAAAACAAAAAGAAATCAGGCTCAAAATAGTTAGGCAGTCCCGAGGTTCCTTGAAATATGATGATTAAATAAAATAAGAGAGCCATAGCTCCAGGATCTAAGTGACATGATTAACAGTCCATAGAGAAAGGAGTATGCTAATAGAGTCTTCAGGACATGTTTTTTGTTTGTTTACAATCTCACAGCACCTATGACTTCATTTCTCACATAATAGAGGGTTTTTTTCAGTGGAAAAACTAGAATGCAAGCTATGGTTCTGTCCTGCCTTCAATAAGATTGACCTTTGGGAGATTTGTTACTAAAGAATCAAGCTGAATAGTGTAACCACGGGCCCATTTAGAGCCAGTTCAAACAGACTCCATCTCTTATCAACAGAGTGATTAACAAATAGTCTTTCAGAAAATTTGTGAAGTCATGTAGCCAGGGCATGCACAGAACAAGAAATCTTCACGTGAAATGACCACGGAACCAAAGATTCACCTCCCCATGGAACCAAAGCACCAGGACATGACCAGAAATTCAAAGTCAGACACTTATCAGAAGTGAGGAGTCTGTCATTTAGGAAGATGTGGTGTTAAAATTCCTTTCCCACTTCATCATAAAAGTTTAGAAAAAAAGTATTCTTAAATTATTTCTGATAAAATCTGTTTTAAAACTCATTTATCAGGTAAAAAATAGGAAGCTATAAATATTAAGCTATAAATGTGTATGATCCACTAATTAAAAGAACAGTGGAAGAGAAATAAACATCTTCAGCATGATGAAACAGACCAGCATTTTATATCCTCTTGTCCCTTGTAGTCAAAATATTTGAGTAATTAATCATTTCATTCCAGAAATAGTTTAAGGACACCTTGTTTCTAAGTGGACTAGGGCCAGTTTATTCATCCAGAAATTGTGGAGAGTAGATTTGCCAAAAATCTGACTCCTGGGAATATGAGTATCTGTTATATAATAAAGAATTTGTCTAGTCTTGATCCAAGGTTTCTGAGGCAGTTTCTAAACCCTTGGAATCTCCCAAGTGATGAGAGCATCTTTGTTATTCATGGTGAAAAGAATCTATGCTAATGAAGGGATTCCTGGTGGGCCCTTAGATAGTTTCAAGGATGGGGGCTGACCATGTCATCAGAAAGACTGACCAGGTTGGGGTTTTGAGCCACTTGATATCAGTCTGACCTCCAGGGAGGGGAGGGGGGTGGAGATGAGTTAATCAGGTGGACAATGATTCAGTCATGTCTATGTAATAAAACCCCAATAAAAGCTCTAGACATCTAAGTTTGGTTGAGCATCCTAGTCGGAGGGTGACATGTCCTGAGGACATGAATGCTTTGCATTTAGGACCCTTCCAGATTTTACCCTGTGCATCCTTCATTTGACTGATCCTGACTTGTATCTTTATAATGAAATTGTAAGTATAATGCTTTCCTAAATTCTTTGAGTTGTTCTAGTGAGTTATTGAACCTGAGGGGGTAATGGGAACCCCCAAATTGCACCAGTTGATCAGATGCATGAGTGGCTTTGAAACCCCTGGAACATGTGACTAGTGTCTGAAGTGAAGGGAGTTTTGAGGAGGACGTTGCCCTTAACCTGTAGAGTCTGTCCTAACTCTGGATAATTGACATCTGTACTACTTTACAATGCCCTACTGCTGCCAAGGAGGAAACTGTCTGAAATGTATTGAAGGGCCATATCCAGCCAGCATCAGCATATGATGGGGCAGAGCAGGAAACGAAGCCCTCTAGTGCTATTCCTATTGACAGTGGGAACTTGAGAACCCCAACACAAATAGCACAGGAGATGGCTTTATAAACGTGACTTCCTTATTCTGCAACCTTCAGCAAGCTCCAGATGCCTTTATTCAAATGGCACATGTCACATTGAAAATATATTTAGCTGCACCGTGCTGTAATGCAGACAAGTTTATCGCACTGCCAGTTGGTGAGAATTAGCTCAGGTATGTGGAGTCTTTAAGAGGTTGCAGGTAGTCTAGGCCAGTACTCAATCCTCGATGAACAAAATCAGGGCCAATTAGAAGTACTCCACGGAGAAAGAGTACATTTAGGAATGCTTAGATTATAAAAAGTTTTCCCATTTCTTCCTAGACCTCACACCTGAGATTATGTAGGAGAAAGGAGGCTCTATAATTATTCAGACACCCTGAACACACTTCACTCCTTTTGTTGTCTATAGAAGGGACAAAATGACCTAGAATTCTCCATAATAAATCAGGTTGTTTTAACTAAAGTAAAAACACCAACAGGTAAGATATACATCAGCATCTCTGAGGAAGTGATGCTTGAACTGAAATATGAAGGATAAGAGGGAAGTGCATTCTAATCAGAGGGAATATCATGTGCAAAGGCATTGGGACAGATGGGAGCAGATCATCCAGAAGGTGTAGGCTGTGTTAAGGATATCTGACTTCATCCTTTGAACCACAGTAAACCACAAAAGTGTTTGACATAAGGAGATGACTTGATCAGATTTGTGTTTTGAGACGTTCACTCTTGATACTGTGTGGAGAATGGCAATAAGGGGCAACTTAGTTGAGGGAAGATAAAGTTGCCATAAAAGTTCTGTCCAAGACAGGCCCTTTATCCCAGAGCAATTACTAACAGTGAACCTGTAGCAGAAGTTCAGAAGTCAGAATTTTCTTGTGTGCCCCGTGACCACCAACTTCCAGTTGTCAGTCTCTGCATCTCCCTGCCTTGAGCTTTTTTCTGAAAACACTGAAGACTGTTTTACCCCACAAGTATGCGGGTCTAGAAGCACTTAGAAATAACACCTCTTGATAGCAACCCTCAAACAATGACTGGTAGACATTAATAAGCTAATACTCAAGCAATTATATAATTCCAAAAACATATTTTGCATTGTTTCCCAGTGTGATTAAGCTTCAGTCACCAGAGGTAACTAGCTTAGTGTTGTCTTCTCTTCCTTGCACCAATTTTACATGCCCCTATTCATGCTTCCTGCACTTCCAAAGTTAACTAGTTAAAATTGAATCCTTACTTCAGGGTCTGCATCTTAAGGAATCCAAACTCAAAGAGTTGGAACCCAAAGTGGTCTTAGAAAGTGATTCCTAAAATAAGTTTCTGGAACTGGATCATTAGGCAGACAGATGAGAACAGGGACCCTGTTGTAAGTAGATTGGTGCTATGGACTGTGTGTGACCACATCAGATGCACATGTTGAAGTCTAATCCCCAGTGTAATGGTATTTGGGGGTGGAGCCTTTGGAAAGTAATTAGGTCCTAAGGGTGATACCCTGATGAATGGGGTCAGTGACGTTATAAGAAGAGACATGATGGAGATGATCTGTCTCTCAGCCGTGTGAGGACACAGCAAGAAGTTGGCTGTCTACAAGCCAGGAAACAAGCCTCACCAGACACCAGATCTGCTGGCACCTTGATCTTGGACTTCCTAGCCTTCAGAATTATGAAAAATAAGTGTTAGTTACTTAAGCCACCCAGTCTATGGTAGTTTTGTTATAGTAGCCCAACCTCACTAAGACAAGTGGTAATTATCCCTGGCCTGCTATGGCATCACAGTTACTAAGAATCTTACCTGTGAGATAAGACCTACAATGTAGGAAAAGCCAAGGGGAAGTCCCTATAACTGTGACCCCACAAACCCTGGATATGGTAAGTCAGAAGCCATAATAGAATGATTAGTCTTACTTTAAAAAACTTAAAGAATATAGGGGTGGTGTTCACCTTTATATCCCTGTTTAATTCACTAATCTGGCCCTTTCAAAAACTGGCTGAATCGTGGTCTTCCAGGGGAGAAAACCATAAACTTCAGTGACAGCCCCAATTGTAGCTGCTGTTCTGGGTATCGTTAATGTACAATAACAGATCTATAATGTAGATAATAGTAGACAATGTCAATTTATGACAGAAATTGGTGAGAACACACTCACCAGATCAATAGGTTCATAGCAAGCATCAGAAACTATTGATCTGACAAATGTGGCCTTTTCAATTTCCATTATGAAGAAGAATCTGAATCAATCCACATGAAAGGGACAGTGGGATACATTTATAGGACAAACAGTAAGATTTATTCATAGCCTTGAGCTGTACAATACTTGTTTTCTTTGTCACAAAGAACTTATTATTTGGACATTCTATGGAATACTAAACTGTCCCACTACATTGTTAATCAATGGGGATCAAGAAGTAGATCATCCTCTAGACGCTGTAGTAAGGCACATGTGCATCAAAGGATGGCAGATAAAACCTTACAAGCTTCAGGGGCCTGCCAAATGGGTGAAATTTGGGGGAATCCTTTAGAGTGGAGTATTCTGAGATACCTTTCCAAGATAAAAAATGCATATTCCATCTCACACTTTATCACTAAAAAAAAAAGCAAATGCTTTATAGATCTTTTCATGTTATGAAGGCAGCATATCATTAGGAATAATATTCCAGCTAATTTATTAGTTAATTCAGCAGACTGCCAATTTTGATGAGGGGCCAGAGCAAGAAAGTCTACTGCAGCAGAAGTTAAGCAGTACAGCTGTTTGTGTTGTATGACCCAAGTGGTCCCATGTGGCTAGAGGCATTTGTAGTAAATGTAGATATGTTGACTCTGTGGAATATTTAGGAAGACTTTAGAGAGTTGCCATGAAGATTCTAGAGCAACAGCATGTAGCCTGAAGAAGGGAACTGTTTAGAATTTGAAAAGCTTGCTCTTGGCAAGCTCCTAGGCCTTAGCATTGCTTAACTGAGGGAATCAAATTCCTTTGTGTTCAGAGCTGTCCGTCATGAACTGGCTATCGTTAGGCCCACTAGCAAATATCCATCATATGATGGGGATAATACATTCAGGAGAAGAGCCAAGCAAGACTACGGGGCACATGTCCTTTATATAAATATGTGGCCCAGCTCATGATGTGCTGATGACAGCTAAAAATATTACCACATTTTGTACCCATTTAGAAGTGACCTGGAGAAATTGTTCAGTGAAATCCTCACAGCGGGCAGAGTTTTGAGTGATCATCAGGTAGGTGTGAAAGGAGAAACAGCCTCATGTAAGAACATGTGTGTTTTCCTGAGCACTGAGAAATGATTGGTTGAGGTCCTAGAAAGAATAAAATTGAATGATTGGCAACAAAGATATCTGGAGATTTATCTGTGGAAGTGGTTATGAAGTGTGAGGATCTTTTTCGTGTTAGTGCCACTAAATTCTGAACAACAAGGTGGCCAGGATAATTCTTTCAGCAAAGGTCAGCCAGTCTTTACTCTTGGCCACACCAGTGTTTGCACTGTGGACGGCACAGCCATGGTTGCAGAGATGAAGGCTATGCATGAGCCTAACTTCTGAGAGTGAGATGGCTCACTCTCATCAGGCCCATCTAGTTAATGCCAAGGAATGTTTGACCTTCAATAACAAAGATCAACACTAAACTCTACATATGGTGCCACCTCTCAAGAAAATCACCCAACCAAATAGTACAGTTGATTTCATTGAATCCTTCCATCTTGGAGGAGAGCAATGACTCTTTGCAGTTTCAGCCAGGCCCACTCTCCCAGGGATCAGAGAGCGATTTACCATGATGGAGCATCAGACAACAGTGGAAAGGCATCCACTTCACAGAAAAGGATATGTGACCATGGGCACGTTATCGTAGTATTCACTGATCCTGCTATATACTCCATACGCCAGGAGTGGCTGTCCTGACAGATTGTTGGAACTATCTTTCAAGGGCACATTTGAGGTATATTCTTGGAAATGACCGCCTGCAGGGTTGAAATGCTATAGGGTAGTATATTCTGAACAATGGACATTATTCTATGCTGCATACTGATGTGTATTCATTTGCTCCTTAGGGTAGTAACCAAGAGGTGAAAAATGAAATGGCTCTTCACAACTTCGTTCTCAATGATCCACTCAAGAATGTGCTTTCCACCCCCACGAATTTAGGCTGTTAGAGTAGAGGTCCTTGTTCCCAAGGGAGGCACACACTTACCTTCAGATAAGTAAGAGTTCCACTAAATATTAAGTTACAACTTTTGGTTGGTTATTTGGGGCTTATCATGCCAGCACATTAGCAGGCAAAGAAAGGAGGAAATATGTTGGCAAGGATAATTTACTCTTATTATCATTAAGTCTTGAGATTGCTACTAAACAATAAGGCAGGGGAAAATATATCTGGAACCCAGCTGATTCACTGTGGCATTGCTTGGTGCTGTCATATTCAGTAGTAACTGTAAATGGACAGTTGCAGTGATCATGGTCTGACAAGGTTCAGAACCTCAGATATAAACCTGAGGTGAAGGAATACTAGAATGGATCGTAACAGAAGGAGACAATGAATACCAGCTGCGTTCTTGAGACCAACTTCCAGTTGTAAGGCTCTCATTTTATTATATTTTTTAAATACTGTAAATAAGCAGTGACAGAATGGAGTGAGTTTTACATGGGGAGCAAATGAATCTGAGCAGTATGAAGGGTGACTGCAGCGGTCACTGAGAGATCCCTCCATGTATCCCTTAGACCTTGCCATTGTGGTGTAATCAAACTTATTTCTAATTGTCAATATCTGCATCTCAGTGCCTGAGAGTTCTTTTGGAACCATGGAAGTCAATTCTCCTCCACATGCCAGAAGTACCAAGAAATAAACATCCTTCCAGAACAGCCTTTAAGCAATGACTTGCAGGAGTTGGTGTATAAATGTCTCTTCAAGTGAGACAATTGTGTGCTGAGTGTTTTATACCATTTCACAGCACTTCCCAACAGGATAGGTTCTGTTTGCTCTCTGTGATATCTAGTTTAGTAATTCACCCCTATTGGCTGTCTTCGTTTCAATGGATAACTTCCCTACTTTTCAGCTGGTGTTCACTACATCTTCCAAATAAACTATTTGCCCTGATTTTTTTTGTTTGTTTGTTTCTAAATCTGCTTCTTGGAAACCTAAATAAAGATCATGCTTTTCACATGGATACATGGCAGATCCAGTCCATTAGGAAACCCAGGAGGAAGATAAGGATGATAGAGGAAAATCCTCAATTTTGCTTTGTACAAAGAGTTTTTTACTTTCAGATACTGAAGAATAGTCATATACATATATGTATATACATATAAATGTATATATATAATATATTCTTATATATTCTGAGAACATATCTATATTCAGAATATATCAGTATATCAGAATAGATATATTTTGAAAGAGAGAGAGAGATCGTAAGTGCCTGGAATACAGATGAAGTTCTGGACTGGTGATACACATTTGTGAGTCATAGACATAAATATGGTAACAGAAGATTTGAATGACGTCTTCTAGAGGGAAAGTATGCAGTGGCAAAAGGAGGCGATCTAGAACTGACTTGACATTGAAATAGTTGTGTAGAGGAGGACGGAACTACAAGCTAGACATAGAGTAAGTAGAATGTAAGAAGAAAAATCAAGTGTTGACGGGAAAAGAGTGTTTTAAGAAGTGTGAAACATTTTTAAATGCTGCTGAGATATCTAGTAAAATAAGGGCTGGAAGACAACAATTGATGTTTCAAAATATTGAGATTACAAGTAATCTTCGAAAGAGCAGTTTCAGGGGAGGGCAGGAACTGGAATTCAAGTTGGAGTGCGTTGGCAAGTGATTGATAGTCCCAGAGAAGGAAACTGAATATTGACAACTCCTCCAGGAAGTTGGTCTGTAAATGGAAAAGAGAGCCAGGGAAGTTGATTTTGAAGAGGATTGAGAGTGAGTGAATTTTTTTTTTCAAATGTATAGTCTAGACATATTCTTCTGCCAGCCTTATTTCTTTAAAATTTATTACTAATCTCTATTGTTATCACTTCCATCTTCCCAGGCACCTTGAGATGACATATCAATTTTGATTTACCTTCATTCTTTAGTCCCATATGGAGTGAATTTTCAACTCTTGGTAATTTTACACATATATTTTTTTCTTGAATATATGTTTCTCTCTTCTCCTGTCACCTTTACTTAATTGACTCTTAATAGGATGCTTCATCATCATTCTCCTTCATCATTACTGCTTCCAGAGTATAAATACTGAACTACAGACATGATTATCAGTCCAATAAAAGCTTTCAAAGATTATGCAAATTATTTAAATGGTATTTAATGACTCCAACCCAATTCACGCATTCTCATATTATCCTCTCTCATAGGTGCTATTCAATTTGGCATTTCTACACCTTTCCTTACATCGTAATCCTCATGTAGTACCCTCCTTTCATTATCCATATATAGAGATTCAGGCTTTGTGGGTACTGAAGCTTATATAAATTGAGGCCCATTTTTATAAAAAAATACTACAAAGTTGGAAATATAAAATTAGTTACGAATGTAGATGTTTATTTAGGATAAGGCACAAAAGAGCAACATATTAGGAATTTGAAAAGCGGACAAACAGAATTAAAAAATTCCAGAATGGTAACATAATAATTTTCATGAATGAATTGCTTCCATATAATATCTTTTATATTTGCTTTTCTTGGACATATACTCATTGATCATCTCTTCACATAACAATGATTTTGTAATACTATTTTCTTTGGAGAGATTACAATGTTAAGTTAATCTTTCCTTTAGCGTGACCGAAAGAAGTTTTTTTATTAGTAAAAGTTGAGTTGCATAGTTTACCATGCGATACCACAAATTGATGTATTTTTATTTATAGTGCTACTGAAAGTTTGATTCTTCAAACAGAGGAGTTCTAAAAACCTTTGCGTGAACCTCATAAAACCAAGGAAAAAAACCCAGTTTGGCTTTTTTACCATTGTATATAACACATTATCAACACATTTCTACATCAGTTGAGTTACTAATAAATTTACACAGAAGTGACTGTGAACCGCACAATTATATCATTAAATCCCAAATAAATGTACTTCCAAATCAATTTTCCTCTAACCAGATTACAGAAATCTTCTTGTTCATTCTGACACTACGTGAAACAAAAAGAATTGTGAGAAAGGAAATCAGAGTGAGGGAAGAAAACAGCCTTCCCAGGAGTTCAAAATTGCATTACAGAAAGAGTTTACCATGTGAACACACTGTTTTGCAAAACCCTCTCCACCCGGGGCTTTTGAGGATTCAGTGCAAGGAAGAGGACTGATACCTAAGCTGAAGCTTCATTCATTTCATAGTAAACCTGGCTCTCATAGGACACATATGTGCTACAAACGCATGACCTGAATTCTACAGCACTTGCAAGTTACACTTGAACTATCACCTTGTCTTTGCGGAAGACATAATCTCTCTCTGCCCTGAACTACCATAGCAATTTATTTCTACTTCTCTTTCTTTATGATATTCCTCTCTCCTTGCCTCATCTTACCTCATCTCCCCTCCTCTTTTCTCTTCTCTTTACTTTTCTCCTTCTCTATGCATATAGCATGGTTACAGGATTGGCTAGGATTAGGAATATACACACACACACTATATCGACTATGAGACCACGGCCTCTGTTTAACAGGTTTATTTTAATTGTACACACAATGGACACAAGATTTAATAACAACTTGAATGGCTATCCAGTGAAATATTTACTACAGGATTGAATAAATAAAAATACTAAATTTTAGCGTGATGAAAAACGTCCAAAAAACCAAAGAAGTAATTTCAAAGATACATAGTAAACAAATTCATCAATACCAGGAATGAAAACACCCTGGTTTGCCTAAAGAAGAAAAACCCATAGAATGACTGAGGCATGGGGTTAACACAGTGAGCAATTCTTTAGCTTTTCTATGGTTTTAAATCACAAATCCTGAGTTCAGTATCCACTTGAAAATGAAGCAAGCAGGTGAGGTATTTCTACCCTAAACAAACAGGCCACAGCTCCAGCAAGTATATGTCCATTTGGAAATATATACCCTGAACTGTCTAAATATAATGAAAAACCTTGTATCAGTTAAGACAGGCTAAGTTATGCTACAGTAACAACTGACACGAAAAATCCCAGTCACTTATAACAACAAAAGTTTATTTCTCTTTAACACTATGCATCTATCTTGGGTGGCTTGTGGCTTTGTTTCATGTCACAGTCACTCTGGGACCCAGGTTGATAGAGCAGCTGCTACCCAGTACATTGCTGTTCATTGTGATAGATGGGAAAGAGACATGCCAGCTCTTGAACTTCTGCCTCAAAGTGACACGTCTTTTCTGCCTATATTTCATCAGTCAAAGCAAGTCTCAAGGCCACTATAAAGTTCAACAGGGCATCACCCTCTCAAATGAAGAGGCACTGCAGGGACAGAACCCGGAATGTTTGGTAAAGACTAATATAATCTACAATATTAATGAACTACATTTTATCCATGTCCTATTTTTGCCATGACCCTTGATTCCTCTTTCAAAATTATGTGCTTAGAAAAATCCAAGCACTTTTCTATTTAGAAAAAAAATCCATTAAGATTCCAGTAGATTGATCCCCACAGAAAGGTCAACAGTATTTGAGTGGCAATTTAAGGCTTTCAAAACACTTTCAAATAAATATCTCATTTATTCTTCCTAAGTACTCTATGAAAATCTGAGCTCATGAACTTTGATCTTAAATTCACCTGTTCTTTAGATTAACTCATACCGTTCTTATTTCCAAATGAAAAAAAAATTGCATGCCTATGTATTTTATGTCCTTTATGTCTGTTATGATTTGAATTAGATCACAGTAAACTGGGCTTATTTTGAGGATTAGTGAATTCATCTGGATTTCCTTTGTTGTCTCTCTTGTATTCTTTTCACACCGACTTTTTGTGTGTGTGTGTGGGGAAGACCAGCCCTGAGCTAACATCTGTTGCCAATCCTCCCCTTTTTGCTGAGGAAGACTGACCCTGGGCTAACATCCGTGCCCATCTTCCTCCACTTTATATGGGACGCCGCCACGGCATGGCTGACAGGCAGTGCAACGGCGGGCGCCCGGGATCCGAACTCGCGAACCCCGGGCTGCCAAGCGCAGACTAAACCGCTGCGCCACCGGGCGGCCCCTCACACTGACTTTTGCTCTTGTTATAATCCATTGTTATTAGCAAACCCTACAGGTAACCTTTCCTGCTGCTCTCTTAATTTTCTTTAAGCAGGTCATTACTACCTGATAATTATCCTGCTTTCTTAAATAATTCTAAATCTCACTTCCTAAAGTCATTCTCTTCATATACTTTATATAGGAAAGTTAGATACGTATAATTATGGGTTGTTAAAGCTCAAAGAAATCCTCGAGTTCATGGAACTCTTTTAAGAGAAGATAAAATGGGCCCAGAGATAGAGTGATTTGCTTGAAGTGTCAAAGCTACTGAGGGTTAATAGCTCTATAACTCAGGTCTTTGAATTTCTGATAGTGCTCTCTTCGGTGTTCTGCCTGCATTTTATTTCGTGAATGAACATGTCATTTGTTTCCTTGAGCTCTAGTGTTTTTGGATATTCTCCATTTGCTGGTCAGATCCACTCTTTATGCTGTTCCAACCCTGCTCTGTGTGTGGAGACCGTCCCCCATCTGGCCTCTGGCTTCTGATTGGGTTCAGCGCACGGGAGGCACCGGTGACAGCTGGACACACAGAGGAATGAGTTCTGCGTGTGAGTTCCTCCAGCCCCGACGTGCCAGGCCACAGCTGGCCCACGGCTGCACTTTTCCAGCATCTATGAGGGAGTCCCTCTGCCCCAGCTGCAGCTACATGTTTTGCTGGGCTCTGGTAATCATTTCTTCCCTTTATCCTACCCATCAAGGGGTGGTAATGACATCCTGTGTTGCTAGTTAGATTTTTAAAGTCTCCATGTCAACTTTTGCTCTTGGTAACAAGTTCCTATTATTAACAACCTTGTTGGTTCCTTCATTCCACCCACATCTTTGTAAACAGTGTCTTCATAAACTCTTTTCATTTTCACTTTTAAGTGTGCATCTATTTCCAGCCAGAATCCTGACTCTCACAAGATGTATTGCTCTGATTTCAGCAAAGGGGCTACAATAAAAGTTATTTTCTGGCTAACAGAAGTTCTTTGTAGAGAAAAAAAAAAGTTCTCATCCTGTCACTTGGTTATGTGTAAGTTGTCACAGGTTGGGTTCTCTAGAAGAAAGCATTACGACACAGTTTGGAGTGTAAGTTATTTATTAAGGATGAATACCTGTGAAAGGAAGGGAGAAGAGGTGGAGTTGGCCAAGGAGGAAGATGAACTATAATGCAGGCCCCAAAGAGCCATGGACAAGCTGCAGGAGCTCTAGAGAGCAAATATGGGCTCTCAGAGCTGTCTGGCATTGGGCTAAAATGGCTGCACCTTTGTAATCACCCTCCTCAGTCAGTGACATCAGCTGCCCTAGAAAGGGCACCATTAGATAGACAAGGGAGCTCTCTGGAACTCAGGCAGGCCCTGAGGAGGTGACATGTGTAGGCTGTCTGCTCACCCTGCCCTCCACACTGGAAAGCATATTATTTCTTAAAGGTTATCTGGGTGGTGTATCTCCCGATCCATCACCAAGTAAGTTAGCTTACTTCTATTTAGATGAATATCATTATGCATATTTATAGAATTGCCAGATAAAATACAAGACACTCAGTGAAATTTGAATTCTAGATAAGCAACAAACAATTTTTACTATAAGTATGTCCCATGCAATATTTGAGACATCCTTGTAAATGACAATGATGTAACTGGGTATTCTGTTTTTTGGATTTTTTTTTCAAAATCAGGCAGCCCTAATGTTAATCATCTTTTATGAGAAGCCGTTTCACACAGTATTTAAACAGTTCAGCCTCTGGAACTGGACTGCACCAATTCAAAGCCTACCTCTTTTATTAAGCAGAAGTTTAACCTTAGGAAAGTTATTTAATCCTCATGTGTTTCAGTTACTTCATCTTTAAAATGGGGAAAATAAGATGTCTCAATTCATAAACTGTTTTGAGGATTAAATGAGTCAACAAAAGTAGAACATTGAAGAGTTAATGACACATAGTAAGTGCTCAATAAACGTTAGCAATTGTGATTATTGTTTTTATTACATTCCCTCTGTTATACTAATGCAATACCATTCAATGCAACCTTGACAGTGTTGTAGAGTCCCTAAATATGATGTAGTCTCTATTTCCAAATGTTATATTCTATTTGGGTAGACACACACCAGTCCAAAATACTATAAAGATCTTACCAATAAGGCTATGAGAAAGTCTTATAGTACAGTGTGGCATGGAATTCATAACAGGGGACTTGAAGAGTAAGACGGTTTACAGAGATTGTGAAATTTAAACTGGACCATGAAGGAAGACTATGATTTTGACTCATGAAGAAGATGGAGAATCAGAAATGCATTTGGAAAGGAGCGACTAAATTTCAGTCTAAAATGGAAGCTAGCTAGCATTCTCTCTGAATTTCCTGAAAGGAAATTCCTTCCTACAGGAAGACAGAGAACATAGAGACATGAAACATTATCAAAAACCAACATGGCTGAACTACCCTTTAAAACATCTGGAAAGAAGTGAGTTAGATCGTAGCATGTAGATTGACTGAAAACAGGTTAGAAGTTACTTCATGCTTCCCTTCTTTTTCCCTATTGTCTTCTCTCTCAGAATGTTTATAAAGATAATTTTTAATTCCTGGTCCATCTGTTCCAACATTTTATTTATGATGAAAATGATAATGCAGTATTTGTTTTTCTTTTGAGATAGTTGTGCTCCTCAAGGGTACTGTTAGTTTGGCCTTGCACCTCATATTCACCAGGGTTATCAATTACTTTGTCAATGTTTCCAGTGTCCCAAGATCACCCACACATTTTGTGATTCATTAGAAGGACTCAAGGGACTTAGCATATGGTTGTACTCATTGCTAACATTTGTTACAGAGACACAGCAGGGATCCACTAGGAAAGAGAAAGAGGCAGAGTCTAGATGAATCCATGTACAAGTTTCCTGTGCTCTCCTCCTCTTATAAAAGGTCATAGAGAGTGCACCCATCCTCCAGCAGCAAAAACGCAGTGAAACTTCGTTTGATGTTTCTGTCCAGGTAATCTGTCTTGAGACTCAGAAATTAGGGTTTTTAGTGGGGGGCTGGCCACATAGGCATTCTTTGTCTAGTAACTACGAAAATTTCAGGCTCTCAAAAGAAAAGCAGGTTTTCACCATAAATTGCATTGTTTGTACAAGTGATATAGGCTCAGGCACACAATCTTATCATTTAGGGAATGTTTCAGAAGTCCAGTTCCCAGAAACCAGCCAAAGGCCAAACTTGTAAAATAGCAGCCTCCAGCCTACCGTGTTAATGTTTTTCCGCACAGTCAGAATCTGAACAAAGGCTAGACCTCATTGCAGCCCTATACCCTGTGATTTCAAGGTGGAGTGAAGGGATCCTGGTATCAGAGTACTCCTCACTACATAAAACAATTCTTCCAATCATAGCTTCATTCATTATGCCCCAAGGGTAAAGCAAAGACACTTCCTAAATGGTTGGAGAAGCCATTTGGGAAGTTAATTAGTTTCCATATTGTTTATCTCAAATCCTGATAAACACAGATCTTCTCTGCTAACCTGATATTATTTTGTGGGGCACTTGGGCCAGAGACAGAACTGTAACAAGTGGGGAGACAGACAGTTCATCCCAACAGACTGGTGAGGGAAGAACCCTACAGGTCTTTTCCCCTAAATTTTTCCTCTTAGAGTAGGTCATATGTCTCCCGTTACCCTCATATAGCAGTTTCAAAGCAGCCACACATCACCCAGGGATTTCTTATCATATTTTCCTTTTCTTGTTGTTTTCCATCTGCAGTTTCTCGAGATTTCTCTTAGGGCTGGGATACAGCAGTCCTGCAGCGTCTGCATCCTAGCAGGAACCAGATAGAACATCATTTTGAAACATCATTTTTTCTCTTATTTAATTTTAAAAATGCATACATCCTCATTTTAACTCTCTTGGAAAATACAGATAAAGGCAAAAGGAAAAAAGGAAATCAAAATTCAGGCACAACTCGATAGTAGAGAAATAACCACTGTCAGCAGCTTGTGGTAGATCTTGTCGGTTAAGTTTTTGTTTTTTTCCTTATGTGCCTTTTGTCTGAAGTGTGACACTTAAGTCAGCCTGCACTTGGTCTTCTGCTAAGTGATGGAACGTGCAGAGACATCTGGTGAATTATATAACAATTCTGAGTTGAAATCTATTTGTCCCTGGGGTGGAGGAACCTTCTGAGGAAGAATATAAACTTGACTCATTTGGGGGATTCAGACACTGTAGTTATATGCAGAAAACTGGTGGGACTATTTAAGAGAAGTCTGTTAGCAGTAGAAAGAATTAACTACTTCAGAAAAAAATAAATTTTAGAGTAAGAGAGAATTAGGTATAAAAGTGTTAACTTGATACCACTGTCTAAATCATAAAGGGTGGTTCTGGGCATTGTATGGAATTGGTCTGCAGGATTTATGTTTCTATTCAGTCTCCATTAACTCATTTCTGAGACCCAGGAAAGGTAGGCGTAGACTGTAATAAATATTTTCTAAAATACTGAATGAGCTGTTTCACTGAACTCTGAAACACGTTACTGTACAGTCAAGATTGCCTGGGAACACTCCAGCAGGAGAGAATGGTTCTTTGATTCTATCTTCCAGATGCCCTCAGTCACAGGCTACCTTAGAGCTTCGCCATCAAGAGGATCAAGAAATCAGTACCAGTAGGACCCTGCTCTCTCTGTGGTGCGGCAGCTCCCATCAGCGGGAAATGCTGTGCCTGGAATAGCAGGCAGAGGTGCCCGGTGTAGAAACCATAGAATGGAGTCCATGTGCACTGGGGATTGCCGCACCCAACAACCCAGCAGCATTATCCACTGACCTGGCTGCCCAGTGATGGCCGTAAACACAAAACTGTTATGCTCAGAATCTATTGGAAAAGACTAAATGGCCCCTTTAAAGAGCAGGAGAAAAGTAGCAAAATTGGGCTGGCATGGACTTGTTTGTGAGTCCAGCCTATGATAGGTGGAGGGCTGATATTGATAACAGGGCAAAATATTTTAAAAGATTACATCGATGGGTTTCCTGGACACATGCTGCCGAGAAAAGTGTGGTACCCTCGTTTTTAGATGAGACATTTGAAATCTAGGAAATTCTGCCCCAGAGCCCTGGTTGAATTGGGACCACAGCTCAGGTCTCCTGATTCTCAGCCCAACAGAAATCCTTTTATAGCATAGTACTTCGCATGGTATGCCTTGCTCAGGTATACCAGAGCAGCAGTGTGCTCATCCATTCTCAAGTGATGTAAAGGATTGTGCCTTTCAATAATCTCAGGCAAGCAATATCATCTCCGCTTGAAGAACTGCTGTTCGTGCACTGACCAGTCGTTTTGCTTAGACTATCTGCAACATATTTCTTTTTCTCTCTCTCTTCTTTCTTTCCTTCCTTCCTTTACTCCTTTCTTCTGTTTTTTCTCTTTTTTCCCCAATTTACAGCAATTTTTAGAGATTATACTATGATTGATTTCAAGCAAACATATATTGCAGTGCTTCAGAATTGAAAGAAATGTAAAAATCTGAGGTAACATCTGAGTAAGTGAAAAATGCATAAAAGAAGCAAAATCGTACCAAAGATGTCCTACTTTTACAGAATCTCTAACTTTACAGAAAGTTTTTATTTTGTACAATTGTACTATTTAATTTAAGAACATAGCCTAGTATAACAATAAATTTCTAAAGAAAGATAAATATTCACAAATGATGTGGAGAGGGGAGGGGAGGGACAAAAAGATGTGGAGAGAGAATGAGAGAGAGTGAGAGTTCAAACCACGTTTTGAGTCCTGAACAAAAGTATCGATGAAAGGAATTTTGAAAAAATTAAAGAACTAGCGCTGAGCAATTTGACAGACAAGCAATGTTTTCTTATCTGTTTGATTTGTGTTATAAATTTATCTAAATTTTTAGATAAAGAAGTTAGAAAAATTATTTGTGAATCAGTTATTTGCAGACAAGAAATACATCTATTTTTTATTGCATATACATTCACCTAATAAGGGTTCTCTTTTACCCCCCCCTTTATTTTTTCCTTTGACCTTCAACTTGTGTACAAAATAGGTTTATAGTCACATCTCTACTTATTAGATATCTGAGTTGAGATCTCTAATAAGATCTACTTTTTAAGAGGACAGTGAAAGTTCCTAAAGTTAGAAGCTTCATATTTTAAGACCGAATAAATTAATGTTCTGCTTTTTAATTTTATAAGATACGTATTATTAAAGACTTAGAGTTATGAATATTTCATATTAAATGAGAAGATAATTTTATCTTCCTGTATTAATTAGTTGGCTAAAAATACATTTGAATCAGGAAAAAACATAGGTACAAGAGGATTTTTGTGAGATATATTTTAGGATATGTCTGTGTATGGAATTTAAAAAAAAATGTTTTTACGAAATTATCTCTAAATTTTCACAAAACATTTGACCAAAAAATAATTTAAAAAATTGAAAATTAAAATTACAAATAAATAAATACAATAAGGAAGGAAGGAAGAGAAAAAAATTGTCATGGTAAGTGAAATTAACATAGTATTGGGAAACAAAGTCGTTTTTTGCTTTTAATTCTTGACAAAATGATTAAATCTTCCCATAGGAAGAGAAACAGAAAGATATGCAGTGAAATCGGAAAAAAGCAGACTCCTGCATTGTTTGGGTGTCTGCAAAGGGAGATTCTGTGGGGACGGTCAATCTGTATGATCACTTTTTCTGGAGCAAATATCAGCACTGAGAACAGAAGGCCTTGCTGTCATCAATGGAGCATTGAAGAGCAGGGGTGGATTCACAGGCAGGTGGTGGCAGAAGCTCAACTCCATTGTGACAAGGACAGTGTTTTGTTCACCTCTTATAACCATTTCCTGTTTAAGGAGATTTAGACTCTCACGTGAGCATTCTTGGCAAAGCGCTACCAAGGGTATTATAATAATTGGATCTGGAGGCGTTTAAGGCAAAGACCGAATGCACACTGACTCAGAATAAGCATAGTCAGAACTTGGCAGTAACAAAGACACCAGAAAAGGCAGAATCAAATGAATAGAGTCTTTCAGAAAGACCAACTCTCTTCCTAGTTGATGCAATGTACTCTTGATTAAATGACTATCTCTAAATTATCATTTACATTAAATATGTATTACTTTTTCATTTCTTTGTGTTGCTCTCTTTTGATGCTTTAATATTAAATTATGGGAAGTTAGTTTAAATATTATGATTCAACTTAAAGTAATGGAAAGGCAAAGGAGAAGCTGAAAAAGGTGTATTAGGCTATTTGATTAGGCAGGAGGAACAATTTAGATTTAAAAAATAGTTCACTAAATTTTGAGGAAGACTGTAAATAATCCTCTTTCCAAGGAAGTCTAAGAATGTATACCTTTTAGTAAGCATGCTGATCTTATTTTATCAACAATAATATCATTTAAATGCATTGTCTTTTATCTTTGGAACATCACTGGATATTAGGAGCTGGCATTATCACCCCCTTCAGAAATCCAGTGCAGTAAATACACATGTGCGACATCCCCTCCTCCCAATCACCAGCTGCAACTTGGGAAAATAAAATGTATTTTAAGTGTAATTCTTTTGAGAACAGAGTATACGAATTTCTTTCAATATTGTCCCCATTGAGACCTCAAATATTACTCGGAGCAGGTAAAACTGATAATGAATATTTTAGTGTATGGTCTCTCTACTTCCTCCATTTCCAATTTAATAACCCCAAGAACACATTCCTTCGCCTGAATTATCCTGGGCATGAGCAGTCAAACATGGTACACTAATATTTTCCCGCTATCATTTTGAAATCGCAATACCAGTAGTCTCTATTTCCTTCATGGGCCACTAAGCTACTGTTTCACCCTCCTTTCAGTTCTCTCAAACACAGAATATTTGATTTTTTAAACAGCCCTATCCCATATTCCCTAATCAATCCACCTGTCCACTCACCTCACTTTCTATCTTCCACATTATCTTACCTAATCTATTCACATATGCTTATGATTCTACATTTGTAAATAAAGCTATACATCTGATTGATCAATATACCTGACTCTGAAAATATAGTCATATGCCATTTTTTGGTTTACAAGTTTCTCTTGCAAGTTCATGTTTATCTGTGCATTGATCTATATGGCTATCTGAACAGAGGCCTCCTTTTTCAGTGTGTGTGTTTTTTTTATTAATGGTTACCTGTGGGTGAATGAATGAAAGAATATAGACATGAGAATGTACATGGAAGTGAAAAAGTTAGAAGGTGCTCATATTTTTACCATTATTTTGTGAATCACGAGTGCACCTAGAGAAACAAGCCAGGCCTGAAGAATGGATTTGATCAGCTGTGTGCAACAGCTGACATCTGTGAGGGCTAGATGTAGGGTCTTCGCTCATAAACTCAAATAAATGCTTGATTGTAATCTTAACTTTTCTTATCGTTAGTATTAAACTTGAATTTGTATTTTGATATCCATGTAGTGAATGTTTCAGTTTCTCTCCCAAGTTTCCTCCCCAACTTTTTGGCAAAAATTGGTAAAGTGACGAGAAACCTTCTGTAATAAAGACTTTGGTCTGTTCTGCTACCAAGAGCGTAGGTGTCTATATGTGTTAATGTATCATTAACAACATCAAAATAAAATTACTTTCTTTGGTTTTCACTTTGTCATTTTACCCCAGCAATTATGTATCTTCTTTTTCCATAGAGAAATCTGAATTCCTGGAACTTGTCTACTCATTTATCATGCATTCTTACTGAACACTGAATCCAGTATTCCCTGGTGCAACTGCTATGGACACATCTTGTGAAAAAGCCAAGAAAATAAATCAAGAAAATAAAAACAATTCCACAAGAATTATACTTAGAACCCAGATTATGTCAACAATATCCTCAAATGCCATCTTTCAGCTGCCCATCATATCACTGGGGGTCTCCAATCAGTGGGCAACTCTCCACACCATATGTGCACCACAACAGAGGCCCAGAGACAAACTGAAGATTAATTCTTGTGAAACAGCAACCAAAGCATGAATCTCATAGCTCTGTTCTTTCCAACTAGGGTCCAATTTATTTGCATTTTGAAACAATTGATATTAAAGTCATTTAAACTAAAGCAGTGGGAATAGGTCCAAGTAAAAGTAAGCTCCTGACTACAAAGCATTAAGTCCTACTGTGTTAAGGAGAAATATAAACATTTGTAAAAATATCCACCTTCACCTAAATTGGAAAAGAGAGTCATATATCCTACCCCCTCAAACAACACTTGTAAAATCAAAATAAATATAGTTACTTTGAGCATCTGTTAACTAAATGTCTGGAATATCTTAACTATGCCCTGGAATTCACTAGCTGTTCATTCCCAACATTAAAGTCCTTCTCTTCTTCTATATGTGTGAGGAGGGAAGGAATATTTAGGTAGGGGCATACTGCGACACTTTTCCAATTATATTGCATTGACTAGCACGCTTCTTCCTTAAGGTCGGCTCTATTTAGAGACAGGAGAACCACAGTTTATAGTTTGTTCCCTGTGCCCCAAAGGAAAAATGTGATACCACTGTGTTATTTGTGTAGACAAGTGGACACCATGCTGAACTAAAGGTAAACTGAACTTTTCATGCTAGCTCTCACCAGAGCTCAGTGTTTCATCCTCGTGATGTGACTTCATATTAGGGGGCTAGATTTTCACATCTCTCCCATCGGGGAAGCATCATCTTATCAAAAACTCAAATATTTTATTCACCAAATATTGTCATGAAATAATCCCATGGGTTCAGATAGCCTTTGCAGTTATTTCATTGGACTGTCATGTTATTTTGCTGGTCAAAGAGAGAAGACTTTTCTGACTTTGGCAGTTTTCTTTGTGACATAAGTGAGCTGCATAGACAACTATCCGCCTGTGAAATGTCAGGCTGATTTAAATACCATAGTAGGTGTTTGGGGGTCGGTGTTTTGAACCCTGTGTCTACAGAAGCTGCATTTTGACTGATCGGGTTACACAGTCAAGCAAGTGGACACAAGCTTTACTAGGAATGTGGATTAGAGGTTGTTCTCTGGGTTCTGATGTTCGAGCAGCCGGGACGAGCATCAAGCATGAAGAAAGGGATATACAATTTGCAGGTCCTATTTCTCTTGATCCCTTGACTTCAGTAATTATTCACTCTACTCTTAAATTAAACAATGGACATTAATACCACCATAAGCCAAGGAAAATATTATTAAATTAATTAATAATATTATTAAATTATTAAATATTATTAATTAAACAGTATGTACACTTCCTGCTCTCAAGGCATTGCAAGATAATTGGAAAGGACAGATATGAACAGAGATGACTTCAGTGTGAGGTGTAAAGTGCTCCAACAGAGACATGTGTGAAGTGTGATAGGAGCAGAAAGGAGGTGAGCTTTTTATTCTTAGTAGGAAGAGGGTGAATCAGTGGCTCTCAGAGATGATGCTACTCGAGCTGACTGTTGAAGGGTTCCCCATTCTGATTCCATGAGTCTCTATAATCAACCACTTCACAATTATATTCCAGTATACACCTACATATGCATATGTATATTAAATATATATACACATTTGTATATGTATATATAATGTTAGCAGGACTCAGGTAAGGCACAATATATTGAAACCTCTTCTTAGCAGCAAATTTTCAGAATCTATAGTAACCAAATGTGGACAACCATCAGAAATGACAACCTGAAAAATATCAACTTTGAAAAAATAGATTTGCAATCTATAATTGGTCTCTTCTAGCAAAATTGAGAAAACAATCTAACACAAAAATGCAGTTTTTTCCACCAAAGGAAGATATGGCTATTCTATTGTTATATGGCTATGAAATTTCCAGGGTGATTCAAGGTGCTATGGTAGGAGGGATTTTTGCTATTAATATGTAGTTGTTACTGGTACCAGATATTCTTAAGTTTACAGCTGAGAGATGTTTCATATGTTCATCCTTCATTTATCTGAGCATCACCCTGTAGCAACCATGGACTTATGGAAAGAACAATAAAGAATCAGAAAACCCAAGAAACCTTGGATATATTATTGTGACCTTTGGGCAGCTGGGTGGTATGCCTGAATCTTAATTTTCTCATCAATTAACTGTGAATAACTTTTGCAAATTAATTGATAGGGTTGTGTTACAGTGCAATGAGATAATGATTATTAATGTAAACTCTAAAATATGCAAGTAGAAGGCACAGTGTAGTGTAGATTGAAGATTGGAAACTCCTCATGGAAATGTGAAAACTGAGAGACCACGTGATTCAAACATGTAGAATCATAGACATTCTGTATAAGTTTAAAAAGATTTATTTTAACATATTTAAAAATACTAGAATAACTTTTATTCTCTGAGAAATATTCAGAAAAATATGTTTTACACATTTTACACATTTTAATTCATCCTGATTACACCATTAAAATAGAGGCATTATCTGTATTTTTGATGAAGATACTGTAGGTCTGAAAGTTTAAATAACTGGTTTAAAGTGTCATAAGGAGTTACAGTGTGAAGATATTTGTAATCCTGTCTCCAGTGTTTTCCAGTTAAGGATAGAGAGGACAAGATCAGAATCACCCAGGAACATTTTTAAATCTTGGGCTTCTAATCTGATACGTTCTTAGAATCTCCAGGGCTGGGGAGTCAGGTGGATTTAGTTTGAAATTTTTCCTCAGTTCTTTGTGATACAGTCACAATCATTCTTCTATGACTCCACTGCTCTTAGAAGGACAGCACTAAAGCATATGGCTTCATTATTACCAAGAAGCAATGCTTTAGAAAGTGATACATCAAAGCCAAAATATTCTTTAATGGATACTTCTTATACGGTTTTACACACTCTGTGTGTTAAATGCAGCAGTCATGCAGAATTTACTTGGTCTTGATTGTGGATTAAAAAACTACAGGAGGACACACACAATAAAATAAAAATCACATAATCTCTCCACATTAAAAATTCTATTGAAAGAAGTGCGAATTGCCAACTACCACAACTCCAATGCCAGCTTCCTGGGGGAAATCACAGAAAATTATTTGATGTGCACTTTTTGGAAGAGTCCTTTAACTCAAGGTTTTATAGATTCAGTAAGGAGATTTATTGAAGATTGACCCTACATTGTAGAAGAAGAACTATGAACCCACCACTATTTCTGAACTTAGGCTCACGTATTTTATTAGCTAGGACAAGATAGGTCGGCTGAGCTAATAAACACAAAAAATCCCATTGACTTAACACAGAAAAGTTTATTGTTCACTGAGAAATCTTGTGCTGCACGTCCAGGCCAGTCTCTAGGCCACTGCCTTCCATGTGTTGGTTCAGATTTCTCATGGCACGGCCATATCAGCACGGCCTACAGGAAAAGAAGGGAAAGCAGCAGGGAAAGAAGTAGAAAGTGCAAACTCCACTTAAATTCTTCCACATGAGTATGACACATGTCACTTCTGTTTGCATTTTTTTGACTAAGAATGATACACAGCCACACTTAACCTCAGGGGAGGTTAGAAGTGGCATCCTTCTGAATACTTTGATGAAGAGAAAAAAGATATTGGTGAATGTCATGATGCTCACATTATATGTTAAGCAAATTTTACACAAAAGAGAGGAGTAACTCTGCTCACTATTCATCAGGTGAAAACAGAACGGTCTCTAGCATGTTGGATTCTGAATTCTACCATTCACGCATTGCCCAGGAGCGGCCGTTTCTTTTCTGCATCTTACTTTGTTTCTTCCTTTATTCCAGCAGATCTCTTTTTCATTTTCAATACTGTGTCACAAATTCTTAGTCTTCAGTTAGGTACTTGACACTTAAGAACCATATCAAAATTGTATTACAGTGGGAATGTTCAGTGGTGTGTTCGAGTCGGCTTTTTCTGGCTCCTGAAAATTGAGAACTTCCCAGCACTGGGTTCAGTGACTTCATCCTGGTGGCTTGACACCAGCCACAGTAAGAGTTTTTACACCATGGAAATCAACAAATGCTGCAACTCAGGTTTGTTTGTTTCATTTACCCAGAGGGCTGGATGTTTAATATATACCAACACACCACTGAGAGGATTGCTCCCTCCCATGTACTCTGTAATATCCAGGGGAAGAGAAAGGAAGAGTTTTTATCTGCAGCTGTAGGAGAGGTAGCTAAGAACAACAACAACAAAAAAAAACTGTTCATAAGACTATGAACCAAGAGTCAAGTTAGAAAAGCATGTACAAATTATTAAAAAGGACGAAAAGAGCCAATGGTAAGAGATCCGAAAGAAATGGGGAAGAAGGTCAGTGAACTGTTGTGAACACTTCCTCACATGTGTTTACCTTGGCTGGGTGGATCCTTTCAAGGGCTCCAGAGTAAGTAAGAAACTGCTGTTACTCAAAGCAGCAGGGTTTGGTCACCCTCTGATCAGTGAGTCTAAAACAATAAATAAGGAGTGCTTCAAGTCAATTTAGTAGAAGTAACTTCTGCACTTAAAATGATTGCAGGTTGAATTAAAAAAATAGATTCCATGACACATTTTGCGTTACTGTCTTTATCTCCCCGTAATATATTCTATTTACATACCTACCCCAGCAGTCTGAGTTTTGGGGAGTGTGGAGATTGCATCCTAGACAGCTATTTACACCCTGCTCCTGGCAGGGAAACTGAAGTTTAGACTGCACCTAATAAAAGTGCTAAATTGACCTAAATTTAAAACTCTGTTACAGTCGTGGCATTTCAGAATGTATTCCAGTTTACCTGCTTTACTTCAAATATCCTGTAGATATTGCTGGATGAAAACACATATAAGTTTTAGAAAGATAAATATCTGGATGAAAGGCTGTAAGAGTCTTAGATAAACCTGACTCTGAGGAAAAATAAGGTTGTTCTCTAATGACTCTTTCATTGGGACCATGCTGGATTTAGATTACAAGATCCAACAGAACAAGGAGATCACTCTGCAGGGTCATTTATATGTTCCTATAAAAGATCACCGAATTTAATATGAATACAAACATTGAGATTTTCACAAGGTTGTTGAACAAAGAGATTTGGTCTCCATTACTAAAGTGACAAGATAAGACTTCTTTTCTAATTCATTTATGTTGCTAAAAAAATGATATTTACTGACACAAAGTATAGTTTTAACAAGAAGTATGAATAGTAGATGTCATTTATAGTAACTTGTGCTCAGATTAACTTGTAGTTTAAATTCTTTCTACTGTGGGTCTGCCATGGACCTCCTCTGGGTGAATTCCAGTTTTCTTGTGGAATAGGAGACCATGGGCTACAGGAATCCATGTTGGGTTTGTCTGCTATGACCGTTACCAGGGAAATTATTGTCCTTCAGGAACCAAAAGAAGTTCTAGAGCCATTGTGTCAAGAGTTTGGATATGAGATTTTTGAGGAGCCAAGGCAGCCAAAATTGATTCTTCCTTTGGCCTCAATATACAAGAACTCTGGTAATCCACTAAGGGGGCAGAAACCTAAGTCTCCTTTTCTTCTTCTTCTTTTTTTTTGGTGAGGAAGTCCTGGAGAGAACACCTGTTGCCAATCTTCCTCTTTTGCTTGAGGAAAAGTGACCCTGAGCTAATACTTGTGCCCATTCTCCTCTATTTTTTTGTATGTGGGTCACCACCACAGCATGGCTTGATGAGCGGTGGGTCCGCACCCAGGATCTGAGAACACGAACCCTGGCTGCTGAAAAGGAGTGTGCTGGACTTAACCACTACACCACTGGGGAGGCTAGTCCCAATTTCCTTTCATTTTATGATACAAAACATGCTTATTTTTGTTTGAAAAAATAAACCAGAATGAAATAAATAAGTGTAATAAATAAGACAGAGCAGGGACCCATGGGTGCCTGCTCTAAGTCCATAGTCGCAAGCATAGTAAGCATTTTAAGCAGTGCATGGTAGGAAGGATTCTGTACTTAACACGTTTCCTACAGCACTTCTTGGTATGCCATAAGCAAGTTTCTGATGATTACAGAGATACGCGTAGATTCTAAGAAACTTTCCTAGAGAAAAGCATGATAATGTCTGAGAAAAGAAAACACGTATAGAATAGAACATTTTTATCCTCCTTTCCTTTGAGCGCATAAAATTGTGTTAAACTCTGTTTCATGAAGGGGAGAAATAGTCCCACTACTAATCTATGTATCTATACCATAAATCAATAAGAATCTCTATTATATAAAACCCCAAAGTAATAGTTTAAAAAACAGTAGCAATTTGGACAGCATCTCAGAGTTTCTTCAGTGGTCATAATCTTTTGTCTTAAGTGGAGTATTGTTTGTATTTTAAAGCAAACCACATTACCTAAATAGGAATGAATATATTTTAATGTTTATTATTTTTGAATAACACAAAAGAAAGAAGATGAATTACACATCTCTTGCAGAGAAATCCAAAAAGCAGAGATACACTGAAGCTTTGCAAATCTTTTGCTAAAGGAACACAGACTCTCAAAAAAGATGAACTAAGGTAATTTGTATTGACATGTTCAAGAATTTTTATCTAGAGAAAGGAATGTAAAAGAGAGAAGAGAATTTAAAAAAATGGAAATGAACTGGAAAAAGTAACTTTAAACACAAAGCCTAAAAATTTCTCTTTTCTTATGAATATTTCAAAAGGTAATATGTTAAAATGGGTCAGAAAGTAGCTTCAAGGACAAGTTCAAATTAAGCTGAGGTTTTTATCTTGAATTCAATTTCACTAATTTAATAATTGAAGATGTTATCTAAAGCAAGTTGTAAATCAGCTAATTATTTACTGTGTTTATGTTTTCTATCAAATTATGCATTTCAATTGCTGTAATAAATATTACCTTTAGGAAGATGCAGGTGTAATATCTACGTAAAATTAACCAGAACAAAATGAATATCAGTATCAAATAAAGCAGGTGTACAGTTATAGTGGTTAATTTGGAAAAAAGAGTTTAGACAGGATGTGTATCATGATGTTAGCAAAGTACAAGTATGGAAAACTTAATTGACTTTAAACTTTCACTACATTTGGATTTTCCAGACTTCCTGGCTAGTTTTAGACTCCAGATCTGGCCCTTCCCTTTGTTCTGCCTTGGCTCCTCTCCCTCAAGTCTTCATCCCCCTTTCCCTTTCTTTCTCCTGGAATCATCAACTCTTTCATCAACCATTTCAAGCCCAGACAACTCAGCTTCTCTTACGTAACTGTTTACCACGGTAGACATGGCCTCACTCACTGGAGAATAAACAAGGAAAACACTGTGTGTGTGTGTGCATGTGTGGTGTGTGGTGTGTCAGAGAGAGAGAGAGGCAGAGTTTTGTTTCTTTGCAGGGGTAGGGGCCGGTTAGCAGAAGGAGAGAAGTGGAAGGAAAATATATCTATGGGTATGATACTGTTGAAGACATCAGAAAAATATGACAGAGGATGGGAACACTACCTTAATGTACTGATAAGAACAAGCCCCGGAAAACTCCTACTTCTCTTTAAACATTATGCATTTACATAGAAATATCCTAGAAATGCAGAGACCAATTAAAAAGGATACTACCTCGACATTAGGAAAGGGGGAATAAATAAAGAAGACCCATTTATTTCACAGGTTTGGTGTTAAATCTTTGGGGTCCTTTATTGCTGAGAAATATTTAGGTCTCTGACATCTTAGAAGGCTTCTGTTGGATGAGGGCTTTGCATCACTGAAATTAATTTCATCTTCCAACAAATATTTCTGAACACTTAATGTTTCCTGTAATGGTAAGAAGCACATAGCGTTGGCCCCCAGAGACCTTACAGTCTCATGTGGAGGACTGGCAGGTAGGTAGGTAATCATCATACAGTCCAGGGCACACTGGAGACGCAGAGCGGGGTTGGCTCACCGAGTCTAAGTGGAGAGAAAGAGTTTCCCCCTCAAATTGAAAACCACCACGGTGATGTTTTAATTATCTATTTAAGTTCACTGAGAGAATTTGCTTTCTGGATATTTTCTTTAAATACTTCCACATAGGAGATTGTTTCTGATATAGAAGGCTAATCCTCAGAAGATTAAAAAGAGAAATTAAAAGATTAAAAAATAGAGAAAAAACTAGACACATACGGACTTGATTAGAGAGATTTATTTGTTTAACAATATTATAATTGTACCCTTTTCCTTTTAGGTTTTGCATACAGGACAGTGTGGGTCACTTTTTTTAAAAAATGGGATTAAGTAACACTCTTGGGTTTGAGACTCAGACTGCAACTTACCGTCTAGATGACCTTGAAAGTTAAGTCTCCTAATCTTGCTGTATCTCAGTTTCCTTCCCCTGAAAATGGGAATGATAGTACATATAGTACTGGATTGGAAAAAGAATTAGAAAGGCAATAAATGTAAAAAACAGTCTTATTCCATGGCACATAGTGGGAACTCAGTACATTTCAGTATTCCAGAGTAAGTTTATCACCAAAATGACGATGACAACATATTCATGATCATAGTTCTTGGCTCAGGGTCGACTGACACTGTGAGGCACTGGGTGGGGAGGGTCCCTTTGGAGTGGTCCCCTTAATAAAAGGAGGACCTCAATGTTATCCTCAAATGTGTCTGTGGGTTCAGTGGAGTTTGGAAAGGGTAATTGTGTTTAACCAACTGAACTTCTATTTTACTTAGTGTGTATATATATATAGAGAGAGAGAGACAGAGAGAGAGAGAGAGAGAGTGTGTGTGTGTGTGTGTGTGTGTGTGTGTGTGTGAGGAAGACTAGCCCTGAGCTAACATCCATTGCTAATCCTCCTCTTTTTGCTGAGGAAGACTGGCCCTGGGCTAACATCCGTGCCCATCTTCCTCTACTTTACATGGGACGCCGCCACGGCAAGGCTGACAAGCTGTGAGTCTGTCTGTGCCCAGGATCCGAACCTGCGAACTCCGGGCTGCCAAAGCATGAACTAAACCGCTGCACCACCGGGCCTGCCCGAGTATATTTTTAAATAAAGACTGAAAATACAAAGGGGTCTTTAGGAAGGCTAATGAACCTTCAGGCACAAATAGCAGCTCATCTAGGACAAACCTTCTTCCTAAGGACCTGACCAAATAGCCCACCTTTCTCTTCAGCTAATTAGCTTTAGGATCTTCTGGAAACATAGTCCACCTAAAGGGAAAGCTTTCATCTTTCTAATGCAGAATTTTAGGTCTTAAAAGGCTTGGAAAAATGGCACCATGGCCTTGCCAGATTTTCCTTATCTTCACACGTTCACTATAGCAGAAATGTTGCCTACAGCGATGAAACCACTTACAATAAGATTATATTAAGGGTAAATTGTTAATTGCTTTTTTATTATTAGAAAATGGTACTCGCTTTGAGATAATCACTATAAAATAATCAAGATGTATTATGAAGAAGTGTGATTCAGTTGTTTTCTTGTTAAATGCTAACAAGCGTTCTCACCATGTCAGCAGAGTCTAGAAATAAATCTGCCTTTGTGCCCTATATTTTCTGTGGCTCCATGAAAGCTCACCTATTTCTGCAAGAGGCATATCACATTCAGAGCATTGAGCTGTGAGTGGTAATTATCCAACTTGTTATTTTACCTGGGGGATCAGGTGGTGGGCTAGGCAGTGTTGTATTGTGGAACAAACATGGATGGGGTATCCAGAGACACCTGGATGCAAATCAGTTAGAAATTAAAATAAGGGTCAGAGAACCCAGAAGTATTCAAAATCTGCATCAGAGAAGGCAACCATAAGCTCCCATAGCTAAGTTGAACACAAAAAGCAATTTCAGATGGAAAAATGTTTTTATTATTAGTCGTGGCTTTGGCCCCCAAACCAAAGGCAGAAGACTTTGCCATTATTTCCAAATATTATGTAGTAAAGTCTAAATAACTTCAGATCTCAAAAACATGGGCACCTAACTTTGCCCACCCTCACCCCCCCACTACCCAACCAAGTGGGATTTCTGCACACACACAAACACACACCATTGTCAAAAAAAGAGAAGACAGAGTTTACTTGTCCTCATAGGTTCATTTGACTGCATGTTGCAGTTATAGCTATGGTAGTCCCAGGCCCAACTAAGTGGGGGGAAAAGCAAAATAGCCACAGAAGGGTCTCCCCCACCCACACAAACTGTAGCATAGAAAGAGCAAGAAAGAGGGCCTGCAGTAAGATTTCACTGCAGCAATGCCACCCACGTTCAGTTATGGTCTAATTGATCCTCAGAAATCAGAGTAATACTCTTTTCCTTTGTGGTTATATTAGTTTTCTATTGTTGTCATAACAAATTCCCACATATTTAGCAGGTTAAACAACAGAAATTTATTATCGTACAGTTCTGTAGGTCAAAAGTCCACCACAAGTCTCACCATGGTAAAACCAAGATGTCAACAGGCCTCCGTTCCTTTCTAGAGGTTCTAGGGGAGAATTCATTTTCTGCTCATTTGAGTTGTTGGCAGGATTCAGCTCCTTGATCTTGTAGGACTAAAATCCTCGTGTTCGTTCTGGCTGTCGAGTGTTCCCCTGTTTTAGAGGTCACCCACATTCCTCATCTCATGATCTCTCCCTCCAACTGCAACACCAGCAAGCTCAGGTCTAGTTCCTTGCACACTAGATCTCTTTTCCTTCTTCTGTCTCCTCTTTCTGATCCAGCAAGAAAGGTTCTACACTCTTAAGGACTCATGAAATTCATTTGGGCCCACCTGGATAATACAGGATAATCTCCCTATTTTAAGGTAAACTGATCAGCAATTTAGTTCCATCTGCAACCTGAATTCCTTTTTGCCATTCAAAGTAACACATTCGCAGTTTCTAGGGATTAAGATACGGACATCGTTGGAGGGCCATTGTACTTCCTACCACAGGAGTGAAGATGGGAATATGTGGGGAAAGAAAAAAGAAAGTGAACATAGAGGGAACTTGAATTCTTCGCCTGAATTCCTTCTATACCAGATGCTAGCTGTTTGAATTTGAGAGAACTACTTAAATTTTCTAAGTCTCAGTGTCTGTTCCTCTTATATCAAAGTACTAATGCTTACCACAGTGAAAGGATTTGGGGGCCAAGCAGGTATGAGGGCCAAAGGTGTGAAGAGAGGGGTTGTCTGTGGTAAACTGGAGAGGGAATGCCTCACTCAAAGGAATTTAAATTCCAAAATTTTGTTAAAATATTTTTCCTGACAAATAGAACACATCTGCAGGACGTATTAGATAAAACTACCATTTTGAGGTATTTAACTCAACTGGTAAGATTCCCATGAGGCCTAAGTGAAACGAATTTATGTACAATACACAGCATATAATAGGCATTCCACCCTTTTTAGTTTGCTTATTTCCTAAATGTTTTGCCCTAACAATGTTTACTAGGCTTTTGAGCATGAAAAGATCATTTCATTCATTTTTGTCTTAAATTACTATCCATATGATGCCATTCTCTGACCACCTGGGTTCCTTTTCACATGCTTCTAAACACATCCATCCGAATATCTGGCCTTTCAAATCCCTACAGCCTCTCATTGTGCCCATCAATCACATTCAATCATATCTACATTCATCCGTGGGACATAAACATGAAAAAATGGCCAATATTCAAAATAGCCTTTTATAGAAACCATTTCATTATTCTCTTTGAGAGTTAGTTTTCTAATATCTTTTTAATCCTCTTTTCTTATTAGTTATCACTGTAGATGCTAACATTATATTATTTTGAGAGCATTGCTTATTCATTTCACACTTATTTTCTAATGATTCATAAAAAGATTTTAAGTTGTGTATTGGTATGTTTAATAAGCACTATTTTTCTCATCCAGGCTTATAGGCTATAGCCTGCATGTAATCTCTGAGACATTAAGAAATGTTGCTACGTGTGTGTCGTCAGTCCATTTATATACTCTTAGAAGTATGTTACATAGTTATGGTGTGCTCTGAGCAACCACATGAGGGGCATCTCACATAGTCTGGAAATGGTGGGTGGGTTATGCAAATGAATTTCATATAACATCTCTCTGACTGAAAATGAACTTAAGCCAAAAGTTAGATATAAACATGATGATAATTTTTTACATGAGAACATATAGCATTTTCCCCATTCTTGAACATTCTCCAAATTGAAGTTTCTCTCAAGAAACAGCTCCCTCCATCTTTGATCATAATGAGACAGAACAACCTAAGAGATTAGGATCAGTAAACTAACTTCTTGAGATCATTTGTGCCTTTATATAGAAATGAAAGACAACTTGAATTAACTCCTCAGCCACCAGGCATATAGTGAAATATTGTGACAGCCTTTGTGGTTTTCATTCTTTCTTTTTTCTGTTTTTTGCAAAAAGTTAGAAATATTATAACAAAATTATTTTCAATAGGATTTTAGGCACCATGTCAGAGTTGTTAAATTTCAGGGAAGAAGCTTGTTCACCACGAGGGATGTGAAAGAAACACAAGAAAACACTGATGTTGAAGAGATGAGTTTATCCTAAAGGAAGGAGAGAAAGTTATCTATGGTTAAGAGAAACTCGTTAGACCTTTACTAAATTTTATTTGCAATCATGGCTCTTATTAACCAGCATATTTTTGATTGCTTTATTCTAGGATTAAAAGAATAGTAAATAGTATGGTTAGAAGAAGAAATCACAGCTAAGTTTAAATTCATAGTAAACTGTGTTTTCAAATCACCTGGCTGAGGTAACTGTATACTTTTTCGGTCAGATCTAAGACACATTGGAGAATAAATGACGGCACCACTAATAATCACATTGGTACAAAAGCTGAAAATCTAGATTGCCCTGATCAAACCCGGACATGTAGATATTCCATGCCCTTTATTTCTTCAAGGTATTTACAACCCCGTTTCCTCTTTTGGAATAGCCGGTCCTACTGCTCCTAGGTTTATCACCTAGTAGTGGTCCACGCATCTTTGCATAACCCACCCACCATTTCCAGACTATGTGAGATGCCCCTCATGTGGTTGCTCAGAGCACACCATAATGACCCTATTATAGCATATGTTATCCATTATTTTGATCATATGTTATTCTATCTACTCTATAAGACTATATGGAACATGAACGTTTTTGGCTTGCTCATCATTATCACCTCCATGGCATTGCAAAATATCTAGCCTAGCATAATTATTAGTCTGCTCTAACATAGCTGGTTCCCATTTCTGAGCCATGAATACATAGGTACTACTGGATCCTATTAAGTGGTGAATATTCAGTTAGAAACATTTCTAGCACCTCCCTTTGGAGTAAGAATAACAAGGTACTTCTATTTCTATATCCATCCTTCTTGAACACTTTGAAAATAGACCATTTTAAGACAGGAGAAAATGAGGACTGTTTGAAAGCTTCACTGTCTCCACATGTTAAACAATTCTCTCTACATTGCCCTGAAGTCCCGGGAACACCAGCTACTGTGCTGGCTAGATGGAGCACACGTTTTATTGCAGCACTTGGTGCTTGAAGTTGGGCAATTGCCGACCCTCCACCCACTCATCCTCATCCCAGGAGTTTATGTGGATGTTGAGATGAACGACATGGAGGCACCAACGGGTTTGAAATAAATAAAGTTTATTATTTACACAGCAAACATCTAAAAGATTCTAAAGGAAAAGGGCTCAAGTTTGGTCTGGAGTGAAATGAGAAAAATCAAGAGGGAAGGATGACTCTGGTTTTAATTGTGGTTAGGAAGTAGGACCAGAGCGAAGGTCCCCTGTGCAGCCTGGGATATGCTTGTTTGCAATCCCTACCAGCATCAGGGATCATGCAGCTTTCTTTTAAGTTTGCTCACCTGTGAAGTAAAAGGGGCGGGGAAGGGAGGAGCTTGAAAGCTCTTAGTGGTCAAACGTCAAAAATGAAGTCTTTGCCTTTATTACAGTAAACAAGGCTAACTGATTTTAATGAATGAGATTAATGATCTCACTGATAGACATTTTGGTAGGAATTAAGAATAAAGTATTTCAGCAATCCATGTACACAGCATTCACAATATATGTGATAAATTAATTTCACATTCATTGACATTTAATCCTTGTTAAATTCAGTGTCATGATCACATTACAGCTAAGTTCAGGAATGTGAAGTGACAGACAAGGTCACACCTATACATACAAGGTCAACAGAAGAACCAAGATGTAACCCAAATCATTTAACTACCAAATCATTCAGACATTTGCTCACTCTGCTTACCCATGGCACCATCCTGAGTTAAAGACCTAGGTTTTCTCCTCTCAATCTAGAATATTTGAGGACTCTTAATGTGTCCTACATCCTGGAGAAAGAGAGGCCAGTGAATTCAGGATCCCTTTTCAGTCCTTAATGCTGCACTCTGACCAATGTGCTAATAAAGTTGAGGACCATCGCGTGAGGCCATTCGCCCATCTCTCTGTTTCCAAGAAGCAAAATACTTTCAAGATTTACTTTATTCAAGATATTACTGGTCTTTAAATGTTGTGTACCCAGCCTATTTGTACCACAATAAGGGTAAGAGAGGTCACACTACCCTCTGAAAAGGACTCTGCTAAAATGAGAGAAGCAGCACCTATATTGCAAATAAGATTTCCTCTCAGGCTATACGGTATTCATAGTTGAACACATTTCTTACCTTTATTTCCATACCTGAGAGGTTTCTTAATGTGTGATTCTGCTGAGCAAATACACACTGATACTGTGTGCTCAGTGTCATCAACATACAGTGCACACAACCTGTTCAACTCCTCCCCGAACTGTACTAAATAAACATGGAGCAGTTATTGTAATTGAGTAAACATAACAAATTGACATGATTATAATTAAATCCAGGAAAAGTGGTGAGCACTTTGAAATGCACAAAATTAATTCAAGACCCTTATTTGTGGTTAAAAATTCTCTCTCCTTGGAGAAGCGAAATATTAACTGAGAACTTAGACGCAGAAAGTCAAAAGCTACAAAGCAACTTTCCTTTCTAGGGCAAGAAGAATGACCCCTAAGCCAAACCGGAGCTCCGTGAGTAATCACCCTTTGACCTAAAATTGTACTTAAAATGACTCTTTCATGCTACTTCTGTAACGTGAAAAAGAGATTTGAAAGGAATATTCAGATAAGAAAAGCAAGGATAAAAACACTCATTCACAAATGATTGTGCCTTGCAATCGAGTTTCTAGTGAAATTGTCGTTGGGCCTGAGTTATCTGGAAATTGTCTCAATTCCCTAAGTCACTTTGCACGTAAAGAAAGATGACATGTACAGCCTCATTCTTCCAAGAAGTTTTTTTCTAAGTAGTATTGCTCAAAAATTTTCTTGTCATTAGCATAATAAAAAAACACCTCTCCTTGGCATTTTCCCTCTCTTCTCTGAGGCTGCTTTTTTGGGTGCCCGATTTCTTTGTGTTTACTTTGGTTTCAGGGGAGTGATAGTGAGACTGGTAAAAATCATTGGTGGGTACTCAGTATCTTCTTTTGCAGTGGCACAAAACCTCCTCAATGCTGTTTGTCAGTGTGAAGATGATTACAGACCACTCAACCTTTCCAAAGACTGTAGTTTAAGACTAATGTAGAGAATGTGTCATGAACAGGACCTGCAAATTGTCTGCTATGAGAAAGTTCCTGCATTCAGTAAATGGAGGTCACTGATGCAAAGATATCTTGTGGAAATAGCTCCAAATGGAGATCATAAAGACAAAAGGTAAGAAAGGAAGGAATGAGCAAGCAAAGGTAAGAAGATGAGGGCAAAACAATAGTAAATAATGAGGAGAAATGTATGTAGATATGGAGAGACTTAAAACATGTATATCTAATAGATAATGAGAATGGGATACAGATTAATGATGACTATGATGAGTTTAATTGCACAATTTCTTGTGCATCATTAAATTTGATGAATAAGAGATGAGCACAAAGTCTAAAGACAAATCGGAGTGTATCAAGAATGACATGAGGAATAGGGGCACAGAGACAAATTTCACTGAATTGGCAAGGTCTCGCTCTGTGAAGTCATTGTACTTCAGATGACATAGGGAATTAAGGGAATTAAAATAAATTTGGAAAAACATTTGAAGGAACATTCTTGGTCATTTTGTGATTGTAAACTTTTTTTTTATATTTTTATTCACTATTCAGCCAAGGGAAACTGGCCAGTCAATAACATCACCAGCAAATAAAGGCATGGTATAAAATAACATTAAGAAAATATTTATCTATATATTCCTGATATTCTTTTTTCTGTTGATGTACTTCCTGTAATATGAGAAACAACAGTGTAGATATAAACAACAGTAGCAACAATAAAATTTCAGTGAAGAATCTTCCTGACTCTTGAGCTCAGGAAATTTTCACTTGTTCAAACTGTTAAACCACATACTTCCTACTTTTTAGTGTCTCTCTAGAGTGATTTCTCAGATGTTTTAGAAGATCCTCAAAACTCATAATGTGCTCTTAGCAATCACATTTGAAACCAATTCACGGCAATTTGGTAGTTCAAAGAATACAAAGTTATCTCTAACAATATATTACTATAATATCACATTGTTTCTTCCCTGTTCTCACGGTCTTCCCTTGTTGCCTTCTCATGTAGAAGCTGAAATACAAGGCAATCCACAAAGTAAAAAAAAAAGGTTTCTCACTTTCCATTAACAAAAGTGAAGTTTTCCACTAGTCCCATAACCCTGATTAATCATGCTTACTACAGACTCTGTAATTGGGGTACACATCTGTGGAACAAAACTTTTTTTTTTTTTTTTTAAGATTGGTTTGTAATGTGCTGTCATGGCAAGTCCCACAGCAGGCATATCGGACCATAATGAATTGGGCCAGGCAGAGTTGGCTGAGGACGTTATTTTAAGGGAGATTATGTTTGTTTTTATTAATGTTGTCTCCTTCTGCCTGCGCTGTTTTATATATTTTTCCAGGGCCAGAGTATTATACTCTATAAACTCTATGAGAGGGTATGTGAGGAGGTGCTAAATATATAGGAATGTCATATATTGTTCCAAGAAGGAAACTTACACACATCTAAAGAAGTACAAAAGCAGATGAAAAGTCATTTGATATAAACCTTTATTTCATTCCTAGAAGGCATGAAGAATTCAGGCATAATATTGGATGCTGTAATAACCTTCCATTTTGGCATACAGTTTAGTGACCTTTGTGGCTAAGAATGCTGCTTTCAACTAAGTAATCCATTTACTCCTAAAAAACTGAAGGAAGAAATGAAGAACAATGAGAGAAGAAGATAAGGGCAATGATGAGTAAAGGAGAGAAGACAGTAAGAAAGAAGAAAACAATGAAAAGTATCCAGCCTGATGAGTACTTTAGAAATAGCATCAACTTTTTGATCCCTTCTTGAAATAATCAAAGGAGGTAAACATTATTATCTTTATACTACAAATGAAAAATTGAGGTTAGAGAGGCTTATTTTTCTCATAGTGATACAAATTATAAGCAGTAGAAAATGGCCCAGCATTTAGGCTTTTCACAAAAAAATACGTGGACTTTTCACTCCACCCCCCGGTAGAACATGAAATTCCAAGGTGAGTGAGAGTTAAGAGCCAGCAACTGCCTTGGGTATCCTTCTGTGATCCTCATGTGAAAGAATGTCTCTTCCATTTCTTGGGGATCAACAATTTATGTATCCAATCAAGGAGGAAATAGAAGAGACTAAGATGTGTTAGAGAAGTTTCTGTGTGGCATTCAGCATAATTATCATTGTCTAGCATCAGTTAAAATTAACATTTTTAAAACTCTACTTTGAGTTTAAAACCAAATTTTTGTGTTATATAAATTGAAAATAACTAATATACATGCCTCAATAACACATGAAGTGAACTATGCCTCAGGCTATGGGGCTCATCCTTTCTACTTGAAAAGGTAACTTTGCAAATTGAAAAGAAAAAAATTCTCATTTTTGATAATTGTATCAGTAGGAACCCTAAAGTTAAAGTTGCTTAAATTAATTTTCAAGGGCTAAAAATTATTCTGAACAAAACATGTTTTGTGGAAATTATTTATATTCCTCACTTCTTTCTTTTAATTTTGAAAGCAACCTGTGAGAAAACTTAAACTTATCCAAATAGCCACCTAATCTACTTAACTGTTCCTGTGGTCCCAGGTTTAGATTGCTTTATTTAATCTGTAAGTCACTGACAAAGTCGTGATTTCAAAGAAGCAATCAAGAAAGTATCTCAGTCAGGGTCCATGCTGTGGAAGAGCAGGGCAAGCGTGGGTGGTCTTCCTAGCATCACTCTCCTATCTTTCTAGGGTCACACAATTTGCTAAGGAAGATAAATAATCCCTCCCAGTGCAGAGGCAGAATAAAAATTAAAACAAAAAGTGAGCCATAAAAACAATATCTGAGAATACAGAAAGTTAGAGTGGTACCCCAAAATAATTTGCAAGATCTGCTAAACATTCAGTTAGGGAGGGACCAGGGACCATATGTAGAGGGAAACCAGAGGGCTAAAAGGACAGGACAGTAAAGCCAGTGTCGTGGAGATTAAGCACTGCATAATAGAATGAGAAATGGAGAAACAACAGCAAACCACGCATAGTGGTGTAATTGAAGTTACAGAATGTGCAAATGAAAGAGAGAAATTTACCAAAGAAGAATAAAAGCCCAACAAAGAAAGGGCACAAAAGAAAAAGTAGAAACTAATAATTATTTTCAGTGAAAAATGCACAGCCTTGTGTGAACTAAACACCATACGGCAGCAGGAGGAGTTCATAAACTCTCTTGCATTAACATATAAGGATCCCCAAAAATAATAAAGAAGAAGCTGGAAGCATTCTAAGATTGCAGAAGCAAGAAAACGCAATAGCCATTGTAAATAAAAGAATATGTACTAACTCTCTGTGTTAGGACAGAATTGATGGTTAAAACTAAATCTACATTTGCATGTTTATAATTTCCTGTTTTTTATTAATCCTAATTACAATTGATCATTACTATGTAATGCTAATTTTAAACAAACCTAAGAACAAAAACAAAAAATATTTTTTCTCTCAAGAGATCAAACAAAAGTAATTATATTAAAAATACCCTAAATCTGTAAGGGCCTACTAACTTCTGGACACTGAATACGAACGGAGAACCACTGCCTAGGTCCCCTGAGCCCATGTCTACCACAGGCGGGACAGGGCAGACACTCACAATGATAGTATTTCAAAGGTAACGCTGATGTAATGACAAGACTGCTGGCCACTGGGGTAAGAAAATGAGAGCTCACATCTCGCTTTTCTATAACCAAGCTGTGAGAGCCACGGTAATTCCTTTAACCCCTATGACTCTCTGTTTCTTGGAGAAGATACAGCAGTGTTATTATTTTTATTAAAGTTGTAGATAATTTTATATGCACGAACATATCAAAATAAAACTAATTTTAATTCTCTTCACCTAAATATATAAGGCCACATTTTAGTAGGGAGCCTGAAAATGTTACCCTAGGACTAAATATCAATAGGATGCTGCAAATTTTAAAAGGTCAGCAGTAAGTCATCTTAATGGATGCTAATTAGTTACTTTTGCCTTTGAAGCTCCTATACCAACTTATTTTCTCTGTATTTTATATAATGTTCGAATGTGAAATGAATGAAAATTATTAGAAAGTGTATTTTAATACACCAAGGTAGATATATATATGTAAAAAATATATATGTATCTTACTTTGAAGTGATGTTTTTGAAGGCTTTGTCTGAAATTAATCTTTAATTAATCTGATTATGAAATTCTCCCATTCTCATCCTTCTCATGACTTCCAATTCCAATTAAAATTCCAAATCCTTACCAAGACCTACCAGGCCTCATTAACACTGCCCAGGACTACCTCTCTGACATCACTTCCTGCCTTTTTCCCCTTACTTCCTGTGCTGTCACATTGCTCTCCTTGTCTTCCCCAAGCACTCACAAACGTTCATGTTTGAAGGATTTGCACTATGATACGGCCTCGATGCTCTTCCATCAGATCTAATAAGGATTTTCTCTCAACTCTTTCTCTCAACTCACAATCTATGTGGGTGTTATTCATGTTATAAATCCATGGCATGCATGATACGTCTGCTGTCAATGAAAACTTAGTAAGTAAAACTTCTTAGAATTTTAAAATTTATCTTAAAAATTAAAATACAAAGTCAGAAAATTAAGTATGTCACATTATGTAATTAACTATTGCTCACAATGGAAACTACAATGCCCTTAGGTGAAAAGAATCTCTTGGGAGTGATGAATATTATCGAGCTATATCATTCAAGACTGTGAAGGATTGATAGCTGGATTAACGTGTTATACTCTCTTGCTTACTTTTTAAAAAGAAAATGTGAAGACAGGATTTCATCTGGAGATGATGACAGTAGGGTCTTGTTTCCTACAATCACATTTTACTGACTTCCTATGACTCCTTATAAAGGAGCTCCTCCCAGTTCCCTAACTGTGAATTGTGTTAGATAATCTGATATGTAGTAATGGAGGAAAAGAAGCCAAGCCTAATTATTTTCGTTTGTGCTATTGTTCTTGTTCTCATTTTGTCCTTGCAAACACACACTGCTTGATGCATGTCAGAGTTGTATGTTAGATTTGGGCTCTGCACTTATACCCACATTCAGGAGCTTCTCCAATCTGAAGCAGTGCAGTTCAGAGAGACAGATAGACAGGCAGAAGGACAGAGAGAATAAGAAATAATAGAAATAAGAAGGATAGATAGAAGAATAGGTCAGATAGAGATGTCATATTTAAATCCCTATCAAAGTTAGAGAATCCTAGGGATACTGTGGCCTACAATATCTGGGTTCTCCAGACATCCAGGAAGTCACATTACTAAGGTTTTTCTAACTGCAGAAAACATAAAATGGGATATATATATATTTATATGTTATTATACATAATATTATCATATATTAATATATTTATATTACTATATTAATATATGGACAATATATTAGTAATAATATATTTGTATTATATATATAATAAAAAATAGTTTGGGGAATGGCATTCTTGGTTTAAAAACACTGTCAGTTCTACATATCTTTCATGTGATTATGAAGAACAAATATTAGCATAAATATGTAAATGATACACTAATGGCATCAAAAATGCATTTATTATACTTTTTTTTTTTTAGAAATCAGAGCTCTCACACCACTGAATCAAAATGGCTGACAGATTCATTCTCTATTTTGCCAGTTGTAAAGGTCGCCTGAAGTACAAGAAATGAGATTTGCTGGAAAATTTGAATTTATTTGAAACTGATCTCCTAATTATTTTAAATACTATATTCTTATCCTGATTGCTTCTGAGATAATACACCCTTTATATATTCTCCTGCAAGCCTATCAAAGACAGTTTTTTTAATAAGATGTATTTTACAAAACTGTGTGTGAGTTCTTATGTGCGTGTGTGTTTAATTATTCTTCAATTGTTTGTTTTTCTGTGAATCTTTGGGAAAAACATATTTTTTTGTCCTGTGAAATATGTTTTCCAAAGTCTTCAACCTATCATGCCTCACCTGTGGTTTATACATGCCCAATTCAGTGCTTTAAAAACTGAAGATTCACTCTTTCTCAGGTGGAGTGCTCTGATGTGCGCATCTAAGACTGGTGATTAAGATGGTTGGACCATCCATTAGAACTTCTGTTTGGCTTCTCGGATGCATGTGGCCATAGTCTAAAGCTATGATTAGATAATAAAAATTATCAGCCATGTTTCCAACACAGATGGTCATAGAAATTGACATTTTAACATTGTAAGTTCACCACTCCATGGATGGCCAATTTCCACATTTTTTTCCTAAGTGTATGCTTCTAACCAAAGCAGGGCTGTTTTATTTAAAACATAAATAATTCAAAACAGATTATAACTATGCCTAATTCATTCCTTTCTTTCATCTAAAGCTCAACATGGATGGTCTTAGGGACACATAGTATGATGCAGGCATTGTTTAAATGTTGAGGAGACCAGGATGGATAAAAGTTAGCCTATGGGTATGTGGACCATAAAAGTACAGGGCTTAAAATATAATAAAACAAAGAAGTATATAAACGAATTAGAAGAGTTAAGTGATATGTGCCATGAAAGAGCATAGAGGAAGGCGTGCCCAGTTATGGCCAGGAGAGGAAGTACTATACATTTCTTAAATTAGCAAAGATTCTTTAATCTTGAATGCAGTCTCATTTCCCATAAAATACCATGCCCTTCCAGCAATGAACTCTGATACTTTGCACAGACATGCAACTGTAACTTCCCTGTTCTGCGTGCACACACACACACACGCATATACACACACATACACTGCTCGAGTCCCTCTCATTCTCTCTCTTTCTCTCCCTCTTCTTCTCACCCCAAAGATGGTTGGTCCAGTTCTTGGAGTTCATTTTCTGTGGAGGGTTAACTCTTTCACTCTAGATTCTGGTATTCTAAGTTGAACTCAACAAAGAGTTAAAAAAGACATGATTTCTACCCTCAAATAGCTCTAGGCTAAAGAAAGAAACAAACATATGGACAGACAAATACAGTAGATGTGTGGGAAGTGTTTCAGAAATACTTATCTAGTCCTGGGGTAGAATCAAGGACAGATTGGGTAGCTCTGTGAGGTCAGTGTAGGCTTGAGGAGATGACATTTGAGATGAAGGTGGAACAGATATGGGGAAATAGCCACTTGTCCTTCATCAGTATGCTGTATACTGACCAACAGACTGGAATACTTTGAGTACTGACCATTGTTTGATTCACAGAATAAGTCACTAAAAGGTACACTGCCCCACCCCCCCATCCTGTATAGTGGTTGGCCTCCATGTAGTGGGATTAGACTTCCAAATTCTCTTCTCAGTCACTGTGCTTTACAGTACATTTTGCTAGAATTTCAACCTCATGTCAAGACTGCTCAGATTATGATTGGTATCAATCTCATTTTATCTTCCACACCTTCTCTTTGTAGTTAGGTATAGACACAACTATAAAGACAGAGAAATCATTCAGGAACAAATAAAAATATTTCCTCATAGCCTCAGTGCAAAATAAAATCTTGTGAGAACAGATTCTTTTAATGTAGCCAAAGGAGTTATGTGAGCTCAAAATAGCATTTATCACCACTTCCTCCTATGTTTCCTCTATTATCATGAGTTCTGAAAGACTTCTGTCCTTGCCAGAATGTTCCACCTCCAAGTTTGGGGATGTGATTGCCATTTTTCCAATGAAAGCCCTTTGCACAAGATCTGAAAGGCAAAAGGGAAGCAGAAACCATCAATCTCCATCCAGGAGTGACAAGCAGCCACTTGGACTTTCACAGATTTTTTAACAACTAGGAGTTCCTTTGCAAATTATTTGCCTTGGTGCTGCAGACAACTGCATAGGTGGAATTTCTTGTAGTTGCTGATCTGGGCACCGACAGTAAATATGTGGCAAAAGTAACCTACTAGTGTCTGGAAGGCTGGTGGTGAGTGACCAAACCGACAGCCTGTCGCACCCTTCCTTGATTTCTTTTACTCCTCCACCTCATTTTGTAAGCCCCTATTTTTCTGATCAGATATTATCCTGTTCAAAATGCCTAGAAGGGATTATATTTTCCTCGCTGTACCCTGAATGTATGATTAGAATACTTATCTAAAAGCGAATTCCCTTGTATTTTAGTTACAGGATACACGTTCATGTTAATAGAAAAAATATTGTATTCAGTATTTCATTAAAGCAACTTCCGTAGATTTATGAAATATATTATGTGTAAATGATTATTTATATTTGTGGTCCTTGCTAAATAGATGAAAATGAATTGTATTTATGACTTAAGTATCCTTTGTACATTGATCCAACCACGATCTCTGTTACAGACCTATATCTCTCAATAATTATCAAAAAACTGCACTTTGATACCATGAAAGCACCTCAATCTCATATGGCCAAAACTGAGCACAGTGATTGGCACTCCATGTACCTACCTGTTTAAGCCAAAAGTCTAGGCTTAGTCCTTCTTCATCACTGAGAGCCAATCATTTAGACTTTGGATGTCTGTTTAGAATTAAGATTCACTATGTCGTTTCTTAATTCACTAGCCTTATTCCTCCTTTCTTGAACTCTGCTGTGTTGAATGGTATTTATTTTCTAAGTCATTCCTTGTTCTCTCTTATCCCTCATTCTGGAACTTTCTTTTCCTTTTTCTTAGGTTTTCTGGTGAGGGACAATGGGGTAGAAGATAAATACCCCCTCTGGAGTGAAACATCACTGCCCTGGAGTGAAATACCTGGTTTCAAATTCCAGCTCTGTCAATCCACAGCTGTGTGATTTTGTAGAATTTCCTTAAGCATTCACTGCTTTAGTTACCTCCACGGTCAAACGGGAATCATAATAGTACCTTCAAATATAGTTGCTATAAAGATAAATTATATAAAACATACAGTGTTTATAACATTTCAATAAAAGCTGTCTATCAAGACAATTGTATAAGATGCAAATTTAATTTAATTTTTCTTTTCAAAGGATTACATTTTCTAAGTTATCTATCGTTACATGAAAATACACATCAAGTGAAAACTTAGAGCTTGAAACAACAAGCATTTTATTATTTTCACAGCCTCTGTAGGTCATGAATTGGAAAAGGGCATAGTGCAGATGACTTCTCTCTTCTTCACAATGTCTGGGGACTCAGCCAAGAATATTCAAAGGCTAGAGGTGGCTCAGTAGTTGAGAGTTGGACTCATCTGAGGACTCATTCACTTACATGTCTGACAGTTGATGCTGGCTGTTGACTGCAATCTTAGCCGCGCCTGTCAACCAGAAAATTTGCATGTGAATGCTTGGGCTTCCTCATGGCATGGAGACTGGCTTACAAGCATGAGAGTTGCAAGAAAACAAAGCAGAAGTGCGTGGTATTTTTTTAAAATCTTGCCATGAAAGTGCATAGTGTCTATCAGCTGTTGAGGTCGTCATAAAGTCCCACCCAGATTCAAGGGGAGAGGATATAAACCCCAACATTCAATAAGAGGACTGTCAAGGTTACATTCTAAGAAGAGTTTTCAGGATGGACGATTTTGTTGCAACTGTCTTTAGAAAATAAAATCTGCCACGTTTACTTTGTTTCCGATGTTGATCACATTATCTCCTACCTACAAACTCTTGGATAATAGTGGAGATAGCAGGCTTCTCTTCTTACATGTCACTTTTATAGAATAAGTTTAGTGTTTCACCTTTTATGACAATGTCTATCCTTTAGTTGTGGTGGACAGTATTCAGCAATGGCCATTATTAATTCCTTTTTTACCTCTGTGCACATAGAGAGGTGGATTCTACCCTCGAATCTTGTCTCATCCTGTAACTGCTTACCTAACAGAAGGTGGCAGATATGATGTCCTGGTACTTCTGAGCCCAGGCATCACGACGATTCGTAGCTTCCTCTACCTTCTTTAAATTATATGCAATAATGTGAGAGGCTCAAGTTATCTGGGTTTTAGCCCCAGTTGACATTATGTAGAGCAGATAAACCACTCACCTGATCTCAACTAACAGAACAATGAGAGATAATGAAATGGTTCTTGTTCTAAGCCACTAAAAAGTTGAGATTGTGGGGGGCTGGCAAGTCTGAAATTCATAGGACAAGCCCATAGGCTGGAGATTCAGGTAAGAGTTGATGTTGCAGTCTTGATCCTGAAATCTTCAGGGGAGGCTATCAGGCAGAAATCTCAGGCAAGTTTTCTATGTTGCAATCTTGAGGCATATTTGCTTCTTCTTCAGGAAACCTCAGTCTTTGCTCTTAATACCTTCACTTAATTGATTGAGGTCCATCCACCTCATGGGGATTAATGTGATTTACTCAAAGTCTATAGATTTAAATATTAATCACACCTAAAAAATACCTTGACAGTAAGGTTGAGACTTTTGTCTAAGTAGATTTTATAATTTCATAATTTGATATGAGGAAGACCTCAAGAATTTTAAAGAATTATATCATGCTAAATGTTTCTGCAAGTAAGACTCTTCTGATTACTGTTTTGCCTCTACTGTTCATTATGGTAACAATGATCACCTTGTCTTTGGTCAATGAAGTGACACCACTTTGCCCCTTCCACCCCAGGATTCTGTCATTCTCATTGAGTTTAGGGATCCCATTTCAACGGTAGCAGTTACCACTGTGCTTTCTGACCTACAAAGAAGGGTCACCACAGAGACCTTCAGTGATTTTGATGCTCCCCTCACCAATTTATTTCTCAGAGTCTTGGTGAAAATTATGTGTTTTTGACCTTCTCAGGGAGTGTAAGCAGGTCCTCCATGATAAAACGTTCTAAGATTCAGTAGGGTCTTGCATGCTCAGCAATAAACTGCAAGCCCTTTAAGACCATATGTCCTTCTGGCCCCCCTCTGGGTGAGACACCAGCCCTCAGGGATTTGTAACAATCCAGGGCCTGGCCAACTCGGATATTCACTTGTCTCAAAGAACATGTTTTGAAGGAACACAGAGCCCTTCCACATGATCTACTGTTCCTGGGAAAGCTGGTCGTAGCAAGGACAGTCCCTCTTGGCAAGCACGTAACCTTTGTTCCCCTTCCTACATAAGCACCCACCTCTCTGCCTGTGGTAGCAGGTGCACAACTCCATCCAGCCAGCAGCCCCTGGACACTCCCTGTGCACAAGTCCCAATAAATCGTTATGTCTCATACACCATCCCCAGGTCTCTTCTTTGCTCTTTCCACTACCTACCTCTCATTGCTTGCATAACTGGGTGTGTGGCCAGACAGATTCCAATCTCCCTAAGCCTTTGGATATGTTCCTCTACAGACGATCAGTGAATTTCTGCCATTTCAACGTCATTTGATCCATATTTCAGTCAGCCAGCTAAGCAGTCTTTTAGAGCCCTTCCTAACCCCCTGAGCTAAAACACTGAATCCAGAATCTCTGCTTAGTGGGGGCCATATTAATACATTAAGCCCGGTCCAACTTTATATTCCTTTTACCTTGATCTCATAACTTTAAGATCCAACTGCATACATATTCCACACGTTTTTATCTATATAAATGAGAAAAATTATGTCATTTTTTTGGTATGGAGTGCATGTCCTCGTGAGTCACACTTTGTATCTCACCCTTTGGGGCCCGCTGGGACTTGAGTCTAGCTTTAGGTCTAGAAGTAAAGAGGGGAGAGACATTGCCTTGGGGAAAATCAGCAATGCTTTGCAAGACAATTAAATCAGGTGAGGCCATTATAGTTTCCTATGGCAAAACAGGGTTGATCTCCTCAAACAGCCATAGAACTGCTTGTACTGGCAAAAAAAAAAAAAAAAAAAAAAAAAACCTCAACAGAATTTAAGAATTCAATGTCCCAGTTTCAATGGCATTGTCCCCATTCCAATTTTCAGGATCCTGCTCATAAGTCACAAGACTTTGTATTTCACTCTTTGGGGTCTGTTGGGACTTGAGTCTAGTTATGGGTCTAGAAGGAAAAAGAAGTGGCAAAAGCAGATCCTGAGGAGACTCAGAAGTGACTTGTAAATCAGGAAGGTCATTACAGATTCTTTAGGCCAAGGGGAACTAACATTTTCAGACAGGGGCGGAACGGTTGCTTCTAAGAAAGTCTCTGCAAAATAGACTCAGCAGAATTCTTGGGTCTAAAGCTTTCCAACTTTAGAGTTTGCTGATGTCCCCAACTTGACTGGACTCTTCCTATATGTCTCCATTCCAATTTTCAGGATCCCATTCCTTCCCAATCAATGCCCTAACTGAAAAAGTGACCTTGCAAGGTTAGAAATTTAATTTGCATTGTAATTAAGTGACTTGCAAAATTAGGCCTTGAGTTTGGTTTTTAGAAATCTTGACTTTGTAGCTACAGGAGACAGGGATTTCTTTCAGAACAGGCATAGATGTTTTCAGGTCCTTCATACAGATGCTGAAGTCCCTAAGTTCATCAATTTCTTTCCCCAACTTCTCCAGCACAGTTAGAAACACCCAACCAATTTCATTACGTGTTTATTTTGACTAAAATATTCTAAGGTAGCAAATAATTGGTCACCCAGAGCACTGCCCTCTGTAGGTAATTGATTACAGTTATCTAAAGGTGATATTTGAGTAACTCTTTTGGTATGTTATGCTTAGGCTTACCAATGTCTTCTTTACCTCTAGAAACAGTATCATTAGTGTTTTTAATCAAATCAAAGAGAACCAATTCCAGAATTCCCAGAACCAATAGAGATATATTACATATGATTTACAGTATATATTTTCATATATTATATATTTAGGGATTTATTTCAGACAATTGGCTTACGCGGTTGTGGAAACTGACTTAGTTTGTAAAGGCTGCTTTCTCTGCTTCTGATGCTGGAAGTTGAAGTTCACAGGAGGACAGTTAGGAAGGGAAGATCCCAAGCAGGCTGGAACGCACACGCATGAGATGGAACCCCACAAGAAGGTGATGGAACCCCACAAGATGGTAATGAAACCTGTGTCCGTTCTTATCGCCTCCCACCTTGGTGATGAGGTTATTCTGCAGAAGGTTGGCCCTTTATGACAAAGACAAATGCCTACACCTGGCCAGGGATCAGAGCAGTTAAAAAAGGATCCAAAGGAAGGTGGAGGAATCATGTGCCCAGCTGCTGCCAGTCTCTGTAATAACATGTATGCTACACAACGGCTGCTGCTTCCCTTTCACCTTACAAATCTTGAGGAATCTCCCTTGTGGCTCATCCTAATCATAAACACATTTTAAAAGGGGTTTCTGGGAAATGTAATTTAGCTTAGCCGTGTTGAAACGGTAAAAAACTATCACCTTTATCACAATGTATTATATGTTTTAAAAAAATCTTAAACTTTTTGAGCACTTCTTTTTTCAAATTTCTGTGAATATATACATGTCACATTGACTCTGGTATTTTGTGTGAGAATGCATTCATGTGTGCACGCACCTGCATGTGTCCCCAGTATTTTTATCATGCTTACTATTAAAATTGTGCTAACTTTGTAAAGTGAACTGAAATGGTTTGCATCTTTTTTTCCACGATCTTGTCTATCTGGAATAAGGTACAGAATTGTGGTTTCTTACCTAAAGGATAGACTGAACTCAGCCGTAAAACTATCTGAATTTGTAACCTTATTAAATGATAGATCTTTAACAACCATGCCTAGCTATTTTATGATTATTGGGCTGTTCCTTCTGGAAATTTAGACCTGAGATTTAAAGACTGCAATTTAATCTTGGCATGTTGCTAAAATTGAAGGTTATATTAAATAAGAACTCTGGAGCTAAAGGGCAGCCACCTTTGGAATGGAGATAGAGAAGAGAGTGAGCAGTTATTTACCCCTTACAATGGGCTACATACTATTCTAAAGCATTTGCATACATTTTCTCTTTTCATCTGTATGGGGAGAGGATCTGTGAGGGAGGGACTGTTAGCTGCATTTTAAAGTTGAAGAACCTGAAACACAGACAGGCTAAGTAACTTGCCCCAAGATTCTGAGACAGTAAGTGTGGACCAAGAATTCAAACCCAGCTAACTAGAGGCCGGAAGCCACACACAGTGTTCAAATGCTTCTTGGTGCAACTATATAGAAGACAGCTGAGCTAAGAAACTAGACAGAAAGAGCCAAGCTGAGAGAAGGCCTGCTTGGTTTTTTTAGTCTGTTTTGTTTTGTTTTGGCATTTCAGATAAAGGATTCAATTTCTCATGTGGACTTGTTGCTTTTTGCCTGTGTCCCCGCTTCAAACTCACATTATTTTTTAATGTAACTAATCTTTGTGGAGTTCTGTTACTCGAATCAAAAGAACTGAGAAAGAGCGTACTGGGGCTGGTGCTGTGGCCTAGTGCTTAAGTTCACATGCTCGGCTTAGGCGGCCTGGGTTTGCGGGTTTGGATCACGGGTGCAGACCTACACACCACTCATCAAGCCATGCTGTGGTGGCGTCCCACATACAAAATAGAGGAAGATTGGCACAGATGTTAGCTCGGGGCAAATCTTCCTCAGCGGAAACAAAAAAGAGTGTATTATTTTCAACCCAGCTAGGTATAGACTATCATATAGTCTATCATAAATTTTATCATAAATTAAAGACTTGGCATACTCACTAAACATCAGTAAATACTCCATAAATTCAAACTAGTTTTTGATGTTGGGAACTATGGGTTATTGACCTAAAATTCTATGCTTTAGCCATAGCAGGTGCTCACCAAATCTATTGAATGGTGAAGTCTCTTACTCTTGTGAACTACATAAAACCATCTTGGTATTTAATCACTGTGCATTACCATCTTTTCTTGCTTTAAAAAATTTTCCTATTTATTCTGTTTATACTAACCACATTATCATTTCTACCAGGCTGTTTCCAAAATTGAACTTCAGTGTACATACAGATATGTTTTCTTTGTAAATATTATCTACACATTGTACGCTCAGTTTTCTCCAGGTGTGCCACCTTCCACAGGCAGGCTCCTATTGTCAGCCTTGTTGACATTGGTGTAATTATAATCTTCCATGATTAATGCCTTAGCCATTTTACAGGCTTTTCTTATCTGCATACATATTTCTAAATCTGCTTTTTCATCCTGCCTGAAACTTAGTAGCTTCTTATCATTTATTTCCTTTCCCTTTTTATTTCTTGCTGTAATCCGAAGGATCTCTCTGGTCTTTGGAGCATCTCTTAGATTTCTCTTTAGGTGAGACTGTACTTTGTCTCCTCCTGTCTAGCAAAGTCTAGGCTTCCTATAAAAATATCATCTTGATTTTTAATAGGGCTCTTACCTACCTCACTGTAGCTGTGCTACTTCAGTTATATCAACCTCTACTACCCGGCATTGAAAACGTCATTTTATTTCATTTTTCTCTCTTTCCTTTTTTTTAATTCTCCAGGGAAGCAAATAAACAAATGATAGACTTTCTCTAACTGCTTAGGTTTTTTGGTGGTTGTTACTGTTTTTGTTGTTTAGGAAATGTTAGTCCTAGACTATTAACTTTTTTCTCTCTACTTATTGTAATTGTTGAAATAACAGGTTTCAAGTTTTGATTCACCCTTTGTATATATCCATGGCCTGTTAATTGCCAAGTTACTGAAACTCAGTACCCTCCTGAGTACATACGGTTTACTGCATCTAGTTTGTTGTTCTGTCTTTACAAGGTGTGTAACCGGGCTGAAGAGTCCAATCACCCAGGTTCTTGGTCAGTGTAAGAGAAGAATTCAGACACGGACACAATGGTAACAGCAAGTAAGCAAAGATTTCTTAGAGGAAAAGTCAGATACACTCCAAGGGAAGAGTGGGCAGTGCCAGAGAACGCATCTGCGCGGTGTCTTAGGTTAGTTGTATTTTTATTTGGCTGTTCAGAAGGGAATTAGCGTTATCCGGTTATCCGCCAATAATGGTTTCTTCTCCACCCACCCGTCGAGAGGGAGAGTTCTTGACCTTCTAGGGGTGTCTACGGAACTGTCATCGTAGTCATCCCCCACGGGAGGGGGGCCAATGCATATGGAATTTGTATGTAAATGAAAGAAAGGTCAATGTCCTCTAGAGGTGTATAGTAGAAGGCTTTGTTTGAGCACTTATTTTTATCGTCACCGTTGATGACCTCAGACTCTGGTGGTGGCGTCAGGCGGGTCTTAGTTCCCCTTTATTTCCATCATTTAGGATGCCAACAAGACACTTCACTGATGCAGCAAGGTCTCCAGCTATGATCCCTGCTCATGTCCACCTAACTACCTATCTCAGGTGATCACCTATTGGCTTTACCAGAAAGCAAAACAGGATCGAGTTTTAACACAAATAGTCAATAACTGAATGTCTACACTTAGATACATATAACAGGCACCAATACGGAGTCTCAGAAAACTTGTAAAAACAAAAAGTGTCTTGGTTCTTCTAATTTTACTTACTTCTCTGTTTTTTCTTTTTGTCTCTTAATATCTTTCCAAACACACTGAAGAGAAACAAAACAAGTGCCAGGGTGATGAGTTAATATTTTGAGATTAAAAATTCATGAGACAGTAGGTTCAATTCTGCCTCCTGCCAACTCAAAAATAAACCATTTCAAGTTGAAAGATGGGGAGGAAGAAAGAGCGTTTGGGTTTATTGCTGATTATTGATGTTAAAAAAAACAATTCCAAAGAGACAATATCTAAAATAGACCTCCAGTTACTAGTGTTCATATAAAATTAAAGTGTATAATAGAACTTCTTCTTAGCAATATGTCAGTTATTTCTATTTCCATCAGGCTTTATTTTGGTTTCCTGATCCCCTGCCTATAACTTCTAACAGAAGTGCAGTGTGTAAAATTGACTGTGAGTTTATGAATCTAGTTTTCCTTATCACACTCTATTTTCAGTATCATCTCTATGTACTTTTGTTTTCACTTTCCTTTACTTTCATTTTAAAAACGCAGCTTATTTCTTGCTCTTGGCTGCCCTCTCCTTGATCATTTTTCTTTCTGACTTCCTATCTTACTCCTATCTAAACTATGAATTCAATGACGGTCATTTTTCTTCTATACATTCCCACCTACCACAATGTATATACATTTTTTTCATAAACTGCAATCGTGGCAAAAAGTTTACATGGATACATGACTCTCCACAGTTCCAGAGATAGCCTTCATTATTATTTTCCCTTCCACATCACCAGAGTCCACTAAAATCTAGTTATTTATTGACTTCACTATTGTATATATTGTATGGAAAGGAAATTACACACTGATTTATGTATAGGCAATGTGGTTCCAAAGATAGCTAGGGAATCAGCCTAATATTCCTGATTTCTTAATTATTATTTCTGACGTTTTTATTTGTTGAAACTTTCACATGTATTCACACTTTCTAGTTGTTGTTTAGATATACTTTAAAGATACATAATAAGAAGAAATTTAGTGCATATAATTATTCATTTTCGATACAGAAAATGCTTCAGAGCAGGGGTTATGTTACGTAAATGAAACAAAATATAGATATTCTGAATGAACACTTGTGGGTCCACTGGCAGCCTTTACTTAAAAGGCTATTCATAATGTAGAAATCAACATAATTTGCACATCACTCAAGTTATAAAAATGTAAAAAAGATTTTACATATTTTTACCAATACATTAATCATGCTATATAACCATGTGATTACTTCTTTATTTTCATGGATAGTAAAAAGTTAAATGAGTCATTTTTTTTTAAAAGAAACTACCCACTAAAGCATGACTATAAGCCCAAACATCCTCAAATTTATGCCCAGAAACTTGACTGTGGGTACAACGCGATATTTTCAAATTTAACAAAATTGACAAATTTGACCATTCAAAGCCAGGGTCTCATTACATAAAAGAGAAACAAAAAGAAGAGATGAAAAATTCCATTTTGGAACATGGCTTATCATGCTACGTACCCACTAGGAACTATCTTTTGAAACATTGCAAAGGATTTCAAAATAAGTTCCATGCTTCTGCCTTCGTCCGTGTTGGTTGCTAAGGCATCACATCATTAATTCTGCCTACGGAAACTCTATGCCTTCCATCCCTAGTCACCTCTCTCCATGCACACACTGTGCATTGAAATACTGAAATTTCCCTCAAAAACGGTTGTCTCCTTAGTGATCAGGTTCTCACCTGAGTTGGGGAGAATGGGGCATAGACGTGAAGGTTGACGATGTGTCTTATGTAAGCACGTATCAGCATTTATCCTGAAGCTAGAGAGAAGGAAGAGAATTGTGTTCATAGCAGCTTGAGGGGCAATTTGCGCTACTTTCTTATATACAATCCCAAATTGCCTGCTACCAATTTTTTCGTTGGAATGTCTCAGAGATCAGTCTTCATAAACATCAAGGCACACAATTTGAGAAACGTTGATTTCAACCAAGTGGCCTAGTCAACATAATCAAATTACCTTTACTATTGTGGTTGTTTTTCTTGGTACATCAGTCAAATGTCTCCAAAATAGCTATGTACAAAGATAAAACAAAAATTGACAGTTCAGTTTACACCAAAACAAGAGGACTTAGAGTAGTGTGGTGTAATTTTTATTATTTGTGATCTCTAATGCTGTAAAAATTTTAATTCACAATATACCCATTCAAATTCAATTATCCAAGTTTGGTGAAAAATATTTTAATAGTCTACAAGACTTGGGAATGTTAAACATCTCCAAGATAACATTTTTGTGTGTAAGCATGAATTAATTAGAAGCATCTACAAATAATTTTTTCTTAGATTATCCATAGATTCAAACATAAACATGAGAAAGAATTAACAAATGTAGTCATGGTTTAGATTGATGCTAGAAATTATAATAAGGATATGAATGTTTTCTAAACTCAAGAATAATTGTTTTTCCTAGAAATGATTTAGAATGTTAACATAGAGAAAAATATAATGGTACTTTAAAATCACAGATATCCTTACCGATTGTGTGCTCATTAAAACAAAGTACAATTCAGATTGCATACTTCAACTGTGCATATCATTTAGGTTTAAATCATAAATGGACTAAATGCCCATCACGAGCATATTGCGAATAAATCTAGTTTTTATTTTATTTGCACTCATACTTATCTAGATCATATTACTGTATGATAATATGCTTTTGTCTGGATAAAAGTATATAATCATTAACATTTATAGTTCTCCCTTGTAAAAAGGCAGATGACACACACTATCATTTTGTGATGTGTAATTCAATTGTTGGCACATTAGGATTTTTAATGCAAGGCTTATAATGTAACTTTCAATTCTGTACTCTGTCAGTAACTAACAAATGCTGAATTATTTTCTTCCTTAGACACACACCATTGGAATTCATTTAAAGTACTTAATGATGTATTAATAAACCATGATTTTCCAGCAGAGTTTCTGAACTCCCCTTACTGGCTCCAGCTCTGGTGCTGCCAATCAAATTAGAAAGCCATGGTTTCTCAGTAAATAAAGGTTAATTGGACATATAAAGGAAAATTGAACATCAGAAATATCTATACTCACATTGTTCTTGTGTAAAACTTAGTTATTAAATTTCTATTTATCATATATGCAGCTAAAATATCCATAATGGCATGTATTAAATCTTTATTTTTTGTTTTGAACACAAAGGCTATCCGTTTGTCATTTCAGAAAATTCAGACATACCAGGCTTACTGTTTTCATCTTTCTTGACTTAAATTTTCTAATTGATTATTTCTTAGGATAAACAAATTTATATAGGATAATTTGTGCTTAGTAAGCTTCACTGTAAGTGCTTTTCTTTCAACCATCCTCCCCCATCCCACAAATCTTGTTCTGTATAAAAATAAATATGTGGATAATTGTTTACACATGTGTACCATCATTTCCTCCAAATAGCTTCTATTTCCTCTTTTACTTCTGATCTGTTACATAGCTTAAAAATATAGCCTGCTTTTGATGGGTTCTATTGTCTTATATTCAATTCAGATGTGAACCATGTGCTTGAACTGTTCTAATAGAACTGTATAGACACACTTAATAAGCAGGTATTGATACTCACCAGCTACATAATTTTAGAAATTTAAATTCACCTAGTGAGAAAAAAGAGATTATGCTTGTACAGAGGATTAAATGTTCAGAGAAACCACTCCAGATACAGTACACTTATTGATGCTGGAGAGAATATGAAGATATATATTTAAGACATGACTAACATATCTGGAAATTTAGAGAATTCCTTGGAAGACAGAAATAAGAAGAAACTAAAATGCTTAATAATAAGTTTCTTACTTTAAGAAAACTAGAGTGAATAATTGCTAGTCCAGAAGCCGGTCCACAGACAAAGCAGGTGGGAGGTCACCAGTCCTTCCCCTCCACTTCATCATCCCCATCTTCACATCTGATATCCCTAAAGTAGAAACCTCAGTGGAGGATATGAAAAAATAAGAAAACACCAAGCAGAATAAGAATTTGGGAATTCATGTCAGTCTCATGGTTGTCTCTAAACTCTAAACACAAATCTTCAGTACCTCCTCAAAATCCCCAAAACTCAAATTTGAAAATGTGGACCCAAGTCATTATTATTCTTGGGGATAATTAAGCACCTGAGAGAAGCCCAGGCAAATTATCTCTGGAGAAATAATGTCAAACCCAGGCCTCAAAAATTTTCCACAAAGCTCCAAGGAAAGTTGCCTCACCATTGAAAAATCACCAAAACCTATGAGAAAAGCTAACCACCATACAAAAAAGTGAAACACCCCCAAAATGTATAATTTGGCCTCAAACAAATTAAATAATTAAATTTAAAAGATGCAAAATTTAAAATTGTATTTTTAAAGAAAAGCAAGAAAGTGTTGAAACAATGAGAAATGGGGGACTGTCAAACTTGACTAGCCATAAATGGAAAGGACAAATTAGAAATTCTAGAAAAAAAAAAAAAACTGAAAAAATGTGTATGCTCCAAATAACATGGCTTCAAAGTTCGTTAAGAAAAACAGACAGAAATATATGAAGAAATAATACAAGTGAGCACTTGAAGAGTATAACTCTACTAATACTTCCCAAGTGGATTACATACATTAATTTATTTAATCCTCACAGCAGCCCTATAATTTAGTTGTTATTATTCTCCTTGTTTCAGGGGTGATACATTAATCAGAGAGATTTTTAAAATGTGCCTCAATCCCACAGATAGTAGGTGGCAAAGAAAGAATTTGGATGCAGAAGCTTAGTTCCAGAATCTAAAGTTTGCAACTAAATCATTTATCTCTAGAAAACTTGGCAAAATACCTAACAGGCATTTCACAGAAGAGAAATATTAATATCTAATAAAGAAAGAAAATTTGGCTGACCTCCATAATAATCAGAGAAATGCAAATAGAAGTATGCGATGCTAGATCATAACCGCCCATCTAGGAAAATATAAAGTCTGACAATACTAAATGTTTGCAAAGATGTAAAGCCGTGAGAACTGTCACATACTACCTAGAGGTAAGTAAATTTATATACCTACTTTAGAAAAAAGTTTGACATTATCTATTAAGTTAAATATAGGTGTATTCTATGACCTAGCAATTCCATTTCTAACTGTCTTGAGAAATTCTTGCACCAGGTGCCCAGAAATCTGTACGTGAATATTTGTAGCATTTTTGCTTGTAATAGTTAAAAACTAGAAATAACCAAAATATCTATCAATGAAAAGGATAAATAAAATGGGATATATACAAACAATGGAATAGTATAGAGTAATAACTCCATAGGTCCATACGAATACATCTCAAAAATGTAATATTAAGTATCATTCTATTTGTATACATTTCAAAATCAGGTTGAACTTAAAAGTATTATTTAGGAATATGTATATTTCATAAAATGTGGGAGGAAAAAACAAGAAAATGATGAACACAAACTCAGGAAAGTACCTACCTTTTCGGGGGCATGAGGAGAATGCAATTAGAAAAGTAAACTCAGAGGGATTTAAAAATATTTCTTTCTTTTTGTATTTTATAAGCTTGGACATTTCCTAAGTTTAGAAATTTCTGATTCATGAAATATTTTACATACATTATTTGGTATATCTATTATATCACACATTTTTAAAAGCAAATTTTAAAAGTAAGAAAAATTATGTTCAAGAATTTGGTTTTTATTATGAATCTTTGATCACTAAATAGCTACAAGTCTGGACAAGTTATTTAAATACCTTGGATTTGTTTCTCAAATTTACAAAATAAAGAGAGTGCACTGGGCTTATTCAGTAATTCTTTATTAATTTATTAATAGTTGTTATAAACACAAAGCGTTTTCTATGTTCCAGGCAGTATGCTACTTTACAGTCACATAGAGAAATAAGTCATGGCCGTTGCCTTGAGCAGCTGACAGTCTGGTTCTCAGTTCTCATTTTATTTTCAGACAGCAGTCGGTTCAATTCATCCCTCTAGTCAAGACAAACAGGAGAATTTGGCAGGCACGGCTGACTTGGCCCTGAGCCCTGCAGACATCTATAGAAAGTTACGGCAGATAAATAGAAGAAGATGACATATAGGCAGATGAGTAAGAAGAAAAAATCCTGGTTTGACACTATTGACATAAAAAGTCCTGGTTTTACACTATTGATGATAATCATCCTGTGGAATACAATACCCTTGTATTCTAACCTTTGGTAACAATAACCTAAAGATGCTCTGGGTTCATGAGCATCACATTCAATTTCAATATATATACAGATTTCAAGCTTTAATAGGAAAAACAAGCACACTGAGAATGTATAAAATGTTAATGCCAAGGCTGAGTTGGTAGTTTATGATGTTGTAGGGAAACAAAATCCATGCCCAATATTCATACTGCATCTGGACTTTGCAAGCTTTATATTATTTCTATTAGGAAGGTAAACTGCTTTGAATGTTTTAAGAAGTTTAGAATTCTCTCTCAAGTGATAAATCTTGCTTTTCTACTCTAAAAAAAACAATACCAGGTTTCTAAAACTGAGCTCCGAAATTTTTCATATGTGTGGTGTATGTAGAAGAAAGTTCCCTGTAGAATATAAAAATCAATCTAATTGAAAAATAAATAGATGTGGGTGTTGCTAAACATTTACTTGAAAATTTACATATCAATTTTGGTAAACTGATTTTAGTGGTCCATTTTCAAAGTTTGAAAGCGACTTTGCTTACAATTTAAATTTATATAAGCCCAGAAATTTTCGTAGACAATATTTAGAAATATGAGTAAGTAACTCTATAATCAAAACTATCTATCTATGCTTCCCAACAGGCTTGGTTTAGGTTTGAAAGAAAACATATATACATATCTACCTTTATCTATCCATCCATCTATCTATAGATATATAGTTATTTATATTTATACATATGTACATACATATACAGAATATTATTAGTGTTCTCAAATATTTAAGACATCCAAAATATTAAGCTTATGTTTGACCTTTCTACTTTTTCCTTTCTGCTCAATACTGTATATGAGCCTAGGTTGGCCTCATATGTGTCTACTGAGTTGGCTTATGTTTGAGCTAATTGACAAGAGTGGCAATAGGAATGCTATGCAAATGAACCCCCTCTGGGGCTTCTCTTTCTGAGTTCAGTTGATGCCTTTGCAAACATAGCACTTTGCAATGTTATTCCAAGGTATTTAATTTTGTGGTTTGTGTAGACATTCAGTATTATTGACACTGATTCCTTGGCCTCCTATACTATCTATCTCTGACAAACATTGTCTGCTTTAAATACACCGCTATGGCTAATAAATTTGAAGCACATGAAATGAGAGCTGATAATGTTATATTATTGATGATGATATTGCGTCGTGGAAAATTTAAAGCTGTGCTAACATAACTGCCCCAAACACACACACACACATATACACACACCAAGACATCCAAATTTTTTTCACTGAAAGTATAATGTAATTACCAATAGAAAAACCGAGTGTTCATGACTGTTCAGTTTCAAACATTTATTTTTAAAATGTGACTATATTTAAGGTGGTTTATTTAGTTATTATATATTTCCCATCTCCATGATTTAGCCTTTGTTGTAAGAGGTTATTCTGTGCATTGCAGGATATTCAGCAGCAACTCTGTCCTCTACCCACTAGATGCCAGTAGGACCCCCCTAAGTTGTGACAAAATTGTCTCTAGACAGTCCCTAAAGGGCAAAATTGCCCCCCACCCCCCACATGAAAAGCTCTGTACTCACATCCTCACTTAATGCCTTACAGTTTCAGTGAGAATTCAACTCTGCCTGGTCAGAACTCAACTGTGTGAAAGCAGGATTTTCTCCTCTCAGCTTCCCAGTAGATTTTCTTTTCTTTGTAGTTGTTCTTTGACAAGACTTTTGGTGTCCTTTCCTACAAATCAGCAGTTTAATATTAGACCAAACACTTAAGCACACCCTATGCCAATTCATGGAGCTCTTTTTGCACATAGTTTTTCCAACTATGACACTGTGCTCCAAAAAGTCCAGCCATATCCCCCTCCCCAAATTCTAATTTCTTTCTCCCCAGCTCAGTGGGATGGGTGTGCCCATCCAGTGAGCTCCTCCTGACTGCGGACAGAAAGCCAGAGACATCATAGGGTTTCCCTGTCTTGTTTTCTTTCTCTGAGAGTCAGAGCCCTGTACTGCCTGTTGTCCAGTTTCTGAAACAGTTGTTTTATTTAGTTTGTTCAGCTTTCTCCTTGTTATAGCTGGAGGGCAAGTCCAGTAACCGTTATCCTTTCACGACGAGAAGTAGACACAATGTGGGGCCTCAAGACCACTGGGTGATCCCTGGGCACACTTCCACCCTCACAAGTTGAGCTATCTTCAGCAACAGCAAATGTATTTGTTCCCAAACACGTTTACGCTGGACACATTTGTTACTGTCATCTCAGCGTTTAACTATATAATAAAGCATTAAAAGAAAGAATTGCCTTTTATGAAAAACCACGCTAAATGTTTTAAAAGTTTGGATTAAAACAAATGACTCGAAAATATCTTTTGTCTCATTACATGCCAGATAATTGTCAAAGAATGAGAAAATGTGAAGAATCTACATGATTTCCACTCACACTTCCTCACAAATATCTCTCAGTTCTTACCTGAACTTAAAATATCCCAAACTTGAAATCCTGGTTAAGGCTGGTTTCATGTTGTTCATTCTACAAACACAGTGTGGAACTACAGTTAAAGCTCTCAAAGAAAAGTCTTATTCCCATGTTAAAATCAGACAAATACATGTCTATTTGTAAATTTTAATTAAAATTATTTATCTTAAATATCCATCATTTTTAATGAATCCTTACTTTAATTGTCTCTTTTGATTATACAACAATCTACCTGCTCTTATGATGTCAAGGGGTGACTTCTGTTTCACATTCATAGAATTAACTAATTAATTAATCCAACAAATATTTATTAATTTAACACGTACTATGTACCAGGCAAAATTCTAGGACCTGAAGATTGAGTAGTGAACAATGTCAACAAAAATCCACACCTTTGTTTGGCTTACATTCTAGTGAGGCTGATAGACAATAAAGATAAACAAATTAAATATATATGTATATTTATTAAATAAATAAGCCAAAGATAGTCTCTGTGTACTGGCCCCCAGATTGTTAAATTCTTTACTGCAGGCTGAGATCTCTTTGTGCAAAAGCTCACTGGCGCCAAACTCAAATATTTACAAGTCTATTTATTTTTTAAAAAAATCCCCAAAAAGCAAATTTTTAGCCATTTAGAGACCACTTGCTTTGCACACCTGCAAAAGCTCACCCAATAGCTGTTTCCTGTTGATAAGATAGAGCCTCACAGTTATAATGCTCTTCGCTGCTATGGTCTTTTGGAGCTTTCTGACCAACACTTCCCTCTCATGGGGCTAAGCAACCTCACCTAGACACAGGATCCGCTCTCCAATCCTCCTCTTTCTCGGGAGTTCTCTTGCCCTCCTCCCCTTTTAAGGAGTGACTCCAGCTCTGCAGCCTCTGGATGGATTCCTGGTGTGCGGGACTTCCTCCTCTAGCAACCCTCTCCAAAGGCCACCCAAATAAAGGTTGTTGCGTGTTAATGACACTTGTGATCACGTCTTTTTTCTTGATTAGCCCAAATCCCCCAAGCTCCCAGCGATATTAAGTAGTGAAAATTACTGACAAGAAAAAATGCAAGGAAGTGGAATATAAAATAGGTTCTGGGGGCTGATATTTTACATGGAAGGGCCAGGAATATTCCCTCTGAGGAGCTGTCAAGTAAGGCCCTGAAAATGTGTGAAGATTGGTAGCACATATTATGTATCTGTATATTTATTGTCTGTCTCCTTCATTCAAATGAATGTTCCATAAAAAGTACTGCATATATTTTGACCACTGTTGATATCTCCACTGCTTAGAAAGTGTCTAGAAATGGTAGGTAATTAATAAATAAATATATGACTAATTAATAAATGAATAAGCTTCCACTGTATCTAAAACTGGCACTTTTCTAAGTGGTAAATCTTTACCATCTCTCAAAGTGCTGCTGAAAGAAAAGTATTCTGACTAAGGAAATAGTTATCCGAAGGAAAAAGTGAGCTTCCTTCCAATCCTCTGCCAAAGATAAATATGAAAAATTCATACCGGCTCCCAAACTGGCTTCCAAACCCCATCACTAATTCTGATTTGTGACTATGTGGCTCAGTCCATTCATATGGTGTAGTGTTGTAGAGGGTGGGATAGATATTCAAATATTTTCCCTTCCGCTTGTTAGCTGTGTACCTTTGAGGATAATTTGAACCCTTCTATGGCTTACATTCCTCATCCTTAAAATATAGTTACAATATAGCTTATAATACATATAAAAATATATAATATATATATTATGTCACGTAGAATGCCTTCTATGTGACAGACAATATGCTTGGTGTAGGTAACATGTGGCCGATAATATTCAAGCCCTCATATGAAGGAAAACACAGACTATAAGGGATGATAGACACGAAAAAAAATAAGTTCCATCAAGATGAAGTGAGTAGTATGGTGGTGATATTAATAACTGTGACAAGAGCACAGAAAACAGAAAAATATGATATGCACACAGCTTCATATCTTTCCCAAGAGATCCTTTTCCTAAAACAATTTACTGTTTACCTACTTATGAAACATTATTGTTCAATGTGTTTATAATTATTTAAACATCGTCTGTTTTTTAAACTGGTAATCATGTAGAAAAGTTAATATTTGAATATTAACTGAATCAAACAGTTTCTCAGGCTAAAATTTTTGGAGTCATTCTTGACGCCTCTCTGTCTTTACAAAGATATTTAACACATCTGGAAACTCTTTTGGCCCGACCTTCAATTCATGTTCAGGATTTGAATACTTATTCCATTTCCACTACTGTCACCCCCTTCAGAGTCAATATCATCTCATCCGGATTACTGCAATAGCTTTTGAACTAGATTCCCAGATTCCAACATTATATTCTTTTTTTAAAATGTATTTTTTTATTGATATCTTAGTTGCTTATAACATTGAGAAGTTTTAGCTGTACATTATTGTTTGTCAATCACCATATAAATGCTTCCCTTCACCCCTTATGCCCATCCTCCCTCCACCTTGCCCCTGGGAACCACCAAACAGTTCTCTCTGACTGTGTGTTAGTTTATCTTCCACATATGAGTGAAATCATGTGGTGTTTGTCTTTCTCTCTCTGGCTTATTTCACTTAACATAATACCCTCCAGGTCCATCCATGTTTTTATGGATGGGAGAATTTTGTCTTTTTTATGGCTGAGTAGTATTCCGTTGTGTATATATGCCACATCTTCTTTATCCACTCATCTGTTGTGGGACATTTGGGTTGCTTCCATTTTTTGGCTATAGTGAATAATGCTGCAATGAACATAGAGGTGCATAAGCCTCTTTGGATTGTTGATTTCATGTCCATTGGGTAGATACCCAAGAGTGGAATTGCTGGATCATAAGGTATTTCTATTTTTAATTTTTTGAGGAACCTCCATACTGTTTTCCATAGAGCTTGCATCAGTTTGCATTCCCACCAGCAGTGGATTAGGGATCCCATTTCTCCACAACCTCTCCAACATTTGTTTTTTGTCTTGGTGATTATAGCCAATCTAAGGGATGTAAGGTGATATCTTAGTGTAGCTTTGATTTGCATTTCCTTGATGATTAGTGATGTTGAACATCTTTTAATGTGCCTGTTGGTCTTCTGTATATCTTCCTTGGAAAAATGTCTGTTCATATCCTCTGCCCATTTTTTGATCAATTGCTTGTTTTTTTGTTGTTCTGTTGTATGAGTTCTTTATATATTATGGAGATTAACCCCTTGTCAGATATATGATTTGCAAATATTTTCTCCCAGCTAGTGGGTTGCCTATGCATTTTGATCATGGTTTCATTTCCCTTGTAGAAACTCTTTAATCTAATGAAGTCCCACTTGTTTATTTTTTCTTTTGTTTCCCTTGTCTGAGTAGCCATAGAAACCAAAAAGATCCCTTTATGACTGATGCCAAATAACATACTGCCTATATTTTCTTCCAGGAATTTTATACTTTCCGGTCTCACTTTCAGGTCTTTGGTCCATTTTGAGTTAATTTTTGTGTAAGGCAATAGAGAATGGTCTACTTTCATTCTTTTGCATGTGGCTGCCCAATTTTCCCAAGACCATTTATTGAAGAGACTTTCCTTCCTCCATTGTATGTCCTTAGCTCCTTTGTTGAAGATTAGCTGTCCATAGGTGTGTGGTTTGATTTCTGGGTGTTCAGTTCTGTTCCATTCATTTATGTGTCTATTTTTGTACCAGTACCATGCTGTTTTGATTACTATGGCTTTGTAGTATATTTTGAAGTCAGGAATTGTGATGCCTATGGCTTTGTTCTTTTTTTTTTCTCAGGATTGTTTTAGCTATTTGGGGTCTTTTGTTGATCCATACGAATTTTAGTATTCTTTGTTCTATTTCCGTGAAGAATGTCATTGGGATTCTCATTGGGATTGCATTGAATCTGTAGATTGCTTTAGGTAGTATGGACATTTTAACTATGTTTATTCTTCCAATCCATGTGCATGGGATATTTTTCCATTTCTTTATGTCTTCATCGATTTCTTTCAATAGAGTCTTATAGTTTTCATTATATAGGTCTTCCATCTCCTTGGTTAAATTTATTCCCAGATATTTTTGTTGTTATTGTTGTGATTGTAAATGGGATTGTCTTTTTGAGTTCTCTTTCTGTTAGTTTGTTCTTGCAGATAGAAATGCAACTGATTTTTGTAAGTTGAGTTTATACCCTGCAACTTTGCTGTAGTTTTTGATTATTTCTAATAGTTTTCCAATGGATTCTTTAGTGTTTTCTATATATAAGATCATGTCATCTGCAAATAGTGAAAGTTTCACTTCTTCATTGCCTATTTGGAGTCCTTTTATTCCTTTTTTATTGCCTAATTGCTCTGGCCAAAATCTTCAGTACTATGTTGAATAAGAGTGATGAAAGTGGCACCCTTCTCTTGTTCCTGTTCTCAGGAGATGGCTTTCAGTTTTTACCCAATGAGTATGATGTTGGCTGTGTGTTTGTCATATATGGCCTTTATTATGTTGAGGTACTTTCCTTCTATACCCGTTTTGTTGAGTGTTTTTACCATAAATGATGTTAGATCCTGTCAATTGCCCTCTCTGCATCAGTTGAGATGATCATGTGGTTTTTATTCTTTGTTTTGTTAATGTGGTGTATCACATTGATTGATTTGCAGATGTTGAACCATCCCTGTGTCCCTGGCATAAATCCCACTTGGTCCTGGTGTATGATCTTTTTGATGTATTGCTGTATTTGGTTTGCCAATATTTTGTTGAGGATTTTTGTATCTATATTCATTAGCAATATTGGCTTGTAGTTTTCCTTTTTTGTATTGTCCTTGTCTGGCTTTGGTATCAGGGTGGTGTTGGCCTCATAGAATGTGTTAGGAAGTGTTCCATCTTCCTGTATTTTTGGGAAAAGTTTGAGAAAGATAGGTATTAAGTCTTCTTTGAATGTTTGGTACAATTCTCCAGAGAAGCCATCTGGTCCTGGACTTGTATTTTGGGGGAAGTTTTTGATTACTGTTTTAATCTCTTTACTTGTGATTGGTCTATTCAGGTTCTCTATTTCTTCTTGATTCAGTTTTGGTAGGTTGTATGAGGCTAGGAATTTATCCATTTCTTCTAGATTGTCCAATTTGTTGACATATAGTTTTTCATAGTATTCTCTTATAATCCTTTATATTTCTGTGGTATCTGTTGTAATCTCTCCTCTTTCATTTCTAATTCTATTTATTTGAGGCTTCTCTCTTGTTTTTTTTTTTTTTTTTTTTGTGAGTCTAGCTAAGGGTTTGTCAACTTTGTTTATCTTCTCAAAGAACTAACTCTGTTTCATTGATTTTTTCTACTGCTTTTTTGGTTTCTATTTTATTTATTTCTTCTCTAATTTTTATTATTTTCCTCCTTCTGATGACTTTGGGCTTTGTTTGTTGTTATTTTTCTAGTTCTGTTAGATATAGTTTAAAGTTGCTTATTTGGGATTTTTCTTGTTTGTTGAGGTGGACCTGTATTGCTATGAGTTTCCCTCTCAGGACTACTTTTGCTGTATCTTCTTACATGTTGACATGGTGTATTTTCATTTTTGTTTGTCTCCAGATATTTTTTAATTTATCCTTTAAACTCAGCAGTGATCCATTGATTGTTCAATAGCTCATTTAGTCTCCACATCTTTGTCACTTTCCCAGTTTTCCCCTTGTAGTTGATTTCTAGTTTCATAGCCTTATGGTCAGAAAATATGCTTGTTATAATTTTAATCTTCTTAACTTTATAGAGGCTTGCCTTGTTCCCCAATTTATGGTCTATCCTTGAGAATGTTCCATGTGCACTTGAGAAGAATGTATAATCTGCTGTTTTGGGGTAGAGTGTCTGTATATATCTATTAAGTCCATCTTGTCTAGTTTTTCATTTAAGTAGGCTATTTCCTTATTGACTTTTTGTCTGGATGTTCTATCCATTGAGGTGAGTGGGGTGTTGAGGTCCCCTACTATTATTGTGTTGTTGTTGATATCTCCTTTTAGGTTTGTTAATAGTTGCTTTATGTACTTTGGTTCTCCTGTGTTGGGTGCATATATATTTATAAGTGTTATGTCTTCTTGGTGGAGTGTCCCTTTTATCATTATATATTGCCTCTCTTTGTCTCACATTACCCTTTTTATCTTGAAGTCTACTTTGTCTGATATAAATATGGCAACACCTGCTTTTTTTGTTGTTTGTTTGCCATTAGCTTGGTGTATTGTCTTACATCCTTTCACTCTGAGCCTGTGTTTGTCTTTAGAGCTGTGATGTGTTTCCTGGAGGCAGCATATTGTTGGATCTTGTTTTTCAATCCATCCCTCTACTCTGTCTTGATTGGAGAATTCAATCCATTTAGATTAGAGTGATTATTGATATATGTGGGCTTAGTGTTGCTCCTTTATTGCTCATTTTCCAGATCTTTTGCATTTGCTTTGTTTCTTGTCTTGTGTGATTCAGACTACCAATTCAGTTTGGTAGTTCCGTGTGATGGTTTTCTTAGTTTTCTTTTTATTTATCATCTCTGTCTCTGCTGTGAATTTTAGTTTAGTAGTTACCAGGAGGTTTGTATAAAAATTCTCATAGATGAGGTAGTCCATTTTCTGGTGTCCTCTTATCTCCTTTGCCTAAGTCGATACCATCCCTTTCCTCTTCCCTTTCTAAGTTTTTGCTGTGACAACTTATTCCATCTTGTGTTGTGATTTCTTGTTTATAATGATGAGGTTATTTTTATTTTTGCTGTTTTTCTTCCCTTGATCTTTAGTGTCATAATTAAGTGTTTGCTAACCTATTCTAGCAGAGAGCTGCAGTTTATCTAATTTTTGTCTACCTATTTTCTCCTTGCTCAAAGCTTTATATCCCCTTTCTCTCTCTCTCTTTTTTTCCAGGCATGAGACCCTTATTGAGCATTTCTTGCAGTGGGGGTCTTGTGGCAATTAACTCCCTTAGCTTTTGTTTATCTGGGATAGTTGTTATTTCTCCATCATACCTGAAGGATATTTTCACTGGATAGACTATTCTTGGCTGAAAGTTTTTATCTTTCAGAATTTTGAATATATCATTCCACTCTCTCCTGGCCTATAGAGTATCTGATGAAAAATCTGCTGAGAGCCTGCTCGGAATTCCTTTGTATGTTACCTTTTGTTCTCTTGCTGCCCTTAATATTCTTTCTCTGTCATTAACTTTTGCCAGCTTTATTACTATGTGCCTTGGGGATGGTCTTTTTTTGGTGATATATAGGAGATCTATTGATTTCATTCACTTGTATTTCTAGCTCCTTCCCCAGGTTTGGGAAGTTCTTAGCTATCATTTCTTTGAACAAGCTCTCTGCTCCTTTTTCTCTCGCTTCTCTCTCTGGGACACCTATAATTCTTAAGTTGTATTTCTTAATTGAGTTAGATATTTCTGGGAGTTTTTTCATTTCCATTTAGTCTTAGGTCTGTCTCCTCCTCCATCTGAAGCCTTTCTATATTGCTATCCTCAGTACTACTAATTCTTTCCTCCATATTGTCAGCTCTGCTCTTTAAAGATTCCACATTTTTCTTTATTTCCTCCATTGTGTTTTTCATCTCCAACAATTCTGATTGGTTTTTCTTTATGGTTTCAATCTCCTCTGTGAAGAAGCTCCTAATTTCCTTGAATTGTCTATCCATATTTTCTTGTAATTTGTTGAGCTTTTTTATGATAGCTATTTTGAATTCTCTGTTGTTTAGGTTATAAATTTCTGTGTCTTCCGGGTTGATTTCTGGATGCTTATCATTTTCTTTCTGGTCTGGAGATTTAATGTATTTTTGCGTTGTGCTTGAGGGTGTGTTTTTACTTTCATTATTCCTCATCCTGAAGATGTCTGGATGTAGATCCCACTTGCTACCACTAGGTGGGGGTAAATAACTGTGTGTTCCGAACCTACTAAGATGTGCAAGGGTTCTGGCTGGAATGAAGTGTGTCTGGGCTGATGCATGGTTGGGCTGGAGCTCCACAGGGGTGAGGCATTGCTTGCCAGCCACTAGGCTGAAACACCATGGGGGTGGGGTGCCACATGCTGGCTGCTGGGCTGGCTCTTCACTGGGTTGGATCCCTGCCTGTCTCTGCCAGACTGCAACACTAGTGGGCTTGGGTGCCTGGGTGTTGTGCACTGGTCATGGGGCTGTAACTCTGAAGGGGCAGGTGTCACATGCCGGCCACTGGGCTGGGTCTCCACAGGGGCAGGGAGTTGTGCACCCCTGCTGGGCTGTTTCTCTGCTGGGCTGGGTTGGATCCTTGTGTGCCTCAGCCAGGCTGCAGCACCCCTGGGCTTCAGCGCACAGGTGTTGTGCACTGGCCATGGGTCTGTAACTCCACGGGGGCGAGTCTCGCTCGCTGGCCACCAGGCTGAAACATCGCAGGGGTGGGTGCCACAGGCCACTGGGCTTGGGCACCTGGGTGTTGCATGCCAGCCACCAGGCTGGATCTCCACAGGGGTGGGGAGTTGCACTCCCCCACTGGGCTGTTTCTCTGCTGGGTTGGATCCCTGCATGCCTCCACCAGGCTGCAGCATTGCTGGGCTTGAGTGCCTGACATTATATTCTTACCATGGCCATTACTTCTGCCTGTAGTGTTCTTTCCCCAGATATTCCACATGGCTCACTCACTCTTTGTCACTCTCTCTGGGGGGCAAACCTGATCATCAACTTTAAAATAGTAATCTGTCTTTTCCCCATGCCCAGCATCCTATATCTCCTTATCCTGTCCTCTTTTTACACAGCACTTACCACAGGCTGATGTGCCATATAATTTTCCAATGCGATATGTTTATTGTTTTTTTCTGCCTCTTTCTTCTAGAATAAAATCTCTGTAATGGCAGAGAATTATTTTTCTTTTTTTCCTGATGCTTCCCAAGCAGCAAGCATGATGTAAATTCAATAAATATGTTTGTTGAATGAATGAATGACTGAAACAAAGACCTAGTCCAGATCTTAGCCATAATGGAAACAAAATAAATAACTGCTAATATTGGAGGAAAACTTTCAACAATGGTGCCTTCTTAAATGTAATCCTGTGGGAGAAAAGCGCCTTGTGGAGTTAGCAGCTATACATTTCTAAGACAGAACTTCCTGAGCAATTTCTTCGTAACACTGGTACAGCAAAACTGTACTAGGAATAACACATATATGAAAAGTTTCTATTATTATATATATATTTTTAGAAAAACTCGTAACCAAAATCAAAAAGAAAATTGTCAAATTAAAATTGTTTTAATCAGAATAACACTTAACTGAGGTCGGCCTCAGTTACTGAATCTCTGGACAGGAGATAGCAGCACATGTTGAATCTAAGAAACAATTTGGGAAGAATGATAACAATATTGAGTTTTTTGATCCTTAAACATGGTTTACCTCCCCACTTATTTATGTATTCTTTACATTCTCTCATCATTCTTTCACAGTTTGTATTCTGTGGGTCTTGCATCTTTTATTAAGATTTTCCTAAATGTTTCATATTTTTGATGCTATTGCATTGATAATTTTTTAAATTTCAATTTTATATTTATGCTCATGCACTGCATAATTATGTTTTAGTGGACAATGGATCACATACACAATGGTGGTCCCATAAAATTAGTAGCATATAGCCTAGGTGTGTAGTAGACTATCCCATGTAGGTGTGTGCAAGTACACTCTATGACATTCGTACAATGACAAAATTGCCTAATGATGCATTTCTCTGAACATATCTTATCATTAAGCTACACATGACTGGATATACAAATAAAATGGATTTTTTTAATGTTGAAGTTATATCCTGAAATATTGCTAAGCTCACCTGTTACTTCTAGTAATTTTCTTTTGTGTGTAAATTCCTTAGGATTATCTACATAAATTACTATATTGTTTGTGAATAAATATGGTTTTAGTCATTTATTTCCAATATGTATGTGTCTTCTTTCATTTTCTTGCCTTATTGTATTGGCCAGACCTCCAGTGAAAAGTTGAAAATAAATCTTGAAGGTTGACATATTTGATTTATCCCAATTTTAGGGGGAATGCTTTGAATCTTCTATTAATTTTGATGCAACCTGTAAATTCTTTGTAGATGTGCTTTATCACAATAAGGATGTTTCCTTGTATTCCTAGTTTGCTGAAAAATTATTACCATAAATGTCTGTTGAATTTAGTCATATGTTTTGTCTGCATCTATTGAAGACATCACATAATTTTTCTTTTACAATTTTTAATGTAGTCAATTACATTGAAATAATTTCAAAAGTTAAACCAGTCTTGGGTTGCAGGGATAAAACTTCCCTGCCATGTTGTTTTATCTACTTTAGTTATTGCTGGATTTGGTTTGTTAAAACTTTATTAAATTTTAAAATCTATGTTCACATGGGATATTGATCTGTTGTTTTATTTTGATATCTTTATCCAATTTGGGCATCCAAATAATGCTGGCCCATTAGAGCAATTTGGATTGATTGTTTTTCACCCTTTTCTAGTGTAGATTTGTTGCTAATTTCCTTTAATATTTGTATAATTGCTATAGTTAAATAGTAAAACCATCTGATCTTGGAATTTCCATTGGCTTTTAACTATGACTTTAATTTCTTTAATAGATATAATATTATTCAGGCTATATCCTTTTTCCCCAACATAGGTTTGTTTGTGTTGATGGAATTTGTCTATTTCATCTAAATTGTTGGAGTTATTGGAAAAAAGCTGCTTATTATATTCTTGTATTATTCTTTTAATATCTATAATATATTTGGAGTGATTCCATCTCTTTCCATCTAGACATGGGTAATTTATGTTTCTTTCCTCTTCTTCCTGATAATTATGGCTTAAAAATTATAAATTTATTTCTCTTTATGTTTGCTTTGAGTTTTATTGACTTTTCACTGTTTTCTGTATTGTATCTGATTGATTTGTACTCTTATATTTATTATTTCCTTCACTCTGGTTAATTTGAGTTGGTTTTGATCGTCTCTTTCTACTTTCCTAAGATGGAAGTTAAGATCATTGATATGAAATCTTTCCATTTTTCTAATAATTCCTAATGCTATAAATTTCTCTAAAAGCACCATTTTATCTCCAAGTAACAAATGTTGATATTTTGCTTTTTCATTTTCATTAAGCAAGAAATATTTTTTACATTATTTTATGATTTCATCTTTGAAATCATAAAAGTATTTTTCCAAATATTTGGGGGACATTCCAGATATCTTTCTGTTATTTATTTATAATTTACTTTTGTTGGGGTCAAAAACATATTTTGTACAATTTCAAATATTATATAAAAAGTAAGATTTATTTCATGATCCATAATATGGTTCATCTTATGCATATGCATGAGATGGTTTACCCATGTGCAGGAGAAAAGAACATGTATTTTCTTGCAGTTAAATGGAGTGTTCTATAAATACCACTCATATCATGTTGGTTGAGAGTGATTTACAAGTCTTCCATATCCACATTAATTTTTCAGTCTAGTTCTACCAAGTGTTGAGATAGGGGTTTTAAAATATCCAGCTGCAATTGTGGGTTTTCTATTCCTCTTCTCAGTTCTATCAGTTTTGCTTCTTGTACATAAATGTTCTGTTATCATGTGCATATGCATTTAAGATTGTTATGTCCTCTGATAAATTGATTTCTTTATCAATAACCTATTTTTCTCTGGTCATTATTCCTTTCTCTAAAAATGACTTCTTGTGTTATAGATGTAGTCGCCCCAGCTTACTTTTGAACAGTGTTTGTATGATATATCTTTTTGCTATAAATCCACATATGTTTTCATATTTTAGATGCATATTTTTTGGACAGTATGTTGTTAGGTCTTGCTTTTTTATCCAATCTGGAAATCTTTGTCTTTTCCTTAAGTATTTATAACATGTAATGCTATTATCTATATGACTAGGTTTAAATATACCATTTTGCCATTTGTTTTCTATTTCAACCACTACTTATTTTTTCCTTTTTTCTTCTTTCAGCCTTCTTTTAGATTGAGTAAATTTTAGAATTCACTTTCATCCCCATTATTGGCTTATTAGTTATATTTCATTAATTTTATAAAAAATGTCATTGCCTTAAGATTTAAAATATACATTTTGACTTATTAAAATCAAACAATAACTTCATATATAATATAAAACCCTTATAACGTATGCTTTCATTTACCTCTCAGAGCAGTTATGTTATTGCTGTTATACATTTTAATTCCATATATTTTTTAAAATGTAAAATATGTTATTTTTCCTTTACAGAATCAATTATCTTTTAAAGAGGTTTCAGAAATGAGATAAAATGTCTTTTATATTTACCCATATATTTACTTTCTCTTACCTCTTCACTTGTTAGTGTATATTAAAATTTCCATTTGTTATAAATTTTTTTGGCCTGAATGACTTCATTAACATTTGTTATAGTGCTGCTATACCTCTCATTACTTACCTAAGCTTTTTTTGTCTAGGGAAAAACATCTCTTTAATTCAATTTTGAAAAATATATGCTACTTAACATTTTCTTTTAATTTTAATATTTTTAAAATATCACTCAATTGTCTTCTTATTTGCATAGTTCTAATGAGAAGTCTCCTATCATCCTTTTTTCCTCATACAGAAACTGTCTGTTTTTCTGATTTCTTTTAGGATTTGCTACCATGAGTTTACACACATTTGATTACAATATATATTGGTGCAATTTTCTTCTTATTTCTTCTGCTTGAAATTCTTTGAATGTGTTGGATCTGTGAGTTGATAGTTTTTAAATATTTTTACTATTTCTATCCCTTATGTCTTATATTGTTTCTGTATTTTGTCTTTTTTCCTCTCCTATGGAACTCCAGTTACCCATATGTGAGGCTGATTGATAATGTCTTATAACTCACTGAAGCTCTGTTCACTTTTTCCAGTATTTTTTTGTTTTTGTTTGTAAATTTTGGATATGTACTATTGCTAGACTTCAAATTCACTAATATTTTCTTGTGTGGTTTCTCATCTGCTGTTAATTTTCTATTTCAACTATTGTGTTTTTTACCTTTAAAAGTTTAACATAAATTTTTTAAAATCTTCCATACCTCTAATTCTCATGTTCATGCATTTCTTTTCCTTCATGAACACATGAAAAATATTTATAAGAGTTTTAGTGTTCTTTTTTGTGTGTGTGAGGAACACTAGTCCTGAGCTAGCATCTGTTGCTAATCCTCTTCTTTTTGCTGAGGAAGACTGGCCCTGGGCTAACATCCGTTCCCATCTTCCTCTACTTTATACGGGATGCGGTCACAGCACAGCTTGACAAGTGGTGCATTGGTCTGCACCCAGGATCCAAACCTGTGAACCCCAGGCTGCCAAAGCAGAGTGCGTGAACTTAACCACTATGCCACCGGGCTGTTGATTTTATTATGTTTGTTATTTCTGGGACTCTATTTACAGATTTTTCTCCTGGCTACGCATTTTCTTGTTTTGTGCTTACCTTATTATTTTTAACTTGATGCCAAATGTGTTACCTTGTTGGTTGCCGGATTATACTTTATCCTTTTAACTACTGCGGGGTTTTTTTCTATGTAGTTAAAAGTTTTTTGCAATCGGTTTGATCCCCCTGAGACTTTCCTTGAAGTTTTCTTAGTAGGGAATTTGAGTAGCCTTTACTCTAGGGTTAACTTTCCCTCACCTCTGGAGGAAAATCCTTTTGCGGGAGCACCTTTCTGAGAACTTTATCTTATGCCCCATACAATAGAAGTTCTTTCTCATCTGCCTGGTGGGAATACAAAGTCTCCTTGGTGCTGTGTGAGTTCTGATTTTTTTTCTTTCTGTTATTTTCTGATGGTACTTCCTGAACTTGATACCTTCCTCATACACATACATAAATCAGTACTCAGCTGCTCAAGGAATCACTCTGGAATACCAGTGTTCTCTCTGGGCAGCTCCCTTTCTCCAGTTCTCAGATATTGTTTGCTCTGAAATAAAAATGTGATGTTGCTATTATGTTTATGGGAATCAACCATTTTTTTCTTTTTTGATCAAAGCATTTTGTTATGGACTGAATGTTTGTGTCCCTCCAAAATTCATATGTTGAAACCCTAACCCCAATGGGATGGTATTAGGAGATGGGGCCTTTGGGAGGTAATTAGGTCATGAGGGTAGAGCCCCATGATGGTATTAGAAATGTTTGCTGTTTAAGCTGCTCAGTTTATAGTATTCTGTTATAGCAGCCCAAACCAATGAAAACACATTTTAATTCATGCTTCCATAAATAAAGGCAATCTAAGTCATGAGCCCTGAATATGTCTCCATGATATTAGTGCTCTCTTTGAAGCAATAAAAGGAATGCTAGCAAGGTGATACTCCCTCATAATACCACTTATATTTCACAAATTGACAAATTCAAGCTTAGGATTTAATTGTTATGCCTATAGAAACTACTTCCTATGGGAACATCTGGTGATCTCACACATGACAGCTGGATGCCATAATTCTCAGTATACATTTGAGCCACTGGAACAGAAGGGACAAAGTGAGGGATTCTTCCACTTTTTTATGAGACTATCTGGATGGTATCCATGATCACTACTCAACCCACAGAAAATGGGCAGGGACAAGTTCTACATGGTGGTGCCCTGCCCCCTCCTCCAAAGGGAATCTCACTTTTTATCCAGCCCTTCAAGCTGACTTAAAACTACAATTTAGTTAACTATAGCTGGACAAAAACCTAAAGCAAAGTGAAAAGAGGAGCCCAGAAAAGTAGCGAAAAGATGAGGTTTGGAGTCGCAAATCTCATCAGCTGTGTGACCTGAAGTGAGTGTCTAAAGCTTTCAGGGCTTCCCCAACTCACAAATCAAAGGATACATAGTGAGCATGAAGATTACTAGGAATGAAAAAATATAACGCATATATTTGTGAATGTTGTTGCTTTTGCAGACCACATCTTTTAAGTTATACTGTCAGCTTTTACAAAATTCTTTAACCATTGACTTCTGAGGATCTGAATGTAGGAAGAATCTGAAGCAATAGAGACATTTTCCTTTCAGGGAGATAAATATAAGTTCAAAGAAAATAAGATAACAGATGGGTGTTTTGGAGATTCATAACTCTGAATTTAGCTTTTATTTTATGAGGTCTCTTCTATATGTATTTATTTGACAGAGATTTTATTTCCAACAGATGTCATAGAGCACTACTGGGCACCTCCGTAGACTATTTGAACCTATCGTCTACTACTTCTGTTGTTGTCTTTCAGTAACAGCACTGCCACCTTCATCTGGACGAGACAGTTTCACAAGGTCATCAACAAGGTCAGCAGCAATAGCCATCTCTAAATGATCCAATCAGGCCTGCAATAGGATCAGGGTGACTGTTTGTTTATCCATTTAATCTTTAATTTATATTTCAAACCTGTTATTTTGAGTTTATCACCTATTTGATAGTTGTATAATAAGGTTCAAAAGATCTGATTTCTTCACACTGAAGTTTTGAAACACAATACTATTTCAATATCTATACAATCTAGCACTGATCTGAAATAAGGGGAAAGACTGTTTCTCCAGGGTTAACCTGAACATATCCATTTGGATTATTTTCTATTACACTAACTTGAAGAATTTAACTTTCGTATGTGTGTGAGGAAGACTAGCCCTGAGCTGACATCCACTGCTAATCCTCCTCTTTTTTGTTTTTATGATTTAATTTTTTTTTGTGCATGAGGAAGACTTATTACACTAACTTTTATATTATACTGTTAACAATATGGAGTTCACACGTGGAACAACCTATATACTAATGTTAACAATTGTTCAACACATATCCTGAGCTTATCTTGGACAGTTAAATATCTTGAAAGAAATTAATCATGGATTTAGGACATGGAAACTTTCCACATCCTACAGATTGTTTCTAAGTAGACTCCTTAGACTATCTATCTATCTACCTATTATCTATCTATATCTATCATCTACCTATCTTAAGAGGTGAAATCTATATAGTTATATAGTGTTTTATATATACAGTTTATATATAACTATATATGGTGTCTCTATGTACGCATCTACATATATAGAGGGATGAGTGAAGAAAAACACGTTAAAAATAAAAGGCAAAGCTTATATTCTATTGTCTCTCTAGCCATCTTGATAGATATAGATATCTCTCTATTGATTTATATATACATATCTGTATCTATCTATTTCTAGAGAGAAAGAGAAAGAATAGAGTGTAAGTTTTGCTTTTTATTTTTAATGTTTGTTTTTCACTCATGCTAAGAAAATGAGAAAACTGTTTTGATTTTTTCCCAGTGAAGTAACGAGATAATAAAGATGATGGGGTTACATTTTGTTTTTCTCTATGGAAATTTTGGATGTTTGGATAGATGTACATCAACTGTTTGTATTAAGAATGAACTGTAATACAGGACAATAAGAGCCCCAATTGGATATTTCCAACCTGTTTAATGTTTATGGTGCTGATCTGCCAAAAATATTATATGTGTGTGGCCACGCTCCATTTTTTTGAAAGATGCAATTTGTCTCAAACTTCAGTTTTCAATCAGGATTTTGTCCTACAACTCTCCATAGACTTAGCAGAAGTTATCTACAGAGCTATTAGTAGGATGCCTATAGATGTTCTATGTCTTTGAACATTATACGACAAGGTGGTATTATTTGCGTCTCAACTTTTTTAGTTCCCTTAAAGACCTGCTGTCTGACTTAAATAGACTGTGGAAGATAAAAATTACTTAAGTAAAAGCTGTAAACATTTCAAAGAAGATCACTTTCAATATTTATTCTCAGATCATTGAATCACAGGAGCTCAAAACAGGAAAGGAATATCACCAAATATCTGACAAAACTTCCTACTCGCTGTGCACAGAGGAGTCATGTGTTAGTTTTGTTCATACAGCAGGCCACATTGCTATAATGTCACTGTTATAATGAAAGCAGTCTGTTTCTTGCAATTATTAATTGGGCTGAAATATACATTCAGAACACAGAGCTACTTTTCACAGGCATACTATTATTGGTGGTGTTGGTGGTGGTGGTGGTATTATTGTTGTTTTTATTATTATTGCCATTATATTATTATTATTATTATGGTCATCCAGACACTCAGATAACACTAGACCTCTGGGCAGGATTCAGGGTAACATAGCAAGTTTCAGGTTAAAACATCAACTTTGCCACTAACAAAGCTATGTGGCAGAGGCAAATAATTGAACCTTCAGGACCATCCCCTTTTATCAAAATAAGACATAGTGCAAAGTTTATAATCTTTCTCTTCTCTCGTACTTTAGTTTCTTATGATTCTAACTCATATACATATATATGTATGCAAATATGTCTCCAATGCTCCTTCAACACAAGTATTTACAACCCAATATAATGTCAACTCTTCTAAACCCTTAGTAATTTAGAAATATTTTCATGCAGAAAAACTGTAACTTAACAACCATGTAATGAATAGGAAAAGCTAGTTTAACAAGAGATACCTAGACAAATAATCTTAATCAAAAGGTGCCGCATCAGACCAACATCACAAAAACTTTGGCCCTGTGAAGCATAGTAATCATAGGTTTATCTGTTTCACCTGTGATGAATAGGGTCTGTCCATGGGCAAAGCATGTTTTATATTTTGGAGAATCAGTGGTTTTCAGGTAGCTGCTTCAGGTACACCAAGTGGCATTTGGTCAGGAAGTTATGGATTCAGAGGCATCACTCAGTCTTCAGACTTCCTAACTCTCCAGAGAGGTGTATCAGTGAGCGGCTGTCAAGACGGTTTCTTCTATTTCTTGATGATCATAGTTCCTCAAAGGCAAATAAAATAAATCCCGACCTATAATGCATTTCATTGGTTTCTACAGCATTTGATTCTCAAACGGGACAGAAGAACCAGCCAATAAAATTACCCATAAAGAGAGCACCAAAGATTATGGTGGATAACCAACAAAAGGCAAGAATAAAGATTTAGAAAAAGCCTAGTGGAGGGAAGTAAGGTTTTAATCAGAGTCTGATGGGGTCTCAGATTGCTGCTTTCTCTCTGTTTGTGACTGATGAAAAGAACTTATGTTCAGGTAAAGCATATAGCTTTGAGTGTTAGAAACAAGAGCACCAAGGACTGATAAGCTTTTCTACCTTTCCTTAGCTGTTTGAGGAAGGAAGGAAAGCTACATGTCAACTAGTATGAATATTGGCCCTAGAGAGTCAGCCCTACTCAGAAAACAAGATAGTGCCAGTGTGCATGCCATTCAGGAAATTAAGGATTCCATTTACCCATCACTGATTTTAGCATCTGATTTTCAAAAATTAATGAATGCATTTTTCTAAAAATTTCCAAAAAAATCATCTCTAGGATGACACCTTCCAGGGGGAAATTTATAAGCCACTGAAAATAGATTCCCAGAAAGAATAGGCCAGCTCAACCATAAGAATGAAAATAAAAATGTCTACTAAATGAAAGCAGTCTTCTGAGAATAAATAAAATTTTAAAACCTTCATGAGCCATGTGTAGTTAGAGATTAGCATTATGAAAAAATATCGCCTGAAAAATTATTGTATTTGTCAATAATTAGTTCCATCAAGTAACTAGATAAAAGAATAGGGATCAAAGTCGCCTAAAAAAAATACAGATTTTATTGATGCAGAACTTGTATTTGAGTTCTAAACACCTATTAATTGCATAATAGAGCCTTTCTTTCGTCCAAGCAAGTATCTGAATCAATACTCTAGAGACATCTCCAGATTCTATGGGAGAAAGAAGTAGATAAAAGACAGTGCCTTCAGCCTCTCTGCTCTTTTTATATCAGTAAGTAGCCAGTTGTTCTACTGCAACTGATTCTGTACTTGAGTAGACTCATGACATCTATCAAAACAGTGTTTACGTGTTCTTAACGATGTTAACTTAAGCATTTTATTTCCATGCTCTGCAAACTGTCCGAGAGCACTAAAGAAATCTGCTCGTGGGAAAGGCGGTCAGGCAATGGCAGACTACGTATAAAGCCCAGCATCTCTAAGAAGTCAGCTGCGTGACACCTGGAATAACGCGAAGCCTCTGCCACCTTTGTCCAGAGCCACCTGGGAATCCCCTGTGGTCAGGAAAAACGCTGGTGAAAGCAAATGCTCTTCCCTGCAAACATCTGGAGCCCTGCAGTCTGTGCAGCTTTAACCAGAGGGGAACTGTGGAACTGCTTAGAATCCCAGTGAAGTGATGAGATGCAGATTGCTGTTGCTTCCACATTGTTTTTTTTTTTTTTTTTTTTGTGGGGAAGACCAGCCCTGAGCTAACATCTGTTGCCAATCTTCCCCTTTTTGCTGAGGAAGACCGGCCCTGAGCTAACATCCGTGCCCATCTTCCTCCACTTTATATGGGACGCCGCCACGGCATGGCTAACAGGCAGTGCGCGTCCGCGGGCGCCTGGGATCCGAACTCGCGAACCCCGGGCTGCCAAGCGCGGACTAAACCGCTGCGCCACCGGGCGGCCCCCGCTTCCACATTGTTTTTTAAATGCACATTGCAAAACAAGTCATCCTTCCTTCCTATTCAGGGCTTTGAACAGCAAATGACAAAAATCAGAAGTTTTGTAACTAATCCACTCTTGAGTTACCCAACCACAAAATTATATTTGAGCAATTGCCTTGACAGCTAAAATACAGAGCTTATTTTTTCTCCTTGCACAAATAACTCAGAGACAGAAAATCAGATTTAAAAAAAGAAGAATCTACCATTCCCTCTTTCTCATGCCTAATAATACTAGTAATAATACATTTAAGCTAATGCCTATTAATATTATCCACATTTTAAGTACAGAAAGTACAGAAAAAAAGGAGATAGACTATCAACCTTACATTGCCTGTATAAAATTTGGAAATATGGCTATTTGGGATTGAAATTTCTTGGCTTTACCATAACATCATTTTCTTCCTTTAAGATAAAGGAATTCCAAGTTGCAGTCTCACTTTAGTGGTATGAATATCATTATATATCCTTAATAAGAATTAGATACTTTTGGGGGAAAAGAGCATAATATCTATCTGAGTGAAAAATGGCTCTTTATTATTTCCAGTTTTCATAAAGTAAAATCAAGTTGCAGATGAATCAAATACAGATGTACAAAGAAATAGCAAAAAGGATGAAGTGAAAGATATAGTGTATAATATTGTAGTGCATGTCAAAGTCAATTGGAAAGCTGAATTCACTTATTTGTAATATTTACATAGAGCTATTTTATTTAGTGGCCTTATCCAAAATAATATGTGGCTTTCAGACTGATAAACAGGCAGAGAATTTCAATAAGTTAGTTGCAACCTAGTCTTCGATAACTGAAACACTCCTCTTAAGAGATGCAATCACAATAGGCTCAAATACTAATACAGTTAAAGTAGGAAAGAAGAAAGTGATGGACTACTTGACTAAATGAGAACTTTCAGACGCTGTTAACTTAAATTCAGAATTAAACAAAGTCTGATGCTTTGTCTGAACACAGTGGTGTAGTGGTCTAGTGGTCATGACTGCACAATTCTTCTATTTCTCTTTTGCCATATTTATCTGAAACAAAATTAAGGAAACATTATAGTAAGTTTTGGAGTATGTAATAAAAAAGAATCTTACTTGCAAACCGAAGAATTTTATTTCCACTTCAATACCAATGGACAAAGTAAATCAGAATTGAATATACAGTCCTATTTAATTTTCTTCTTATTTTGCGCACTACAAATTCTGATATTTTGAATACTCGTGTGTTTGTGTGTGTGCGTGCATGCGTGTGTGTGCGTGCATGTGTAGATACAGTAATACGGCAGACAGCATAATTTAAAACCAGCATGTGTGATTCTGTAATTTTGGTGACCATTCAGAAATAATTTGGGGCCATTTAGAAAGACCATATTAACTAAAATCCCCAAAGAATACTTTCCTTTTAATATGAATAACATATATTAAATTCCATAAATTCCCAGTAAATATGCTCTGTTACATAATGCAAGCAATTAACTTGCATATGAAACATATTTCTGTAGGGTCCATTTCTACCCCCAGACTCCACATCTGTTCAAAATACCACATTGTCGCTAACACCACCACCAGCGCCGTCACCTCCATCTACCGCCAGTACAAATGCAACTTTGCGACAGATCTGATTATTGAGCCTGCTTTCCCATCAATCAGTTATATTTTCTCTGCATCCAAGACTAACGAATCTACATGCCAATATTGTGGAGCAGAGTTTCACCAGGCTCTCCATTATCTCTTTAGTAGACTGATTTTCCTAAAAGCAAAGAGAAAATCTGGCCTGGCTCTGTCTGGACCTCTGCCTTAATGAGAACACCAAGTGAGCCTGTCATCTAACTGAAAGATCCTTGAAGTCCTCTACCAAACACATCATGAAATTATATCTCATGTTTCAGAACTGTGTCCACTTGGGGGCTGGTGAGGGAAGATAGATAGTTTCTTTTCTTTACTTTCAGTAGTTCTTCAGTCAACTGAAGTGCTCTGAATTGTCAAATGAGTTCTAGAATATCCTGACCATCTTTCATTTCTGAAACTTTTTCATGGAAAAGGGATCGTGTTTCTCTGAATGATATCCTAATATTCTGATCCGACCTCTCCTGTGTTTCAGCATCGCATGACTCTGCCATGAAACTACCTCTGTGACAACCTATAAAAAATATGTATCTGAGAGCCCCATGGTGGAATTCCTAAACCATATTTTGTCTTTTCGACTCAGGTCAATTAGATACATCATAAGATTGAGGATTTGCCAAATATTCATAAATGTTCCATTTCTAGATTTCTGCTCTGACCACTCTGATATCAACTTTTGCATAAAGGGTAATGTGTTCACGTCAACATCACAAAAGCCTGCAATAATATGAAAGGCAACATTTTTTTTCCTAAGATCCTGGCCTACTTCCAGAAAGCCAGGATAGGACATACCTATAATTTATTCCTTTAGTACAATATTTAATAATAGGCTGTGCCAAGAGGATCCTAGCTGTGGAAAATTCATCCCTGTATGGTGAATGTTTCATAAATCTGTTCTAATTAGAATAGAAATGACTTACCATCATTCCTTTTCAGAAACATGAAAGCACTAATTTAAGGGAGCACTCTATTGCACTGAGTCCATCAGACTATCACCTCTTAATTCTTTGAATTTTCCACATAATATATGCTAGGTTCTCCTAGGTTCTCTGAGGTTATCCTGAGAATGAGGTTATATCAGTCAGGGTTCTCCAGAGAAATAGAACCAATAGGATACGAAGAAAGAGAGAGAGATTTTAAGAAATTGGCCCATTGGCCCATGGGACTGTGGGAGTGGCAAGTGTAAATTCTAGGGGGCAGTCTGAAGGCTGGAGGCCGAGGCAAGAACTAATCTGCCACAGTCTGAATGCAATCTGGACACAGAAATTCTTCTTCCTTGGGGACCTAAGTCTTTTTTTTAAGGCCTTAAACTGATTGGATGAGATCCACTCAGTTTATGGAGGGTAATCTGCTTTACTCAAATCCTGGTTATATAAATGTAAATCACATCTGAAAAATACCTTCACAGAAATATCTAGACTAGTGTTTGACTAAAAACTGGGTACCATGGGTACCAAGGCCTAGCCAGGTTGATTCATAAAATTAACTATTCCGGTGTAAAAATGTTCCCTCCTCTTCAATATTTTCTAAGAGTTTGAGAAGAATTGGCATTAATTCCTCCTTAAATATTTGATATAATTCCCTAGTGAAACCATCTGGTCCTGGGATTTTCTTTGCTGGGAGATTACTGATTCAGTCATCTTACTTGTTACTGGTCTGTTCAGACTTCCTGTTTCTTCGTGATTCAGTCTTGGTAGTTTGCCAGTTTCTAGGAGTGTATTAATTTCTTCTACATTAACCAAATCGGTGGCATACAATTGTTCATAATAGTGTCGTGATTCTTTTTATTTCTGTGGCATCAGTTGTAATGTCTCCTTTTTCATTCCTGATTTTATTAACTTTAGTCTTCTCTCTTTTTTTCTTAGTCTAGCTAAAGGTTTGTCAATTTTGTTTATGTTTCAAAAAACCAACTCTTGGTTTCATTGGCTTTTTCTATTGTTTTCCTAGACTCAATTTCATTTATTTCTGCCCTAATCTTTATTATTTCCTTCCTTCTGCTAAATGTGGGCTTAGTTTGTTCTTCCTTTATAGTTCCTTGAGTTATAAAGTTAGGTTGTTTATTTGAGATCATTCTTTTTTAAATGTGGGTGTTTATTGATACAAACTTCTTTTATAGTACTGCTTTTGCTAGCTCCCACTTTCATTGCAACATTATTCACAATAGCCAATATATGGAAACAATCTATCCATCATCAGATGAATAAATAAGGAAATTGCGGTATATACATTCAATGGAATATTATTCAGCCTTAAACAAGAAGGACATCCTGCCATTTGTGACAACACGACATTATGCTTAGTGAATAAGTCAGTCACAGAAGGACAAGTACTTCATAATTCCACTTATATGAATTGTCTAAAATAGTCCAACTCAAAGAAGCTGAGAATGCAATAGTGGTTGCCAGAGGCTGGGGAGTGGGGCAAATGAAGAGTCATTGCTCAATGGATGTAAAGTTTGTGCTATGTTAGATGAATAAGTTCTAAAGATCTGCTGTACAACATTATGCCTATAGTTAACAATATGATATTATGCACCTCAAAATTTAAGAGGGCATATCTCATGTTAAGTATTCTTACAAACACACACACACACGCACACGCACACACAAAGGGATGCAAGGAAACTTTGGGAGATATTGGAAATGTCATTTACCTTGATTGTAGTGATGGTATCATGGATGTTTGCATATGCCCAAATCACCAAATCGTACACATTAAATACGTGCACGTCTTTGTGTATCAATTGTACTTCAATAAAAAATAACCATTATAGAGGTATAGTAAAGATAATCCTCCAGCAGTTATCTGATGTGAAAATTTTGTGACCTTCTGGCCCAGCCTACCACATGGTAGCAGCAGTTCTTGTCCAGCAGTATCTATGAGCTCTCCCGGGCCACCAGGAGACATTCTGGGGGACAAAGTCTTCTTATAAAGTGATGGCAGGTGTACTTATGAATTGTGATATACTCAAGATCTTTTAGTATGCCATATTGCTACCCTAGCCTGTTCAAAACATTGAATGTAGCCATCAGGAACTTTTGGAGATTTAATGTCACAGTTTTTCAAGTGGAAATTCTCTTGTATTTTCCATGCACAAACAGATTGAAATGGCAGATTCTGTGGTCTTAATACCACAAATAGTGCAGAGATTCAATGACAATATCTTACTAATGAATATAGACACTGGACAGGCATTATCAACAGTGTCTGAGATTTTATCCTACAATACTAAACATTACCCCAGGTTCTGACCAATAGTTTTACCATGACTTATTTAGGCAGAAATAGAGCAATTAAGTCAGTGTTATATTTAAGCCTCTTTGATAATGGCAAGTAACAAACACTTTTGGATGAGATAACAATAACAATTTGAATAAAGCAGATTGCCCTCCCTGGGCCTTATCTAGTAAGTTGAAGGCTATTATTGATCAAAGGCTGACCTTCCCTGAGCAAGAAGGAATTCTGCTAGTAGATAGTCTTTAGACTCGAACTGCAACATTGGCTCCTCCCTGGGTCTCCAGACTGCTGGTCTACCCCATAGGTTTTGGACTTGCCAGCCTGCTTAATCATGTGAGCCAATTCCATAAAGTAAATTTCTCTCTCTCTCTCTCTCTCTCTCTCTATATATATATATACACACACACATCCTATTGGTTCTGTTTCTCTGGAGACTCTGACTAAGAAGCTACCTATAGTGTCAGAAGAAGTGGCTGCTTGATTGAAGGTCCCACAAATGGTTTAAAGTAGATAAGGGACAGTTCCAAAAAGAATATGAAAAAGAGCACACAATATATAATAAATATCTACTACATAATTCTTACTCAATTTATCAAACTCATGCAGTTGCAACCACATTAGGAGAACACACATATTTAAAATAAATTAAATTTTCTAATAAAAAGGATGTTATAACCATTAAATATAATTTGGAAAATTAAGAACAACAAAAACAAGAAAAAAGCCCTACAATTTCCCAAACCAACAGTTACTGATGATACCACTTGATGAATTTTCTCTAGTGTCCTTTATATACAGTTGTATTCACATTTAATGTGTACACTTGGACAAGGTATTTGTCACAGAGAGACTAGGTTTCTGTTATAATTTGATTTTACTTCAGGACCCAGATTAATGAAGCAGCCACTATCTGAAGTATTGCCAAAGTGATAGAGGAAAAGAGATTTCTGGAGCGTCTCACACTGACATTTAAATGCTCTAGCCAAACATTATTTCCATTTAGAGTTCATTGGCCAAAACTGGTCATATAGCTCCACCCAAACAGAAGGGTGTAGGAAGTGTGCTTTAATAACAGGAAGACAGAAATGCTATTAAATAGCACTAATGGCTACAATAGTTCTTAACTGTTTGGAGATTTATGATTATTAATCCCAGTTCTGACTGAAAATATTCAAGGGGCAGGAAACCCAGAGGACTGTTTCTTGGTGTTCTCTATCTTTTAGTGACACAGAACTTGTAACTCATTCATGATTCTGCTTCTATCTTAGCTTCCCTGACAGGTTGGAACAACATAATCAGAAATTTGTCTGGATTAGTCTAACTGTGGTGTCATTTTGTAAATTTATATCATATGTGTTAGGACTGGACTTTGCATACAATTTATATGGTTTGTAGCACTATCTCTATGAAAACCAGTCTGATAAGCTACAGTTTTATGTTTTTCACAACTAGAGCTGGAGAAATAAAAAAAAGAAAAAGGTAGGGGTTGATTAACATAAAACAAACAGGAGAAACTGGGAACGGATGGAAACAAGAGCACAGGTATTTTGCTTTGAAATATATACATAAAGCTAACTGTAAAGCAATTGGAGAGATGGAGAGAAGAAAACTTAAGGAGGCTCAAATGATGCTTTCTTTCTCACTCCAAAGTAGAAATCAACCTTACATGTTGTAAATTGTTTCCTAGGTCTCTAATCCGAAATATTCTTCCTGTCACATGGTTCAAAAAACCTTAAAGCTTTAAGCTGCCAGTACTCATTGAAGTCTCACTGGTCCAGGACAATAGCCTTTCAAAATGCTCATCCTTTAATTTCATCTCTGCCCATCATGCATGGGTTAAAATTCTCACAGGACCATAGATATTCTTTGAAGAGTTTCACATTTTTGTGTGGTTGTTCCAGAACTGGGCAGGGTATTTTGGTTACTTTTGATAAGAAAGAGTTTTAGAGGGTTGTATCAGGTAGTTATTACTGCTTAAAAAGTCGCCTCAAAATTGAGTGGCTGAAAACAACAATTGATCACTTCTCACGAGTCTGTGTAGTGACCAGCTCTTAACTTATCAGATCTAGTCCAGCCGAACTGTTCTGAGGAACTCAATTTGACTCGCTTGTGTGTTCTGGGTCAACTGGGGATGACTCCATGTCTCTCTCAGCCTCTTCTGGGGACAACTGGACGAACCCAAGTATGTCTTTTTCATGACAATGGTAGAGACATAATAGCAAACAAGCTAAATTGTGCAAGTGTTTTCCAAGACACTTCTTGAATCATATCTTTTAATATCCCATTGTTCAAAGTAAGCCATGTTGCTAAAAGTTTTGTCTTTCCCTCTGTGGGAGGGACTGAACGGTTATGTGCCAAAGGACATGGATACAAGGAAGAATTAAAATTGGAGTCATCATCCAAGCTACCACAGTGGCAATTTGTTTATATTTTAAAACATAATCAAAGAACAATCTCTCTGAGTATCAAAGACACTTTGGCACAGTAGGACTTAGTAGAGCATTCTCATCTCACTCATATTTTATAATTCCCATCACCAACATCAGAGTGTCTACCTTTTAATGAGAGATCGCTATGTTCTTGGCACTGTTCTAAGCCCTTTACATATGGTAACTTTCATGAATTTTCCAAGTTCTACCAGTAAGTAAACAGAATTAAATATATCCAAGGCCCTAACATTTTGAATTCAGTTACTTTGTATGTACTAATTCAATCATTCATTGAATAAATATTTATTGAATCCTACATTTTACATGAGATTATTCTTTCCCACTTCCCAAATCCTTATTTTCATCACATTGCTGAGAGATTGAAGTCCTTAGGAATCAATGAATAAAATATGTTTTATCTACAGAGAGCTTCCTTTACATGCTTTATTTTACTGCTATGGAGTTTGACATCTCTAAAAGGTGAGTCAAGCTTATGGTCTTAACATTTTCTAGGCATATGGGTTTGAGAGCCAGAAACTGCATACACTATGGACAGTGTAGGCTTAACCAAATTAGGAAGATAGTTATGGTTATTACCTGGAATCATAAATCATTAAGAGTGGAGACAGTTTGGTCTCCTAATATTTAGTAAAAGATAGTAAAGGGAACCAGAATGACTCCATTGCTGGGACTCTACCATTTATAATACCACTACAGCAATAGTTAGTGACTGGTCTAGTGGATCTCCATCATTAGCACAGTCCACCTCATTTCCATCTCTCTAATTCTGTAATACAGACATACATCCATAATACTCACTGCTTAAAAACTTTCTATAACTTCCTATTACTTCAAGGATCAACTCAAAAGAGGTACCGTTCCAAAATTGTGATTATGTGACCTTAATTTCTTTTCCACTACTTTATTTCACACAGCAAGCTCTCAGGTGGATATACTAATGCATATCAAAATGGCCCAGAATTTTTCCATTTGATATATTTGACAATTCCAAGAATATCCTACCTACATTCTCTAATAACCCCAATGTCTGGCTCAAGTACCACCTCCTTTAGGAAGTATTCATTAAATGTCCATCATGATCCTTGTAGGAGGTAGTTATTCCTTTCTCTGAGCTCGGTGACATTTGATGTGTGATTCTCCCTCTCACATTTGATGTCTTACTAAAGCTATTCATCTGTATATCTGCATCTGACTATCTATCGAATGTTCTCCACTGACACTAAATGCCTTGCTTTCTCTGCTTGCTATCCATGAATTTACAGACTTGTTGATGAGACCAATAGGTAAGGTGATTACAGTAATATTCAGATACTTCACCTGACTGGGGTTTAGAGAAAGCCTTCCTGAATAACTGGTACCAAAGAATCAAGCCAGAGTGAAGTGACAGATCATTATTTTCTTAAATAACTTATTTGTAATCATACAGGATGTTAGAATCAAAGGCAGTATTTGAACTCAGGTTTCCTGCTCTATATTGTCATGCTAGTTTAAATATTTGACTTAATGTGACATCATAATATATTAACCTGGTCATTCCATGAGAGCAAAAACTTTGTTCTGGAAAATATAAACTTCTTTTTCATTTTTCTTGTAGTAATACAGACCTCTAAGTTACCAAAGTTTTTTTTAATGTAAGTAATATTTTGCAAACCTCATAGTTTTCCCCTAATAATCAAATCCAAAAACCCCTTTCAAAGATCGTCATTCTTCATATCTCTGCCTCTTGTGTTCTTGAAAGTTTTTCTCAGAGTTATTTTGATTTTCTTAAATTTCTTTCCTAGATGAATTTTCATAGTTCTGCCTTATAAATCAGAGCTTCTCCAAACTTATTGGATTTTGTAAAAATACAGAAGCCCAAGCTCCATTCCAGACATACGTAATTATGATATTCAAGTGAGACTTTGAATATGTATTGTTACAAGTTTCACAGGAGATTTTAAAATATTGCTGGGATGGAGATTGTCTTCCTTCAACATGGATATTCTCCAAGGAGTTGTTGAAATCCCTTTTGCATTATATACATTTCCCTTTTTTCTTTTACTCTAAAGCTGCAGTATTATAGCATTTGGCAACCCTCTGGAAAGAATCCTAAGGTCTCTGTGTGAATATCTACTCTCTGTGCCTGTACCTTTGAAAAACAAACTAAATCTGTCTCAACATTAAATGCCTGATACTGACCTGTCCTTTGTCCACCCTCTACAATGCTGAGTTTGACAAAATAAGATAGTGAATGAGAACAGAGCAGGAATGAGAGAGCGAGAGCACAGCAAGCAATAGGAAAAGCTATTGAGAGAGTAGGTCGTGGGAATGAATTCTTGCCATGCTGGGTCAAATCTTAAGTCAATACCATAGTACACTGTTATGTTTCTGACCCAGGCAGAGGTGCAGAGTGGTCATAAGCAAGAGTGTTTTTTTTAGACAACCCAAGATATGGGAACTAATCTTGAATCACAATTATTCTGTTAAGGTAGATCAGTTATCTGTTTATTTCAATATTTGTTGATATAGTAATATATTTAGAATATCATGTAACTGGGTAACTACTCTGAGAAGTTTATTATCCAAATATATAGATGATATATTTTTTATTTGTCCTAAATTATATATTTTAATTTTTCAAAAGAGGCCATTTTTAGTTTTGCTATATTAGAATTTGGACAAATTGCTTCCTTGGTCTCAGAGAAACTTAGACAAAATTAATCACTGTCTCTTTACTATGACTTCTGTACCTGGTCATATTTTGATGACTACCTCAAATCCTTTCTAAAAAAATCAATATCCAGGCGCCGGCACAGTGGCATAGCAGTTGAGTTCGCTCACTCTGCTTTGGCAGCTTGGGGTTCGCAGGTTTGGATCCCAGGAGCGGACTGAAGCACCACTTGTCAAGCCGTGCTGTGGTGGTGTTCCATAAAGTAGAGGAAGATGGGCATGAATGTTAGCCCAGGGCCAATCTTCCTCAGCAAAAAGAGGAGGATTGGCAATGGATATTAGCTTAGGGCTAATCTCCCTCTCACACACACACACACACACACACATCATTGTCCATTTATACCACTGAACTGAGAGCACGGGTCATGTCTTGGTTTTCTTTATCTTCCCAGTATCTAAGTGATATGCATGAATTAACTCATTTAATTCTCACAGCAATCTTAGGAGGTAATTAATAACATTTCCTTTTTACTCATGGGGAAACTGATCCTTAGAGAAGCTATTTTTCCCAAGATTAGGATTAGAAAGTGGTGAAGCCAAATTCAAACCCAAGATGTCTGGTTACAGAACCTACATGCTTAACTACTAAAGTATTCTCTCCCTTGTAAATATCCAATATGGGCTAAATTGAATCAGTTTATGACCTTCACACTTTATGGTATTTGCTGATATTTTCATTTGCAGATGAAGAAATTGGTGCTCAGATAAGTAAAGTAATAAAACTGAGAGTGCATATTATATCTCATCTGGATCTTTTGTCCTTGTCTCACATTGATATTTCAAGAAGAGGAGGATGGTGATTAGTACCTCTCAAACTCCAATGGACACTTCCAACCAAAGGTCAATTGGTTTCTTTCACTAACATATTCAAGATCTTCAAAGTTACTCTTTAAGAAAACTAATAATTATGAAAATATCTGTCACATTTCTTCAATAACACATATGAAAGTAGAAAAACATTCAAAATATTTTAATCTCATGGTCTGAAAAATCTAGTAATATGATTATAAAATATTTACTTTGCATCTTATGACATTGGTACCACATGTGATATAAAGACAATTAGAGAGATCTAAAGAATCACTCTTTTTTGATATTGGAGCTATGCTTGGTTGTTTTGACTTCACAATACAATAATAATTAAATAAAATATTTTATAGATATATACAGTGTTTCCAAGTTTTCAAGGAATATTGTTTATATTATGAAATAATTACAATGGTTTTTGAACTATCTAACATTGGCTAATTATGATGATGATTATGTGAGGGGACAAGAAGTCGGGTTAGGGATAGAATATACATCACAAGAGAAATAAGAAATAAATAAAAGCATGGAAGTATCCAAATAGCTCCTATTCACTCATTCATTCGTCCATTCATGTCTGCTATATGTTAGGCATTCTTCTATACATTGAGAATTCAGTAATTAGAAAAGAAATCCTTGCTCTCATGGAAATTATATTTTAGTAGGGGGATGCAATAAGCAAATAAAGATAGTGGCATGTGCTATGCAGTTATTAAAGTTGGGCGATGCCATAATGCATAACTAAGTGGATACTTTAGGCTCAGTGGTGTGTGAAAGTTTCACTGAGGTATTTGAGGAGAGAGGACTGAATAACAAAAGGCAGTGAACAATATTAACATAAGGATTCAAGATATGTGTGAAGTTGAAATGATGCAAGATCCAAAAGAAAGGCAATAGGTATGAACTGTAATAGTCTGGAGAATGGTACAAGATAAAGACAGAGATGGAAGAGACAGGGGGCATATCCTATAAGCAAGAATAAGGAGAGACCTGATTTCTTTTTGTCGACATCACTCTGGCTGCTGATGGAGAATAGATTTTGGATTGGCAAAATTAAACACAGGACAATTAGGTAAAAGATTATTGCAGAGGTCTTTTTGAGGGAAGATAATGACTTGGAATCATGTGGTAGACCTGGAAATGGAAAGATGTTTTCAGTTAGGATAGATTTGGGAGCTGGGTATAACAAAATTTGCCAATGGATTGGATATATTGGGTGAATTAAAAAGAAATCAATAATTACTTAGAGGTTTATTTTTTTTCCATCAATAAGTGAATAATTTACTGAGATATGGAAATCTGGGGAAGGAGCAACTTTGGATGGAGTGGGGAAACGGAGAATTCTGCACTAATTTTAAAATATCTATTAGATAGATGATACATAAAATCAAGAAGGCAGTTGGATATAACTGTCTAGGATTTAAGGAAGGGGGTAAAGTCACAAGTATATGTTTGGGAATTATTGGGATAGAGAAGGTAATTACAGATAAAGAACTATATTTCGTCACCCAAAGATATTATATACACCAAAAAAAAAAAAAAAAAAGCAAGTCTAGGCATGGTACTACAACATTTAATGGATGAACAGAGGCAAAGGAACTAGGAAAGAAGATGGAGAGTAATGTATTAAGGGTAATAATTTGGGTTGGATTAGTGGATGAACAAAATAGTATGGGGCTTCTGAAATACCTTTTATTTTGATTGATTGCTTGGTTGATTGAGTGATAATTGATAAAAATTGGGCTTTATTAATTTTGAGTTATTTTATTTGTCTTCACCACATATGTCATTCAAACACTAAATGTAAATATTATGTCTAGGGTCTTTGGCAAATTAAATTTAAATGTTTGCATTGTAGATTATCCCTCTCAGAATGCAGAGCTTTCTTTATATGTTATTTCTGAGCCCCTTAGTGAACCAGTCTGCATCTGTGTCTTTGAATGTCCTCAAAACTTTTGTAAGCAGTATAAAAAACCTTTTGTGTTTTGTGGACGTTTTCAGTTGGGAATTTATTTGCTTGAAAAATTCATGTGGTTATTTTACCATGGTAAACACAGGGCTAAATTGTTCAAACCTGGGGGAAAACAACAATTTAGCTAGATGGTGGGACAGGGCTTCAATGGGATATGCAGTACCAACGGAAAGTGGGCGTCCTGAGACCAAATACATCTTCAGGTAAGGTTCCAGGGAGGTAATAAACCAGAGACCAGGTGAATTAAGGCCACGATGAGCATTTATGAGTAAGGGCATGTGTCATACTCCCTGAGATTTTGAAATCTTTCTTGAATCATTTAATTAAAAGGAGAAATGGAAATAAAGAAAAAAGTCACACAAAGTCAGAATAGCGTGGTTTAAGGATTTCTACAGTCAGTTGATACAATGATCATATTTCTTTTAAAGAACAACTTTTTTTTTTTTTTTTACCCACAATTACAAGTTTATTACTTAGATTTTTTAGGACTTTAGAGTCTTAGGGAGGGAATATTTGATTTACAAATAGATTATTCTCTTTAAAACTCATTTGCCTAATTTCTTTTTCAATAACACTTCTTTCAATTGAGAAAAATGGCTTATTTTACAAGAGGACATTACTCAGGATCAGCATACAGCTGCTCCAAAATGGGAGTTACACTTGCAGTATTTAAAAAAAATGATGCAGGGGCTGCTCGGTGGCGCAGCGGTTTAGTCCGCGCTTGGCAGCCCGGGGTTCGCGGGTTCGGATCCCAGGCGCCCACCGACGTACTGCCTGTCAGCCATGCCGTGGCGGCGTCCCATATAAAGTGGAGGAAGATGGGCACGGATGTTAGCCCAGGGCCAGTCTTCTTCAGCAGAAAGGGGAGGATTGGCAACAGATGTTAGCTCAGGGCTGGTCTTCCCCACAAAAAAAAAAAAAAAAAAAAAAAATGATGCAAATGTCAGCACAAAATAGAAAGCATGTGAAGTAACTAAACAATAATGTGTACACAATATCAATAGAAAAGTTATGACTTACTATAGCTTAATATTATGCCTTAAACCAGTTAACAACATATTACTGTTTATTTTATACACACACACACACACACACACACACAGTCTATTTCCAAGAAAAAATTAAGGTAATTTTTATATTTAAAAATATAAACAAATCACAAAACAACAAATATTAGGAAGCAAATAATTGTACTAGAAAAACTAGGCTGAGGGACGGTCTTATACTTAAGAGCAAAACTTAGTTCAATTCTTCCTGGAAGCCAAGGCTAAAAGAGAAACAGAATGAACTACAGAGACTAAATTATAAATCAAAGATAGCATTTTAATTTACGAAGGGAAACATGATATTTTTCTTATCTTTGAACTCTAGGAAGAATATACTGAAAAAAATCTTTGTGAAAATAATAGAGAACTATCAAAGTGGTTGTAAAGACAATAGCTTTTTCCTCAAAATTGCAAACTTATTCATATGTTCAATGCTTTGTCCACCTGAGGTAAAGTCAAGGGCATGGCGATACATAGTGCTTCTGTTATAGCATTTCTGAGGGGACTTATATTTTATATAATACGTCTTTACTCTATCAATGCAATAGGTTAACTATGCAATTTACTGAAATTAAACACTTGGACCACCATTCAAGTCAGGACCTAATCCTAGTTTAAACACATTGGCTTAAGCACAAAGTCACCGATTTTTAGAGATAGCAAGCTCTTACAGTGAAATTAATCCTAGTCCCACCATTTATTCATGGACAGCTTCATCTGCAGAGAGGGTAAGGCAATTGTCACATATAACTAGCTAATTTTTCAAAGGAGGGCTAGAATCTTTACTCATTGAGAGTTAATCAGGTAATTTTTACATGAAAATTATTCTAATCTTTACCAGATGTCTACTTTTGTAGGTTAGTGAATCCACAAGTCTTTGCAATTCTGCCTACATAGCCAGAAATAAAAAGCTGTAATCATGCATTGCCAACTTCCTCTTTGTTCATCAGTTCACCCTATATCTCCAAAATAAGAATAATTCTCTTCTCTTTTTGATAAAGTTTTACAACTTTTTCTAATAGAAAAATACAAATTCAATTCTAATAACACTGTAATTCACAAGTCAGTGAAATTTCCTTTAGTTTTTTAAAAATAAACTGTAATTTTTAGAAAGCTTTAGATTTACAGAAAATTGTGAAGATAATACAGAGTTCCCATATACCTCATACCTGGTTTCCCCTATTATTAAACATTTTACATTAATATGGAAGATTGGTTATAATTGGTGAACCCATATTGATATGTTATTAACTAAATTCAATAGTTCATTCAGATTTCCTAAGTTTTTGCCTAATGTCTTTTTCTGTTCCATGATCCTATTTAGGATATCATGTTACATTTAGTCGTCATGTCTCTTTAGCTTCCTGTGGTCTGTGATAGCTTCTCAGACTTTACTTATTTTTGATGACCTTGAAAGTGTTGAGGAGTATGGGTCAGGTATTTTTGTAGAATGTCTCTAACGTGAGACTTGTTTGATGTTTTTCTAATACTAGAAGTTATGGGTTTTTGGAGACAGACCACAGAGGTAAAGTGCCATTTTCATCACATCATGTCAAGAATACATATTATCAATGTAAATTATTGCTGTTGATGTTGACCTTGATCACCTGACTGAGGTAGCATTTGACAGATTTCTCCACTGTAAGCTGCTCCTTCTCTCCCCTTTTCCCTACTGTACTTTGGGAGAAAGTCACTATGTGCTGCCAACACTTGAGTAGTGGAGAGTTATGCTTTACCTTCTTGAAGGTGAATTATCTACTTAAATTTTTTGTAATTTTTCTTCACAGAGAATTTGTATCTCCTCCTTCCTCTGTTTATTTACTCAATCATTTATTTATACTAACTTCAGGACTAATTCTGATGCTACACTAAACACTGTGGTATTTTCATGAAATTAGACAAACTGACAATTAAAATAAAGAAAGATTATAGAAATAGATCTAAGCTAATAAGGTCAATTGGTTTTCAACATAGGAACGTATGCATACATGGGTATTTATTTTATACTTTGGGTTGTAATCCAATACTAGTTTATTTTGTCACTCAGATTGTTCCTGCTTTGGTCATTGGGAGGTCTTTCAGTTCCCGTGTCCCTTTTGTCATACTCTATCACTGTAAGTGTGTGTGTTGTGTTTAAATTTGTGTTGTTTTGTTTTATAGGACTTACTGTCTGTCACTACCTGATGCTTCAGGCTCATCTTATATTTTCTCTGTCCCAGTCAGGGAATCAGCCATTTCTCCAAGGAGTTTTTGGTCCTTTTATCAGAGAATGGTATTAGAAACCAAGATCTGGGCACTATGTGTGCTCATTGCAACTGGGGTGTCATTGCTATCTATTTTCTATTTTTTTTTACTTCATGAATATCTAGCAAAATTATATATAACATATACATTTTAATATCATATTTAATATATTCTACTTTTGCAGAAATGTAAAGAAAAATACCATTGGTGGATAATTTTCAAAACTACGCTTTCAAGTCTACAGCATTTGCGTGTACTCTAACTTTATTTCTCTATTTGTACGCTGTTGGACCTGGGTTGCATTCAATATTATATTTTCAAAAGGTAAGGAATTTAGTTTGCTTTTATTTCTTCCCACTTGTTCCCCAAATGTCATATTTTTGTTACTCTGTTTTATAATATTTAGATCCAGATAATTATTATTTTTCATTATATAACTTTTTAAAGGAATTATTTCTGCCATATTTAGAAAACTCTCATATTTAGGATACACCAGAAGAAAAATTATAGATGGTATGCTTTCTGAGCTTTGAAAATATGAGGATGTTATTTTATTGTCTTTAAATGAGAAAGATGAATTGGCTTGATACAGAAATTTGAGGTTACAACATTTTCCTTCAAATATCTGCAGTTGTTGCTTCATTAGCTCAGTGTTGTACAGCAGCAGTCTGAGGCCAGACTGATATTAAATGTTTAAAGTAACCTCGTTTTCTTGGACATTTGAAATGTGTTTTCTTAAAATTCAAGTATTTTATACATATACATTTCAACAGTTTGGTATTCCCTGTGCTTTTGAATGTGCAAACTCATTTTGTTTCCTCTACAGAAAGTTTTATTTCCTCCTTTTTTTTAAAGCATTACTCATATTGTATTTTCCTCTCTTATTCATGACATCAGTCATCTGAATATTAAGTTCTCATTATCTGTTTCACATATTTGTCATCTTCCGCTGTGTCCATTTCATCTTCTTTACACATCCCTTTATATTTCAGGCTGATTTCTCAAGATTGTTCTCTATATTTGATACTATGCATTGCCACTTATACTCAGCAATGCTTCTAATTCAAACTAAATGTTTGACATTGAATACTTATTTCTTCAAGTCCCATTTCACTTTTGCTTATTTCATAATCTGCTCTTTATTAATTTCAGCACATTATCTTTTCATCTCGCCATTTATCCAATCTTAAACGGACTCTCTTTAATGTTATAAAATCATAATACAAAGGAGGGGCTTCTAAAAATGTACCTTCGGTAAATATTTTTGGCAAAATCTGTTTTTTTTTTTTTAATGCAGTTGAGCATAATCCCCACTTTATCCTATAAGAAAGAACACAAAGCTTGTCATTATTCACATGGCTTGGTGATTCTCAAATATACATCACTATAACATGGACGACTGCTCAAATGCAACTCCTGGGCCCCACTCGACCTACTGAAAAATGGTTCTGAGGTTATGAGACTGTCATATTTTTCACAACAGCTTTCTCCTTTCCTTGTAAAGAGATGTACATAATCACCCATGCTATATGGTTTGTAGTACATTCCTATTGGTATCTTGTTTTGGACAATAGAATGTAAATCTGTGTAACATCTGCTGCATCCAAAGGTGCATTTCAAATGAAATTATGCGGGTCAAATCCATCTCCTGGTGCTGACTTCTGTCAGGAGAACAGTAGGGCCAGGGAGTGACTGTTCCTTCAGGCGATGTCCAAGAACAAGAAAACATGTAGTGCAAAGCTCCAACAATCCTGAGCACTAAACAGATGTTTGTTCTTGTAAGTCACTAAAGTTGTGGGATTGTTATCACAATAAAGCTGACAAACGTGGGAGAAGAAGATGCTGGGGAATTTGTACATTTAACAAGCTTCCAAAGTAAGGCTAATGCGGGTTGGTATATGGAGCACAAGCAGAGAAGCATCAGGCTAGTGGCTTTTAAAAGTATCACTGATATTTTGTTTGTTTGTAGCTTTAGACCAAAGCCACATCTGCAGTATCTACCAGTCACTCATCTAGTAGGACTCTGCTGGATGGAGAAGAAATTGCCTGCTCACCATTCCTGATCTTCAGTTTGTGAGAAGGGCATTTTTTCCAGACAATTAGAAGCAATCTGCAATTCTTTTCTTGCCTGAAAACAATCCAATAAAACTGCACCCCCAGAGGGCTCTGTTCCTCTCATTTTCTATCACTGATTCCACATTCCAGGATGTAGCACTCTACTGCTTCCCCACTCCTCTTTCCAGTAACACTACTGAGAAATTATTTGATAAGTGATGCAGACAAAAGGAAATACCAATAGGGGGAAGAGGAAAATGAAGTCGTTCTTGCCTGCCTGTCTCATAAAGCAGATCCAATGTGGTATGAGGCGTGGTATCTTCCTTCAGGTCAGGAAGTAACCCACACCTGTGATGCAGAGAATCACATTGGAGGTATATTCTAACTTACTGATTTCCTGCATTGTCCTGATATTCTATACCTGCATCTTTTGGTTATTAGAAATTCTCTGAAAGTATGATAGATTTTTAGCCAATTTTCTGAGTGGCCATTGCTGCCAAACCTTTCCTTCTCTTTTTGTGATTTCAATGAAAGTCTGCGGAAAGCACTGGCTGGCTACCATCTTGACCTGAAAATCCAAAATGACCTTATTTAGAAGATTTTAAAATGTCACAAGAGCTAAATAACAACTAACATCTGGGGGGAAAGAGATGAATAATCTTGAGTTGAGAATATGAAGTAAACAAGCAGTGGGTTGCAAGCAGTACTGTTCTAATGTTGGTCATGTGAAGCTCGGTGGGATATCCTCGGCCCTGCAGGAAGCTGCAGTCAAGATTACTACACGCACTGCAAGCAGAAACAAGTCTATTGTGACTAAGAAACTTGTATTAAAATATTCAAAGTCAGCTTTAAAAGGAAAGCACAAGTAATTCATTGTATTTACAATGCTTATCAAAGGCAACTGGAACGAAGTTTTGACATAAATAATCATATAAAACTCAAGGAGTACAAATTTCCCAAATGCAGCCTATCTGGAATATAAAGACTGTCTTATAATTCTTATTACTATAGTCCTAGCGACTTTCATCTAAGGAGGAAAAAAATAATTCTGAAATTAATTCCTCACAATGCCCCTGGCCAAGAGATGAGATAAATTTGCCCACTCATTTCTTGCATATAGGGAAATTGAGGCATTTGAATTATGTGGAATAGACATATTATTAGCATTTTTATTATAATAATTTTAGGGGTGAAGGCATATGGCATTTTATTGGTTTTCTTGGCACATATATTTCGAGCTTTCTAAATTGATGACAGTAATGTTCTCCTCTTGAAACAAATTCATTCTCCCTTCTTCCAGAGAACAGCAAACACGTATCTCTTTGTTAGAAATACCTCCAGGCTCAAATTGAGAAAATGTCTGTTCCTGTCTGATCTTAGCGAAGAAAGCAAAGATTTCACACACAATCTGATGTTGTACTTCTAGGAGAATGCATTAACTCAGGCAACAGTGATGTATCTGAGACTTTTTTTTAAAGGGAAATCATACAAATTTGATTCACACTTAAAATTATTATTGTTATTGTCTGATCCAAGTAAAAGAAATTTAAGGGAACTAACTCAGAAGAAAAGCCTTTCCCAGCATTTTTCACAGTTAGCAGACTCAACTTCAGCCTATATTGTAAAGGGTGAGGACAAAGTTTGTTTCTCTTAAGGAGCTTTGAGGGAAAATTTGTTGCACCCTTTAGAGCTCAACGGGAGGAAGGACACATGTCTTGATTTTCCTAGTGAGTAAAGCATGCAGTTGAGTAGCATCTCATGACACATTTTATGCCTTATGAACTGTGTTGAACCATCTTCAGCTGTATATACTTCACATTTATGTTTTTCAGAACATTTAAATGTTTCTAATGAACTCTTGAATATATTTAGTGGCTCATCAAGTGATATTAAATTAGATTATAGTGTTTTAAAGGATAAGAGTTGTTAACTATAACGTAATAATGATCTCTTTACACAAATTGCTAGACTCATAAAAAGCACATGGATATATTGGGGCCGCCCGGTGGCGCAGCGGTTTAGTTCGCGCTTGGCAGCCCGGGGTTCGCGGGTTCGGATCCCGGGCGCCTGCCGACACACTGCTTGTCAGCCACGCCGTGGCGGCGTCCCATATAAAGTGGAGGAAGATGGGCACAGATGTTAGCCCAGGGCCAGTCTTCCTCAGCAAAAAGAGGAAGATTAGCAACGGAGGTTAGCTCAGGGCTGGTCTTCCTCACAAAAAAAAAAAAAAAAAGCACATGGATATAATTTTATTATTTCCAAATTTAAAAATCAGATATTAAATTGCCTTTACCAACATCATGTGCACAGTCCTTAAGAGTGGTGCCCTGACATAGGCATTGATATAAAAAATATGGATAAAAACTAACTAGGCTAAAATTATAGATGAAAAATCATAAAAAAGTATAGCATCATAGTTAGATTTAGGGATAACTAAATGTGATTAATAAAACTCTGTTTGAATTTCGGGAACATGAAAGTTTTGTTGATTTATCAGAAATCCTGGATACCTTTAGTTATCAAAAGCAAATTCATGAGATTAGCAAAACATAACCTATTTCTTGGGGAGACCTAATTTTCACCAACCCAGGAACTCTGGTAAGCCAATGCAAAGTAACATCTGTTTTGTTTGCATCAAGCTTGCTTATCTCATGAGAGAAATGGTAGAGAGTCTATGGAGCTGACAAATGAGATCTCATCTTGTTAGAATTATGGCTCTTGACAACAGAAGCTATTCACGCATGACTCACGTTATGGAGAAAAAATTGAAAGACGTGAGGACGTGTACCTAATCTCAGGACAATGATAGAGGGTCAGTTAGAAGTGCTAGGGTTATTACTTTGTTAGATGATTATGGTAAGAAAATAACTGCAAGTCCAATTTTGAAAAACTGAGGTTACCAAAATGAAATTGTTCAGTGTAAAGTTATGGCTACCAAAAAGGGGAGAGAATTTGGAGAGGAATAATCTCTTTCTTCATTATACAAATTTCCGATAATTTTTATCAGAAATTAAATCAGAAGAGTTAGAGAAATTATACATCTAATAACAAAACTGCCTGGGGAATTGAAACTGCATAGTAATATAACTATATTGCAAACCATGTCATTATGATTTCTGTGGCATGTGAACTAAACATTGCTGCAGTAGCTGATAATGGGACCTTAAAGAGGTAATTGGGATAAGAAAAGAAAAAGAAATAAAAAGTACAAAGATTGGGAAGGAAGAAATAAAACTGTCTTTGTTCACAAATGATGTGATTGTTTATGTAGAAAATCCAAAACAATCAACAACAAAAAACCGGAACTAATAAGTGACTATAGTAAGGTTGCAGGATATAAGGTTAATATACAAAAGTCAATATTATTTAGCCATAAAAAAGAAGGAATTCCTGCCACTTGTGACAACATAGATGGACCTAGAGGGCATGAGTGTAAGTGAAATAAGTCAGACAGAGAAGGAAAATTACTGTATGATATCACTTATACATGGAATCTAAAAAAACCAAACCTAAATAAACAGAAAGTAGAATGGTGATTGGCTGGGGGTGGGGAATGAGGGAAATGGGAAGATGTTGGTCAAAGGGTACAAACTTTGCTATAAGACAAATAAGTTATAAGACAGTTAACAGACAAACGAGTTCTGGGAATCTAATGTATAGCACAGTGAGTTTAGTTAACAATACTGTGTTATACACTTGTAAGTTGTTAAAAGAGTAGATCTTAAATGTTCTTACCACACACACAAAAAAGGTAATTATGTGAGGTGATGAATGTGTTAACTAACTTTATTTGGTAATCATTTTACAATATATGCATGCATGCAATCATCATATTGTATACCTTAATATGTTACACAATGTTATATGAAAATCCTATTTCAATAAAGCTGGGAAGAAAACAACTTACTATAAAGCTACTGTAGTCAAGACAATGTGATATTGGTGAAATAATAGACAAAACAGTTCAATAGATCAGTAGAGAGATCCCAGAAGTAGACGGGCACAAATGTAGTCAACTGTTCTTTGACAAAGGAGCAAAAAAAATACAATGGAGCAGACAGTCTGTCAACAAATGGTACTGGAACAACTAGTCATGCACATGTAAAAAAATAAATCTAAACACAAACCTTATACTCTTCACAAAAAATTAACTCAAAATGGATCATAGACTTGAATGAAAAACACGAAACTGTAAAACTCCTACAAGATAACATAGGAGGAAACCTATATGACCTTGGGTGTGGCAATGATTTTTTAGATACAACACTAAAGGCCCAATCCATGACAGAAATAATTGATAAGTTGAACTAAATTGAAATTAAAAACTTCTGCTATATGGAAGACACTGTCAAGAGAATGAAAATACAAGCCACAGATTGGGGGAAAATATTTACAAATGACACATCTGATAAAAGACTATTATTCAAAATATACAATGAACTCTTAAAACTCAACAAAAAGAAAACAACCCAATTAAAATTGGTCCAAAGACCTTAACAGACACCTCACCAAAGAAGATGCACAGATGGCAAATAAGCATATGAAAAGATGCCCCTCATCATATGTCATCAAGGAAATGCAAATTAAAACAACAGTGAGATATCTCTATGAATCTAATAGAATGGCCAAAATCAGGAATACTGACAACATCAAATGCTGGTGAGGATGTGGAGTAACAGGAATTCTCATTTATTGCTGGTGGGAATGTAAAATGGTGCAACCAGTTTGAAAGACAGTTTGGTGGTTTCATCCAAAACTAAACAGAATCTTACCATACAATCCAGCAATCATGCTCCTTGGTACTTACCCAAAGGAACTGAATACTTAGGTCCACGGAAGAGCCTGCATACGGATGTTTACAGCAGCTTTATTCACAATCGCCAAAACTTGGAAGCAACCAGGCTGTCCTTCAGTGGGTGAATGGATAAATAAACTGTGATATATCCAGACAATGGAATATTATTCAGCTTTGAGAGGAAATGAGCAATCAAGCCATGAAAAGACATGGAGGAAGCTTAAATGCTGTAATTCTGTTGTAACCTAAAACTACGCTTAAAAAATTATCTTAAAAAAAAAAGAAGAGGTATTTGGTAAGCAAAGCTGGTTATTGAATTTTCTGGTGCCAGAAAAGAGATTGAGAACTTACGCACTAAAAGCAAAATTATATTTCATTATTCCAGGTCACCAAACAGTTTTGTGTATCTTCCCTTCTTAAATTTGTCTTTTATACAGTTTTCCTCCATCACCACCCTCTACCTGCCCCACACCTACATTTACTTGTCTGGTAATTATAGATAAAACAAAATATTCAAACCAATTGCATATCTGGCTATAAATAGTGAATGAAAAAATGAATTTTTGTCTGGGCCAAGTGTTAACCCAGTATTAAGGACAAATTTTCTGCAGGTTCCTGAATTAATATGAACTAGTCTCTTGATGACTATGTTATTTCCTTTTAACCAGTTCACTGTTTCTATAATCTACTAAGAATCATGATGCTTTAGCCTTCAGTCCTCCCCGCCCAGGATCTTAATTTGAATATGTAAACCTCTCTGACTTATCCAGAGCCAAATCTGTGCTGTCCCCTGGGCCATCCTGAATGTGTAGACCACACCAGCCCAATGTCCACTGAAGTTATGTTTGCCTCTACCATCCTAATGTTTCTGAGCTACTGGACAGCTAGAGACACCATTGTGTAGCAGTAGGAATAAAGAATCATGAGCAAAATCCCTTGCATCTCTGAAATGCTACATTCTTAATCTGAAAAAAATCTTAAGCAATTTTTTTAAATCTCAAAATGCCACAGTTTTCTTATCCATAAAAAGTAAGAACAAAAGTATGAACCTCAGAGATTTGCTGTGTTCAGTGAAATATATTTGATACATGGGAAGAATACAGTAAATCCAGCTGTTCCTATTTCAGCTGTCAGTTTCATTTTGAGCTAAATTTCTAGATCAGGAAAGCAAATGCAAGAAGTTCACCTGACAAACTATCATTTCCTTGATGATGACAAACATCTCTAATTTACCCAAAGTCTTCTCACACTCCCAGATGTTGGCTTAGAAATGAAAGCGCTGTAGGTAAGGAGTTGTAATTAATTAGAGAGGCTATCCCTATTTGCTATCATTATCTGAGATAATAAACTTTGCCTAACCTTGTATTGTACAGCAACTATAAATCTGTCCTTGAGCTATGCACTTCTCTCTGTATAACATGCAACTCTTTCTTAGCCTTAAAGTATATGTCACACCTGACTGATCTAAAACAAAACAAAATTCTAGATTGCATGAATCTCAAACCTGGTATTAGTTTAGATTTGCCATACATTTTTGTTTTATGGGCATTTTTAAACCAATTTCTTTTCTCATTATTTTTTAATGAAAGTTTTATTGATATATAATTCATATGATATAAAAATACCTTTTTAAAGTGTACAATTCAGTGATTTCTAATACAGTCACAGAGCTATTAAGCCATCATAACCATCTAATTCCAGAATATTTTCATTATCTGAAAAAGAAACCCCATACCCATTAGCAGTCACTTCCTATTACCCCATCACTCAGCCTCTGGCAACAAAAAATATACTATTCTGGACATTTCATATAAATCTATCATAAAAAATATGAACTTTTGTGTCTGTCTTCATTCACTCAGGGTGAATATTTTCAAGGTTCATCCATGTCATAGCATGTATCTGTACTTTATTCTTTTTCATTATTGAATAATATTCCATTTTACAGGTATACCACAGTTTTTCTATCCTTTGGTTGATAGATATCATGTTTTGCGGCTATTATCAATAATGCTTCTATGAAAATTAATGTACAATTTTTGTGTGGATATATGTTTACAATTCTCTTTTGTTTATACCTAGGAGTGGAAGATTTTGAAGAAGTTAACATTTTGAAGAACTTCAAAATTGTTTTTCAAGATAATTTCACCACTCTACGTTCCCACAGTGTGTGAGAATTCCAATTTTTCCATATCCTTGCCAACACTTGCTATTATGCATCTTTGTTTTAAGACCATTCTAATGGATGTGAATTGGTATCGCATTCTGTTTGATTCATAGTTCCTTAATGAATGATGATGCTGAGGTGGTTTTTTTCTTCATATGCTTCTTGGTTATTTATATTTCTTCTTTGGAAAATTGTGTATTCAAATCTTTTGCTCATTTTTAAAATCTTTATATTGAAGAGTTGTAAGAGTTCTTTATATATTCTGCATATTAGGCTCTGTCAGATGTACTATTTGTAAATATTTTCTCCCATTATCTGGATTGTCCTTTCACTTTTTTGATGGTTTGTTTAAAGCACAGAAGATTTTAATTTTGAAGTCCACATTATCTAATTCTTGTTTTGTCACTTAATCTTTTGGTGTCGTATCTAACAAACCAATGCCTAATCCAAAATATTGAGGACTTGCTACTGTTTCCTTCTAAGAATTTTATAGTTTAACTTATATTTAGGTCATTGATCCATTTTCAGTTAAATTTTGTATATGGTGTGAGCTAGGGGTCCAGTTTCATTCTTTACATGTGGACATCCACTTCCACAAAGTACTATTTGTTGAAAAGATTATTATTTCCCAATTAATTGCTTTGGCACATGTCAAAAATCAATTGCTCATAAATATATGCGTTTCTTTCTAAACTCTTATTTATCTTATATTGATCCACTTATTTGTCTTTATGCCACTATCACATAGTTTTGATTATTATATCCTTGTAATTAATTTTGTAATTGGCTTGTGTGAGTCTTCCAATTTTGGTCTGTTCTTCTTTTCCAAGATTGCTTTGACATATCTGGGTCCCTTACTTTTCTATATGAGTTTTAAAATTCCCTTGCTAATTTTTTCAAAAAAAAAGGGGCCTGATATTTTAATAGGAACTGTATTGAACCTGTATGTAAATTTAGAGTATTGCCATTTTAACAATATTAAATCTTCCAACCCGTGAAGATGGGATGTATTCCATTTATTTAGATCTTTAATTTCTTTCATGGATGTTTTGCAGTTTCCACTGTGCAAGTCTTGCCATTTTGTCTGTTACATTTTTTCTAAATTTATACTTTTTCATACTATTATAAATGGGATTGTTTCCTTAATTGCATTTTCAAATTGTTTGTTGCTCACGTAGAGAAATAAAATTGATTCTTGTATGTTGATCTTGTATCCTGTAACCTTTTTTTTTTGCGAGGAAGACCAGCCCTGAGCTAACATCCGTCGCCGATCCTGCTCTTTTTGCCCAGGAAGACTGGCCCTGAGCTAACATCCGTGCCCATCTGCCTCTACTTTATATGGGACGCCGCCACGGGATGGCTGACAAGCAGTGCGTCGGCAGGCACCCGGGATCCGAACCTGCGAACCGTGGGCTGCCAAGCGCGAACTTAACCGCTGCGCCACCAGGTGGCCCCCTATGATGTTTTTGAATGTTTTCATTAGTAATTATTGCTTTGGGGAGAGGGATTTCTTAGGACTTTCTATATACTAGATCTTGCCATCTGGAAATAGAAGTAATTTTACTTCTTCCTTTCCAATTTGGATGCCATTTATTTCTTTTTGTTGACTAATTGTCTTGGCTAAAACCTGAAGTACAATTCTGAATAGAAGTGGTGAGAGTGAACATGTTCTCTTTTCCTGATCTTTCACGGTAAGTATTCAATATTTCAACTTAAGCATGGTGTTAACTGCATGTTTTATAAACACTCCTTATCATGTTGAGGAATTTCCTCGCTATTCTTAATTTGTTGAGTGTTTCTTATCATGATACAGTGTTGGATTTTGTACAATGCTTTTTCTACATTTATTGAGATCATTGAGATGACCATGTGTTTATTTGTTCTTTATTATATTAACATCATCCATTACATTTGTTGATTTGTGAATGCTGAATAGGCTTTGCATTCCTGGGATGAATTCCATTTGGTCAAGATATACAATTATTTTTATATGTTGCTGAATTTCATTCATTATTATTTTGTTGAGGATTTTTGCATGTACACTCATAACAAATCTCTGTAATATTCCTGCATTGTGATGTCTTTGTCTAGATTTAGTATCAGGGAATGAGGGATAAGAGAAGTGTAATATAATCCGGGAAGTATTATATTTCTCTTCCACTACCTCATCTTCTATTTTTTGGAAGATTATGAGAAGGATTGTGTGCATGTGTGTGTGTGTGTGTGTGTGTGTGTGTTTATGTGTCCGTGTTATTAAACTTGATTGTATTATTCTCTAAATCAGGAAAGCATAGTTTTTGGCTCTATCACTTTTATCAGTTTATGGCAGTGGGCAAATTAGTTAACCTCTGTAAGCCTGAAGTTTTTCATCTCCAAAATGGGGATAATAACTGTAGAGTTTTTTAATGTTTAAATAAGATAAAATACACGCAGCATAACATATGTGTATATAGTAGTGCTAACTTAATATTAGCTACTATTAGAATGAAAAGACTATACAAAATTTAAAAAGTACAATGAGACATATTACCTGTATGCTCATTATCCAGGTGTAACACTGCTTATATACCCCTGTATTTCTTATATCGTTTCTAAAATTATACATTTTACAGATTATAGGAGATTTTTGTCTGCTTTATCGAGTTTTCACATATTTTCATGACATTTGTAAATTGTGGAAAATAGATTTTGTAGAGGATAACCTCTGTCTAATTAACTTGAAGGCATGGAGAAACTAGATAGTGGAGTCACTATGGAGTAAATAATTATCTTTATGAAATTACTTAATATTTGGGAACATTTACTCTAGACCTAGAATTTAAATGTTTATTTGATTTATCAAATAGAAAATTTTTCTCTTACTCAATGGTGACATGTTAAACATGTATAAGATATCAATATAATTCATCTTCGTATAATTTTAGATGAAATAATTTCAAATTATTTTATATATATATTAGCTTCATCAGCTAGTAACCAGAAGAGGTAGATAATAAACAAATGTTATCATAATATCCAAGAATATTTTACTTCACTAAAATTCTAAACTACTTAAAAAATTAAATTTCACTTCAGAAACTAAGATAATTGATTCATTCTTCTATTTAAAAATATTAGAGGATTCTGATGTCATGTCTTTCAAGCAATGGCTTCAAATCCCAGAATCTGGCTTTAAAATGGAGGCAAAATCATGATAGTATCATCACGTTCAGTTTTCCAGGTATAAACTGGAGTCCAGGGAAAGAAAGGTCTTACTATGTCATCCCTAATTTTCTTGAGATTGGCTGTATGGAGATAAATTCTGGAAACGTTTCTGTGGTCGGTCATCAGATCCCTGAGGAAAATCACTGCTGTGGCTATAACGTCATGAGACAAAAAATTAAGAGGTCATTGGGAAAAGTATAGACAACTTTTGCCCTTAATGTATCTGATTTGGATTCTACAGTTTTCATTTCTATTATTTCTCTTGGCTTCAAAAAAATCCATATTTTGATTTTACATTTATAGATTTCCTTATTTCACTTTGATAAACTGGATTCCAAGTAAGGTCTATACACAGCAGGGTTTATAGTTATGGCCACATCCTGACCGCTTTTGCCAGAACATCACTGTTTTGTGATGTGAGGGAGAAGATTATCAGTCTGAAGTGGAATGCTATTTCTATAGTGTCACAGAAATGCCCTTCTCCCAAGCAACATCTGGGAGTAGAACCCTGCCTGAGACATAAAAGTAACAGGATAAGATTTATCCTCACTTACTATAAAGCAATCACTAAAAATAAAATTGATCCAGTAATTTGGATGGAAAGAAAGTCATCTCCACATTACCAATTTTTGTTTTAGTGATTGTATTTCATATATCACAAATCCCTGTGTTGTATATTATGAGTATTTATCTCAGAGATAAAATTCCTGGCAACTCTATAACTTTCTGTGGTGACATGATCATGTATCATGATGCATTACCAATGAGTTGTACTCTACCCATGGTGCCAATCATGACCTACAAAATTAAATTCAAGCCCTGTGAGACAGTGTAGCCTGAATCCTCTAGGGCAATTGCATTCTTGGGACCTTCCTGTTTGGAAGCAGGAGCCAGAAATTTAGAACACAAAGGTAGTTTGAATAAAAACCCTGATGAGTCAAACCTTAATTTCACGATCTTTTCCTATTGATGCTACTCTCAGCTTAAAGCCAACAGAATAGCCATTGTGCAGGGATACATTCTAATCTCTTGGCGGTGATACTTTCTATGTTAGTAAGCAAATTCTACAATGTCTTATACTTTTTGACATTATGCAATCCTTGTCAGTAGAGTGAAGATGAAGAGCACATCAGGGATGATTTTCTCACTCTTCCTTTCCTGCAAGTGTTTTTCTGAACTACGTACTTTAAGATCACTTCTTTGGGTCTTCAGTCAATGCACTCAATTTCCAAATGTCTTCCTGGCAGCACTCTGAAACTCATGCTAGTACACAAACACACTCTACATGGCCATTAGACTCTGTGAGGAAATTAAAGAAACGTAGTCTAGTCACTAGTTTTTATCAAAGAATGTTTTACCTTTATTTTACAAATGAAGAATTTGTGACCCAGAGATATTAAATTACGTGTACAAGGTAGAAGTTTTAGTTAATGGTGGAGGTGACAATGGCTATTCACTATACTGCATTGCTTTTAATACCTATCCACTTTTACAGTTTATTAAGCATCACGCAATGATCAGGGCCAAATATCTCTTTGATAGGAATAGGTGGTGCATATACTTAAGGCAAATTGTGACTATATGTAATGAAGGAGCAAGGAGTTGAGGAGCTACCAATTCCAATTGTCAGAGTCAGCCCCAAGGTGGAAACATAGCGTAGTCTTCAGTATTAAGCCTGGCACCTACGAAACCATGTGGCAATGGTGGAAATGTAATGGTAGTAAATGAACCAAGATAGCGTCCATATGAAGAGAACTTATCCAAGGCTCAAGGCACACGATTGCTCAGTGTGACAACTATTGAAATGGCTACAGGCCACCAGAGAAAGAAGATTTGTTCTAGCAGTAAGCAAAGCAATAAACTGACAGCTGCCTGAAAAGGAGAATAACTCAACCTGAAACTAAGCAATGAAGTTGGAGTGCCATGAGCTGCATCAAATAGCTATCAACCACTTTGTCACTGAGGAGAGAAATCCAGTTCCCTTAACTTCTGTTTGAGGTTTTACCCAGAATTTACCTTTCTCTTGCTCTTATTCTTTCACTCAAATATCCTTAGTGACCACTGTCAAGGCTTAAAACATTTAATTCATCTGATAAAGGTATAATAATATAGATGCACATGTGACAGGCTGGGTGGAATGGAGTAACCATGTTAGTATACAGTCCAGTTTGGGAAATTCCTGAACATTGTTAGCTTCTGAAAAGCTTTTTTCTGCAGAAGCACCAAGCCAAACAAGCAAACACATCACAACAGGCAACAGGTTTTGAATTTCAGTTTATTAATTGATTGTATCGTGATTTATTTTATTGTATTTTCTTATTCAAATACAAGTTATAATTCACTGCCTACTTTTATTTACATAGAATTATTCTTTACAGGGGGTGCTACTACTCACTCTCACTGTAGAAAATTGGAGGGAGCAAAACACTCTCAAAAATCTCCCACAATTCCATCATTCAAAGACTAAAAACTGTGTGTATCCTTCCAGTGTTTTCAAATCACTCACACAATTCTATGGCAAACACAGTCTCAGCACTCTTGTATTCTTTTTTACTTAATAATATAAATAATTTGAAGGTTAATTGTTGTTGAACAACATAGATGTTAAAGTTATAACAGTAAATGAATAATAATATAATGGAAAAAACATGAGTCACGGACTCGAGAGACAGATTGCCTGAGTTTCAACCCTGGCTCCACCACTTAAAGCTGTGCAGCTGTGGGCAAATGTCTCCAACATTCCGTGCTTCAATTTCTTTATTTTGTAAATATTGTCTTCTATAAAATCTATAGTATCACATTACAATCACACACCGTAATGCATTCTTATGATCCCCAGAGTTTGATTTTTGAGTTGGTTCTACTTTTCTTTTCTTTTCTTTTTTTTTTACTTTATTATTTTTCCTCCATTGATACATAATTCTGCAATGACCTTTCTTCTAGAAATCCGGCAAAATCTTAATTATTTCCTTTGGATACATTCTCAAGTGTGAAATTGTAATCAAAGCATATGTATCTTTTAAAAACTTTAGATACATAAGACTAAATTACCTTCTAGAAGTACTATACTAATACACATTTACACTATTATTATATAAGGGGTTCCTTGAACCTTTCCACCACGGACATCTCTGTGTGCGCGTTTGTATGTAAATTAAATATATGCTGGAGACTATATATGTGTATTTTAATGTTTGTCAGTTTGACAAAACATAAATGCAAATAAATGGATTCTTATTGTTTATACTAGCTGCACTTTAAGCTTCTGAAGAACAAGGCCTCCCACTGTTGAAAGTATGGACTATTCAAAACACCTATTTTCATTCTTGTCACACTCTTAGGAACCTAGAGATGGATAATATAGTCATATCAACCCGTTAAAAATTTGGCTAAAAAAATTCTAGGAAGGAGAACATTTTTCCTTTCTTTCAATGATGAAGAAAGTAGGTTGTTGAGTACTTGTAGGGCCCTCAGATGTGTTTGCAGACTCAAGTCATTCCCATTGGATGGTTTGAAAATCTTCAGACTGAGAATTTAAAGTAGTCCCATATTTAATGTACTTCCAAGAAACCAGCAGAAGCACCACCAAATCTCTCAGAATGAACTCACCTTCGACCCGAGCCTCAAGAATTTCAACAGATAGATTTTCAAGAACTCTGACTCCCAGAAAAACAAAACAAAAATAAAAATCACTTTCTCTCTCTTTCTTTCTTTATACACACACACACAGGGGAACGACACATACGAATTTAAAGAGCAGCTGATCTGACTTGTAACTGACCCAGAAATGTTGAGAATATAAGCCTGGGTTTCCTTCTTGTTTCCCAGTTCTCAGAAATGATTGAATTGAGATTCTTATAGAATGTGAACCTGTGGATGCTGTAACAAGCAGATTGTATCTGCTCATCAAAACCGTTTAGCATGACAAGCACATTCTAAAACAGAAGTGAGGGATGGAGAGACAGATTGTCTGAGAGAAATGGTCCTTATTAACATCATCCTCATTTATTGCAACCGACTGGGCTCTATGCAGTAGATAGGTTTAGAAACTGCTTGCAATTTTGTGAGATATCAAAATATAGTTTGGCTGTGTATTCAATTACTTAGAATGTTTTCTTTTTTTTAATTTACTAAATTGTTATGGGAACTAATTGTGGGTAATATGCACAAATTTAAAGTGCACACCTGCATAGGTTTAGATATACATCAACCTGTGAATAAACTACCCAGTCCAAGATCGACAATATTACTTATCACCCTAAAAGGGTCCTTTTTGTTCCTCCCAATCAATACCCCATCTCCACAAAAATAACCACATTCTTACTTATATTACCTTCTTTTTATTTTTCCTGTTCCTGAACTTCATATAAATGAAATCATATCATATGTATTTTTTTAAGGTAGAGGTGCTGGGCTTCTTTTGGTAAACATGAGGTTTTTGAAATTCATTCATGTTGTGAAGTGTTTAAAATCTGTTTTGTTTTGTTGTTTCTTTTTATTTTGATATAATTTTAAACTTACAGAAATGTTATGAAAATAATGCAAGGAAATTCCCATATAATCTGTACTTTAACTTGCAAGTTGCTTACATTTTGCCCCATTTTCTCTATTTTATATTTATCTATTCATCTATCTATCTATCATCTGTCATCTATCTGTAAGTATGTATCCAGATATTTTCTGAACAGTTAAGATGGTAACTTGGAGAATTATGTTCTATTCCTCCCAAATATTTCTTTGTGTATTTCCTAAGAACAAGGACTTTCTTTTACATAATCACGTTCAATTATCAAATTATCACAACCAGGAAAGTTAATATTGAGTCTATACTGTTATTTAAAATACAGTGTAAAGTCAAATTTCATGTCCCATAATGTATTTTATATCTATTTTTCTTCCCAGACTAAATCTCATCTAGCATCATACATTGTATTTGGTTAATTTTCTTTGGTCTCCATTAATCTGAAACAATCCCTCAATCTTTCTTTGTCTCTTACAATCTTTATAGTTTTTAGGAGTAAAGATCAACTATTTTGTAGACTGCCTTCAATTTAGGTTTATCTGATGTTGACCAGGTAATACGTACATTTTACGCATTTTTAGTAATACCACTAGAGTACTGTGCCACCCTCGTGCATTAGAGAGAAGCTTTGTGATGTCAGTTTGTCCCAGTTTTGCTGATGCTAACTTTGATTAACGTTTCTCCACTGTAAAGTTATTATTTCTTTCTTTGTAGTAAGTAAATAATTTGTGGAGAGGTTCTTTGAGATTACATAGATATATTGGTCCTTATTAAAATTTCACCCAGGAGTATTTGTATGCATTGAGGATTTTTCCAAATATTCTTTTTCTATATTTTCAGTTGGCATTCTACTCGAAGGATGAACTCATTTTTCTCCATTATTTACATACTTTATTTATTTATATACACACAAATTCATGGATATTTATTTTCTTCAGTGAGTTATAATCAATCACTTTCATTATTTACTTTGATGCTCAGATGGCCCCATAGGTGGTCAAGATTTCTGTGTCCTTTCGATACGCTCCTTTCATAAGATCAAGCAATTCATTACTTTCTACCACAGAATATTTCAAATTTATTAGGTATTTTCCTTGCTCCTGCCCTGGAATTAGTTTTAACCAAGTAGTCTTGACCCTTTAAGTGAATCTAGATGCTTGATGTGCTCATTCTTACTGGTATGTCATGGTTATCATCCCTCTCAGCACTCTCAACAGACAGAGACTATATACATATTTTCTATACACATGTATACATATTTTCTATATAAATACAAATAGAAAAATGTCATCTTTGCCATTGCAATTATAAAAAAAGAAAATAAAGTATTGAAGATACAAGTAAGGATGAAGCAACTTTAAAAATGATCAAGAGGATCAGAAAAATAAATGTAATTTGTATACATTACAAAAGGAATGGACATTTAAAAAACAATTTATGAGTTAAACAGCAGATTAGACTTAGGTGAAAATATAATCAGCAAACTGAAAGATGGTCCTTAATGGAACAAAATAAACAAGTAGGACAACATCAAACTAAAAAGCTTCTGCAAAAAAAAAGGTAACAATTAACAAAATGAAAAGGCAACTTATGGAATGGGAGAAAATATTTGCAAACCATATGTCAGATAGGGTTAAATATTTAAGAAACTCATACAACATGATAGCAATAAAACAAATGATCTGATTTTAAATGGGCAGAGGAACTAAATAGACATTTTTCCAAAGAAGATATCTAAATGGCCAACAGATACATGAAAAGATGCTCAACATCACTAATCATCAGGGAAATGCAAATCAAGACCACAATGAGCTATCGCTTCACACCTGCTAGGATATCTATTATCAAAAAGACGAGATAACAAGTGTTGGTGAGGATATGGAGAATAGGGAACGCTTGTGCACTGCTGGTGGGAATGTAAATTAGTACAGCGACTATGGAAAACAACATGGAGTTTCCTCAAAAAATTTAAAAAGAGAACTACCATATGATTTGGCAATCCCACTTCTGGTTATATATCTGAAGGAAATAAAATAAGGATCTCAAAGAGATATTTGCCCTCCCATGTTCATTGCAGCATTATTCACAATAACTAAGAAATGGAAACAACCTCAGTGTCCATCTACAGATGAATGGATAAAGAAGCTGTGTGTGTGCACACACACAATGAGACTATACACACAATAGACTATTATTCAGTCATAAAAAAGAAGAAAATCCTGGCATTTGCAATGACATGGATGGGCCTTGAGAGCATTATTCTAAGTGAAATAAGTCAGAGAAAGACAAATATGGCATGATCTCACTTATATGGGGAATCTAAAGATATTTAATTTATAGAAACAGAGAATAGAGTGGCAGTTGCCAGGGCCTGAGAGATGGGAGTAATGAGGAGATGTTGGTTAAACGGTACAAATTATAAGACAAATAAGTTCCGGGGATCTAATGTATGGCATGGTGACTTTAGTTAACAATACTGTATTATATATTTGAAAGTTGCTAAGAGAGTAGATATTAAATGTTCTTAACACACACAAAAAAATGGTAATTATGTGAGGCGATGGATGTGTTAACTAACTCTGTTGTGGTAATCATTTTGCCATATGTTTGCGCATCAAATCATCACTTTGCACACCTGAAACTTACACAATGTTATATGCCAATTATATCTCAATAAAGCTGGGAAAAGTGCATGAACCATGTATCCAAGCAATAATATGAATACATTTCAAAATTGTTATGCTGAGTGGAAGAAGCCAGCCAAAAGAAGTGCAAACTACAATTCTATTTAGATAAAATTCTAGAAAAGATAAGCTAATCCTTCTGACAGAAAGCAAATCAGCAGTTGCCTGCAGATGGTAAGCAGAGAGGTGGACGAATTACGAAGGAAACTTGGAGATGATGGAAAGTTCAATATCTTGATTGTGATGATAATTTCGTTTGCACATGCTCACCAAATTGTACATTTTAAATATGCCCAGTTTATTGTACGTCAATTATAACTTTAATCATTTATTTAAAAAACCTAGAATTTCTCATTCCATTTTGACATCTCCCTTTACTCCCCCATGCCTCACCTCTCAGTCGAAATTTGGACACAGTCCAGTATCGGAGATGATGGGAATGTATTCTGTTCTTTCATCTCCCTTTATTGTATTATACTTCCCTTTCTTCCACATCCTCTGGGTAGTGGTTGTAGATAGAGGAAAGATGAAAGAGGGCAATAGAGCAAAGGTGTCTTTACACAGGTAGGGATCTTTGTGTTCTTTTTGCTGTATGTCTTCTATAATGGAAGACATCCAAATGTTTGCTCTCTCCTGTGGAATACTTCTGTGAGTTCTTGATATACAGCCCTCCATAGGCCGTAGGGACTTCATATTGTTTGACAAGGGCCAGGGTCTTTTGTGTCATCTCCTTAATAATGGCTTTGGAGATGACGTCCTTTCGCTCATTCTGGTAATTTCTTTGGGTAGGGAATATATCAAGGCAGCCCATACCACCTTTTTTTCTCTGGTGTCAACATGGTCTACAGGAAGATTAACTCAAATCTAGTTGCATATAGGCTGGAGATGGGAGATCAAAAAGGATTGCCAAAGGACCCAGTTAGTCACCTTCTTTACAATGTTGTGGCATTTATCATTCACTTCCCTTGGGTATGATATTTCACTTCAGATTCTAAGACAATAGAAAAAGATGTGTGTGTGTGTGTGTGTGTGTGTGTGTGTACACTGCACACATTGAACTTTATCATTTTTAGTGACTTGAAGGAGGAAGGGTAGATTGCAGAAGCTTAGTCTGCTACTTTTATCCTATCCACCACTCCTCCTCCTTCTCCAGTGATATGATCTTTAATTATTTTAATAAAACTATCAAATAAATGGGAAGGATTACCTGAATTATATCTCTGTATAAGACATTTTCTGGAGAAGTCCTGAATAGTGGTAAATTTGCTGTGCTGACTGAGAGTGTGAGATCTTCTCAGACAATTTAAGTGATAAGCACTTAAATGCTTAGATGTGGAGCTAGGACAAGTCAAAGTCTCTTTGTATTCACTGAAGTTCATGATGAACAAGAGTTAAGAGAAATAAAGTGCCAAACAAATCAGCATAACTTATCCAAAATGACCCCTTGAAAATAATTTTAAAACCCAGAAAATGATGACTTTTGATGCATGGCTCACAGACAATAGTCCATCTAACTCTCAAAGCATTAGTCACAGAAAACAGCTTAAATAAAAATGCAAATTAAAATCTCAATCATTATTATCTCTAATAAACTTTAATCACAATGCCTATATGGAAAAAATCTAGCTATACAATTTCTCCAAAATTTCCAAAAAATAGCCCAACACATTAAAATAAGTGAAAATATTACAATAAAAATGAACACAAAACATACAACTGACAACTATTAAAACCACATCACTTCTCATGTTACATAAAAATATTAAAGGAATTGCATTTGTATGTCTTAATTGAGCATCAATAGAAGAAACAATGAAACAAAAAAGGTGATTCCTTCAGAAATTGCTTTTCATAATTTTTGCAATAAAGTTTAGAAATGAAAGCTGAATTATTTGACGAATAATTCTTATTACTATCTAATGATTTGATAGGCATGATAAAATACCAAAAAGCATAGAGTTTCTTAAGTAACATACTGAAACTTAAACACACAAAAGTTACTTCTATGAAAGTTATACAACTCAAAGTGTTTTTGGAAGAAAATCTACTACTTTAAAGATATTTATTCTATTGGGATAACAATTTGTAATAGTATTTTTCATACAAAAAGAAAATATTTTCCTTACTTCTTTCACTCATTCCCTTTCCATTACCTGCTCAGTACACTTCATTTCTATTCAATAAGCATATTAGCCAACTTTGTGCCATACGCAGAGCTAATCCGTGGTCAGACAAGTAACCAGCTGTTTAACTACTGGTATGCAGCTTACAGTCTAGGGCGGACAAGTGAACAAATAATCAAAATGCAGTGAGATAAGCAAGATGAAGAAATATCTTAATGATATAAAGTAACTTGCCCAGTGACAAATAGCAAAGAAATGGTAGATGTGGATTTTTGAATCCATGACTATAAGACATCAAAACCCTGGTCATCCCAAGGCTGGCTGTCAGGTTGAGGACATAGGGTTAAAACATGGGAATAAGAACAACAAAAATTGATATAACATCTAAGGTAACAAATACATAATCATTTATGAAACAAATCGAATTGTGTTGAACAAATATTTATTTTGTAGTTTTTTAGAATAGACTTATCTATTGTCCAATACAAGGATGACATCGCTAACGTTAATATTTAAATATTTCAAAGTCTATCGCTATATCGTAGGTTTGAATAAATACATTTTTATATCCTCCAAATATTGCGTATTTGTATCATCGAAATTAGTCTAATCAGGAAAATTGTACTTTTTGTTGTTGAGATTTATTTCTAAGCATACACTGTGACCTGTGTGCTAAGAAATACCAAGTCTTAAAGGTTCACCCCCAACATCTGTTCTGATGACATCAAAAAGTAAAATATTTTTAGCTCCATAACATAACTGTACCCCAAATCCAAATGCATTTTGAAAAATTAAGCATTGTTAAAACTTACAAGCAGCTTTAATGGCACAAATATGTTTATAAGTGATTCAATCAAGATACCACTGAGATGTCAAAAATATTTTGGGGGCAAGAGGAAACTTGCCAGAGAGTAAGAGAAAACTTGGCAATAGCTGGCATGGATAGATAATTGTAAAACCTTCTGACCATCAGTCAGAGTTAAAGAAAATATTTGTTCTGACACATAAAATTAGGAATGAAGCAAGAACTTAGATCATGTTGACTCAAAGGTTCATACAGAATAAGCACAGACATTTTGCTGACTGGTGAGATTATTGGTATATATTTTAAATTTAATGGAATGAATCAAGTAATCACTCAATTCTTTAATATTGCCATTGTGATATTGGAAATATTTTTAGTACTGATATTGTGCAATTATCTTTTTCACTTATAAATTGTTAAAAGTAAAATATGTACAAATTATTTGCTCAAATTTTGTCAATCTAAATACCTAGGAGTTATAGTTACATGATGCTTGTGCAACAAGATAATTAGTAAATGTCAGCTCTAAAGTAACATTCAACTCATTTTGAAGTTTCAAGCTCTCCAATTTTACACAATAGTTCCAAGACATTAATATGTTATTATGATATAGATAATTAACATGAATTAAAGATATTATTTACTTAAAGAAATTAACCTATTTCTCCCTGAAAATCATATTTATTTTACTTTTTAAAATTAAAATAGTAAAATATTTGCTTCAGTTTGTAAAAATTTCCTGTATTTATAAATACAGTTGATTCTCATTATTGACAGTAGTTATGTTCTAGAAAGTAATCGTGAACACTGACTTAGTAAATACTGAATTATTGCCCCTAGGAGAAATAAAGGATTAGGATCCTACGAGCCTCTGGTCACAACATTTTCACCAACCAACCAATATATAACTTTATATTTTGTGTGTTTCTATTTTAGGACATCTTATTTAACATATATTGTTCATTCATTATGTTGAATTCATGGCCAAGAGCACTATAACTCATGCCTGAACAAAGTTATCTAACACACATATTTTCTCCATGAGGCACAAACAGCCTTCTTGTTCTTAAGAACACTAGACAATGCTTCAGCTTGAGGGCAGTTTTAACAGCAAAATTACCAACGAAAAGCATGGAAATGCAAAAAATATATATATTTATATATCATTAAATATATCATGTAAAGGACACTTGTTTACAGTATGAGAGCTGAAACAAGAAAGCCGAGCAGCTCCTTGTTCAACCTCAGCTGGGAACATGGGTGTCAGGCAACACAAATTTTTCACTGCTCTGCATCTCCACAAGACCAGGGAAGCAGCCTCAAGTATTGATTTGGTGGTTACAAATAAATTTTAGGGTGTAGGCAAATTTGCAATATGGAATCTGAAAATAATGAGGATAGACAATATAATGGTGTATCTGTCTGTCAGGTGGAGCTCTCCTCTCTTCTTTTGAGGAGTTTCTTTAAGGCTTGAGATGAGTGACAAAAAACAGATTATAGTACTTTTCTGATCTTCTCCTCCTAAGCCCTTCTTTATAGATAATTTTGAAGTAAATATATTTAGTCCTTGTTGTTATGAAAAGTAAGGTTACTAGACACAGTGGCTGGCTAGCAGAATATTTTGACTTTCTGAATTATGGATTACTAATATTTTGATCAAAGATTTTCCCTGATTTTGATAAAAATATTGACATTAAATAAATGTATTAGACATGAATGTGTACAAATATGCATAAGAAGAACCAATAATCACCTCCTATTCACTAGCATGCTGTTATAGTCGATGCCTATCCTCTTGGATCATGGTCAATTTTAATTGGTCAGACATAGCCCTCAGTTGATCAATCTTATGCCATATCATTAAATATTTTGTATATCATTCCAGTAGGTAAATATAAGCACATTTTCCTTCCGAGAATATTTCCATTACACATAATGTTTCATAATCTTACAATGTACTAGTAAAATTATACAAAAATACATTTAGGTTAAAGGTCAGCAATTTTATATTAGAATGAAGAAAATTAGAAGAATGTGAAAAGTCTGCTAACTAAATTTCAAAGTTGCATGGAAAAAGCATAGAAAAAGAAAAGCCAAAGAATCAAAACACAAAAGGCTAAATAGTGTATGTTCCAATTTTTATGACATTCTGGAAAAGGTAAAAACTATGGTAACAGAAATCACACCAGTGGTTGCCAGGGACTGTGGATGGAGGGAGGTGATTGGATGCAAAGAGGCACAAAAGCACTTTTTGGGGTAATATAAATTTTAAAAAAAGGATAAATTGAACAATATTAAGATTGGGGGTTTCTCTTCATTAAATGACACTATTAGAGAGTAACGTAGCCCACAGAGTGGAAGAAGGTATTACTATTGCTCCATCTACAAAGTACATGCATTCAGGACACCCAAGGAAAAAAGGGCTGAAGACTTGAACAGATATTTCAAAGCAGAAGGTATCCAGATGACCAATATGAATATGAAAAGGTTCTTAAATATGTTAGTCATTAAGGAAATGCAAATTAAATCCCATGAAAAGAGATACCAAAATAGGTAAAATAAAAGGAAACTATGGGAAATTTACCAAATGTAGGAAAGGATTAGAACTCATCGATCTTTCCTACACTCTTTCATGGAGAGTAAATGGGCTCAACCATTTTGTAAAACTGGTAGTATTTACTAAAGTTGAATCTATGCATACCTTATAATCTCTCAATTCTACTCTTAGTTATACATCCAGAATACATCTTATGTCTATATTTACCACAAGCATATATATGTTCATCAACAGACATGTATCAGAATTTTCATAGCAGCACCGTGAGTAAATTCTAAAACTGGAAACTACCCAAATGACTATCAATAGTTGACTGGATAAATAAGTTGTGGCATTTATGTGATGATGGAATTCCACAAAGCCATGAAAATTAATTGACTACAACTATATGTAATTAAATATTTGATTTTTATAAATATTTTATTGAGTGAAAAAACCCCACAAAACCAAAAGAGTATATTCTGTAGGATTTCAAACAAATCTATGTTTTCAAAAATAAGGAAAAAAAATTACTTTTGTTATAAAGGTATTTGAAAGGGGCACAAGGTATACTTCTGGAATTCTGGTAACACTGTATTTCCTCATCTGATTGCTCTTTACATAGATTTTTTTTTTCATTTTTATAAAAATTCATCAAGCTATTTATAAGATTTCTGATTTCTGAGAAGATATTATATTTTAGTAAAAAGTGTTAAAACAGATGTACTCATACACAAATAGGTGACTTTTGGCAATTTAAAATTTTTCTAATCTTAATATACTTGTTTATTATTTCCCCAGGGGTAATTTAGACTCACCCAAGTTTGTCTTCCATTGAAAAGCTCTTGATTTTTGCATCGCTGGTGGAAAGTCCATGACGGCTCTAGCCTTAGAAAATCTCTGACTGTTCTGTTCTGGGTCTCAGAAGGACCCATGTTTTGGGGTTTGCTCTGTTTTAAAAGTACCTGCTTCTGGGTGTCTTTGCAATAAAGTGGAATGAAAGTCAGTGACTGTTTCCTCTTTAGTTTTCAGGACTTTAACTACCAAACTTAAGACCCTTTTTAGCTTTAATATTTTGTATATGATTTCAGCTAACAAGCTTATTAAGGACTGTGTTCTGCTATTTTCTAAAAAGGACAAAAGATTACCACCTCACAGGTAAAAGTTTTTTATAAAATCATATACCTCATACAGCTTAATCTCATGTTTGTTTCTAGGTAATTATGAACCTTTCTATGATAAGTTGGCTCTGACACTAATCTTATTCTAAATCTCTTAGATAGCCCCTGAAACCTATGGAAACTTCTCATCCCTATCTCAACTCTACCTTATCAATCTTGTAAATATCCCAGAAGTTACTAATTAAACACCTTTCTTATTTTCTGAATATTCACCAGTGATTTAACAGTCTTGTGTTTTACAGGGTATTTTTCAATAGGTCAGCCATTTTATTAGTTTTTGTTATTGAGATATTATAAACATAAATGAATTGAAAACATTCTCTAAAACAATGTGAAACTATCAATTAATATTACATGATCTGTTATTAAGGAAGCTTAATTTCACAAAAATTGTGAAAAAATGATGTACTTTTTAAGGTACTCATTCATTTCCCATGTAGTAGATACTCAAACCTCTTTGTCTTATAACCTATTAACTTTTAAAATTTATCTCAGTAAAGTTACTTCCACACTAACTTTTAAATAACTTACCATTGCTTCTAGAGTCAAGGTTCCCAAATGTCAGTTGTATAAAATATACTGGATAATTTGTTTAAAAATGGAGGTCATCTACACTGCCATGTTCATTGTGGCATTATTTACAATAGCTACGATATGGAAACAATGTAGGTGTCCATTGATGGATGAATGCATAAAGAAGATATATATAGACACACACACAATGGAATACTATTCAACCATAAAAAGAATGAATCTTGCTATTATGGTAAGTGAAACTAGTCAGACAAAGACAAATACCATTTGATCCCACTTAAATGTGACATCTGAAAACAAAACAAAACAAAAGAAACAAAGAAATGAAAAACAAGCTCATAGATACAGAGAACAGATTGGTGGTTGCCAGAGGAGACGTGGGTGTGGGGTGGGCAAAATGGGTGAAGGGGATCAAAAGGTATACATTTCCAGTTATAAAGTAAATGAGTCCTGGGGATGTAATGTACAGCATGGTGACTATAGTTAATAATACTCTATTGCATATTTGAAAATTGCTAAGAAAGTAAATCTTAAATGTCCTTATCACAAGAAAAAAAATTGTAACTATATATGGTGATGGATGGTAGCTAGACTTATTGTGGTGATCAGTTCACAATGAATACAAATACCAAATATGTGATACACTTGAAACTAATATAATGTTATACATCAGGAGATCATTCCTATACCTCATTCCTGCAGATGCTGACTCCACAGGACTAAAGAGGAAATGTCATTTCTCCAAATCTTTCCCATACCCCCAAGGCTAAATTTTGGGACACTTCCTGTTGGGGCTTATGTTGAAATTTGTACTAACTCTATTGTAGTTTTTATTTTGTGTTTTAATCATCTGTCTATATATGTCAGTTTCTAATCATAACTGTATAATCTTGAGGTTAGAAAATGACCTTGAGAAAGTTGCCCAACACAAGAATCTCAAGTTTAATCGTGCATTCACTGGTTTGTTAAAAAGAAGGGGTACTTTTTGTTTTTTGTTCTCATTACCTATGTTCTACAAATTAGACTAGGTGCTGAGATTAAAAAAACAAAACCAAAAAGCCAAAAAAAAAAAAATCTAAGACTGTTCCTTCACTCATAGATGTAAAACTGCTACTATAAGTACTACCACTACTACAGCTACTACTAGTGGTAACAACAAGAACAGCTTACCACAACAGCAGTAACAAAACATCTATGGAGTCTTTATTATAAGAACATTACTGCATTTTGATGAGTAAAGCAACTTGTTGAGTTAGGAACCATTAATAACCTTAATTTCCTCTCTAACAGAAGAGGAAATTAAAGCTCAGAGAGATTAACTAAACTCTTCAAGTTCTTCCAGTTAATAATCTCTTAAGGCATGATGAATACAGTAAAATTAAATGTGGTAAGGTCTGTTAATAAAGACTAGTTATGTGAATGATGGATAAGGAACTATTGCCTATTAGTGAGGGGGGTGGGTGTGGATCATGAAAAGCTTCACAAAGGAGGTGACGTTGAAGGAAGAACAATTAGGTATTTTGCAGATGGAGAGGGTGTATGATGAGCGGAAGGGAGGAGGGTATTGTATGTTGCAGGAAGAAACAAAAAGTTAAACCAGGCACTGCTGTGGAAACACATTTCATGCAAAACTTGAGAAGCATGATGAGAATGGAACATCCAGTGACTGGTTACATATGGCTCAAATGGAATCTTGAAATGGTGGCTTCAGTAAAACGATGAAGCAGACAATAGTTACAGAGGTTTCATTTCTGAAAACTGGATTTCCTGGTTCACTATTGTAGTTTACGAATAATTTTAGATTAAAATAAACGAATGGGGATTAAAAATGAACAGACTTAACTGTTTTTCTCACACATTAAGACTTAGGTAGGACAAAGTTCTCCATATTTACCAAAATATAATAATAAAAAAATTATTAGAGATTTAATAAAGGTTTCTTTTCCAGTCAGTCTTGACTCACTCTGAGCACAGTAGCTCCAGCACCCAGAAACATTTGTTAAGTACATAACTGAATGAGTGATGTTAATTTATGCTGTGAAAGGACAATGGTACTGTCTGGATTATATCACAGGTCTAACTACTGTGAGTGTGAGGACAAAAGAGAGAAATTTTCTCTACTCTTATTATTATTTTATTTTAGATCTTTATAAAGAGAAAACTAATCTTTAATTCAGAAAAATTGGCTACAAGAAATATAGTCTCCTTATCCATAAAAATATTTTATTCAGTTGTTAGATGTCTTTAAAATATATCTTCAGAGATGTACTAAGTTTTGTCATCTATTCTGCAGCTTGTCTTCCGTCAGTTGAAGGTTTATGAATATAACAGTTCAAATTAAAATTACTAATCCCAGACTTGAACCAAAAAGACAGTGGGAAATATGCATTCATATTTTCACTGGTACATTTGACTTAGAACAACTAATTCTGTCAAGTAACAAAGCGCTCAGTGCATTTTCTCTTGTGGATGAATGAAAATGAATCACAGAATCTTTAAAATCTGTTCATATACAACTAAAAGAAATGACAATACAGCACCAGTATACAAGTATCTTATTAAAGCCATGTTCTTTGGAAAATGTTTCCAATGGAAGAAGAGGAATGGATTTAATTAGAACTTAAGGAGAAAGAATATCAAGCACAAGGATGATTAGATCAGAATGTGTTAATATCCATCTTGGTTCAAAGATAAATTAGGCACTTAAGTACACAGAAAGTTAAGTAAAAAATCTTGTTCAGTAAGTAATCTGCAGATCCCCTGTACTCCACATGGGCATGGGTAAAGGGGCAAAATTCAGTGCACCTGGCTAAAGGCACTATATCATACTTCAGTAATTGCTCATATGGTATTCTACTGAGATCAAGGTCTACTTAGTCAAGAAAATAATATGATATTTTATGCTGTGGAGAGTACCTCATGGCCATTGCTATTTCCTCAATTTACTGAAGGACTTTTCTAAACGAATTCTCCATATGTCCTTCTTATGTCCTTCTATCTTTCTCTACTACACATGGTGAAATCCTACTCAGAAGTAAATATTCAATTAAAATGCAACTCCTCCATATCCTCCACAGACTTCTTATGGCTGACTGGGTCCTTTTGATACCCATATAATTTCCCTTTCTGTTTCCCTAGAGCACTTTGCAAAGACCTTTCTTATAGCACTTAGTTGATATGTCATTCTCTTTCTACACATCTTTCCAGTCAAGTGGATTGGGAAAATTCAAGAGCAGAGAGTATTTCTTTAACTTTAAGGATTTTCTCAGAGAGTGGTACATAGTAAATGGTGAATGAAATTTTCTTAATGACCATATAAATGTAAAAATGAATGAAAGAATAAAGAAATAAAAAAATCAATGAATAGATGGATGAACTGATTGAAAAGTTTTGGTAGGCAGGCTAATTATCCTCCTTGCTTCCACTAATGCTTTTATTCCATCCATTCTTATATCTCTATAAAACTTGTGTTCCTGTCATCTGCCTCTATCATTCTCCATCTCTTCTCATTGTTAATATCTGTTGTCCCCTAGGTCCATTTTTTATTTCTGTCTTTCAGTTTGGTTTCTTTCTTCTCCACCCCTAATCTCACCATCTCTAGGTGTCTTCAGTATCCATTCAACTTCTTGGCATTTCAATTGCTTGACCTCTTCATCTACTGAGATCATCATCTTCTCTATAAGTTCATCTACTTCTTGGTTCTGATCATTATCTGAAATTGTTTTTCCTTTAACATAATAACTGGAAACTCCCATTCTTTTATCTCACCTTCCTATTCACATTTTGCACATTTTAGGATATGACTAATGATATGACTATTTTAGGATTATTAGCATACAAGGAGTATGGACGTCAGAATCAGCCAAATCTGATTTTTATAAAATCAGCTTTATTGTGGTATAATTGACATGCAATATAATTCATTGATTTTTAAGTTTACAAGTCAATGATTTTTGGCAAATGTCTATATTTATGTAACTACCTTAACAATTGAGATATAGAACCTTTTGTAACATTTCTCTCGTGCCGCTTTGCAATCAATCCCTTCTTCCGACCCCTGGTCTTTGAAAACCACAGATCTGATTTCTGTCACTGTTGTTCTGCCTTTCTAAAAATTTATATAAATGGAAAAATTAAGTATATGTTCTTTTATGGCTGGGTTCTTATCAAAATGCTTTTGAGATTCATGCATGTTTTTGCATGAATAATGAGTTTGTTCCTTTTCACTACTACCAATAGTGGTATATTCCATTTTCTGGATATACCCTACTTTGTTTATTCATTTAGAGTTGATGAGCATTTTGGTGGTTTCCACGTTTAGCTATTTTAAATAAAGGTGCTATGAACATTTGTGTTTAATTCTTTGTGTGGACATATATTTTTGTTTTTCTTTGTATAAACCTAGGAGTGAGCTTTCTGGGTTGTATAGAATGTGTTTAACTTACTGTGAAACCACCAAACTGTTTTCCAAAGTAGGTGGTGGGTGTACCATTTTGCATTTCCACCAGCAACATATGAAAGTTACAGTTGCTCCACTTTCTTGCCAACACATGTATTGTCAATCTTTTTAAATTTTAGCCTTTGCAGTTGTGTGTAGTTGCATCTCCTTGATATTTTTACTTGCATTATCCTATAACAAGTGATGTCTAGTATCCTTTCATATGCTTATTTGCCATTCTTTGATGAAGTGGTTTTTCAAATCTTTTGTTCAGTTTTTAATATGGTTGATTATCTTATTATTATTATTATTATTATTTTTGTGTGTGTGTGTGTGGGGAAGACCAGCCCTGAGCTAACATCTGTTGCCAATCTTCCCCTTTTTGCTGAGGAAGACTGGCCCTGAGCTAACATCCGTGCCCATCTTCCTTCACTTTATATGGGACGCCGCCACAGCATGGCTGACAGGCAGTGCGCGTCCGCGGGTGCCTGGGATCCGAACTCGCGAACCCCGGGCTGCCAAGCGCGGACTAAGCCGCTGCGCCACCGGGCGGCCCTATCTTATTATTATTGAGTTGTAAGTGTTCACTTTTAACATTCTAGACAAGTCCTTTATGAAATACATGTTTTGCAAATATTTTCTCCCTGTCTGTAGCTTGCCTTTGAATTTTCTTAACAATGTCATCTGGTGAGTAAATGTTTTTAATTTAGATGAACTTCAGTTTATATTGGGTTTTTGTTAAAGGTTCAGACTTCTTCTGTCCTAAGAAATTTTTGCCTAACCCAAGCATACAAAAATTTTCTTCCTTTTTTTTCTGGAATTTTTATAGTTTAGCTCTTAGGTTTAGGTCTATTATTAATTCCAAAGTAATTTTTGTCTATGGTGTGAGGTAAAAGCTGAGGTTTAATTTTTCCAGATAACAATCTAATGATTCTAGCAGCATTCATTTTAGACATTATCTATTCATTATTATTAAACTACTTTGCTTCTTGTTGAAAATGGACTGGCTATGGCTGTTTCTGAACTTTATGGTTTGTTCCACTGATCTATACGTCTCTCCTTGGGCCAACACCACACTCTCTTGATTGCTGTAGTGTTAGAATAAGTCTTAAAATCAGGTACTTTAAGTGCTCTAAATTTGTTTCTCTTTTTCAAAATTGTTTTAGCTATTCTAGGTAGCTCACGTTTTGAATTAACTTTTAGAATCAGCTTCTTAGTTTTTATACAATTTTTAATTTCTAGAAAATTGTCAAATTCTTAAGGTCCAGCACTTACTAGCTCTGTTGCCCTGGTTGTTAGGGAATCTATCGCATCTACCCATTTTCTATATTTATAAAAAGAAAAAAAAATGTTATCAAATTCACAAAGGACTTTTCTGAATTAAGGAGATACTGATGATAAGTAACTTCTCAGTTTGTTTGTAACATATTAGACATTCTATAAATGTCAGTTCCCTTCAGTGTGATTTTTCCCTTCCCCAAAACATAAACAGCTTAGGTTCCTGTGCATTGACAATTATTGGATTTTAACTGTTTGGAACTCATCTAAAGATAAATTTAGGTGCAAATCTAAATTCTTGAATTTCACTGAGTTGATTTCATTAACAACTTGTTACATATGTCTGTAGTAAAGACTGGGTGCTTGAGACTCCTAAATCGGCTAACACAAGTATAAGTGCCATATGGATGGATGGTTTTTGTAACCAGTGCAAATATTCTTGAATGGAATTGTATAAAAGGTGTTATTATTGATCTTCATATCCTTGAAGAGAGGTAAATATTAATTGATAATTTCTTCTTCCACTACTGTGCTTTTTATAAAATGCTAGTTATAGCTTATTCTACAAGGCAATAATAGACACCTGTATTTGAATGCTCTTGGTTAATGACCTGCATGGAAATAATGGATATAATCTGCAACACTGAGCATAAGTTTTACTTGCTGCTGAAAACCTGTGCATACTTGCCAAAATCTTTACAACTTCTCAGTGTATTTCTATTTTTTTAATCAGAGAATCTGCTTCCTTTCTTCCTTGCTTTAAGAATTTAGATTTATCAGTTTTTGCTTTATTTGGATAAAAAAGAATAATGGTGTGAAAAAACAAAAGTAGACAAGTTCCGATAGTGAAATCCAATAATATTTGTTAATTTACTTTTCATTATATGTTGGGATTTCCCAGGGTGCATACACATTCAAATTCTATATTATAAACTCTCTCAATATTATCCTTTTTTATGTACACATATCTATTAATATCATACATGTTACAATGTCATAAAATTACTATAGGAGACTGAGATTAAAACATATACATTTTATCTTAGTTTTATTATATCATGAAAAAAATTCCATACCATTCAATAGTTTTTGAAAATGTTTTTTAATAAATGCATAACAATTTATCATGTAGATAAGCTATTGCTGGATATATTGGTGTTTCTATTCCTTACTATATATATTATGCTGCAGTAACCATCTTTTACATGTACAGTTTTCACTGTAACTTTATCACAGGCTTCCTGCAGACAAATAAATGATCAAGAATGTAAATCTTAAAGGTTTTTTAGATATAGTATCAAATTGCAATTCAGAAGAATTGTATTAATACAAACTGATACTCACAAGTGAACCAAACTCTTACTTTCCTTGGTTATTATCATTTTTACAGCTTTTTAAATTTTATGAGTAAATTTTGCAATTCATATTAATTTCATTTACTATGTTTACTGGTGAAGTTAAATATTTTTATTTTTTTATATTATTCTTATTATAATTTACATTTTTAATTTTGAGATTTGTCTCTCTATGTATTTTTCTTTTTAATTTCTCCATTAATATTTTTAATGATTTATTGGAATTCTTTGTGTGTTTAAAGATGGTAATCTTTTGTCATGGTGTCACTTTTTTTTCAAATTTTTTCATAAGTCTCCTGTCACTTTTAATCTCTTCTACATTCTGGTAGAATTTTTCATCTTCATTCACTTGGTTTTCCTTGTTATTATCTTTTGCAGTTAGCTGTCTTCAAGAAAGAATTTATTTTTTTGTTGTCATTGTTTTTACTTATTTTTAACTATTCTATTTTCATCTCTGTTTTAATCTCAGCCTATTCATATCTATTCCTTGCAGTAGCATCTATTTTAATGATTCCAAGTAGTTCTCCTCTAAATTATCTTGTTTGTTATGCAAATTATTTTCAAATTCATGGTCTCCATTTGTGTCTTCAAGACAAAGTTGCTTTTCCTTTATGTTGCCAGATTTTTATGTACCCGGTGTTGTAGTAATTTTATTTGCCTTTTCTGGGCCTATTTGGATGGAGAGAGGTCTATTCAGATGTAGCATTTAATAACATAGGGTGATAGAGTACTAACGGCCACCACCGGTAGCTCTTTGGGTGATGGCCGCTTCACCTCCCAGAGGACAGATCTGAAGGGCAGGTTGATATTTATTGTCATCTGGAGGGACACATTCTCCACATCCATAAGGCAACTCACGCCTGCTCTCTCTCTACCCTGTCAGATACATTTCCCTCAGGAATAAGAGTGATTTTTCGAAAGACTGAGTTTGAGAGAAGGAGCAGAATATGCTTGGACCAGCTACTCCTCTTCTTTTTGATATATACTTACCTAAGCACACATTCTAAGCTGCACGTGTATTCTATACAGGGACGGATTCCCACAGAGTCAGCCCATATGTGCTCAACACTGCCAATGACTGTGAATGGACCAAATCTGTCTAATTTTGGTGTGAAGTATTAGGCAGCCCACTTTACTATCTTAAAGCCATATTCTCCTGTATCATCTTTAACTATTATAAAGATAATTTTGATCTCCATCGGCCTAATTTCTCTGTTTTTCATATGTATTAGTATTTTTAATTTAGGAGCAAAAATTGATTTACTTGTACTCCTGAAGTTCATAGCACATCTTTACTGTTGACATGTCTCCTTCAGGTAACAATTTTAATGTGTTCCTTACATTTCTTTGTATATAAATGTTTTTGAAGAATATATGCCAGTGTTTTCTATTTATTTTTAATTTACATAAACAGCATCATGTTTTGCATCTCACTGTCTCTCTTTTTTTTAAATTAAGCATTATTTTCAAGATCCATCCATGTTAGTAGGTGTACAACTTAGATTTTAATTTGTACAACATTGTTTCTTGTTGCGTAAGAATCATGGTACATGTTCACTGCATTTGCCATGTCTATTTAATATGTTATGGACACAGAGATTATTTCCAACTTTTGACCACAGTTAATGTGGCGATGAACATCCTAGAACATGACTCCTCCTAAATCTATGAGAAGATTTCCCTGGAATATACATCCAGAATTGGAATTGCTGGTTCATAGAGTGTGTTTTATTTAATTTGAGTAAATAGCGTAGAACAACTTCTTGACGGATACCCCAGTCTACATTCCCTCCTGGAGAGGATGAGGGTTTTTATATCCCCACCTTTCTGCTGGTGTTTGGTATTATTTCATTTTGTAATTTTTACCTAATAAGTCTAAAGTGAAATTTCTTTGGTTCAATGTGAATTGATCTGATTGCAAATGTTTACCTATCTCAATGCCTTTAACTCATGCATTTCTGCAGTCACTATTACATTAGGATTTAATTCTGCTATTATATTGTTTTTCTTTTACTGTTGTGCCTTTATTTGTGTCTTCTCTTTTATTGATTTAAATGGAATAGACTTAGATTTCTCCTGCTTGTTTAAAAGCTATGTTTCTTTTTCTTGTCTTGGTATTCTTTAGCCTAAGATCCATCCTAATATATATTTGCACAAAATGTTATCTCTTAATAAGGCCTCTTATGAACATATGTGCTCTCTTCACTGCATAATGTTGATAGTCTACAATTTTAGCTCTAGTTTATAGTGTAAATACTTTGTTTTCCGTATCCTAGACTTTAATAAGATATTTCACTATTCTTACTCTTATATCTCTTGCAGCATCTTCTGAATTTATTTCTCTAATCATCTGAGTATTTCCTGTAAAAGTATTTTTATTATGGGTCTTGGTGACAAGTCTCTAATACATTCATTTCTGATAATATTTTATTATAATATTGCATTAAATTAAATAATTTTCTGAATATGAATTATAAGTGCAACACCCTTTTAAATCAAAACATTAAAAATGCTGTTCAATTGCCCTCCTGTTTCCAGTGTTTCTGTTGAGAAGTCTCATGTCCAATTGGTCATTAAAACTTTGAATTTTATTATCTTTTATAATCTTAAATCTCACTATAATGTGTTTACAATTTTTGTAATCTCTAATCTTTGGCACTCTGTAAATGTTTTCAATTTGAGATATTTGATCTGTCTATATCTCTGGGAAATTTATATCCATTTTCCTTTAAATATTTCTCGATTTTTATTTGCATTTTCTTCTTCTGAGACTCCTATTATCTAGAATTTTGAACTTCATCTTTTATCTAACATATCTGCTGTTTAAACAAAAGTATTTTCTGTGTTATTTCTTTCCTGTTGTCGTCTGCAGGAGATCCTCGCTCTGATCTGCCTGATCACTCTTGTATTATTTGTCTTGATCTATTCTGCTATTTATCTTTATCTACTGAATTCTCTTTTCTTTCAACTATCACTTTTATACTTATCCCATTGGTAATATTCAACTTGTATTACCTTACTCTATTTTCAAATGGCTAATACCCTTTATCTCCCTAACTACATTTATCATTTGTTTTAAATTTTTATTTTTCTGTTCCAGTGTTTCTGCTGCAGCTCTCATAGGTAATAAAGTTTGTTGTTTTCTTTTGAGTTGTAGTCTTCATTTGTTATTACGTTCCCATTGGTTTTTCAGCTTCTGTCTCTGGAAATCTGTATTAGAGAATGTCACGGCCAGGTTCCAGCCTATATCAGTCCCTGAAAGAGCCCTGGTTTTGATAGCTATAGACCACATAGAGCCATATTGATGACTCCCATTCACTGTCACTCAGCGAGGCAGTTTTTTCTACCCAGATGCTGCTGCTAAGTTCTTATATCATCTGAAATCAAGAACTCTATCTCCAGAGTCTGCATTCTAAGGACCTTATCATGGCCATAGCACCTGTTCTTTGAATTTTGTACAATTTTATTATCACTGAATGTGATTCTTTATAATAAACTCCCATTATTAAACACATATGAACAGGGCAGGGTTTTTCTTATCACCAATAGAGTCAGTCTAACACTACATCTGATATAATTCTAGGCAAGAATAGAGGCCTTATGGGAAAATAATGTATGTTTAAGAAACGTATGAAATCATTGAGACTATTTAGAGCTTCCCCTAATTTGGTCAAGATGCAAGTTCATACTAGAAGCTTAATTCACTGACTAACAAAGTTTGATACTAATAATGTAGTTCAATTGAAGGGACAGTTTCTGCTACTACTTCAAGAGACAAACTATTAGCAATGAGAAATTAAGTGAGTCGTTAACTATTGTACATTTGCTTTAAGTAGTAAAATTAAATATCAGTGACCTATTTTCCTAAGTTGCGTTTTCTCCTACTAGTTTGTCTGGAATACTTTGGTAGGTACTTTTATTTTTAAATGTGTATATTTACAATCTATTTTCAAATAGATATTTTCTTTTAAAAAAACAAAGGAAAGAGGTTATTCTGTGAAATAATTTCAGGTGTCTAGTCTGCATTTTTTAATGATTCAGCATTGAATTTGTAAATATTTTTCTCCAGTTACAAAATAAGACTCTTTCCCTCACCCCAATGTGGTCATTATTCATTTTCCACTCATTGCTGAGACAAGAAAAACAGTAGCTTTAGGATGAACAGAGAAGGATCTATCAGGCCCCAGTCACTTTTCATGAACTAAGAACTGTTGTCAGTGACTGTCAGATACAAGTGATTTCCTCCATAAATCTCCTTTTCCTTGCAAAAACGACTCATTGTTTCCTTACATTGCATGGACTTGTTCAGGTTTTCTGTTGTATAAAATTTAATGAGAGCAGCCACAGAAAACATTAAGAAATGAGTATGTGTCAGAGAGAAATCTTCAAGTTTGTTCGGGATAGTCTCATATAATTACCCATGCTTTCTTTCAGCTATCAGGTTTTTTTTTAAGATGGGGGAAAAAGAAAACTTAAAGATCCAAAGTCGAGACTAATTACCATTTAGTCTGTGTGTGTGTATTGTGTATATATGTGTGTATGTAATATATTTACAATTACAGACTCAGTTTAATAATGTGATTTGGCTTAGATTTTGACTCAAGTTTAAAAGACATAATGGTGGAATACAGTTCCTACTATGGCCGGGCCCAATTATGAGAATCTCACTTATTGCCTTTTTTCTTCTGCAACAGCCATCACTTAGTTGGCTGCCCCTATTGTCTGTTGCCAGGGTCAAGCACCTTGAGGCAGACAGCTGGGCCTCCTTGATGGAAGATTCCCACCTCTATAATTCACCTAGACCTCTCTAATTCACTCCCACCCATCATCTGCCAGAGGTACAGCTTTACGACTGTTCGAACATATCACAAGATATATCTGCTTGCATTGCCCTTTGGGTACACTAATCTTTTTGTCTGGGACTGTGTACTTATTGGGGGAGAGGTTATTGTTTCTAGTCACGGGGTGTGAAGACGTAATGAGAATGTAGTTAATTTATGGTCGCAGTTTCTATTTGCCTTATCTGTGTTGTGTCCTCTCCAGATATTTCCCAAAGGAACACTTAATTCATCTGAAATATTTCATATATAAATCCACATTTATGTGGCAACTTCACTGACACATGTTATAAACTCATTTCGTTCTATTTGCCAATTTGGCTTAATATGCTCTGGAAGGGAAAGTTTCCCTGATCAAATGGAAGAATCAAGGATCTCTAATAGAAGCAATATAGGTCCCTTTTCTACTACAATTTCCACATTCTCTTCAAATGAAACCCATAAAACACTTGTAGTTTTATTTTTGCAAAATAATGGAGGCTAAGCTGTTGGATAGAAGAAGGAACTAGTTTAAAGGCTTGCTGATGTTGGAGATTTTGAGTTCTTTATTCTCGGAGTTAAAAGCCTTTGGAAGAGCAAAAGATTATATCTGTGTCGGCATTTTACTATGGTGGGGATCAAATGCCACTGATTCCTGCTCATTAGGGCTGCTTCTCTCTCACCTGGGAGGCTTAAAGATGTCTTTATGAGAGCTCAGTGAGGATTAACTTCATAGGCAAGAATAATAAGAAAAAATCTGTATGGTTGGTTTTAATTTGTGAGAGAATGAGATCATTTAGTTATTATGCCCTGGGAACTTTTAAAAAATTTAAATGTATTATGGCCAGAAATATACATATTAAATTCTTTAAAATCTGTGCGATATGAGGTTACTACAATAGTACTTTTATTTTAGCCCCATTAAGAGAAAAGCTAACGTTGATTATCTTAAAAGAGAAAGGGGAAAAAAAAGCTGACAACCAATTTCCCTTGATTGACTTGAGCATATCAAGATGATTGCATGGTATACTTGGTATGCATCTGTGTGTTGGTTATAACCCACAATTTTAATTCACAAGGTATTAATCATCTTTATATTTCTGTTATGAACTTATGATACATTAGAAATACACATAGAGGTATATTTTTGAGTAATGATTTGTCTTGATCTAATTGCTCTTTACTTTCAAAATAATTTTGAATGGCCTTAAAAACAAATGACCTCGCTGTATAGTTGGAAGACCTGGGGCCCAGAAAACAGAAGGGCATGGTTAGAGTTATACTGTTAATTAGTATCTGCTCTTCCAATGTCCGGACTTTACACTCACCAGGACACCCCACAACTTCTTTTGAAGCTAGTCACGAATACGAAGTTAATGTGACCAAAACTGCTTTCTAAGAACTTCATTGTGTTATGCCAATATTTAATATTAAATCTATATTTATAGATGAAAAATCTCTAGGACCAAAAAGTAAACAAAGCTTCTCCACACTATGTGGTTACTCACTGTTTTGTTTTCATGGGATTTTGTTTAATTCAATAAATTAACAAATATTTTTTTGAACCTACTATATACTAGATATGGTGCAAATATTAGAGTAAAAGAAAAAATAAGACACAATGACTATAACCAAAAAAATGATATTTCTATGATTTCACTCATTATAGTGAGTAATGATTATATGTTTGCGTATCTATATCTTCTACCCTTCTCCAACAACATTCTAATATTGAGGAATACAGCTTATGTCTTGTGAATATAACTGACTGATAAATGAAGTATTTTCAAATGATAACAGATCCTAATTAGAATATCCTCAATTAGAGTATTTATAACTGATTCAACTCACTATCAAGATATGACCAGACAGTTGAATGGAAATTTTTAAATTTTCTTTCCTTAATTAATACATTGAAATCTCCTCTCCCTCCCATAATATAATATAAACACCAGAAATATTACTGATGTTCAACTCTATTTCCTCCCCTCAACAGTAATGCATTTGAGGTTAAAAAAAAAAAAAAACCTCAGCCGGAATTCCTTAGCTCTGAGACTTTTACCGAAGCCACATACAGGACAGAATGAAAAGGAGGCAAGTCATGACCCAGTAAAAATTCAGACACATGGGGATCACTCCCACCTCCTTCCTCATCCTGTTGTCAGGATGTCAATTTTTCTCTTCCTTTCTTGTGAATTTTTCTAGAATCCAATGGTCACAGTCTAGAAAGGGTATTCCCCCATTCCTTTTAGAAGTGTATACAGCCTGTCTTTTACAGTGAAAGATATGATTTCAGCAGAGGGATAGTTAATCTTCATAAATTTTGCTCAGTGTTACTATTGACTATGGTTGGATTTGTCTAAGGCCCCCATTTGTAAACAAGATTAGACCTGCTTTGTGGCACAGCAGGTGATCAGCTCTGTAAGTGTTTCAGGTACACTTGAAAAAATGCATATTCTGTCACCATTGAATGTTATGTTCTATAGATGTCAATTAGGTCAATTTTGTTATATTTGTTACTCAGATCTTCTATATGCTTGATATTTGTGGTTTGCTTTTTCTATCAGTTATTGAGAGAGGTGTATTTAAGTTCCCACTAGTGGCAGGTGTGCGTCTCTCTCCTCTTTTAATCCTGTCAATGTTTGTTGTACATTTATGAAGCTATATTATTACATCTGTATGGATTCGATATTACTGAATACTCCGTTTTAATCATAATGTAAGGTCCTCTGTATTTCTTGACCCATTTCTTTCTGAAAGTCTATTTTGTCTGATATTAGTAGAGACATACCAGATTTTGTGTGTTTGCGAGGAGGGAAAAAGGAGCAGGGTGCTTGTTTGTAGAATGTATCTCTTTCATACGTTTAACTGGAAAATTTCTGTGCACTTATTTGTAAGATCTGTTCCTTGTAAGAAGGAGATTGTTTTATTTACCTTTTGTGACTGTCTTTTTTAGATAGAATTCAAATACATTTTATACAAATACTGACAAAATTTAGTTTATATCTAACAGAGAACTTTCTTTTTCCTGCTTATCATACCTGTTTTAGGGACCTTTTCTCTCTTTTCTTTTGGACTACTCAGATACATTTAATCTTCCCATTTCTCTCTTTTATTATTTATTTTTAATTATATATAATTATATTAATTAATATTTTAATTATATTTAATATATTTATAATTATATTTAATTATATTTAATTATATTTAATTATTTATTTTTAAAATATTTTTATTGCTTATCCTAGGATGAAAACAGGCCCCTTCACCTTGTATGTTCTAATATATGAATTAGTGCTTTTATCACTTCCCAGACAAGGCTAGAACTCTAGAACCATTTTAACTCCATTTGATTCCACCTAACTTTTGTTTTATTTTCATGAATTTAACTTTGTGAATATTTTAAGCCCTACAATTACATATATTTAAAACCCTTTACCACATTCAACATTGGTCGTATACAGTTTTCTCTATTCTTCCATCTGTTTTGGACTCTACTTCTTTCTGGATACTATGTAATTACCTAGTTTTAATTCACTATATATCTGTTTCACTGTTTCCAACCTGCTGTTAAACCTATCTATTGACCTCTAAATTGTGATGATTGAGTTGCTCATACCTATGGTTTTTATTTAATACTTTCGTATATTCCAAATCTCTATGAAAATTCTACATTGTAATATCAATTTTCTTGAATATGTTAATCACAGCTACTTTTAAGTACATTCTATTAACTCCAAAATCTCTGCCTCTATTTATTTCATCTTTTTTCTTCTGATCTTTTTTTTATCTATTGGCATGACTCATGATTTTCAAATGCTGATATGTATAATCAAATTTAGAAGATCTGTATGATGTTTAATTCTTCCAAACATGGATAAATTTATGGAAAGACACAGATAGCACTTCCTCTACTAGCTAAACATTTTTTTTATCCAATACTAGTGCACTGTTCATTCAAAACTAATTGGTTTCCACTATATTTGGTACTTTGCTCTTCCTTGATCATAAAAGTGGGAATATAGCTGGAGCTTTTTTTTAGAGAACACAGAATATGGTACAGCAAGGTAAACATTTAGGCAATTATTTATGATGAATTATGCCAAATAATGATAAAGCAATGCAAATAGCTATTAGGTAAGCATGAAGGTGGGGAGTTCAATCTACTGGGAAGCTGGAAGCAGGGAGGGAGTATGCAGAAAATCACTGGAGACTTCCTTGAGATTAAAGAATTTTAATACATTTTAAATATTTAAATGAGTTAGCCAGGCAAATTGAGTATGTGAAGGTGAATAGAATGGGAGGCTCATTCCAAGCATGAGTGGCAGCTTGCATAAAGGGGGGAAACTGCGTGGTATATATGGGAAACTGCAAAAGTATAAGGTGGGTAGTAATAAAGATGGAGCCTGAGAGAGAATGCAGACCAGACCATGAAAAACCTTGTACTTGAAATCATTTCTCATTTTCTGGAGTATGTGCATGTGTTGATGGGAAGCCACTGATGTGATTTAGACAAGGAAGTGATAGGATCAAATCTATGTATTAGAAAAATCTCTGCAAAAGCAGGTTAGAAGATGAATTATTGGAGGAGAGTCGTAGAGTCAGGGATGCCTGCTGGGAAGCTGTTGAAGTAGCATAGTAAGACAGCATATTAGATAAATATTTAGGACTTGAATAAAGGGTAAATGGTTGGAGAAAATCAGCAGTGTGTTGAAGCTGGATCACAAGAGTCGAGTGTACACTTCTTCCCAACTATGTGTTCAGTTACATTACTCTGATGGCTTGAAATCTGCCATGGTGGATGCCATCTATGCAAAAATAACTGGCAAATGCCAAAATCAAGTTTTATTCTTTTTCCCAGAGAACTAGTTGTTAAACATTTACAACACACTGCTGGGCAGAATGGATTGGCAAAATATTTAGAAGCAAGCTCTAAGATTAGCTGATTTCACATATTTGGAGAGTGAAAAAATGGATGTGTCGAATTTGTCAGGCTTTTCATTTGGGTGAAGAGATGGATTCTGTTTCTATCAACTGAGATACAACCTAAGAGTAAAATTTAGGGCAGGATCCTGAATTTTAGATATAGGTGGAACATTCAAGTCAAGGTGTCCAGCAGGTAATAGGATATATGAAGTTCTGAGTCCTCAGCAGGTATGTGCAGCTAAAATAATTTCACCAGTGGAGATTGCCCAGGGAGACGGTACATGTCAGAATTTGAGGAGAAAATTCAGAGGAATTCCAAATGTTAATGGGAGAGATAAAGAAGTAGAACCCACAGGAGGCAAAGGTGAAAGTTCATGCTGGCATGAGGAGAACCAACAAAGCATGCTGTTGCTGTGGAAAGGAAAAAAAGAGGAGTTTTTCCACACAGAGGGCATGATCAGCAATGCTAAATGCTGCAGAGATGCCCACTAAGATCCTAGAACTGAAAAATTTGCATTGAGATGGATAAGTAAGAAGTCATTGTTGACCCAAATAAATGAAATTTCAGATTTTGAAGAAGTGAATGGGTGGTAATGGAGTGAACATGGTAATTGTGATCAAAAGTTTGAGTTTCCCTGGATGAACAGAACAGAAGGATGGACCGAAACAAACTTGAGATTTAGTCTAACAATGAACATGACTCATCCAGAGAAATGTAGAGGGGTAATTGTCTTGCCAGCCTTTTGTGAAGTGGGCTCATGGAGTGCATGCTAGGAGAAGAGCAGAGAGATCGGAACCACATCTGGGAGACGATGAGCTCTGTTGCTCTCTGTAACCATCATGAGGCTGTTTTTTGACAATTAGTTGAGAAAATACACGTTAAAGTAATTAGTACAGTCCAGGTGAAAAGACTACTTACACAAGTTTCTTTGACCACCTTTGGGAGCACAATTAGTAACTTTGAATCACAAAAGATCAATGTTTGCAGGTTGAATAAGGCCTCTGAAGGAGAATGTCAAAGATATACACACTGGCCATATAACTTTAATAATGTTCCTTATTTTTGCTCACAGCTTGTACCCAGGTTTCAACAATGGGACTTCTGCTTGGCCTTAAAAGTGAGCTTCAACCTTGTTTCAAAGTTCTACTATGTGAGTTGTTATTTTTTGCTCCCTGTAAAAGTTTGGATCATTGCAATCTGCAGACCCCAGGCTTCCTGAGATCTCTGCATTTATTCCCAAAAGATAATATATGCTCTGTTATATTTAGCTCTTCCAAATCTTACCTCTTCGTTCAGATCTGATTCAAGTTCTATCTCCTCCTAAAAACCTCTTTTTTTTAATCTCACCTACTCTCAGAGATTTTTTTTTTTTTCCCTTGGCACTCAACCCTAATCATGTTTATCACTCCTTGAATATCTCATTTTTTTGCGACCTCTCTTGAATCATGTATAGTTCTCATTTAATTCTCAGTTCAAATTTTAATGTGTTGTATGTCATCTCTTCAACTGGAATATATGTTCCTTGTGGGGTTATTTTACTTTGTATCCATCCAAAAAAGCTTGTAATAGTATCATACTTATGATAAAATTTTAATGGATACTTTTTGAATACTGATCATCTGTTGAATACTGTATGGTTATTCTCAGCACAGAATGCATTTATGCTGCTAGTAAATCCTTTTGAGAATGTTCAGATACCCTGGTCACATAGATACCGTATTAAGGATTTTGAAATATTATACGTAGGAGCAACTCGTATCTCAGTCAAATTCTCACCATGGCAACAGCTGCTTTATTTCACAAAGAATGAGGCTGATGTCTGTTGTAGGTAACATAAAGCTTGATGCTCAGAGTGTTTTGTTTTGAAAGTTGGAGTTACACACACATATGCACAACAATAGTCCTATTTAAATAGATTACAAGTGTTAAATTCTTTAGGAATCAGTTATGTTAGGACTCATTTTAGAAACATATTTTATCCAAAAAGAAAATTACAGTCATGACCTTAAAAACAATATTCTCTATATTAAGCTAAGGACAGAAGACTGCGTTATCCACTTAACAAAATTGTTTAACCAGGGAATTGCCTGATGCAAGGGGTAAATGAGAGGAGAATTTTGGGAGGAGCTAAAAATTTAGCACCTTTAATAGGTATCAGTGCACCCAAAACTATTAATCCACAGGAATGACCTCTTCTGCAATGCTCAAACATTTAGAAAAATCACATTTTAGGCTATGACATTATTTCATTATAATTATTATTTTATTTTACTAAATAGTTTTATCATTAGTAGTTTATCCCCAACTTAGAATCTACACAAACAGGCACCTCTACAAATGATAATATTGATCTCATATGCACAGCATACTTATTTATATTTTTATTTCTTTTCCCTGAGATATAGTGTAGCCCTAGCCACCATTACCATTCTAGTGACTTCTCTCCAAACTTTTCTCCAGCTCAACTCAGTCAAAATCTATTTCTAAGAATATCAAAGAGATTAGAGAGAAAGAAAAAGAGCTCTTAGTAGGAAAACTCTGAATGTATGGCAATTTTTCGGGAAGCATAGTGTTTTGAATAAGAAATACTGTTATTCATATAATGCCACCTGAAATGCGAGGTGCTTGTCCTCTTCAGTGCCATGAAATTATATTCAAAAGTATAAAAAAGGTTTTGGTCCCCTGTTGTCTTATGACTTTGTAATTCATATCTCAGGTTACAATATTTTACACATTTTTTAAGCCTAAGCGATCTTATTAACGTCTACATTTTGAATGCCTTTCTATAGAAAACACAATGTCCATTTATGGTAAAATAAACATGTAGGAAATGTTTTCCTGGTTTGGGCATAACAGAAGTCTACTGGTAATTTGTGTTTTTGTTTGTTTGTTTATAGAGGTAACAGTTTATACCATTATATAAATTCAGGTGCACATAATTATATTTCAATTTCTGTGTAGACTACATCATGTTCACCACCCAAAGACTACTTACCATCATCACCACACACACATGCCCAGTCACCCCGTTTGCCCTTCTCCTTCCCCGCTTCCCCTCTGGTAACCACCAATCTAATCTCTGTATCCATGTTTGTTGTTGTTGTTGTTGTTATCTTCTGTTTATGAGTGAGATCATAAGGTATTTGACTTTCTTCATCTGACTTATTTCACTTAGCATAATAGCCTCAAGTTCCATCCACATCACAAATGGCAAGATTTCATCTTTTTTATAGCTGAGTAGTATTCCCTTGGGTATATATACCACATCTTCTTTATCCATTTGTCCCTTGACGGGCATTTAGTTTGTTTCCGAGTCTTGGCTATCGTGAATAATGCTGCAGTGACCACAGGGGTGTACATATCCTTATGCATTCATGTTTTCATGTTCTTTGGATAAAAACCCAGCAGTGGAATAGCTGGATCATATGGTAGTTCTATTCTCAACTTTTTGAGGAATCTCCATACTGTTTTCCATAGTGGCTGCACCTGTTTACAATCCCACCAGTGGTGTATGAGAGTTCCCTTTTCTCCATATCCTCTGCAACACTTGTTATTTCTTGTCTTGTTATTATAGCCTTTCTGAGAGGCTCTACTGGTATTTTGGATACCAAAATGTCTTTGCTGTTGTTGTTTTAGCCAGTTCTGCTGCTGAATTACTATTTTATTTTTGGAAAAAAAGCCATATGTTTGCAAGAGGATAAACATATGCCCATTAGTAATTTTAAAATGGAGTTTGTTTGTAGCTGAGGATAGAGGATTCAATTCTTTACAACAAACTTTTATTGCTTCTTTTGGTTCCAGGTCTTTGCTCTAGATATTCTGGGATCAAAAATGAACTAGAAATGGTCACTTCTCCATAAACTGCTTAGGAATATAGCAAAATGAAGAAATAACTATAGTCTAGTATGATGATGAGTGTTATGATAGAGATATGCCTCAAATAGTAGTGAAAGACTGATAATAGAGATTATAATTCTGGGTGGAGAAGGAGTAACAGGAAGGAAACCTGGAAAGAAAAAGCAACATCTCAACTAGGTTTAGAATGAGTAAAATTTCCCTGGGGAGAGACAATGCTTTTTTTTTCTATATTAGAAATTTTAAGATCTCTTGCCCAGTAATTTTCACAGGGTCATAAAACTTTTATATATTATAACCCACATTCTTGCTTTAAAACCATTCCCAGTTCCTATTTATATTCCACAAAAAGCTGAAAAAAAATCCATGAAAAATATTCTTCCAGTGATCTTGATTTTAGTTAGAATGACTACACAGAGAAACAATTCTAAGACAGTCACCACTATTCTGGGAGTTTCTGATCTACTTTCTGCAGTATCATCAACAAATAGGTAAAACAGAATCCATCAAATATACTAAATTAGGATCACCATTGAATTTTCTTTCACCCGGTATTAAATCCAGCCACAGTTGCCTTGGAAATACATCTTCAGTTTGTCCTATCTTTTCTTTCTCCTCAAACCTCTAATACTTGCTTTCCTATCTGAATGATAAAATAGAAACAATCAGAAAATAACCAGTAAATCCCCATCAACACAACAATTTACTCCTCTGCATCTGTGCTTTCTCTCTAATTATCATAGATACACGACCTCTTTCCTTATCTGAGGTCAACCCATGCCAAGTACACTGGATTCCATACACTCTTGCTTACTCATGAGTAAGGTTACTGCAGTTTTGGCTGTCTTCCTGCATATTCATTACTTATTTCTGTATTTATTATTTTAATCAGCACACAAAATTGTTGTTAAAATATAATATCTTAAAATATAATAATGAGAAATCTCTTATGATTTCATATCACTCACCAATTACCAGTTTTCTGCTCTCATCAAAAAGAAACCTCCTCAAAAGTAGAGTCTATGTTTGTTGACTTCGACTTTACTCCTCCTATTACTTTCATAATTTGAGGTCTAATTGATACAAAATAAAATGTTCATTTCTGAAGTACAGGGTTTGATGAGCTTGACAATTGGATATATCCATGCAACAACCATTCATAAAAACTAGAAAAAATCCATTATGCTAGAAAAGTCTTTCAAGTTCCAATCAAATCAATCTCCTGCCCACAGGAAAAAATGATGTAAGACATTACATGTGGGAGAGGAGTAATAATTCTTACACTGAAAGATGGAAACAAGAATTGGTTAGATGCTAAAAAGCCAAAAGTGCCTAGGCAGAACATCAGATTCTAGTGCATATGAGAGGACTTGAAGAGTGAATGTCTACATTTATATTCTTGAGATAGAAAAATAAAAGCTACTCACACCTAGGGAAAATATTGATCTGAACATGGATTTTTAAATTCAAGTCAAAACCCAATACTGTGATTATAGGTAAAAGCAAGGAAACTGAAATTAATGTGAAGTTAGTCTACAGCAAATCTTACAGGCAATGGTTCTTGTCTTGCAGTTCTCATTAAAGGCCTAGGCTTTGTCTCCACAGGTGTACTTTCACCTGTCCTAAAGGTGTACTTCCTTGAATTTTATTAAAGATACTTACACACAGTTTCTGGAGAAAAGATATAAGAATATGTGAAAGCGGGTTCTAATCAAAATCAAACAAGCTTCTTCTTCAATTAAAATTAGAATCTTTTCTAATTAAATTTCTCTTGCCGTAGGCATGCATGGATATTCATCAGTCATATGCAAAAATGTACTTTTGGATGACAGTATGTTCTCCTTACAAAGCAGAAAAGGATCATAAATCTTTTCCACAAATCAAAATTCAGATGCCTTCTCTCTGATTGATTTATTAGTGTACATTAGAGTCTTTGGGCACGTTTGAAATGACACAAACCACATGATATAGACAAGACAGTTGTTTTTAACCTCTGCAGATGTGCTTCTATATTTAAAATTGATGATATATTGCAGATCACTTGCCTTTCTGTTTTATGAGCTATTGTAGAGAATTCTAATGCCATTTGTCTAAACTGCAATTTCTGGTTTTCCTTTGACAAATATAAGTCATAGTCTGACATCTGGGAGTGGGTAAAGGTTAACATTCTTGTGGATCAACTTAATTTTTTATGTGTATAACTTTTAACTAATATTTTCAGGAGATAACATAAAGTTTCATGTAGAGATATTATTGGAAATGGGCCATTCAGTATGTGCCAAATAATAGCAAATTTAATCCTGCAATATGAGATGTAACACAATTAAAAACTCAAGATTTGAGATGGCAGCTACAAAATTATGACAATAAACATAAATCAATGAAATATATAGTAAAATACAAACAGATTGTTACTATTTGATAAACAGCTAAATAAGAAAACAGCATATCATATTTTTGAGAAGATAAAAAAATAGACTGAGAAAAATTCATAGATTTAATCCTTCAAATATTTAAAATCAGCAAAAAAAGAGATTAAAAAGCTGGAAAATAACAAAAAATGTCCAAGAAACCTTAAAAGATAAAAATAATGATGGAGGAACATTTCAAGAAATGAAAAAAACATAATTTATGTATCAACCAAGAACTGATTGTTAGAAATGAATAAAATAGTTATGGATTTCAAGGTTCACCATAATCCTGAATAATCAGGACATCATGGTTTGAGAATAAGGGTAGATATAGAGATCAATAGAACAGAATAGAAAACCTTGAAATATACCTATACATATACGGTCAATTTATTTTCCATGCAGATGCAACATAGTTCATTGAAGGAAAAGATAGCCTTTACAAAAGTCTGGAACCATGACTTCTCTCTAGGGCCATTTCTTTATAGCATCAGGATCAATGAAAAAAATGGCATCTTCCTGAGCACACCTTTTAGATAATCACCAGAGTCTGATATAACAACATTGGGGAACACGCCCATCCATAAACCAATGCCTGGAACTAAGGATATGACTTCTATGATCTTCCCGGTGGATGTTTGCTGATTCCTGTGCTCAGGAGAAAGCGGGTTCTTTCATCAGAAGCATGATAAAGTCACACATGATGATCACTCCACTGGTCCAAATAACTTTTATAGATAAGTTTTTTTAAATAATCAAGGAAGTTCCTTTCTCTTGGCTTCCTAGTAACTGAACTCTTTCTGTACGTTATGTATCTTAGAGGAAGATAAAGCATACCTAAAGAAAAATGTCAGAAACATTTTCCCCATCCTTTCTTGATTCAAAGGCTCAGATATGTGAAATAGGCTCAACCAATCACACCTTCCCACCAGACTTGAAATGGGCGTTGTTTACTGGGAGTTGTTCCTGGGCATGGGAAGAAAGCGCTCTGGTGGCCATTTCAGTTATGGGAAGATAGGTTCCTGGAGACGTTAGAGAAAAAGGGGCTGATGTAAAAATCCATTGTCCATCTTTCTCAAGATTGGTTTGGCTATTCAGGATCTTTTGCAGTTCTGTACAAATTTTAAGATTATTTGTTTTAGTTCTGTGAAAAATGCCATTGGTATTTTGATAGAGATTGCACTGAATCTCTAGATTGCTTTGGGTAGTATGGACATTTTGACAATATTAATTCTTCCAATTCTTGAGCACGGTATATCTTTTCATCTATTTGTGCTGTCTTCAATTTCTTTCATCAATGTCTTCTAGTATTCACAGTGTGGGTCTTTCACCTCTTTGGCTAAATTTATTCTTAGGTATTGTAAGTGGAATTGTTTTCTTAATTTCTCTTTCTGATAGTTCGTTATTAGTGTACAGAAAAGTAACAAATTTCTGTCTATTAATTTTGTATCCTGCAATTTTACTGAATTCATTTATTAGTTCTATTTTTTTTTTTTTTTGTGGAGTGTTTAGGGTTTTCTATGTAGTGTATATGTCATCTGCAAATAGTGACAGTTTTACTTCTTATTTTCCAATTTGGATGCCTTTTGTTTCTTTTGCTTGTCTGCTGGCTATGGTTAGGACTTCCAATACTATGTTGAATAAACATGTCAAGAGTGGGCCAACCTAAGAGTCCATTAGTAGATGAATGGATAAAGATATATATGTGTGTGTGTGTGTGTGTATATATATATATATATATATATATATATATATATATGTCAAATCGGTATGTTGTACACTGGAAACTAATATAATATTGTATGTCAACTATACTTCAATAAAAACAAAAAATATCCATTGTTCAGTGATACAAGTGTAGGTGGCAGTGAAAGATGTAAGTACCCATTGTTTGTAGGCAATAGCAAAGATTTCCTAACTGAAACACGTCTGCTGTATGATTTTGAAAATTGTTCCTGACTTTTCAACCAAAACCCTATTTCCCTAATTTTCCCAGAGATTAGTGAACTGCCTAGTAATATTTAAATACTTAAAAAGTTAGTTTCTGTTGCTGGCAGCTATATAATTTCACTCATATTGGACATATCTTCTCTAAATTATTTCAACTTTTCCAGAGTGTGTGTGCTCATATATATATACATATATATCATGTAAATTGATAGTTAAGGTATGATACATCTGATATTAAAACATCAATCCTACACAAATATATATGTATATATATACACACACTCATACCTGTATGACCAATCACAATAGAGATGTTAAATATCAATTTAAACACTAGTAAATAGGTCATACCAGTTATTTAATAATGAATATATTTTAACCAAGTAGAATTTATTCCACAAATACACTGATTGATAGTAGAAAATATATTAATATATTTCAACAAATTAATAGCTAAAAGGTAAAGAACACCACAGAGTTATGTCTATTATTATGAAAAATGGATTTAAAAAAAAATAGGAAGATCAAGCCAGCCCTGACGGCCTAGTGGTTAAAGTTTGGCACTTTACTGCTTCAGTGGCCCAGGTTTGGTTCCCCATCGTGGAACCACAGCACCCATCTGTCAGATGCCATGCAGTGGTGGCAGCTCACAGAAAAGAATTAGAAGGACTTACAACTATGCATTGGGGCCTTGGGGAGGTCAAAAACAGGAGGAAGATTGGCAACACGCGTTAGTTCAGGGCAAAATTTCCCAGTGAAAAAAAAACAAAGGAAGATCTAATATGGAAAAAAAGCTCTTGGAGAAATATATGAAAAAAAGACATTTTTGAATGTAATAAAAAAGCATCTATCTCAAACAAAGATCCATCATTATGGATTAATGACAAAATAATGAAAATCTCTATAATACCAAGGGAAAGTCAAGGATGTCTGCTGTAATCGTGATTTTTAACTCAAATTCATCTTGGAATTGAAACCAATATGATAATATAAGAAATGGAAGTATTACTGCAAGAAAGGAAAATAAATTATTAGTAATAGGAGCCTCTATTGACTTTTTGGAAAATTCTAGAGACAGAATCATAACATTTTAGACTTAATTAGAAAATTCAGGGGTCAGTTAAAAATATAGTAAAATCAATAATAATTTAAAAGAAAAATATGTAAAACAGACTTCTGGCAGATGATGGATAGAGCTGAAAAGGATGGGCTTCTATCCCTTTCTAAGCTTTAGAAATTCTGGATAAAATATATAGAACATATTTTTAAATTCATTGGTAAAATTGTAAAGAAAATAAAAAGGAACATCGTATGCTAAAAACTCAGAAATAAATTAAAACAAGAACAAGAGGAGCAAGAGAAATCTGATGTTTTGTTATCCTAAAGTAGCTTCAGATCACATTTAGCCCAGAGGGCTGTGGGACAGGAGATATTTAGACATTAGGCATGGCAGCCAGAGTCAGCAGTATTAGACTTCTTTACCCTCTTAGCAGCTTAGAACAAAATAAATCCCACACAGTAGCCTTCAGAGGCAGCAAGGAACCTGTACATTGGATTTTGAATACAGAACAAAAAATATATAAAACACAAACAAACAAAAATGCTTGCCCACACCAAGAAAACAAATTGCAGAAAAAATTTCAAAATACCTGCATGACATGAAATCCATGAGTTGTACAATTACACAAAAAGAATCTAGAGCTATTAAAAATCTTGGGTGTCAGCTGATATAAAATGGAAGCACTTTCACAATTTAGGACATATAGGACTCACTTAGAGGAGGCCATCTCTGCTCACAACTAAAGAAAACTAAACCATGCATGGAAACAAATATCTATGAAGCAGAGTTAGTTAATAAAACAAATGAAATAATCAGTGCCTCCAAAACATAGAGTAATAGAACGTTATGAAAGGTACTCTTACAATAATTAAGCTTAAAATAATTAAACTGAAAAAAATAAATGACATAGTAAAAGAAAAGGATGTTTAATATAAGAAAAAGAAAAATTTAAAAAGATCCCCATAAGACTTCTCACAATGAAAAAAATAGATGCTGAAATAAAATATTTGATGAATGGCATATAAAGTATAGTAGTCACAATAAAGATCAAGTAAGTGATGTGGAAAACAGATATGCAGAATGATCCAGTATGTGTCACAAAGAGGTAAAGATATTTATATTTGGAAAGTGCTCAAGAGATATATGGAACAGTACAATAATTTCCAAATTCATTCTAATAGGACTTAATGGATGAAAAAATAAATGGGATATAATATTCCAAACAAGAATCACCAAGGGGCCGCCCGGTGGCGCAGCGGTTTAGTCCGCGCTTGGCAGCCCGGGTTTGGCGGGTTCGGATCCCGGGATCCCGCGGACGCACTGCCTGTCAGCCACGCCGTGGCGGCGTCCCATATAAAGTAGACGGAGATGGGCACGGATGTTAGCCCAGGGCCAGTCTTCCTCAGCAAAAAGAGGAGGATTAGCAACAGATGTTAGCTCAGGGCTGGTCTTCCTCACACACACAAAAAAAAAAATTAAAAAAAAAAAAACGAATCACCGAGAAATGTACAGAATTTATTAAAGTTTCGAATCTTCAGGGGCCGGCCCAGTGGTGTAGTGGTTAAGTTTGCGCATTCCACTTCTGCCGCCTGTGGTTTGCCGGTTTGGATCCTGGGCACAGATCAACTCACCACTCACCAAGCCATGCTGAGGCAGGGTCCCACATAGAGCAAGTGGATGGATGTACAACTATGACATCCAACTACCTACTGGGGCTTTGGGGAGAAAAAAAAAGTGGAAGATTGGCAACAGATGTTAGTGCAGGGCTAATCTTCCTCCAAAAACAAACAAAAAGCCATACAAAAGATTTGAATCTTCAGATTCAGGAAGCATTATAAATCAAAAGTGAGATAAAGATAAATGAACACAGAGAAAGAAAGTGTATATTCCAGAGAAATGAAGAATATATATATGTATTATGTGTATATATTTATATATACAGTCCATGACTATATATATATATGTTATATAGTTACTTATATAGCTATAGCTACATATATATGTTATATAGTTACTTATATAGTTATAAATATATATATATATAGTTTTATGATTCTGGACTATATAGTTCTGGACTGTTATGTTTGTGTTCTCCCGTAATTCATTTGTTGAAACCCTGACACCCAATGGGATGATAGTAGGAGATGAGGCTTTTGGGAAGTAATTAGACGTGAAGATGGAGCCCTCACAGTGGGATTAATGCCCTCGTAAGAAGAGACAACTGAGAGCTTGCTTCCTCTCTCTCTCTGCTCTCTGCTATGTGAAGATGCAAGAAGTTGGCCATCTGCAAATCATGAAGCAGGCTCTTACCAGACACGGGATCTGCTGGCACCTAGATCTTGAACTTGCCAGCCCCCAGACTGTGAGAAATCAATGTTTGCTGTTTAAACCACCTAGTCTATGGTAATTTGTTATATCCAACTGAACTAAGACATGTATGTATACAGTCTAAAAGGAATAAATGTTAAAGACAACACACTACCAATCAGCAACAATAAATGAGCAAAGACAGGACACTGATAAGGAAAAATGACTCTCAATCTTGATGTCTACACTCACCTCAATTATCATTCAAGAACAAAAATAAAATATTCGCGAACACTGATCAACTCTATAACTCACAGTTTCTCATTAAAAGAACTATTTAAAATGCTTTAGTAAGAATGAAGACAAACTCAAAAGAGTGGGATTTAAGATTCACATTAAAAACATAAATCAGATTAAATATGGATAAATTTAATTGTTACTATTTTCTAAATTATACCAATCCTAAATCTATATACAGCTAACTATATAGAATCAATGTGTATATCAAATTGACAGAATTACAAGGAAAAGTTGGTGAATCTATAATTACATTTGGCAAAGGATAGAAAGTCACCTAGATTCTAATAGATCAAACACTCAAAATGTTTGAAAAATGTACAAGGTTTAAACAATACAAAAAGCAATTTTAATCCAGTGGATAAATATAGAAATCCGAGTGCAACAAATTGTGGTTATGAATATGGACTCTGGAATGAGACTTCTGGGTCTCAAACTCAAGCTATGCCTATTACCAGCTGGTTGACCTGGTTACCACAATTATCTCATCTGTAAAATAGTAATAATAATATCTAACTCATAGGGTAATTGAGGAATTAAATGTGTTAATACAGTTAATATGTTAACACATTAAATGTAAGAAGAGTCTGATTCATAGTAAGTATTCAGTAAATATTAGCTATTATTATATTTATGGATTTGTATATTTGCCCAATTTTATTATATATAACTAATACACATTTCCCATAATTATCATGATATTTAGAATTTTAATGTCTATCATTTCAAATGAGAGCAAGATGTATTCAAACATGAAGATATTTATTGCAATAAATTTAGTTTACCAGGGTATTAATCATTACTGTTCATGCAATCGACTAGTTTAAACAAAACTACAGATGATCCTAGAAGACAACTGGTATCCTATAGTATCCCAAGAAAACCGAATAGCCAGGACCCATGAGTATTTGCCTCAGGGACTAAAAGCTCCCAGGAATCTAGGAATTCTCTCTCACAATTTCTCTACTTGATTCTACAACATTATCTTTCCTCTCTAATCCTCTGGACTTATTAGCTTTCATCTTTTCTCTCTACAAGCTGACTTTCTCCAGCTTCTTCCTTATGCACATACTTGCACCTCAACTCTTAAATTTATATCAATTTAATTCTAGCAACAAAACAACACTAACTACAACTTGGTCCAGTTTCCAACTTCCTAGGAAAAATCATTTAATAGTCCAAACTTGAAGGTCAGGAATCTGACTCCCTACAATCAACTACCAGAAGGTTGGGGTTAGAAATTATGAACAACCAATGGTAGAGTCTCATAATCGGAGTCAGTGTGACGTAGGAGGAAATCACAATACTATCTGCTATAATCAGTACCTTGCTTACCAACCTTAAAAGATATACTATAATGCTTTACTTTGTAATACCATAGAATAATTATAAAAATATTTTAGCTGGTGAGAAGCCATTCTATTTTAGCAAATTACAACCATAAAAATAACTGAGTCCATGGTCAGGTCACTACCCTCACCAATAAAACCAGCATGACGGTGAAGCAGCTTTTTTTAATCATCATTATATACCCTCTATATATTCAGATAACATAATTTTAAATTTAGTCATTGGCGTGTCCTTCCATACCTTCTCCAAGTTAAATGAATTATTATTTTAGTTCTGATTATCTAGATTAAAGGGGAACCTGCTACAACATCTATAAATTCCCTGAACACCAGGCTAGGATATACTGACTTGGCTTTCAACAAAGGCCCCAGTTTCTCACTGTTGCACACTTATCAATGCTTTAATCGTTGACCAAGGAGAATATGTGTGCATATTATCCAATTTTAATTTTATTCGTATGTCAAAATGTGTTTGTTATGAAAAAAAAAATGTGTGGCCCTTACTGTGTTCCAGGCATTGATCAAAGTGTTTTACATATATTAACACATTCAAACCTCATTACAATTATGTGAGGTAGGTTTTATCCTCATCTCTGTTTTAAAGATGAGTAAACTGACAGAGTCATTAAGTAATTTGCCCAATGTCACATCTAGCAATAACCAGGGCTAGTGTTCAAAGGCATGCAGTGTTGCTTCAAAAAGTGTTTTTAATCTCTATACTGTGTGTTTCTGTGTGCGCACAGGAGTGTGCAAATGCTTACACATATGCAAATCTAGAAGTGGAGATTCTTACACAAGGTGAAAGGAAAGGGAAGAAAAGGATGAGAGAGGAAAGGGCGAAGAAGAGAGAGGGAAATTTTTTTTTTATTGGCACACTGAAAACTTGCTAGCTGATAGGTACCATCTGATAGGTACCATTTAGATTTTTCAATGTTTCTATGAGAGGTGTATACTATGACATATTGTTTAACTTTTAAAATTAATCCCTCCAAATGGTTCTTTAAAATATTTTCAGTAATGGCAATTATGTATGTATTAATATGTGTAAATAAACAATGACATTAGCTTTTAAATATATGAAAGGAAATACTGCTTACTCTAATTTTCATACTCTGTTCTTCATTCTAGGTTTTATAACAATGTTGTTTAAATACATTTATTAAGCATTTATCTCTATTTGGTTATTTTTAGAGATATACTGCATTAATAAAAACAGAAAGGGTTATGGCTACAATTTGAGAGAGATATTAAAATATATTGCTTGTCAACAGCTTTTAAATTTTTCTTTCCAGTCTATTATAATGTTAATTAAATTTTAAGTTAACTAGAGGAATTGGTATATGTGTCAGTACTAAATTAATAATGCTGTTTAGTACTCATTAAATCAACATGGCTGGAATATAACAATTTTCCAATGAAAGAAAGATTCATTTTAACATATGCAATGTTAAGTAGTATATTAAACTCGTTCAGTTATGATATTATATGATATAAATTTTAATTACAATTCAGACATTTTTATTAATTGGATTGTTCTTGGTAAATTAAATCCAATATTTCTATTATCTCTATTCACATTGAAATGCTATGGGTATACAGAAGTTATTAGAATTCATAAATATGAATCAGAGTTTTTTCTCCAATAACAAACCAGTTCAGCACCCGATATGTGTAAATAAAAAATAAATGCAACAATTTTAATGTAATTTTGCACTAGGCTATATATTATGCTTCTTGACTTTGCCCAAAGCCATGCACATTTGGCCACGCCAATATTTAGGTAGCAGTTTACAGAAGGAATTCAGAAAATACCAGTGGCAGTATGGTTGTTTTCTACAAACAAAAAATGAAGTGTGAATTTGTAAAGAATTGTGTCTTCCAAAGGGAAAGTAAAACTGTAAATAATGCAAATTGGCAGGATTATAGAATATAATGATTCCAAAGAATATTCTGAGTTATAATTGGAAATCATATTGAAGGAAACAGGTTACTCTACTTTATGTGTTGCTAAGTGTTGAATATGTAGCTTGCTAAGGAATTCAACTATACCAGAGAAAATGAAAAATATACTGCATTATTATACTCATTTAAGACCCATTATTATACACAAAATGTACGATGTGGTATTTGAGAAATAACATTTTCTGTTGTTTGTAAATTCTTACCAAAATATAAAGCATCTCTAAGACTATGAGCTATTTGACTTTCTGGTTGTACTAGATTTAAGAATATACTTGGTATGTTTAGATATGAAGATATCCAAACAGAACTCATAAATTTACTGTTCCAGCAACCTATAGGATGAATACCAACTAAAAGAAACTAAAGCGAATGGAAGTCTTCAGTTGTTTAGGAAACAATAGAAATGGTTCAGGGGTGGGAATAACTTAAGAGGCTAGAAGTATAAGGTTTCCCTAACTAAACGTAATTTTAAAAAAAGGAAATTACTCTTCACTTCTACAAGGGAACTTGCTGCACTGGGAAGCATTCTTAGTTTACAAAAAGTGGTTTTCAGTGTCCCATTATGACTGAGGACAGCAAAATATCATCTCCAAAGCAAAACGTAGGCATTTGTGATGTATATGCAGAAATGAGAATGAGTGGCCTTGAAACTAATGAAGTTAACAGAATAGTCTGAAAAAAAAAATCCCATCAAGTTTGAGAGTGAGGAAAACGGGCAAAAAAAGGCATCAACTTTCAGATGGGATACCTAAGGAGTAGATATAGTATCTCCAGGCAAGTCTCCCTCAGAGTGTTTTCCTGCGCCATTGACATGGAGACTTGTTCTAATGGAGGGTTGTCCACAAGGCCCTCCTTGGACTTTCAGCTCAGTTTCAGAATCCCTTTTTCCTCATTCAACAGAAATGGCTTTGCTCTGAAGGGTCTTCACCAGGTATAGATTACTCTAATGTTCTATGTCAAAAAGTCACAAAAGAAACTGAAACAAGTATGATGAAAACAACAGGAACTAAAACACAATGTGCAATGAAGCAGAGAGGAACAGGGATGCTCTCTCCTACATTCGAAAACTCAAAAATAAACGAAAAGAGGCTTAGAGTTTACTTTTTTAGTCTTCATCTTTTTAATCACAGGCTTACTTTATTTGCTAACATTTATTTGAGTAATACTTTGCTATATATAAAAGACGGTAAAGTCAAACTATCTCACCAGCTCTGGCTGAAATGATTTCAGAATATATTGCCTTAGAAATAGAGAAGTAATAAAGCCGATTTCAATGTTGACCGAACTCACAACCATATAGTCTCTACAACATTGATTATCTCATGCTATTGGTAAAGTCACCAATACCATTGAATGGCCTCAAGGCTGGAGAAGGGAAATTTTTGCAAAATAATTACTCTGGAGTTAAGTTACTTCAATTTATCTATATTTTATATGAGAAGAGTAATTTCAGGTGAAACAGTCAAAGGCTTAACAGAGAATAAGCATTTTCTATTTTCACATGGTTTCAAAATGGTGTTATATAAATATAAGCTATTTTGAGTACCTGTAATCATGCAAATCACAATATTTAATTTTTGAAGTAAACTAAAAATCAAAACTGAAACATGTGTCTTTACATTGATTTTAATTTCTTTTAGAAGTTAAAACAAAGATCCATTTTACCACAACTCTAAGTAATTGATTGAGTATATTTACAGAAGTTGATCATTTAATTATTTTATATCGATTAATGAACATCAGAGATGTGACTTTTTTATCTGGCACTTGCTGGTTTTTGCATTACTTAAAAGTTAGCATCATATGTCCATCTGTTTTGAGAGTAAAACAATATGTTCCTTTTATCTGGTAGATACTGCCCTAAGTCCTTTGTGTGTTATATGATTTTATTCTTCCAAAAATCACTGGAGGGCCTGGAGAGGTGCTATCAATGTCCCAGACCTCAACCTGCTTCATCTTAGTCTCCTGATTTATTGTATCCTTGAAATTACGAGTAAAACTAGATACTGTGTAAAATCTCTAATTCACTGGATCTGATTTGAGGATCTAACTTTTTGTGCATGCAAACTACCATGTGCAATGCTTCTCTGAGCATTCCGCCACATTCTTATCCGTGAGCAAGATATTCTCTAGTATTCACACTGTAGCAGATTCTGCCAGTGCACCCCCTGTAACCTCAGCCTAACCTTCTTTATCCATGGGGATCTAACTACCACACGAAAGTTGATGCATACGTTTGCCTGAAGACTTTCTTTGGCTTGTGAAGCATGCCCTGCCTCTCAGCAGGTCAGAAGTCCTGGGCAACTAATGACAATAGGGAGCAGAACTCAACGACTGATGGCAGTTGGTGCATAAATATATCGCGGTGCTTCACCCTCACGCCACCCTACATGGGACAACCCTGGAGCAGGTTCTGCCCCACAGAATTTTCCAGTATGATAATGCTCCAGCTCACCTCCATGGTAACTTGCATTATAATCTACTTTTTACTTTCTTTCCTTCTTTGTCTCAGTTTCCCACTCCTTTACTGGTGTCTCCTGAAATCCTTGACTGAATTGGCTTTTAGAGGAAGCTAAACTAAGACATATGCAGGACTCTAATTTCAGTGTTGTAGATTACACAGATGTCTAATTTTATAAGCAAGAGCCAAATAGCTTCTGAAAATATTTGTGTTGATTTACACTCCCAATATCAGTGTGTAGTGGTCCCACTGATTCACATCCTCAAGCACAATTTCTTAATTTCTTTCATCCTAGTTTGTGAAAATTAGTATCTCATTATGGAATTAATTTGATTTCTTGTATTATTAGTGAGGGTAAATATCTTTCCATGTATTTATATGTTAATCTTCTTTCCTCATCAGAACAAATGCCTGTTTAGGCCTTTGCTTAGCTTATGCTAAGATGCATGTCTTATTCTTATGTATTGTGATAAGTTCTTTGTTTATTCAGTATACTAATTCTTGGTTGTTTTACATGTGTTACAAATTTCTTTTACCTTTTTTTTCCTCCAATTTGTCTTCTTGCTGAAGTTTGACAAACTGAGTTCTTAATTTTGGTATAATCAGTTCTGTGAATAGTTTCTTTTATGATTAGAACTTTTTTGCTTTTGATTAAGAAATTATTTTCTATTCTGAAGTGAAAAATATATTTTCCTATATTCTCTACCGGAAGTATTAAAGTTTGACCTTCCACATTTTAGTGTTTAAACACTTAGAAATTGACTTCTCTGTATGGTGAGCTGTGGACCCAAATTCGTTATTTTCTCACTAGATGATTTTCCAGGTACCATTCATAAATAACCCCTTCTTTATTTGTTCTTCCTTCTATCAAAATGTTTTTCCTAGGGGCTGGCCCTGTGGCATAGTGATTGGATTCACATGCTCCACTACGGTGGCCCGGGGTTTGCAGGTTCAGATCCCAGGCACGGACATGCGCACCACTTATCAGGCCATGTTGTGGCAGGTGTCCCACATGTAAAATAGAGGAAGATGGACACAGATGTTAGCTCAGGGACAGTCTTCCTCAGGAAAAAGAGGGGGATTGGCAACAGATGTTCGTTCAGGGCTAATCTTCCTCATACACACACACAAACGTTTTTCCTCTAAACCAGGGTCATCAAACATTTTCTTTAAAGAACCAGATAGTAAGTATTTTAGCTTTTCCAGACCATCTATGGACTCTGTCACATATTCTTCTTTGCTTATTTTTTACAACCTTTAAACAAAAAAAGTAAAAAAGAAAAAAAATTTAGCTCTCAGTCCATACAAAAGAATGTCACAGGCACAGCAGGCCCCTGGTGGTAGTTTGCAGCCCCCTGTTCTATATACTCACACGTCTTGCTCCCTCCCTCTCACCTCTTTCCAAAGCTTTGGTCAAATGTCATCATTTTTAAGGTTTTTTTCCTGAGATACTTGTTTATAGTTGCATTTCTTCTCTCCATAAGTACTGCCTACTGTTCCTCCCTAATCTATGTTTTCACCGTGGAACTCATTACCTTTCAATATTATATCCATATATCTCTAACATTTCTATCTATCTATCTTTGCTTTGCTTATTTTTGCCCTCCTTTCCCAAATACACACACACTAGAATGTAATCAATAAATGAATGAAGTTTTTGCCTATTTTGTTCACAGCTGTCTTCACGACCTATAAAAATATGTGTATATTAAGATTTTTCAGATTTTGTGAATGAATGATTACTTTTTACATTTTTGGAAGTTGTAATTGTTATTTTTTAAATTTACTGGATCTTTTCTTTTAAAAAAGCATGTTTCCTTTTTTTTTCATTGAAGAAGATTTGCCCTGAGCAGCATCTGCTGACAATGTTCCTCTTTTTGTATGTGGGTCACTGCCACAGCATGGCCACTGACAAATGAGTGTTGTAGGTCTGCGCCCCGGAACCAAACCTGGGCTGCCAACGTGGAGTGTGCCAAACTTAACCACTAAGCCACTGGGACGAGCCCTCCTTCTTTATTTCTTGAGTAAAATATTTATTTTAGTTTGCCTTTGACCATTCCTACATTTGAAATCTGAGGAAAAATGACTATGCTGGACATTTTTTTCTGTCAATTCTCATTCATGATGTTTTGTTTCTTTGTGGTTGTCTAACGTTTTGTGTGTGTATGTGTGTGTGTGTGTATATGCATGTGTGAACATGCATGCACATGGAACATTTTGACTATGAGTGCATACCTCTTCCAATTTTTATCAGATGGAATTTTGTAAGTCTACATTGGAAAATTCATTTGTCTAGAGTATTTGTGTTTGCAGCTATAAAGCTACTGGGGCAAAACTAACCAATATTAAAATAAATTCTGATATGAAGTTTACCAGATAAAACATGTAATGGGATTTTGGACCACAAATCCACATAATGGAGTTTACAAATTATATGGGAACTTTATTTTTTGTACCATGCATAATTATTGTGTTCTGCAAATAATCTTTGCAAACTTGAAGTCTTTGGAAGGGTAAATCTGTCATTTATTGTCTTTATCTCATGGTGGCCTGTTCCTTCTTGCATTTGGTAATGTTCTATTATGAGATCATATTTGACCAAATGTAATTTCAAGGAATCTTGAGAGTCCTGGAATGAGTATTCTTCACTCCAGAAAGTATTGCAGGTTAGATGTTTTCCTTCTGGTAAATTTTCAGTGCTGCCTTTTCCACTTTCCCTTCTCTTTATGCTGATGAAGGTTTGGGTATGGGTGTAAGCATTTCTGTAGCAGCAGTGGAGAAGGAGTGTCTGGTGTTCACATTGTCTTATGGATCAACACATGCATCTTTTTGGTCTATGGACTAGTGGCAGGTCAGAGTACATGTCATAACTGGCTTTTGGTAATGCTATGTTGGCACCCACATCTGGAAACTGTCATCCTCACATTTACTTCTAGTTGCAAGTTGTTGAATAATATCTTCTGTTTATTGTGACTACAGTCCTTTGCTGGCCCATCTTCTCTCTCATTATCTACGTATTCCCTTACTGGGGCATATGACCATCTCAAGATCCCTTGAATACAGCATGCAGAAAGGAGAGAACCAGGAGCATACCTCAGGCTCATCCACAGACACTTCCCTCCATGACTGCTGTGTTATTCACACCCATGTTGACGTGTGGCCACTCTCCTTCACAGTCTATTCTCAGGTCACTAAAACAACAGATAGATAGAAGGATGGATAAACAGAGACAGATAGATGAATTCCTGCTTTAAGATTTCTTCTCAGCCTAAATAGCATGCTTTCCAACTCTGGGCCTTTCACCCAGAGAGAGGAAGTTGGGACACACATTTGGAACTTCTTGCTTCCTTTATCTAATTCATTCTTACCCCACAATTCATAGATCAAAGGGAGGAAGTTGCCCTCCATATCCTGTAGATAGTATTTCCTCTATGTCATATTCTGAATTGTCTCTGCAGTTGGTTTTTAGTTACTGAATGGTCAAGTGGATCCATCCGTGCTTTTGCCATGGGGAAATTAGGGACTGAATCTTCTTCTAAATAGAAATGTTAGCTTCTCATTCCAAAATATGATTCTAATTAGATGAATATTTACTTAAAAATGTTTAGTAACAGACTACTGTATTCCGAAAGTATGTTATTTCCAAAAACACTACTAAAGAGGGCAGAAGAAACAAGGTAATGACGTCATTACTTATGTCTCTTGAATAGAGTTACCAGATTTATCAAATAAAACATATAGCATCTTCTTAATTGGAGAAATAAAGACTTCTATCTTAATTTTTCCTCATGCTTTTAAATATATTATGTAAACTTTTAAACTATTATTGATTATTTTAAAAGATAACTTGGCTTAAGGGGGAAAAAAAAGTTCCTGGTTCTAATCTGGCTCTGCTATTATCCAACCGTATAATAGTTTGCTAGTTTCCTTTCTTTTCTTTGATTCAGTATCTTCACCCCTAATTAGAAGGAATGATAACCAGATGGGTTATAAGTTCCTTTATATCTTTAAAATACTACGATTCAGCTGATCACTAGAAATTGCACAGCATGTTGAATATAGAGAAGTTTTGAGAAGCTGTAAAAAAAGCAGACTTTAGGCCAAGGTTAATGGAAAGCAAAGGGAATTCACCATTAACCTTTCAAACCCTCCCTTTCATTGCCATGCGGATAGCACAATTGCTTTCCAATCATCCCTTTGGACCAACCCAAACTTTTGAATGGCCTTGACCAGAATTACTTCTTATGTCTTTCATTGGATGCTCTCATTTACATTTTCTAAAATGGCCCCAAAAGAATGTGTCAAAGAGTATATTTCATATTATACTAAAATGTCTTATCAGGTACATCAGGAAATTGATACTAATGGCACTTCTTCTGCAGAGAGCTGGAACAGTGTTAATGGTCCAGCACTTGTCACCATTTTGGCAAAGTCTAAAATAGTTTCTAAAGATCTTTTTTAAAACAAAATATGTTCTTAGAATTTTCACAAGGTTTTGCATTGCTTTTTTTAACGTGCCACATGTTTTCTATTTTGTAAAATATTCATCACACAAAAGTTGTAAAAAATAAAAGATTTATACAATATCAAGTGTAAAAAGAATATAATAGCTTGTCTGAAACTTAATTTGTCTTAAGTGACAACATCTGCACTGATTAAAAATAATTTGAGTCATATCACAGAATAAATCCTGAAAAGAACTGTTGAATTATAATGTCACATGAAGTCCCTGTGCCCTAATAAAGTGTCTGCTTTGTAAAATCATACACTGGTGAATTGGGGACCTAATGTTTGGAAGTGAGAAAAGAAAAAAGTAGTCTTTTGCGGCTTTCTTTTGCCATCAATTATACTTGCGTGAATCTGCTGGCATTTCAGAATATGACGTATCAGGTCAGCACTTGTCAGGTGAGCAAAGTGCTCCCATGGTGCAAATTAGACTTTTGGAAACAGGTCTTCTTTTTCAGTCCATCGGGGCATCGTTTAGCACATTGAAGTGGCGGTTTATTAAATAGTACCCCTATGGCCTCCAAGAAAGAACATCCTTCCCAAATTTCATAAAATGTTTCCTGGGACTAGAGGGATTATAAGATAGGACTTGGCTCATTTTAGCTACTTCTACTGAATAGATCAAGATATTATAAAATATTGAAGTAATTATTGTCTATAAATTGTAATAATTACATAAATGCTTTGCACGGTAATTAAGGACTTTTAAATTATTTATTGTACAGTTAATTAGTATAATAAGTCAATACTGAGTAGTTAATCAGCTTTTTTAAAAGGTGACTTAGAAATTCATGAAAAATTTGGATTTATATTGAATTATGATAGCCTCATTCTAACTGGAAAGTATTAAATCATTTCTCAATTTCATTGTAAATATGACACATGCAGTCCTCATTAAGATATATACTTGGAAGTAGGTATCATAAGTTGAAACAAATTTTCTAATTACATTATAATAAAAGATTGACTGCCTCACAAAGTGTCCAGTATCTAATATTTTAGATAGAATTAATAAAGCCATATTTAATTGATTAAAATGATATAACTTTACACTATATATTCATAACTTACAAAGGTTTGTATAAGTCATTTGAGCAGACCAAAATCACATAAAATATTGTTTAATAATACAGCATAATGTTGAGTGGGCAGAGACTAAATTCAGAAAAAGAATCTTGTGTTTAGCAGAAGGAAAAGAAATCAAATTTATTCTTGGAAATAAAAAGCAGATTCTCTTTTTCTTTCCCTGAGAGACAGAGAGAGAGAGAAAATCTGCCTATTATACTTTCCCCTAAAAAGCCCTGTGGCGGTTTTTCCAGGTAAGTTTAAAAATCGACAGATGCCGCATGGTGCAACCAACAATATTGGGTGCCCTGGATATACTTTTGCTTTGAAGTTTACTTGAATTTCATAGAGGAAAAACAAAGTGAAAATGAACCAAATACAGGAAAAACTAATATGTGTCTACAAAGATAATACTTCCTAAATAATAAGTGGTTTGATGTGAACCCAGATCTTGCTGAGATTTTTTTTAGTTTAACATGTTTTATATTTGCTATTTTTGTTGTTGATTTCAAATTGTATCGCATTATGATACAAAAATACAATTTGTGTCATACAGATGTTGAAATGTGATGAGATTTTTGAGGCCTACTAAGTAAACTGGAAAAGAACATTGAATCATTATGATAAATTGGCACGTGTATGTGGAGGGAAGAAGGGGGCTAATTACACAGAACCATGAGTTTATTGAATATTAGAGATAGAAGTTGTTTAGGGATCATGGAGTGCAGTCTCCTTATTTTGCAGATCAGCTAACCAAGCCTGAGAGTCACTCAGTTGAGGGTTCATGAGTTTTAGAGAGAAGACTGATCTACAAGTCACCTGAAGTCCTGTCTAGAGTTTTCAATTCACCTCCCCGGGTCATAAACTCTAATTGAAGAAATGTTTGCAGACCAAAAGAGCTCAAAAAAAAAAATCTTTATAAAAATGTTGTCATGTATATACAGTGTAACTTAATTGGCTGTTGATACTTACTTAGCACACTCTTTAGATATTCATCACTTACAAAAGACGTGATCCAACCAGTTCATTATTTAGTTGGTATAGTAAAATTGCAAAAATAGTCAGAAAGAATGTATTGGTCTAATTGTTCAGTCATAGCCCATGAGGTAATGAGTTATTTTTTGTATTATTGATTTCAAAGTGTTTATCAAGTCCTTGGCGAAATTTGGGATTATTGCAAGAGGTCCCTGAATCTATATATGCATACGCATTTACTCAAAGAAGGGATATTGGATGTATAAGTACTATAATGAGTTGCTGCATAGACAGTGCAATTATTTTCATGTGTTAACACCATGAGTTATGTTAACATATATATGCATATATATGCATATACATGCACATACATGTAAACACATATACATATATGCATACACATGTTGAGAAATATTGATATCTATTACTGTCACATACTATTCTGTAAGTGAGAATTTGCTCTGTTCTTTAAATTTTATAAAGTCTTATTTCCACTTTTTAACACTCATTCTACTTTGTATCTATTTTTTTTCAGTCACTGATTTCTGGCTTCCATCTTAATTATTCGTGAATACAGTTTAAAAGACAGTGGTGGTCATGGGAAGAGTTTTGGATTGGGAGGCAGTTCTGGATTTCTGAGTTTGGGGAGGCAGTTTTGGACTTTGGGATTTTCAACTGTGAGCAATCACTTAACTGCTCTAAACTCATTTTTCACATCTGAAATTAGTTATAGTAATAACTATTCTTCATGCAGCTTACCACATCTTTACCACCCTACCACATCTATACCACTTGGAAATTCCATACCCCCAATTAGACTATAAATTTCTCAAAATCAAGCTCAATTTTTCAGTGTTTCTGGGCCAAGCAGAGTATCTAGCCCATAATTAGAATCAAATATTGACCAGATCTGAATACCTGAATATTGTTTTGCAAAGTATAAAACACTTTAATCACCAAGATATTTCCATTTTGTCCTAACCACTCTTTTAGGACATATATGTCTTCAAGGCAGAGACAATCCATTTTAGATTTACTATCCCCCTCTCAATTTTGCACATGGAGTTGGCAGTAGATACTTAACAAAGGATTTTTTTTATGAGTGAGTGAGTTTCTATACTTCTAGCACTTGTGTCTCTAGATGATTCCAAGTATTTAATATAAAATAAACCTATTAACTCAATATATCTTCTTAACAGTTCTCTTTTAAGATCTATAGCCTTTATTAACCCCATTTGACTAAATAAAATCTGCCAAGAGGTCCAATATACACCTAATGAGCTGAAAACACACACGACCTAAATTTAAAGCCAGGTTTTGTGGCTCCTACTTTGGATTCTTTTTAAGGATGTGACTGTGTTCTCCCCCACAGAAAATATGCACTGGCCATATTCACATCTCTGAAATTCCAGCCTTAGGAAATGCAATATGTTGACTTGTAGGTTAAATATAACTTTATTATTAAAATTTTTAATGTTGAATCTGAGGGCCAAGTCATTTTCTTTCCACATATAAATAAATGTGTGTCAAGACAATTTTTGCTTTACTTTACTTTAGTCTTGCCACTCCTCTCCCTGGGTTCCCACGACACCTGTAAATTGATTTCACACACTGTAAGTAGAAAATACATTTTAGTATCTGATTGCTACCATTTGTTTTAATTCAGTATTTGTATAGTTGGGTATTCAGGCAGCAGCTGTGTCCCTTGGTACTTCCAGGTACTAAATACGAAGAGAATAGACACAATTTTACATGATTGTTGTATTCAAGAATTCGTGTCATTTACATATGTCACAAATATTGTATTTTAAAATCCGTATGTTAGTACAAGTCTTGTGTTCTAATGCATTTGGCTTTTCAATATCTAAGTAATTTCAAATTCAGTTCTGACTCAAAAGGAGTGCAGAAACTCATCTACCTCCCCAGTACCCCTCCTAAACACATTTACTTTACTGAATATGCTAAACCGGACCTTAAATTTGCTGCCTACGTACATGAGAATGAAAACCAGATGTCCATTGATAATGGCATTGCTGATGCTGACACTTTGTTAAATGAAAATTCTTGCAGTGTTGCTGAAGAAGCAGAAAATTTAATGTCTCTTATTTGAATGAGTTTTACCTTTTTGTCTGGAAATTCTGTATAGCTGAGTAGACTCAAAGAGATGTAAGTATTCTAAGGCTCAGGGAGACTATAAATGGTTGCCTGACAGTATCAAAAATTATTATTCTGACATGGAATTACATAAATTCTCATTCCCTAAGATGACCACAGGGCAAAGGCTATGTAACAAGTTAGACCAACTTTAGGAAGAGCATTAATCAAGGCATGCTCTCATTTTTTTTTAAACCAGTGGTTTAGATTTTATTTTGCAAAAATAGTTAAAACACACATTCAAAATGCTTTATAAACACTGTGAAATATACAATGTGCTGAACCATTTTGACCTTTTAAAAATTCTTCATCTCAGTTGGCCAGTCATTTTAGTCTCTGCAACAGGTTACTGTACTTTTTAATAGGAAGAGAAGGGAATGGTCAACTGTTTCAAAATCTTGCTTAGAATACTGAAAAGGTCAACAAACAACAGCAGAGGAATGTAAAAATGAGACAATTGAAATCTGATACCTCGTTTTGGTGACGAAGGTTTTTGCAAGAATTGAAAATGTCACAACATGAAGTCAATTTTCAGGAAGAGACTGGGACACAGCCCCGACTGAATCCATCCTCACCATCCATTAGCCTGTGATCTCAACTTTCTGATTAAAGGACTCCCTGCCTAAAAAAAAAATACAGCTTTTATTTGTCTTTTGTTATTTTTTATCAAAGATATATTCTGTGAGAACATAGAATAGAAAGAAACAGAATTCACTTGTTCTCAACCAGCACAGATTTTGCTCCCTCAGGAGACATTTGGCATCTGGTAAAGTTGAGACAGTTTTGATTTTCAGGACTGGGGTGGGGGGTGCTACTGGCATCTAGTGGGTAGAGGCCAGGGATGCTGATAAACATCCTACAATGCACAGGAGAGCCCCCTATAACAAAGAATTATCTGACCCAAAGTGTCAATGGTGCTGCTATTGAGAAACCTGGAGCTAGAATAATGTATAGTTTAACAATATTTTGATCAATTTTATTGCCTTTCATCATGAAGAACTCCTATTATATTAAGTTTGTACCTAGCAAGGTCCTTTATATACAGTGAATGCACAATAAGTGTCTATTACTGCTGCTGATGATTTTACATAAAAATAGAAAATGTATATAACCAAGAACAGCTATTCAGGTTTTATAAACCACATATCATGCATTACTTTTGAAACAGCCTTTGTAAAACTACTGTTTTCCCCCTAAATCTGTAAAGTAAAATATTTAGTAATTAATATAATGGGCAAGAGGCCAAAGTGTCAGGTGGCATCAGTGCAAATGCAGTTTAAATTGAAAAGAAAAAAGAATAAGAAAGGGAACGAACTAGTCACAACAGATATAAAGCACTTCTACATGCTAGCCTATACATTTTATGACACGTCCAATCTATTGGTCTACTGCTACCAGTCCAACTTCCTGAAAGGGAGAACCAATCAGGCTGCCTCTTGGCTCAAATCTTTCAGCAGCTCGACCTAGCCCAGAGGAGAGGGAAGAAAACGTTCTCTATAAAGATTTGAATAGTAAATATTTTAAGCTTTGCAGGAAATGTGGTTTCTGCTGTAACTACTGAACTCTGCAGCTGTAGCATAAAAGCAGATATACACAATATGTAAACAAATAGTATGGCTGTGCCCCCAAAACTTTTCTTTTCAAAAAGAGGTGGCTAGATTTGACATGAGGGTCATAGTTCGATGCAACCCTGAGTTGAAATCTAAAATCTTCTCTATGACATATATTTTGCCCTTCTCATTTCTTCAGCTTCCTCTCAAATGTCTGTTTTCTCCAACCTTCTCTGTATCCTGTGCTCCAGGAATACAAAACTGTTAATAGTTCTCTGAACGTACCAGGTTTTTTCATGCTTTGTGACCTCACAGTGTTCTATCAACCAGTATTGGCTTCCAAGTGTTTAGTAAAAACTCTTCCTAATGAACACTCAGATGAAGCATCACCTTAAAAGTCTTTTGCATCCCTCCCTCCTTGCTCCATCCTCATAGTCTTGATCGCTCTCTGCCGTGCCTTAGTGTACCCTGTGCGGACTGCCATTATCCAATTTTAAATGCATAACTGATTTTTTTTTTACATATCTCCCCCACACTAGATATGGATGATAAGTGTATCTAACTAGAACATTACACCTTGCCTAAACATCATAGACATCTAATAATTGCTTTTTGAACAAAATACATTTTAGTCCGGCTTAAATGTTAAAACAATTTTCTGCCAAGATAAGCTCTATTGAACTTTGCAATATGTAACTGTATACAAAATATGGCACTTTTAAGCTATATTGTAAAACTAATATACGTAAATCATTAGTCACAATATAAGCATTTCAGCTTTAAGATAATCAAAGTGTTATTTAAAAATAGAAATCGCAGAGACATAGCAAAGACCATGGAAACACACTTTAGAAATCTTAAATAAATAATAAAAAATGGGAAAAAGAAAACTCAGATGGAATTAGAGTTTAAGGAAGGGAAGGAAAACTAACCATCAGTCTGTCTATACTCACGCTTCCAGGTACATCATTTGAAAGAAAAGTAGCAATCTTTTATTTCCCATTATAATCACAATTCCTTTGTCCCATTACCAACTCACAAGCCAGTCTTTTCATATTAGCAGTAAACTGCCACTTTTGAGACACAGAAATACTCTAAGTCTCTTACCATAAAAGAATGAATCCTTTTGAATATGTCTTACCTTAATATTCTGGGGATTTTGAGAATTTTATCACATGGTTTCTGCATCAGATTCTCAAGCAATGATCTATCGGGTCTCAAATTAAAGCAGCCCCAAAGGTGGAAATCTTATTTCTTCATTTATTTTAATGTGGGGGGATGTGCATTCTGGTCTCTTTTATTTGTTTGAATTGAAAAGCATAAATATTGGTAGTTTTAAATGGTATGTTTAGAAGATAGCTTTGCAGTGAAGAGCCATAATCTCCCATTGCCCGACTTCAACACATTTAGCAAACAAATGCAGATGGTGTTGAGGAAGCGCTTAAAATTGATGAAGACTGTAGAGGGACCAACTGAAGAAAGAAGTTTGTTGTAGGTAAATTTGTAACTCTTGGGAAAGTGAAAAATAAAAGAAGAAAACATCAGGCGGTCAAATCTTTAAGAGTGTAACCCTCACCGGGAATGAGACATCCTTTGGTGATGCTCAGATCCCGTGTAACTATGAGAAATGGAATGAAGTTGAGTAAAGACTATTTGGATGGAATACATGAAAAACTTCCTGACATGAAAACTGCTGGATTATGGAGTTATCCCTCAAGGGATGTGGTAGAAGTCACATCACTTGTATGGTTGAAATCAAGAGAGACAAAACACCACTGAAAGTTATTTATCTGTTGATTCTGCATAGCAATTGTTAAGGTTCCTAAGGGAAGTGTTTTATCAAATAAATGAGATTTCTGAGGCTGTGTTCAGTTGTTCTGAGCTTCTGTTTTCCACAGTTTATACACAAATAACAAAAAATTCAATGTATTTTGTATACTATTTCTTCTGTAGTTATATTTTTAAAATAACATAAAGTTATCCTAGACAAAATGTGTTGGGTGTTCTATAAATTTATGCTCTTTATTTTGTTCCACTTTATGTGGGGGAACAAAAAAGGAATTTGATATAATAGTACCTGGGGCTTGTATCCTTGCTTCAATGTGTGATCACATACACCTAAGCCACTAAATCTTTCTGAAGCTTAGGTTTTGCATTCATAATATGGTGCTCAAAAATGATATTATTTTATAGCGGTTGGATGAACCACAAGACAATATAAAAACATCATTTGGTAAAGGCTAATTACATACTGTAGTTAACACTGTTTTTTATCTAAACAGTTGAGATTACTATCTGATTCTAAATTGATTACACGTTTAAGGTTCTCTTTTATGGTAGTGGTAATGACTTGTACTAATATAGCACTCTATCTCATAGTTAGTCTAGTGCCTTCGTCATAGTAAGAAAAGAAGGCATCAGCAATAAAATTTAGTGAAACTCATCCAGAATTGAATCACAGCTTCAGGGCCTATAGTAGCAGAGCTCTCTGACTGAGTTGAGTAGCTGTAGATGTGTGTGCATATATGTGTGTGAGTGTGCAAATACATTCAGAGTCACATCCTCTGTGATCCCACAGATCACAAATCACTAGATCTCACAGAAAATTTTGGACTATTTTTGGCAAGTCTTCTCAGTTTAAATATGGGGACTCCTACTTGGAGATTGTTCTGAACATTCTTTTCTCATCATGTTCTACCTGAAGCAGCAGTGAATCTTCAACAGCCATAGCACTGGCTGTTTCTCAAACAAAATGGCAGGGGAAAAAATATGCCTAAGTTCATACATATTATTGAGTGCCTCATAATGCAACTATAAAACTCTGCAAACCTATTTGGGGTAATTCTAAAGCGAGAGCCAAGTGCAGACCAACAGGAACTGTGATAACAACATCATTTGGCTAATGTGCTGTTTATGTGTACAAAATGCTTTGCAAGTGGTAAGGGGAAAATCACCAGCAGAATAGTTTCTAAAAGCATCTTAGTGTTCTAAAGCCATACTTATCTAAAATTGTAACAAAGAACAGCAGGAGGTGTGTGACAATGAAGCCAGTGCAAAATGAACGAAGTTTCAGCCGAATGTCAAAATATAAGGAAGGAATTTCTGAGGCAAAAGAAAAAAAAATTGTATTGGGAAATGGGAATACAGTAGTTTTATGGAGATTTGGAACTTTAAATTATTCAGAACCGGTACAATCAAAACTAAAACACGTGAATGTGTACCATCTGCTCGCATCCAAAGAGGAGTCTTTGGAGAATTAATTTCAGCTGCCAGAGTTGCAGGAAAGGAAACTGGTCTCTAGTTTATCCGAATCATTACTTGAAAATAGGAACTGAAGAACAGAGAAGAGACTTGTGCTGTCTGGCTCTGTCTCTGTGGAGAGAGATTCCCTAGAGATTTCAGCAGCTGCAGAAAAATATGAACATAGCTGCAGAGAAATAAGGAACAGCCTGCAAAGTCAAATTTAGGCTAAGAGAAATGTTTTTGGTTCAAAACATGTTTTAAAGTAGTTATTAGTACTTAAATAGAGATTTAAACTGTCTCATGAATATTTTTTCCTAGAGGTAAACTAAGTAAATTTTCTAGTAATGTTAAATCATGCATTGTTAAGTCATGCTTAAGCCAGACATTTATTTTTGTTCCTCTTTTACCAACAAGAACATAGAATCTGGCATTTTCTGGCCAAATTGGAAAACGGAGAATCAACGCTCCTGGGAGTTATTAAATCCCAGTTTCTAGTGAGTTTTTATTTAATGGCATTAGTGCTTTCAACTGTGACGCTAATGGACAAGTCTACATACATAGCCTTTGCTTATAGAAAGAAACTAGTCAACAAATACTTATTGTGTTTCTACAAATAAAAGAATATAAAGAAGCATAATTTATAGCCTGTGATTTTAGGATTTTAAAATTTAAATAGTTGAAATTGAACATACATGCTTGAAAACTTAAATAACCACACAAGGAATTAATAACAATTCAAAAGATAACAAAAGGCAACATATGATTAATTACCAGGCAAATCTACACATTACAGGTGTTGCACGTTCAAAGAAAGATGAAGTCATGTCAGTTACAATGGACAAGAAAGACTTCCTAGAGATTGTATTTGAACTAAGTTTATGAAGAAGCTAGCAACAATGAAAAAAAGCTATGGGGAATCCAAGGATAGGAAAGGCATTAGTTTTATTCACTAAGGAATGTGGAAAAGAAACTAAAAATAAATGGATGAGTAAACAGAAAGGTAGATATTACTTTTTCAAGTCCATCAGCTCCTTTAGGTCAGACAAGTAAATGTTGAACAAAATTTATCCTTGAAAGTCCAGAATATTCAAATTTTTGTGAGCCACATTATTGGAAAATAGCAATATCAAACACACACACACACACACTCATATAGAAAGCCTTTTGTAAGAATAGAACTGAGAAGTAAATTCACTCATAAATAAGCATATTTACTAAAATATCTGTTCAAATACATCGAGGTATTAAACATTAAATTATCCATAAAACTATATCCAGCTTAAGTAACAGAGACTCAAAGAATATAAACGTGGGTGCATGAAATCCAGCTTCTGAGACCAGCATATAATATAATTAGCCTATCAGGTATTTTTTCTTTCCATTCTCTTCCAACAGAAAAATTTATATTTGAGAAGACAGACTAAAATGATGTGCTTGGTGGTAAAAATTATGCTCACATATTAATGTTCATATATTGAGCAACATGTGCTTTAGGCATTATACAATAACCCTAATATGCATTATCTCATTTCACGTCTGCACTATGAGTTATATATATTTACCCCATTCTTATAAGAGAAAATGAGGCTTAAAGGCCTATAAAGTGAAAAGGTAAAATATCAACACCAAGTCTTTGTGATTTACTTGGCTAAATAGGATGAGTGTAGAAGCTTATCAATGTTTTCCAGAACTTTGACTCCACTATGCCGTAAATCATTGACAAACTAACTTTCAACAATAGAGAATCTCCTCAGAAATCAATAATCAATTAATTAGTATCAAAACTGTACTCTGATGAGCTGACAACAGAAGTAAATTTATTTTATCCTCTGACACAGAAAAAAGAAATCTAATGGGATGAGAGAAACCAAAGCATAGCAATCACGGATTTCGTGCTCATGGATCACAGGCAGAAGATGTGGTCTAGGGTCTTTGTGTACAAAGTCACTTAAAAACTATCTAGTGCAATTCTCTAATTTATAGACGAGAAAATGAAAGGCTAGAGAATTATAGACCCACAGAATCTCCAAGTTCATAATTATGATCTCTTTTGAAATATATTTGAACTGTACAGTTCTTGCATAAGATCTCCAAAAATGATTTAGAAAAGCATTAGTTATGGGCAATTTTAGGTAAAAAGTGTTTCAGAAAAATCTTCAGTATGTGAAGCTGAAATTGGCTAATAGTTTTCATGTAAAGTTTGAAATAGGTGTTTTTTTGATGGATTTTTAAAATTTTACTTAGATCCCATATCAATGAAAATGAATGCACTAGAAATTAAAGTGTCATTCCTCCTCCCTCCATTCATAGACGGATTCTATACTAATGTGAAGATTCAATGTTCATAAAAGTTAGGTCTAGCTGTAACTATCTTGAAAACCATCATGGTACTGAGCATGATCTTTAGGAAAAAAATCAGGGTCCTTGAATGTTATTTTACGTATCTTCAAAATTCTGAATATATGAATAATATAAAACATTGCAGACAGTAATTGTACATGAAAGAAATCTGATTTTATTTCCAGCCTCCAGCTACCCACCTCTCTACATCCCAGGATTACTAAACAAAATGTTTATTTTTGGTGGCACAAACCAGTTTTTCCACTGGTGAATGTCCAATTGCTACCACCACCTGTGTGTGAAAATTATACCATGGGGCCTTTAAGCCCAGCAAAAGTCATAGGATTGTAATATAGGCTTGATGTAAAAGAAAATTAGTTGGCTGCAGGCAGGAATTCAGACCAGATGGGACAATGGCCTCTTACAATATGGCAACTCCCCTCTGCCTTTATTCTATCAAAAGGATGGTTATTCCTACACAAGGCAGGACAATGGTAACACAGAGAGAGAAAGTTTGAATCATCTTAAAGCTTTGTGGAAGCCTTCAGAACAATTTTGTTTCTTCAAAGTAAAATAAAAAGTGCCTTTAATTTTCTTAAGTTCCTTCCAGTGTTACAGAATTATTAACATGTAACATTTGCCTTCATTACAGTCATTAGATAAATGCCAACTTACTGTTAGAAGAAATGCATTTTCAATTGAAATGGAGCCAAGTTGTCCTAGTTAGTTATGTTAAAGAGAATCAGAAATTAATCAGTCTACTATTAGGGCACAGCTGTTTTTTGAAATGTTTCTTTGATTTTCAAAAGTTTATGTTTTAAAGAGTTATTATTAAATATAATGGTAAGCCTAGATATTGAGAGCAAAGCACACTTTAAGCAAGCTGGCATTCACAGGAGAACAAAAACAGCTCCTTCCTTCTGGTACTGAGCTTTGAACAAGTCTTCTCTTCTTCCCAGATCTACCAAATGGATATTATATTATGATGAAGTACAAATCTAGAGGAATCAGGATATACTGAAGGAACTCAAAAGTTTGATACATTGCTTTTCTAAAGTTCAGAAACTGCAGGAAAGAATTCTACACTCCCAAGTTATTATTACAATAACAAAATTCATTAACTGAATGTAATGACACAGTAATAGTCTTCAAACCAACAATAAATACCTTTTTATAAGCACTGTGTTTAACTTAATAGCCCTTTTAGCTCAAAGGCAAAGGTTTGTGTCATCCTTAACTGAAACACACTTATATTGTCTCTCACCAAGCAGCTGAGAGCAGGTTAATGCACTGCCACAATAGTATATTTTTTTAAACTTTTTTTTTCTCTTAAATGGTTGAGGATAGCATTTGCATCAATGTCATGACACATGGTATAATTGGAGGTTTCTGGGCCATGAATGCATATCAAGCTGTTAGACCCTTGATATTTGCTTAAACAGTACGGGTACTAGAAGCAGAACAGATGCTCTAGTTTCAATGCCAATGCATCACTCCATCGCCTCAAGCTGCCTTTTGTAATTGTCAGTTCAATTTCAGTATCAGGGTCAGAGACTGTGGAGTTCATTACAGATTTCCTTCCTTCTAGTAACCTAAGAGCACGAAAATGCATGTCTGAAATTTATTAATTGTTCCACTCTTCTATCTCCCATTTACAACTAGATCATTCTCAGTTTTCAAAAGCTACACCTATGTCTTTAATATTTATAGTTCACCAGTCAAACCTGCTTGTTATACATTCCTGGAATGGAGAGTTTAAAAAAATTTTATAGCAAGTGACAAAGGTACAAAAAGAATTAGGTATTGCCCTAAGGAAATGCAAATTGTTCTTTTAATCCACAAGCAGGTGTATATAAAAATATGATAATGATGCTTATGCTTTATAATTAAATCAATAAATAACTATGCACTTTTGTCTTCTTAAATAAACACACCTTTGTCTGCCCTTGATATTTCTGGATACAGATACTGACAACTAGAATAAGTAAAGATAAAATATTTATTTAACAAATAGAACTCATAAGGTTCACTAAAATAACAAACATTCCCTGAATGTTTACAAAGTGTCCCTCACTGTTTCAAGAATTTATATGCATTACCTCATCTGTATCTCATAATTGACCAGTACAGCTTTAGCACCCGTTTTACAGGTGAATAAACTGAGGCTTAGAAGTTAGGTTTCTGGTGGCCAGAAGTCCAGTAAGTTTCAGAGCCAGAATGTGCACCTAACTTAGCTTCACGCAGCATACATGTTAATCAACCAACACTCCTTCATGACAAGGACATATGCTTAGACTTGGCATCATGTCACAGAGATTCTTAGACTAGAGTCAAACTAGTTGTGGGTAGAATAACATCCCTTAGTGTTTTTCAGAATCTACCTCTGTAAAAGGATCAGGTTGGACTGAATGATCCCTTGGGTACCCTCAGTTCTAAAATCCCATAATATTATTATAAACTAAACCAATCTCGTGAAGTCTAACTCATCTATTTTGCTTTCGTTCAAAACTATATTCACGTAAAGCCCTGCATTCAATTATAGAACATCGTACTCCAAACTAATGTTTTTTCAGGGTCTACTCCGTGCAATTTGAACACTTCATAAGAAGTCACGTAAGCAAATATTTCTGGGTCAGCAGCACTGGTTGCAAAATCAAATAAGGTGCTGAAGTCCATAGAATTCAAAGTGTAAGCATCCAAATGTCAGTTAACAGCTGACTGAACAAGAATTTCTGAGATTATACTGAAGAATTTAGAAAAAGAATTTTGCTGTGTTAAAGTGCTTTCCTCTTTTCTCCAGCATCAGAAAAATGTGCTCATATCCATACCTAGCTAATACTATTAACATAAAGTGAGATGCACGTGTGTGTGTGCATGTGTGTGTGCCTGCACGTCTGTGTATACCTTATCCAAATATATGTATGTAATATTTTGGCTCACTGTTTCCTGGAGAGAAATGAAGAAACCAGGCAGGATATTGTGAATATTAAATTCTCTATTTCTTCTCATATTATATTAATATTCCATAAATTTTCCAAATACTTAGAGACACAGCTGAAAGCTCACATTTAAAGCTCAGATTTTTCTGTGCAAAATAAAGGAAAAGCCTACATGTTTCAAATTTGGGGAAGCGATTTTAAATTTCTGCTGATTCTTTCTACAATTATGTGGATTATCAGTCAATGTTAGTCTTCTTATATTTTCATTCATTTTAAGGAAAATTTAACCCATATTTGTCCCCCATTACTCATCCTATGATCACAGTTCAAAAGAATAAAATGTTATTTTCATTTATTGAATATATTTTATACACTATCATCCCATAGATATTTTTATTTATCCCCTCATCCATTAATGGACACTTGGGTTGCTTCTACCTTTTGGATATTGTAAATAATGCTGCTTGGAACATGGTTGTACAAATATCTCAAGTCCCTTCTTTTAATTATTTGAAGTATACACCAAGAAGTAGAAATGCTGGATCATAAGGTAATCCTGTTTTTAATTTTCTTGAGGAAGGGCCATACTGTTTTCCATAGTGGCTGCACAATTTCATGCTCCTACCAAAAATGCATGAGGATTCCAATTTCTCCACATCCTCACCAACACTTGTTATTTTCTGGGGTTTTCCTTTATACACTATTATTTTGTTTTGTTTTTAATAATAGCCATCTTAATGGGTGTGGAGTAGTAGCTTGAGATTTTGATTAGCTTTCCTGAATGATTAGTGATGTTGACATATTTTCATGTCCTTGTTGACCATTTGTATATCTTCTTTGGAGAAATATCTATTGAAGTCCTTTGCCCATTTTCTAATTACACTGTTTGTTTTGTTGTTGTTGAGTTGTAGAAGTTCTTTGCATGTTTTGGATTAACTCTTTATCTGATATGGGATTTGCAAATATTTTGTCCCATTCCGTGGGCTGCCTTTTCATTGTGTTGATAGAGTCTTTTTATGCACAAAGTTTTCAATTTTGATGTAGACCAAAATGTTCATTTTTTATTTTGTGGTCTGTGTTTTGGTGTCATGTCCAAAATACCATTGCTAAATCCAATGTCATGAAGAGTTCCCCCTATATTTTCTTCTAAGAGTTTTATAATTTTATCTCATACATTTCTCTTTTCCATTTTTTAGTTAATTTTTGTATATAGTCTAACATAGGGTCCAACTTCATTCTTTTGCGTGTGTATATCCAATTTTCCCAACACTGTTTTTTGAAAAGTCCCACCATTCTCCAGTAGTCTTGGCACCCTTGTCATAAATAATTAGAAATACATGTTAGGGTTTATTTCTGGTGTCTCCATCCTATTCCATTGGTCTGTATGTCTATTTTTATACCAGTATCACACTGTTAATTGCTGTGGCTTTGTTGTACATTTTGAAATCAGAAAGTATGAGATATCCAACTTTGTTCTTCTTTTTCAAGATTAGTTTGGCTGTTCAAGGTCTCTTGAGATTGCATATGAATTTTTAGATGGACTTTTCCATTTCTGAAAAAAAACATCATTGGGATTTTGACAAGGATTGCATTGAATCTGTAGATCACTTTGGGTAGTATTGACATCAATATTATGTCTCCTAATCCATGAACATGGGATGTTTTTCCATTTATTCATATCTTTTTTCTTTGTTTCAGCATTTTTTTTAAGTTACACTGTACAAGTCTTTGGCTTCCTTGATTAAGTTTATTCCTAAGTAATTTATTATTTTTGATGCTATTGTGAGTGAAATTATTAATTTCCTTTTCAGATTGTTTGCTGCCAGTATATAGAAATGCAACTAATTTTCGAGCATTCATTTTTATATCTTGCAATGTCACTGATTCCTTTCTTAGTTCTGTTTTTCTGTGTGTGTGTGGAATCTTTAGGGTTTTCTACATATAAATTATGTCTGTGAACAGAGATTATTTTGCTTCCTCTTTTCCAATTTAGATGGCTTTACTTCTTTTTTGTCCTAGTTGTTCTGGCTAGGATTTCCAGTACTATGGTGAATAGAAGTGGTGAAAATGGACATTCTTGTCTTAGAGGAAAACTTTTAAGTGTTTTAACATTGATTATAATGTTACTTTTGGGGTTTACTTATATGGCTTTTATCGTGTTGAGGTAGTTTTCCTCTATTCCTAGTTCTTTGCCCATATTTTTCCTTTAGCTCTCTGAGCATGTTCAAGACAGATGATTTAAAGTCTTTGTCTGGTATCTTCAATTCCTGTGTTTTTCAGGAATGGTTCTGGAAATTTATTTATTCTCTTGAATACCTATGTTTTCCTATGTCTTTTGTACGCCTTGTGATCTTTTGTTGAAAATAGAGAATTTGAAAAATCAACTACCTCTCCCAGTCTTTGAAGACTAGCTCTATGGAGGAGATTTTCACTAATTAAGAGGACATGCCTGAGCCTTGGAATCGGCTTGACACCAAGGCTCATGGTCCCCTTAGGACTTTTCTGGGCATGTGTCTTCCCTAAGCCTGTGTATGTCCTTGTTTCCCATTCCCCTGTATCGATGGCTGCCTTTGAATGTGTTACTTTCCCTAAGAGTCTTACCCTTGCATCTTCTCGTGGCTTTAGCTGTTGGATTGTATTCCTTAATCAGTAATCTCTTGCCCCAGGCATCTGCTGGTCTGTATCTCCCTTGTAGCTTTCAAGAGACTTTTCCTAGTCTGTTATCTGAGCTATGCTGCTTTTGGCTATCTGAGGTCCCACCTACATGACACAGAAGCCAATCCCCCAGGTCAGCAACCAGATAAATTATAATGTTGCAAACTAGGTCTCTTCTGCTTTCTCTGGTTCACGGAAAGTAACTGGGGACAGAGCTGCCACTTCCTCCAGATCATGCCAAGGCCACACTGTACCAGGGAGGAAATGGGGTAGTGGTGAGTACAAATATCCCCAAATTTCCTTTTGAATATGTTTTTTTCTTGATTGGGCATTCACTTGGTTGTTGGAGATATTTGACTGATTTCCAGAGCTCCTATAAATTAATTTTAGCCTGTCTCTAGTTGTTTATTTACTGTTTCCATGAAGGAACAAGATCTTTGATCTTCCTAGTCTTCCATTTTGCTGTGGTCACTCTCCCAGTAAATAAATAAATATATTTTTTACCCATTTCTTTTATGTTTGGAGTTGTCTTAATTTTTTTTATAGTCTATCAGTTTTTATCCATTCATTCATTGATATATATATATACATGTATATATATATACTACTTAGTATTTTAGTATTTGTCAGGCACCATTATAGCTTACAGCTACAGGGGCACAACATTCAATACAATAGGCAAAATTCCCTGATTTCACAAAACTTATCTTTTACATAAGTTAAAATTGTATACAGTAGTACAGTAGGTCAGAAAGTGATAACTGCTAAGAATAAAAATAAAGCAAGAAAGTAGGTAAAAGAGGGAAAATCATGCAATTTTACATAGGGCATAAGGGACAGGTTCACAACAAAGCTGCTCCTTGAGTTAAACTTGGAGGAAGTGAGGGAGAACCATGAAGATGAATGAAAAGAATACATCTCAGACAGAGAGAAGACCTTGTGTAAAATCTCTCAGGTAAGTGTATATCTGGTGTATTTCAAGAAAAGCAAGATAGCCAATGATGTTGAGGCCAAGTGAGCAAGGGGCACAAAGCAAGAGATAAGAGAGGGCTAGCAATTGTAGAGCCTTTTAAATACTATCTAAGGCTTTGGCTTTACTTCAGCGGGAAAGCCATCGTAGAGCTTTGAAGCAGGGGCATGGAATGATCTGAGTTACATTTTAGAAGAATCAAAGAGGCTGCTCTGATAAGATTAGGTTCCAAGGTGGTAAATGCATTAGCAGGGGGATCAATTGGAAGGTCAGGTAAATAGTACTATATAGATATAAGAGCAATATAGATCACCATGACTGCATGCGGGAAATGAGAAGTGGACAGATTTTCTTGATAACTATTGAAGAAATAACTAATGCGATTTGCTGACGAACTGGTTATGGGAGTAAGAAAAAGGCAGGATTCAAGTATAACTCTATGGTTTTGTCCTGTGCAATTTAAAGAATGGAATTGACATTAACTGCAATGGGAAAAGCTCCATGATAGACAGGTTTGACAGGGGAAAAGGGAAGATCAGAAGTTCAGTTTTGGACTTGCTAAGATAAAAACGCCTATTGAAAATTCAAGAGAAGATAGAAAGAAGGGAATTGGATTTGTGAATCTAGAGTTCAAAAAAGAGGTCAAGTCTTGAGATATAAGTATGAGAGCCATTAGAATAGACATGATATTTAATCCATAAGACTACATGAAACTACCAAAGGCCATTTAGACAGAGAAAAGACAAAAAGTTAGTTTGATGCATAAAAAACAGGAAAGAAGCTTAGAGATGGAGTGAGAAAGAGATTGGAGGAAAACAGCAGAATGTGGTGTGCTGGAAGCCAAGTGTAGAAAGTGTTTCCAGGAGGAATATTGACTGTATCAAATGTTGATAGGAAGTTAAGTACAGTAAGGTTTGAAAATCAACCACTGTATAGAGCAATATGGAGGTCACTGGTGATTTGTCAAAAGCAGAATAGTGGATCGGTAGGAGCAAATTCTCACTAAAGAAGAGTTGGAGACAGCAAGGATAGACAACCTTCCTAAGGAGCTTCATTATAAAGAAAAGGAGAGAATTGATACAGTAACTGGTTAAGGTTGTAAGGTAATTTTTCTTTTTCAAAATGGGAGAATTATGGTTTTTGTGGATGCTGATGAAAATCATCCTCTAGAGACTGAAAAACTGATTTTATTGGAGATGGGGGAGGGCTGTCAGTATGATGTTCTTAAAGAAGCAAGGAAAGATGATATCCACTTCACAATTGGAAGTGTTGGCCTTCAATTTGAGTATGGAGAGTTTATCCAACATAACTGAAGGAATGGCATAGTACATGGGCAAAAATGCAGGTGTTGATGGTTACAGTTGTGGGAGCTTATGGAAGTTCTCTTCTGAGAGTTTCTATTTTTTAATGGAATTTGAAAGTAAGAAATTGAAGCTAGATGAGAATAAAAGATAAGAGGTTGGGTATTTAAAGAAGCATAAAACAAGAGATTTTCATCTGGGAAAAGGAGAATGAATAGAAGAGGGAAATGTGGTCTGACTGCCAGGCAGAATTAAGGGCCCAAGAAAGGTTGGTGGTCCTAAATTTAAAGTGAAACAACTCAACGTGCTTGTTTGTTTTACTCCACCAACATTCAGCTACTATGTGCAGTTACTAAGCAGGAAGACTGTAAGATTTAACCATAGCTAGGATTTTGCCAAAGTGTGAAGAGTTAAGAGAGTAACAAGAGACTTAAAGGCACATGAGTAGAGAGTATTCAAAATAATGTATCCATACATAGAACTCTTTCAATCCCTAAATATTCAATAAATGATTATGGAACATCAACTATGCTCTAGGCAGTATTTCAGGAACTTGGTGGAAAAAAAATATCCTGGTCTTTATAAAGCTTACATTCTAGTGGGAGAAGATAGAGTATGAATAAAAATGATAAATAAGTATAAAATTAATAATATGTGTCAATAGATGATAAATACTATTAGAAAAAAAATAGAAGAAACAAGGGAGGATCAAATGTGCTGAGTGGGAGGGTGCAGTATCTGATTTAGAGTGGTCCAGGTTTGTCTTGTTGGTAAAGTAAGATTTGAAGGAAATGAGAGGGTTAGCAAGGCAGATATCTGGAGGAAGAACATTCTAAAAATGTGACTGCTAGAGAAAAGGTCCAACCTCTTAAGTGTGCTTGGATTACTCAAGAAACACCTAGAAGGATAATATGCCTATGGTATGGTATAAACATGGTAGCATAGCAAGAGATGAGGACAAAGGTGTAAGAATGGTGGAGGAAGAAAATCACGCTTGCCATTGCAAGGAATTTGGCTTTTCACTTGAGTAAAATGGGCAGTCGTTGCTTAGTCTTGATATGATATGATTTAACCTCACTGTTAAAAGAATCAGTTTGGCTGTTGTGTTGAGAATAAACTGTAGAGAGAAAAGGGGATGAAGCAGGGAAATTTGTATATTAGTCAGCTTTCACTAGCTTACTCTAAGATAGCAAAACCCCCAAATCTCAGTGCTTCTACAGGAAATATTTATTGCTCATTCATGTTAGGTGTTGGCTAGGATCAGCTATGGTTCTGTTCTCTGAGTCTCATTCACTTTAGGATCCAGGATAAAGGACCAGCCCATATCCAGGGCATTTCCTTCTCATTGAAGAAGGAAAAACAGAAATGGTGGCACCAAAAAATAGTTCTTTAGGCTTCTCCCAGGAATGCCACCTGACATCGCGTGCATTTCATTCGTCAATGCCTCTCCTACAAAGAGTGGCACTCCAAGCAGTATTGGCTACATAATGTGAAGACCCCAATGAGAAATTAAAATGTGGGATCTCTTGTTCAAAAATCATTAGACATTTCAAGATGGCAATAATAGAGCATTAAACTCAGTGAAGGTCACACACCCATGAAGCTGGCCCTGACTGCAAGTTACATGGAAGTGGGCAGCTCTGAATAACACTCTCAAAGGAAAGGGCAATAAATATGTGGATAATTAGGAATAATAATACCATCCACTACAATTTAATGGATGGCTACTGATGCAATCTAAGTGAGTGATTATGCTGGCTCAAATCAGGTATTAGTAGCAGTGGAGGTTGAAAGATTATTTTCTAGAAAGATTTTGAGAGTAGTGCTTGATATATTAGAAAAAGGGGTGTTAAGGATGATTCCACGTTTATCCAGAGTAACTGGAAGAACAGAGATGCCAATAACTGAGATGGGGAAGACTGTAAATGGAGTGGTCAAGTAATCAAGAGTTTTTTTTGGACCTGATAACTTCAAGAAATGTATTATCTGTTCAAATAGAGATGTTAAGAAAGAACTTGCATATACACATCTGGAATCTTTGAGAGAGATTTGTGATAGAGAAATACCTTTGGGAGTTACAGGCTAACAGCTGAAATTAAAATTCACATCTGAGATCATGAAGATAATGAGTGTAGATAGAAAAGAGAAAAAACAGTTAGTGGTAAGCCCTGGTGTACTTTAATATTTATGGCTCAGGAAAATGAGAAATAGCCTGCAAAGGAGTCTGACAGAGAGCAACCAATGATGTAGGAGAAAAAATTCTAGTGCTTTTAATGTAATGGAAACCATGTAAAGAAAATGTATCACAGAGGATCAACTGTGCCCAATACTGCTAATAGATGCAGTAAGGAGAACGGGCAAATGAATTTAGCAAAGCTGATGTCATCAGTGACCATAACAAAAGTAGTTGAGTGGATTGGTGGGAGCAAAAGCTAGATTGCAGTGATTCTAAGAAAGAAGAGGAATTAGACAAAGTGAGCATAGACAACTCTTCAGAAGTTTTGTTTTTAAGAAAGAAAATCTGACATCTTTTCCTTAGCCTCGGACACTTTGACTAAGAGAGGTAACACGCATCATGGGAAAGTTTCACATTCCTAAAAGCTATGCATTCCAAGAAAGCCATGAACAACAGGGACAGTTGAAATTCTTTCATCCTGAGACAAGCCATGAAAAATAAAAACAATTTGTTTTTTTCCTATTAAAAACAGGAAAATCTATTTTTTAAATCAAAACTGATGCAAATATTATCCAAATAGAATTGTTTATGATATAAATTTTGAAAAATAAACTTTGCTCTTTTGTTTTCTGTGTTGTAATTCTCCTGAAAAGTTAGACTGTTTTACACATGCTTTACTGTGAGTTTGTCTATGAGTTTCTTCTTTTTCTTTGGCAGCTATAAAGTGAAGCAAAAAATAAATAAATAAAAACAAAGAATAGATGGAGAGGAAATTGGGACCATGAGAATCTTTTTTTTTTTTCTTTCCTTTCTTTTTTTCTTTTTTCAAGTGGGAGAAACAAGCACATGTTGGTATGTTTATAAATACGAGAGTGAAAAATAGGTGATATAGGAGAGAGAAGGGAAAATTAAACTTTCGGAGTCATGTCCTTAACTAAATTAAAAGTGATGAGAGAACAAAGGAAGGAATTGGTTTTAGATAGGACTACAAAAATTCAACTATGACAGTGGTTCTCAAAAAGAGAGATTAACAGCTTACCTACCTACTCCTGCCAGAGAACATTTGGAAATGCATGGAGATGTTTTGGGTGGTCATGATTGGGAGGGGGGTTTCTACTTGCATTTAGTGGGTAGAGGCCAGGTATGCTGCTAAACATCCCACAATGCACAAGATAGCTCCCACAAAGTATCATCCAGTCCCAAATGTCGGTAGTGCCAAGGCAGAGAAAACTTGACCCATGGTAAGAGAAGGGGAGGTAAAGTGTGTAAGTGCAGAGGCAGATAGTAGGTTACACATGGGAGTGAGACTCTCATGAATTCAAAGTCTCAATGCAGTAGAGGCCAAAGTCATCAGCAAAAATGACTAAGACTGAGGAGGCAGAGAATTGAATTTAACTATGTTCATGAATTTTTATTATCAAGCAAATTCAGAGAAATGAGAGAAAGGTACAAGAAGATTGAGAGACTATGAATGTAAGTGATTATAATGATTAACCACAGAACTTAATCTGGGTAAGGAAAGGAGTAGAGATATTAAGGGAGTGAGGAACAATGAAAATGTGGAATGGATGATGGATTGGAGATTTAGCAGTTTGGATCAGGTACGAGGTGAAAGCGTACTGGTGTGAAGGAAGTGGTCATCAGAAAGGAAATGTATTAAATCAAGATGTGGAAGAGATGCAGTTCCACCTGAGATGGGGTGGAAGATAAGATTGTAAATGGGAGAACTTTCAAGGACTGAAAGGCTAAGGTGTTGAAGGATTATTTGTTTGTACATTGAAATTGCTAAGAATTCAGATAGGGTAGTATCAGAAAAAATGACTATGAGTAAGTAGATAACATTATTGAGAAGAGGGCGGAATGGACCTGGGATCAATGCATGACAGCTAATATGAGGGGTAGTGAGTGGTATGATATGATGACATGAGATATAATGCTAGAGGGTGTTGGGAGGATAGTCTGAAAGTCAAAATGGGGACCAAAGACACTACCTCCTTCCATCCTAGAAGTAAAAGGCTAGGGGAGAGAAAGAAGCCACCACCTGACAGGGTGCAGGGAACACTTTGTCCCCACTGCGGAACTAGTTTTCCTCGACAGCAATGCAGTGATGGGAATTTTCAGAAATAGTTTGAGGATAGGGCAGATTTTACTCTGGACCATAAATTCCAGAGTTCCAAGTGCAAGGACTTCATGAGCTTTGGAAGAGTGGGAAAAGTTAGAGCATTGGGGATGAGTGGTAGATCACCTGAGGGCCTGGGGGTTCTTGCTGCAGCGATACAAGCAACAATAAAGCACATATGTGGTTAGTCACAGAGGATCCAAAGAAGACAGTCATGACTGGACTATGAGTACTGGGTCCAGGGAAGGGTGGGTTCCTAGGGGCTCCCCCTTCACTCCTGAAGAGTAGGGAAGAAGGCCTGAGAGAAGTGTGCTCATAGCTCCCATGCTCAGATTTCCTATTGTCCCTTGTAGGGTTAGGTGATTTTATTCTCAATGTGTGTGACCCTTGCTGACCCCCGTTGATGGACTTAATGCAGAAACTGTTCCTAACTAAAATTCCCTTCCCCAACTCTCCCTTGTTGAATGAACAAACTCCTTATGTGCTGATAAGTAAAGGACAAATGGTCCCACAAGAAACTGGATAATAGATACAAAGATATGTGGTTAGATCTTGGAAAGTGGAGTTATTTATGTAGTTATATAAATATGGGTTTGTGTCTGGCTTCAACCCTTACCGGTTGTGTGGCTTGGAGGATGCTATATAAGCTTTTTATAAATCAACAGTAAAGTAGGAATAAAAATCCTACATACCATACAGGAATTTTTTGAGGACTCCGTGAAATAACCCACAAATATTCTTAGTACGGAGCCAGGCACATGACAAGCATGCAGTCACATAGTTCATATTTGTCAACTATACACATTAATTTAGAAAAGAGAAAATGTCCAGTAAACTTAAGATACTCAACCTTATTGCAAACTATAAATAATAAGGTACACATTTTCAACCTATCCAGCTGACAAACAAATTTTAAAACATCGATAGCATCCAATTTTTCAGTTATCATATGGTGAAATAGGCACTCATATATTATTGGTGGTTGTAGGATTTGGCATCACCTTTTGGAAAATAATCTGTCAGCATTCATTAATATTCAACATGTGTATATTCTTGAATCCATCTATCCAAAATTTAGGAATCTGACCCACAGAAATGAAGGCAAGAGGATGTCAGGATTTATGCATAAGAGTGTTTATCTTTGCTAACACCCAGGAGATGAAAATATACTTTGTTTCAAGGTGAAAAAAGCTGTGTCTTTCTTCAGAGCAGCTGGAGGCTGGAAGCAGCAGGGAAAAGGACCACTGGCTTGTCAACCACGGTGGCAAACGCCAGGGCGACAGCAGGTCAGGCGTTGGCAACACCGTCAGCAACTGTGGAGGGAAGTGGGGCCAGCAGCAGCCTCATTAAAACCTGGTGCTGTAGAGCCGTGTCAGAGAGAAGCAGATCGTGTAGTTTTTAAAACCAAGGACTGCCTGGATTAAAATCCCTGCTCTGCCACTTTCTGCTACTAACTGACCCCAGGCAAGTGATGTAACTTCACTGAGCTGCAGATGACTCATTTGTAACACGAGGAGAGCAGAAGGCTCACCTGGCAGGGTCTTGATGAGAATTAGATTACCTAATGCTTTAAGTGCTATTGTGATACCTGGTACATATTAGCCGCTGTATAAATGTTTGTTAAACAAAAATAAAATCAGTTCCAGAAATCTAGTGGGAGATAGTGTTCCCCTCTCTTTCTGGTTGGACCCATCTCAGAATGAAAAAGTGGGACTTGGGAATTTACCGTTGGCAGAACAAGTACAGTTGAAATTATAGCAAACAACTACAGTCTAATAGATTACAATGGTAGTCCTCAAATGGTTTGTTGCTATTATCCCTATTATTAACAATAAAATACATTACAAATTAAAATAATAATAACACCTACCAGCTATGAAGTACTGGGTCAAATATTTTACCTATATTGTCTAATCTACACAACAACCATATGAGGTAGGTATTATTATCCACTTTTGATAAATGAGAAAACTAGGACTAAGTAAGATAAGTCAGTGCCCAAAGTCAACCACTTAATAAACTGGTAGCCAAGATTTCGAAAACATTCAGCCTGATTCTGAAGTTTTAACCATTCACTACTCTGTACTTTATTATATGGCTCAGTCTGAGAAGACTGAAAGTTTTGTAGGCCATTCTGTTATTGTACAATATGGCCAGTGTTCCATTGGGGTTTTGTGGACAGAAAACCCAAAGGTGGGTATATTATGAAGATTTTTAGCTTTAGCAGAATCAGTCCTGGTTTAAACAGTAATATAAACAAAATCAGCCAAACTGAAAAAAAAAAAAGAATGGTAGAAAGATGTGTTCTTTTGGAAAACAGCATCATTAACAAGATGCTGGGGACCAATTAAATGGTCAAGATTCATAATATCAGAAGAACTAAACTTGTCCCTATTTCATGGATCACTAATCCATATCAGATTTAATCAGAGAGGAAGAGTCAAATGATTTCCAGTTGCCTTTCTACATCATTTTAACTACTTTTAAATGTCTAGAGAGTAGTAAAATCAGGTTTGAACCAATGCTATATCCATTCTCATGTGCCCTCTGCTTATTTCCCAGGGAAGTATGAGTGATTTCATTAGCTTTTCCTGAAGTGACAGATCAATATCACACATACATTTAAGTTTTACACATCTGAATTCTCAGTATAATTAGTCACACAGATTATAAATTATTAAACTTCATTTTCACTGTCTTTTTAACAGTATTAAATATAATTTTAAATATACTAGTTTAATACTTCTTGGTGGCTAACATTTCAAAAGGTATTTAACATCTTTATATTTACTTAAGGAACATGTAAATAAGTCATTTAGATTAACCTCTAGACCCAGAAAAAAATTGTTACCAGTTGGATCCACAAAATAATTGTGGTTACAATATGCACTTAAAATGCTAATATTATTCCACCAAAAAAAAAAATCCACAGAATTGAAAACCTATGTTCACTATCCTTGTCTTACTCTTTATTCCAAGTTTTTTTTACAATCAAGTATGCTATTATCTTAAGATATTTATGAAGCTTTTATTAACTTTTGATTGCTAAAATGTGTGTATTTGTTTTTAATACAGGTTATAATTCAGTATTTACAATAAACTACCAAGTTAGGGCAATTGAAAAAACTGTTTTTCACTTGTCTTCTTTTTCTTCACTAAGTAATTATTACTACCAACTACTTATTTTGGTGTTACCAAAATAGATTACACCTAGCACTTTCCATTGAAAGTTGTGTTCTACTCTTCACATTTATTAATGTGTAGAGTTTGACCAATATTTATTAGATTGCCCTGTCTTTCTTTTTTACTTCAGGGGCATAAATATCAGCTTGGTGGTGGTGATCTGAAGACAGAATTATATGAATTATTTTCCATATTTCATTCCACTTTAACGAGAGAATGGAGGGCAGGGCAGAGAGAGAGAAAGAGAGAGAGAAAAAAATATTCCTTGCTGAATATAATTTAAAAGAAAACAAGCCCTTCTTTCGTGTTACTATGTGCCATACATCATAATATATTAAACACTGGGAAATCAAGTAAGTAAAATACGTGATTGCTTTTTCCAAAGGAATTCTAATCCAGAAGGAAGACTGGGATAATGTAAGCTGTATGAACAAATGTTTATATATGAAAGAAAAAGTATTTCCTATCTGGGTTGTTGTGGTTGTTTGTGTTTAGTTCTCTTAATTTTAACAAGACAATAAAAGTACTTTTAAAATGTAGCTGTGTGTGTTTTAGCAATGGAAGTTGAGAAAACATGAATAATTTGTGAGGAAGGAGGAGGAAATAAAAACAATATAGCATATTTCTTGACATAATTCTATGAACAGATATGGAGGTTGATAATATTTTGCTAAAATGCCTATTAAATTAGACCTCCTAGCCAATTTATTTAGAATATACTAAAAAGGTTTTTCTTCAGAAATCTTATTTCTGAGAAAACTTCAGAAAGACTTCTGAGAAAACTTCCTCTTTTGTTACGCTACTGGATTATTTTTGCAGTCCCAAATATCTTGACATATTTGTGGTAGTCTCATCCTATTAAAAGTAATTTAATGTTTATTTCTCCACTAGCATGGCAAAAATTGGATTACAACTTTATTAATTTATTTGTTTGTTTTTGAAGAGAAACTCATTTCCATTCAATTTTCATGTCATATAAGAGATGGATAAAAGCAATTCTTCTCCCCACCCACAGTTTTTTGAAATCTGTGATATCAGAAATCCAGTGGGATGCCTTAACCAATCAGTCTAAATATTCCAGGGGACTTTTTAATATGCTACACTGATGAAGCAGGAGTATTAAATTTATCCAACCATGAACAATTTTCTGATAATCATACACCTCAACTGCTCTATTACATGTTGACCACAAGAAGAATAAAAAATAGAAAATGAAATGTGATTAGTTCCTGATGAATTGAAATTCCTTTAATAGACATTGAATGGAGAAAATTTATATTAATAGTTATAATCAAACTTTTAGTTTTTTCTCATTGAGAGTAGTATTCAATAAATATACCTGAAGTATGATAACATTCTTATAGATATATGAATAGCAACATATGGAAAGTGGAATTACTGCCTCTGTATTGCTTGTTCCACTAAGGAAAGTGTGAATTATGTAACAGGAAAACTCATAAATAACCATGCCGATTATGCTTTTTTTTGAAAACTGTGTCTACAGTTGTATACCTAGTATTTGTCGATAAGTTGAGTGTAAAGGTATAGAAAGTGATAAATTATAAGATTTTAAAATTATTTTGCAGTGGAAGCTTAACAAAGGACTGCTAAAAAAGCTTAGTTAAAGGGGAAAAACACATAATTCAACCAGTTAAGACATGATTATAATATGCTTAAGCCATTGTCAGCACATGGAAAAATATAGGGAAGTTTAAAAAGGCCTGATAATTACAGCGTCACCTCATTTTGGCAGCCCTATAATATTCATTTCCTGTTTCTTAGACAGATGCAGAATTCTATAGTGTTGGAACAGAATGTCAAATAAAAAAAGTCCTGTCAGTGCTCATACCATATACAGACTTTTTTACAGATGAATTATTATAACTTCATGTTTTGCCTCTCTGCCTTCACAGTTATTTCACACATACTTTTTGTGAGTAGCTGTAAATGATGAAGCATGGAAATTTCACACAACTCACTAAGAAGTGTGAAATCAAGTTTGAGATGTTGAACATTGTTAATTTATTTGTATCATTGGTAAAGGTAGGACAACACAATTAGGATAAAGACATACGTCAAGCAAGGGGAGGAGGAATAAATATCTATCAAATCTTATTAAGACTCACCTATCTCTACTCAAATCTATGCCACTTTTCTGGAATAAGTCAAATGCATAAACAAAATCCAGCAATACAATTAATGATACATGCTTGCAAGAGGCTTACAGTATAATTACAATGTAATATTCTTAAATACATCCATAGAAACTCCTATGTAAACTAATGGGGAGGGAATTATCTGAGTACAGAGTAAAACATTTCAACTCTTCTTGCTCCGGGCACCGGCTAAGTCACTCAGCCTTCCCTGTGAGGATCTGTTGATACTTCTGAGAAATGACTCCCAATCCCTCTCTCTAAATCTATCTATCTATCTATCTATCTATCTATCTATCTATCTATCTATCTATCTATCTATCTATCTATCATCTATCTATCATCTATCTATCTATCTATCTATCTATCTATCTATCTATCTATCTATCTATCTATCTATCTATCTATCTATCTATGTATCTATCTATCTATCTATCTATCCATCCATCCATCCATCCATCCATCCATCTATCCATCTATCTATCTATCTATCTATCTATCTATCTATCTATCTATCTATCTATCTATCTATCTATCTACCTACCTATCTATCCATCCATCCATCCATCTATCCATCCATCTATCTATCTATCCATCTATTGATCATCTATCTATGATAGATATCATATTAATACTACTTATACTACATCATATTATATATTTTATACATAATTTTTATATAGTTCTCTGAAGATTCCAACAGAGATACCTCTCCATTAAGTTAATTTTCCAATTTCTTTTTTTACAAGTTTGAAGCACCACTATAAAATACTTCTCTTCAGGGCATAAACTGTATTTATATTTTGTCCTCATAGCATGTTTCCTATAAAAAATTAAGATCTTTCAGAGTGCCCAGAGCATAATGAACAGATGATAATTGTTCGTTCTCTTCTTTCTTCTTCTGATTATGTCTATTTCCATGAACAGCTTTCCTGAAAATAAAAAGTATATATCTTATTTCAAATATGAAATTTAGTATTAACTGTTTACTAGTTTATAGGGGAATTTGAAGAAGGGACAGTCCCACCACTTGACATAATGCTCGCTTTTTTGATTAGGTCAATTTTTCTATCTACTTTTCAAAAAAATGTAGCTTTCTAGAAAAGCTTGCTTGATGAGCATAAAGATAGAAATGTGATAGGAAAAACATCATTCCTGAAAACATTCCAAGAGTTGGAATCTAAAGAAAGGAAAGCAAAGACTTGTCTTAATAATAGTCAAAAATATACAAAGCAAGTTTTATGATGCTGTTGTCCAATTCTCCAGCTTCTCTTTATGATAATTGCTGAAGATGCAAGGAAATCAGAAAATCATAGTGTGTTATCTTTGAGAAGAACATAAAGGTCACTGAGTCAGTAAAGGTCATCTAGTCTGAACTTTACAGACAAAGAGAAGGAGGCAATAATCAAGCAAATGACTTACCCCTGGTCATTTAGTGAGTTCAAAACATATTGTGAACTTATGTAAGATAAGAAAAGGGCACTGAAATAGGATTTAAATTTTTAGATCTTTGATATCCAAAAATAATGGCTACTTGGATTTATTCTTTAACACACATGAAAGCAGAGGCCTTATCAATTTTATTCTTAATTTTTGTCACATACTGAAAACATACTAAAATATTTATACCATATATGTAAGGTGCAGATAAGACCAATAAACTGAACAGCAACTTACCCATCAGCAAGTTTACAGAGGACTTCACGTTCATTTTTCACACTATTTTTTTCCTCATTTTCTGCCTATTCATTTGAAGAGTTATTAAATGAAAAATGGCCCCCAAATTGTAAAGGTGTCAGAATACATATGATGGAGGTATTTTTTTCCAGAAACTGTATAATTCACTTTTGAATAATCAAAAAGTTATTATTTTGTTGAATTTTCCACTAATCACTTTTAACTGATTCAATAAAATATCCGATCTTTATTTTGCTCTGAAAATTCTAGGGAATTTTTTTTGTCATCAAAGATGAAAAACTACAGAGTTATGTGTGAAGTCTTGATGTAAGATAAGTAGAACAAAGAACTCTGGTATAAACAAAAGGCATAGTGAATCACACATAATTTATAAGCAATCGTTATTTATTTAAGTGTGAAACTCTCCTGTGTTCAGAAAACGGCTGAAAATATATTTATGTATTTTAATTGCTATTTATTGAAAGCCAATTTACTATCCTCTTAAGTAAACATAAAGGAGAAAATTACGAGCAATCATGAGCCGCAAAGTCCACGTATCTAGAAAGGAAAACCTCAGCAAGGGGATCTGGCTACAGAATATTGTCCAGGTCAGCAGAGTTTCTCACATAAAGATGAGTGATTATACAATAAGTATCACAGCATGGTGGGTAATATTTCAGTATTAGGTGAGATGATATTTATTTTCAGCCCCTTCCATCACCATAATAATTTGAACGGTCCTTTCCTCCTTTTTTGTTCTCAGTTGAACTGAATTTAAGCTGATCTGTAATTTTACCTACTGCTGTGGGGAAAAAAAAAGCATCCTTTTTATAACAGAATCTTTGAAGATATATAGTGTGGTCCATGAACCAACAGCAGCAGCAGCAGCACCACTTGGGAACTTGTTAGAAAAGCAAATTCTCAGACAGCACCCCAGACCTTCAGAATAATAAACTGTGGGCGGAGGGGTGCCGGCAATCTGTGTCTTACCAAGTCTTCCATGTGGTTCTGCTACACAGAACCACACTGATAGAGAATAATGATAACAAATACCATAGTAACCTACAGGTTGCCCATGAAATGTGATTTGAAAACTGACAGTTGTCAAAGTCTATCAATCTAACATACTTTTGGCAGATGTTTGAAATTGCACCTTCAAAAATGCAGATATCCTTGGAAGTGGTAGTGGTCTAGACTGTTATTATCCCCCTCATTTTTTATTAGTCAACTGACATAACTTTTGTCTATTTTTATTCAAGGTCCATTCGTACATTATTCTCCTTCGCACTAGCCTCTGGAAGAGGGCCAATGATTAATTATCACCAGATCCAGGGGTTTACTTCAGCCTCATACTCCTTCACCTGCCTATGCAAACTCTTTAATGCCAAAGTCTATGCTATTAAACAATATGAAATGCTGTCATTCAGTTTTAATTGTCGCTTGGAACCGTTGACCATAATTACTTTAAAACATTCTTTCAGCTTAACTCTGATATTACTCTGTACTGGTTTCTGGCTCTCTATTTACACTCTGATGATTGCTTTTAACTTATAAAAATGGATTTTTCTAACTTTTTCTTTAGCTCTCTCTTTTATAACCATATATACAGGGTTAGGCTTGTATCTAATGCCCTCTTGCAAATCCCTTTTCGTAGGTTACTGGGTTTCCCTGGAAGACTGAGAGGCCATATTAGAAATAGAGGAAAGTTTTTTTAAACGGTAATATGCACATCCTAGGAAATATTTAACATGATTTTGTTTGGTGTATGAATAAATCCATAGTCATGAATTCCTAAATTTTGTTTGCCACGAATACAAAGACAGTGGTCAATTGTGTATTGGAGTAAAGAGCTAGTGGGGGGAGAAGGAAATTCTGCCAGGAGAATGTAGGTAAACAAATCGCATATAGTTGGCTTGACCTTTTTTTCCCACTTACTTCTTTGAATATTTATGTCTTTCTCTCCCCATATTATAATTTCTAGCATTATCTTTGATAACTAACACCTATTAAATCATAGGTAAACATGTTTTGATATTTAATTTTATTATGAGTAATCAACAATTTTTTTATGAATTGTTTGATTAAATTCTTTCCACTGAGAACCTAGCTAAGACCAGGTTTGACAGCATCAGGATGAACAGGAAATAGAAGTTCAGAACAAAAGTCTCTTGATCAAAAGTTGACAAGGCCTAGAAGAAAAAGACATTCTTAGTACCCAGAAGGAAGTGGAACGTTCTTGATCTCTGTAATGAGGCAACACAATAGCAAAGAAAGCTGGTAAGTGTGGAGAGAGGTCAGTGAATAAAGCTGACATATCTTTATATATCCTACCTATAATAGATTTACATTAATTAAAGAAGGTGTGCTGCATATGCCCACATGCACCCACACATGCAACTTATAATGGAAAAGATTCCAAGCTTACCCTAGACCAATGTGCTTTCGTGACCAAGGCTTCTTCCTGAAGGCTGAACCCTTTAAAATAGCCCCGTGATCTCTACCTTCAGTCCATGGCTGAGCATAGTAGACCCTCAGGACTGGCAGAGCACCCAGCCAAACTGCAAATCACTACCCTAAACATGAAGACAGGAGTGATCACCAGCATCCACCACTTCCGGTTTAGGTAGAAAAGGACAGTTAGCACTCAGCACTGGCAAAGGGCAACTTGCTAACAGAGAAAATATATATAATAAGTTATCTAAGCTGCTGAAGTGGACTGCGGGGTCAGAGACAGGGTGGGGGAGGGAGATGGGACCAAAGGGACCTGGTGAGGACATTTCTCACTTACCTAGTATGTAAATAAAGGTCTTAAAAGAGCCCCTGATAAACCCATTTGCTTCTTTTCTGACTCAGTACCACAGTTACTACTCTCTCTGAATTGGTAAGACAGAATCTATTAGAGTTTCAAGTATTTCAGTGAAAGAAATAAATAAAAGGAATAATTAAGTTGTTACTTGATAAATGAAGGGAAAGATTTCAAGTGGCATCAGATTGCAGAATGTCTTTCAAGGGAAGCACAAGAGCTGTTTATTTTTTGTTGGAAGTTCAAATATTTAGGTATGCAGTAAGGAGGCCTGCTATGGTAGATGACTAAGAGTAATAACAACTGCATCAGATATTCAAACTTAAGTAACTTAAGCTGGACAGAAAATTTTGGATCTTTCACAGTTCAATCCTGATAGAAATCTGACATTATCTTCTCAAAGTGAAACCGTCTAAAATAGGCATCTGTTTATTTTCTGTTATATGTAATATGATGCTATATATTTCTATTCCCAAATCACTTAACAACATGTTTACTTAGGTCTGGTAGAATATTTGCCTAGTATTAATTAAACAAGGATACAACATTTTATAGGCTTCTTACATAATATGTAAAAGCCACATAACTTGAATGTGTGGGTGTGGTTTGCTGCCCTAAATGTCAGAGTATGACTTATTTTGTGGTATTGTAAATCTTAGAATATCAAAGGATAAGATAGATAGTGTCTGGACAAGATAACATCAAGAACGACTTCTCCTAACTTGTCTGTTATACGGTGACAGCCGTGAGTGGAATTGGGAGATGACTAAACATTGTAACATCACTGAGGTTCACTTCTGTATTTGTGAGGCCAGGTCATTGTCTCTCATGACTTGGTGAATGTTAAGTGGTCGATAAAATCTTTTAAGTTTCTGAGAGTCAGGTTATTCTCTGTCTCCTAAGTAAACTACTCCAGAAACTTAAGGGTCGGGGAATGTGGGATGATGGGTCTTGTCACTGATAACAGATATCTTTACACAAACAAGCAAAATTTCAGAGATGAAATCAGGGACTACTCATGTATTCAGTGAGGCCCCTCCTGTGCCATGCAGCATCTCTTTCCTGTTACATATCTGTTAATAGGGAGGTCAATGCCTCCAAATATCTTGGCAATCGTGGTCCTTAAGGTTTCTTAGATATAAGACCCAACTCCCGTGGGCTCCTGTGACACTGCTAAAATGGAATGCATTTTAGCAGACACTTGCACATAATACAGAAGTGAACCTGAATTTTTATTAACATTTCACTTCATTCAAAAATGTATTTCACATATTCTCATCGAGTGAAGCCATTGCTTTTGTGAAATGCAATATAATTCAGAACATTTCAATCTTTTGCGCACTTCAAGTACACCTTATACTAGTAGGAGCCTACTCTTCCCACTCAAGTAGGGAACTTAATTTGTGGAGGTAGTCTCATGTATCTTAATGGGAGATTTTTTTTTTTGGTATCTATTCTACCACAAAGAAAATCAAGCTTTAAGAAAATACTATTTGTTCTTATGTATACATATACATACACACACACACACACACACACACACACACACACACCACACAATGAGGCAACCTATCTATTAAGGAAAGCCTAAAACTCTGGATATAATATATCCATAAAAATATACATTCTATTAAAGAAGTGTATTTTTAACTGGACAATAATGGAAAAGGAAATTGAAAACTAAAGAAATTCCATTTGTTTTAGCTCAGGACTCAAAAAGAGCTACACTAGCAGCTGACTTAAAGAAAAAAAAAAAATCAGTATAAGCATTTCCAGCCCATTACAAACAGACACAGCTGCATTACCAACCCCTCAGAGATAGAGCTGATAATGAAAATGTTGCAGACCTTTAAATAGAGCATCTCTGCCAGACAAGGTTATGATAGTGAACTTACATTAGGGAAGAAAGCATTCAGTATTTATGATTTGCAATTTTAACTTGTGTTTAAAGTGGTACAGGAGGATTCATGGGGGATTTAATGTTCTAGGAAATCTATTTGGTCAGTACTGTAAGATTTTATGACCTTTCATTAAGACTTGAAAGTTTAACTGTACAGATTCTGCGTTGAATGCAAATCATGCTATTTTGTGCTGCCTGTCCTCTGAACATCCCTAATGCTACAGATGAAAGACGCAGTTAGAAAAGCCTTGTATTTTAAAGGGACTGGCATCAGAGGCTATAAATACAATATTCATCAAAGGACTTCAGAGGACAAAATTTAAATGAAAACCCAGAGAACTGTTTATTCTTTTAAAATTTATACTCTGTGGAAACCAAGAGAACCATACTTAAGATGCCCAGTATCTAGTTTAACATTGAATATCTTTCTCTAGTGAAGAATATCTAAAATTTTAGGAAAATGGATAAATTCAACCAAATTTGTGCATGAAGTCTTAACTTATTCTACAACCATTCTCTCAATATGCATCACAAAGTTTATGGAAGTCGTCAACATCATTCAAATAACATTTAGGTTCGAATGAATCTCCCTGAATAAGATTTCACATGAGTTTTCTTATTTAATACTCACAATAATTCTATGTTTTTTTGTGTGATTATATCCGTTTTACAGATGGGAAACCGAAGTTCAGAGATGAAGTAATTTGACCATCTCATAGTCTCTATGTGGACTTCATAGGTAGTGTTTTCTTCCTAGTACACTATGCTATCTTTTTAAAGCAAATATGCCCCAAGTTGTATTTCTAGTATTTGAAGACATCTCTGTAACATTGTTCAAATATTTTCCCTTGCTTTTCTAGTGAACCTGAGCCAGCTTTGCAAACCATAAACCCAAGGTAATCAATCTACATCCATTGAAGAGAGTCAGTTTAACCAAAGAAGGGTGGAAAATTTACTCATATAATTGTTACTTTCAAGAGAGCATCTTTAAGATGTTGAAGACAAAGGCGAATGCATGCCAGAATGAAGCAAAACAAAACACATACAGCAAAAAACCTAGTCTGTGGTGTTAAAAGTCAGAAAAATGGTTATACTTGGGGGAGGGGAAGGACTGGAAGAGGTTCTGGGATTGTTCTAGCATTTTGTTTGTGGTTTAGGTGCATTGTCCACAAGCGTGCTCCCTTTGTAAAAATGGAGCTGGACACCTCAGTGTTAGGCTTCCTCACATGTGTTGGCATATTTCTGGCTTCTGCACTCTGGTCTCTTATCTTGAATCCTAATTGCTTCATGGCTATGACTGTCATTTCTATATCTGGAAATTCTTTATTTGGAACCCCAGTAACCAAACATGGCTTAAAATCGTGAGCCTGGTATATGTTTCTTGGACCATGTTGGATAAGAAGAGACACAAAAGCCAGATAAGTATCAAAATTTTGTTTCAGCTTTATTAGCCATAAAGTTGGATTAGGGAAATCAGTATAGACCATAAACAAAACTTGAACTTTCTGTTCCTTTCCCAGCTACTTACTCACTTTTCGTACAAAATAGACATTAATTCCCACATGTATGGGAAGTGGGTCTGCAGCGTTTTGGGGGGGATGATAAGGTATCAACTGCCAGCTGTAAACCTTATCATGTCTGAAAATAAGATTATAAGAAGGAAGCAACCTTTTAGGTTTGTGTTGAGAGGCAGATCCCGGGTTCAGTTTCAACTATGTTTGTTATGTGATGTTAAAGAGCTCAGTGTCTATCTACTGGTCAATGTGGCAAGCAAGTTGTGCAAGATTAAGCCAATTGTTTGAACTAAATTTGTGTCATTTTTTTTCTTTTCTTACCCAATGTTGCCAGTTTGATAACTTACTCATTCTTCTCTAAAGGAAAATTGTAAAAGAGAATGAAGAAATTCACTGAGTCAAGTAAAATATGCATCCTTCAACAGAAATATAAGGAATGAAGGAATAATTATCTCCCTCTTCCAAAAATTTTGTTTGAAATTTCCCTACTGTTACACTACAACTGAGCCTTTCGCATCACTCAATATGGACATCTACAGTCTGTATTTTATGGCTAGGAAACACACTCACGAGTTTTTACAAAATCACATATACTTACCATTGTTCCTATTGTATTGCTAAAGACCTATTAAGCTATGGGTAAATTATCAATGAGCATTCCACAGGCAGCTTAATTCTCCATGTTGGGAGAATAGATCCACCCACTGGACAACCCAATTCTTAATTTCGACAGTAGAACTCTTAGTATATTGCTTTTCCCCAAAGTACATGAAAGTACTTAATCTTCTTCAGAAATCATCTCTAGACCAAAATTAGCATTTAGAAACTATGAAGATGTCCCTCTCAGCTGAGTACAGGACAAGCCATTATTGGAATGTTGAACCCTTGTTTCAGAGCAAAATAATATATAGCTATCAGAGAATGTTAAGAGGAAATTATTTAAATATTTTAGGAATAAACTCTGTATGACATGAATTTCAGATGTTCCCCTGTAACAAATCTTAACATAAAAAATATATATGTATTTTTTTTGGTGAGGAAGATTAGCCCTGAGCTAACATCTGTTGCCAATCCGCCTCTTTGTGCTGAGGAAGATTGGCCCTGGGCTAACACCCGTGCCCATCTTCCTCTACTTCATATGTGGGATGCCTGCCACAGCATGGCTTGATAAGTGGTGCGTAGGTCCACACCCGGGATCTGAACCTGCAAACCCTGGGTCGCTGAAGCAAAGCTAGTGAACTTAACCACTACGCCACTGGGCTGGTCCCAACATAAAGTATTTTTTTATCTCATCTGTTCATCACATATATCCATCAGTCTTTCAAGTGCCATGAAGATGGAAAAAGATATATTCTACTTGAAAGAACATAAGCTGGAGGTAAAAAAGATACAAAAACAGAAAATTACAACACACACTGACACTGATGCAGTGGAGATTTGTATAAGGAACCATAGAAGCCTAACAGGATAAGTACTTAAAACTTCCTGGGGAAATCAAGAAAAGCTTCGGAAGAAGCAATTTTAGTACAGACAAAGGATGAAGCAATATTTTGCCCTGTAAATGTTGGGAGAAGGTGAGATGGGTAGGGAGAACATTACCAGCAGAGTGGACAGTACCGACCAAGTTATGTGCTGATATCCAATTCCATTGCACACACATGCACCCATTCAGTGAATATTTATTTATTGCCTATAATGTACCAGAACTTCTAGATTCTGAGAACACATTTAGAAAGTATAGACAATGTTCCTGCCCTCATGCTGCTTATAGTCTAGTAATGGAGACAGAAACTAAATAAAGTGCCAAATTTGTAATATCATTTCAGATAATGTTGTGTCATCATAATATATCAAAATGTGTGAGTAGAGTGAGGCAAAAGATGAGGAGAGGGATTATGTAAGGCAACTCTGAAGAGATCTTGTTGAGAAAAGAGAAATCCAGGCTAACCCCCAGGTCTTAGCTTGAGAACTGGGTGAAGATGATTATTACTTACTCTGATACAGAACACTTTATTAAAAAGGATAAGGAGTGTGTGGTGTGTGGATGTGTCTGTGTGTGGATGTGTATGCATGGGTGCTTCTTTATGTGTGTGATGTGTATGAGGGAATGAAAATTTTTGTCTTGAACAAGCTAAGTTTTAGATGCCAGTTTATGAGCAGATGTCTAGAAGACAGTCCCATGTATCAGTCTGTTTCTCGGTGAAACAATCACTGCCAGGGATGTAACTTTGTGAGTAATCAGAGGAGAGATGATACTAAATCCATGGGATGGCAGAGGTCACCAACAATTTTTGTGCAGATAGAATGTGGGATAGGAATGGGACTCAGCATCGAGACATCCAACATTGCGATGCTGAGAAGTAGCCATCCAGCAAAGGGCACTGAAGGTGGATAATGAGGTAGGAAACACACTGCAAGATTGCACTGTCCTAAAGGGAAATTGAAGAAAGTGTCTCAAGCAAAAGGAATGATAAACAGTGAGAATGCTGCAGAGAGATTAACTAATATAAGAAATTTTTGACTGCTGGGTTTGTCAAGACGAAATTGTCAGATGTGACCAAAGTGATTTAGTGACATCTGATGGGAGTGGGTTGAGGAAATAAAGGAAAATGAGGAAGTTGAACCAGAGAGTCTTAACAGGTCTTTCAAAAAAGTTTTAATGGTGAGTGGGGTAGAAACAGATCATTGTAAGGGAGGCAGTGTAAGCTTGCACTAGTTAAAGCACTTGGACTAGTTAAAGCACTTTAGAAAATGGGAGAGTAATAACATTTCGTGTGCCTGGGGCACACAAAAATTCTTAAATCACAGGCAGTGTGAAAGGCTGAAGTGAGAGTTGAGGTAAAAAAACAATAATAGAAACAATAAGGCAAGCAAATGAGGTAGGGTGTCATAGCCAGGTATGGCTGGAGGCAGAAATCAAAGTTTTAGTGTGAAAACAAATGTTTGAAACCAGGAACAAAGTTCAAAACCAGGGAAGGTGTCTTTTTCCCTTCACCGATGTATTATCTGTACCTGCCACATAGGAGGAATAAACAACTTTCTGTTGAATGAATGAGTGATGAAGCGTATATGTCCTAGGAGGGGAGAATATTGATAGATATTTCAGTAATATTGGGAAGGTGAAACAGGATTCCAAGTGCTAGAACTCAAGTGGAATTTATAGGTGAGACAGAAAAAGCACATTGAGCATGAGGCATCAATTTTCTGTATAACAGATATTCATTACGTCGCCTGTAAGTGGTAAGTTAATGGAGTTGTGCGGCTTTCTTCTCTATTTTTTTTGGACTGGGAACCTTTGTGTCTTTTTTTTTTTTTTTTGGTTTTGGGAAACTTCGAATCTTATGAAGACAACTGAATATGTACAAGAGGTGAAAGCTGAGTAGGTCTGTTGTGTGAGGGGAGCAGCCTAGAGCCCTGAGACACAGGACTTCCCTCTAACCTGCTGAAAATGGACCCTGAGTGGGTATCAGAGGATCCTGAAACACTGAGAACACTTTAAAAACATTAAAGTACAATGTAATAAAACTGTATTTTGTATTTAAACTTTCTGAAACACGTACATTGTGTCTAGTGGAGCATACTTGTATTTATCTGAGAGAAAATAAATTATTAGAGTAGATCAAGGAGAAGACATATTATGAATTTACATGAATTGTTGATTAAGACCATCTCCTTCCCACTTCCCCTGAGCAAGATAAAAATTGTGACACATTAAATAGATACTAAACATGGCATTCTTAACAAACTTGACTTGTTCCTTTGCCAGAAGAAATCTCTCATTTTTCTGAACATCCTTCCTTCTTTCTTTGTTCCCTTCTCATGGAACTTCTCATTGTCTATTAACTATTTCTGTTATTTTTGTACTTTCACACTTCCTACTAAGACTGGAGTCTTTTCAACAGAAGGAATCATAATCCACAGGAGACACTCAGTTAGTGTTTGTTGAGTGAATAAACAGCTAGGCGCAAGCAAAAAGTACAGATATAGAGAAACTCCTGATTAGGTTATGAATGGAAATTTTCCATATGCCTGGTGACAAGAAAATGGACTTTTTGGTCAATTAAATATCCTCTACACTGCATAATCTTATGCAAAACTAGGAGAATAATTGAACTCACTTGATAATTCCAAATATTTTATTAGAAAATTTAACAGTGCATTTAATATTCTATAATATTAATATAAGATTATAGATATATAATATTCTATAATATTAATATTCTTGGTCTATAATAAAATTCAGATTGACAGCATGATAAGAAATTAATCAAAGACTCACTAATATCGGGAACACTTGGAAGCTTCTTCTTATCAATTTTCCTTAATCTAAGTGCAAACAGTGTTTGTTTTAACAAAGTTAATTGTGTACCATCTCATCCACTATCAGTTGTTCATACTTCATACTAAATGGTACATTGAAATATTACAAATGTAATCTGGTAGGATGGCTTGTACACACAATCCTTATAACACGAAATGCTTGGTTAGATAATAGCAGAGACATTTATTGCCCAGTTTCTGTTCTCAAAGGAAAAGTTTTACTATTTTAAAATAAATACGAATTTGCTGTAATTTTTGATACCCTTGCTATAATTTTGAAGAAAAGAAAGTTCCCTTGGAACTTCTGTTGAAGGAAAATTGCTAAGAATATTTTATTATGAATGGGTGTTGAATTTTATTGTGTATATTTTTTCTGAATCAGTTGAAATAATCAGATGTTTTTTTCTTCCTTATTATGCTAAAATGGATTGCATTGATTAATGTTTGATCATAGTACCTATCTCAAGTTACTGGAATAGATTCAGCTTGTCTGTGACATATTATCATTTATGTATATGCCAGACTAATTTTGTTGACTTTTGAAAGGGGTTTTGCACCTATGTTCATAAGTGTGAAGAATTCATAATTTTCCATTCTCCTAACATTGTTGTTAGGTTTTTGATATCATAGTTATACTTGGCTCACAAAATAAGTTTGGGTATACATTGCTTTCTTCCTTTATTCTCGAAGAGTTTCTATAAATTTCTTTCTTAATTATTCGTGGAATTCACTGGTATCACCAGCCACCCAGGTTTGTAGATTTCTTAATGAAAAGATTTTGATTACACATTCAGTTTTTCCATAGTTACAAGAAAACTCAAGTTTTCTTGTATTTGTTTTGGCATGTTTCATTTTTCTAAGAATTTTTCTATTTTATTTAATAATTAAACTTATTGGACTGGGGGTGTCTGTGATACTTGTATAATCTTCATCATCCTCATAAACCTCTGAAAGATACATAATGTCCCAATTTTACTTGCAATATTATTTGTGTCATCTCTCCATTTTTATAGATTTTTCTTGGCAGCAATTAATCAATTTTATTGAACTTTCCAAAGAATCAACTCTGTTATATTGTTCCCTTCAATATTTTATTAATTTTCTATTTCATTAATTTCTGCTTTTTATTGTTTTCTTTTTGTGTGTGTGTGAGGAAGACCAGCCCTGCGCTAATATCTGTTGCCAATCCTCCTCTTTTTTGCTGAGGAAGACTGGCCCTGGGCTAACATCCGTGCCCATCTTCCTATATGGGACTCCACCACGGCATGACTGACAAGCTGTGCATCCATCCGTGCCTGGGATCTGAACCCACGAACACTGGGCTGCCAAAGCGCAAACTAAACTGCTGTGCCACTGGGCCAGCCCCTGCTTTTTATTATTTCCTGTCTTAATTTCTTTGTGTTTAATTTACCATGTTTTCTAAAGTCTATGATTGGAGGCTTGTAAGTTGTTTAGACCTATAAGTTATTTATTTATTTATTTTTTGATTTTTAAATATACGAGAATTATCTATTTTTTTAAAAATTGATTTGTGCCGTCAATGTGTTGTGATCAGAGAAAGCCATTTATCTGATTCCATCCTTTGCTATTTGTTGCGACTTTCTTAATGGACTAGCACATGGTCATTTTGTAAGTGATAACTATATTTATCCCACCTCCCAAATTATATAGCATTTTTGTTGTGTATATCAATCCTATAAAAGCAAACAAAAATTATTAATTTTTACATTCAATATTTACTTAGATTTACTTATCTAAGATCATTCCCCAATGCCAAGAGAACCTCCATTTTAACTGTATTTTGTGCCAATCTAAGAGTAATGAATTCTGTTATTTGTATTTTTCTGAGGTTGCCTTTATTTCCCTTTCCATCCTGATGGACATATTGGCTAGATATAGGATTCCAGTTTGGTAGCTATATTCTTTCAGCATGTTAAAGATACATGTTTCTGACTTCTATTGTTTCTGTAGAAATTTTAGCTGTCAATCTTGCAACATTGAAGAAAATCAGTTTTAATTTTCTCTTAGTACTTTTAAGATTTCACTTTTATTTGACTTTTGGCATTTTTACTAAGGTATATTTAGGAAGAGATCCTCTTTTTTCTTACTTAGAATTTCTAAGACTTCTTGAATGTACAGTTTAATATACTTATCATTTGTAAAGTTCCAAGTTACTATCAGCATGAATATTGCTTTTTCTCCATCTCTCCCTTCCCTCTGGGACTTCAATTATACTTTTGTGATCTCTTCTTTTTGTATACTTTATGTCTCACCCTCTCTTCCTAAGTTTCTGTCCTTTTATTTTTGCCTACTTTCCAGTTCAATAATTCTCTCTTCAGTTTTTTCTAACTACTGAATTCTTAATTTGAGAGATTTTAATTTTTAGTTCTAAGATCTATTTGCTTCTTTTTTAGAATTTTCAGTTCTCTACTAAAATTCTCTCTTCTCTTTTCTCATTGAATACTTATTCATAATTATTTTAAAGTCTGTGCCTGATATCTCCTACAGTCCTGTAGGCCATAGAATTTAGAACATTGTAAATTAAACATAAAAATTTAGAAGACAAGAAATAATAAAAAGCAGAAATTAATGAAATAAAAAGCTAATATCATATTGAAAGGAACAACATAATCTAAAGTTGATTCTTTTGAAAAGGCCAATAAAGTTGATTAATTGTTGACAAGACCCCTGTGTATGTGTTTCTGTTGATTTTGTTTCTTTTATTATTCACTCATATTGTCTTGACTCTTATGTGACTGACGGTTTTTGTTGTTTGTTTGTTTGCCAGGCATTATAAATACAAAATTGTGATTTTTTTTTTAAAGGTTGCTGACTAGGATATTGTCTTCCTCCAAAGATGATATGTATTTGCTGCTTAAAGTTACCGGGAATCAGGGATAACGTTAATCCAACATCAGGGATTAAGATAATTTAAATCTAAGTTTCTGTCTTTGCGAAGGCCTATTTTCAATACACCATTAATACTTTCTTGTTTGCTCTCCAATACCTTCAAAAAGATAATCTTTACATACATGTATTTAGCTTTTCTAATTTTTCTCAGTAGGGGATTTGATCTCCTATTACTGGAAGCAAAAGACTATAATTCAGAATTAAAAGTAGAGTATTATCTTCTTAGATCAAAATTATATTAATTGGTTTATGCTAGAAGCTTCCAATGTCTTCTTTATAAAAGAGGGCATCTGTCGTCATTTGATCATGGCTGGTTCCCTTCAAGAAAGATTTTGGTCTCTCTGAGCCACCTGAGGGAACTTCCTAAATTCTTGCTTTCTACCATATATTTTTATCAACGATGTGTACAGTTTCTGGGAAATTTCAAGATTAAAACGATTTGTGGATTTTTCAGTCCTAAACTAACTTTTTTTCCTGTAGAGTTGGAATCCAATTGTTATGTTATATCATCTTCTAAAGTGTTATTTAAATAAGATTTTTCTTAGGAAGAGAAAGAATAAAAATACTTATTACTAAAAAAGGACAATTTGTGCTTTTATATAATAGGATGCATTTATCCTAATTTCTTTAAAGTTCTTCAATTGATTTGCAACTAATTTTAACCTAAACGGAGAATTTTGACAAGCTGTATATCATTGAGGTAGTGAATGGTGTGAAAATAATGGTAATTTTCGATAATGACAGTTTTAGAATTATTCACACTTTATTAAAACTATCATGGTTCCAATACATTGCCATGAAACTACCCAAATAAAATGCCCTAAATATATTGTGCATTGCTTTATTAGACAATTTTTTACATATTTCCTCTAAAATTATTTCAATTTTAAGACACGTGCTAATAAATTAGTAATACATTCTTGAAAAGTTTGTGCCACACTTGTCAGAAAATATTGCCTATAATAAAATAAAATAGATCCTAAGTAAGATTTTTTAAAAATTGACTGTATCTCAGAAAATGACAATCTGGGGACTTCTTAATATTTATATATTTATATATTACCTAAAATATCACAGACATATTGGACAGTGAAAGGAGGAAAGGCACTCAAGTGGAAACCTACCAGATGAAAAAATACCGTCAGGGAATATTCCATCTTAAGTATAGCTAAGGTTCTATGCTCTGAGAAATTTGAATTATAGTATTTTAAAAACAGGGTATTTTTTTCTCTCAGAAATAGGATCTTCCTTACAATGAATGTCCAAGTGACAGAGATGTTTTACAATATAATTTCACTATAAGGTTGCAATACAAAATAGATAGTGGGGAGAGGAGGAAAACATAGGTCTGCAGTTAGATGTTTCTGCCAAACTACCGGGGTGTTAATATCCTAAATCATCACGGCAGTTTCTACTAGTGCACAAAAGAACTAAAAATCTCTGACAAGTCCATTAACTTCAACTGGGAACACACTTTTTTTTTTTAATGAGCTTAAGATTTTTCATGATTATATAAATGTATCATCAGTCTAAGATCAATAAAAAATCTGCAAACAACTTGGTCAAGACTTAAGCACAGCATTTCCCTAACTATTTCATGGAATTATGCGCTATTAACACCAGCTAATAATATGGTCAATTAAAAGTGATTACTACAAAACATAGGGAATTTTTTGGTCAAAAGATTTGAGACATGTTAGAATTGATGACGCGGTTTCTTTACAACAGAATTTCCAAGGTTTGTAAAGTGCTAATCTGTATTCTGAATATCCAAGAAAGGAGCATTTCATTTTCACCAAGTGTTGAGCCTCCTCCCTTCCCCGGAATTTCAGTTAACAGGACCTGTTTGAAAAAGACTGGAAATCCCCATGCCAGCCTATCACAGGCCTGCTTCTTCAGAGTCAGAGGCCATGATACATCTACATGTGGAAGGAGGCTCAGATTAGGCCCCCTTGTTTTTGTCTTGTATATTTATTGAAAGTAATACTTGGATGGTGATTAACCTTTCTGCCAGCATTGACTCAGTATTTTATTTCCCAAAAATAGATAAACTTATTTGGAGATGTTAACTCTGTTGGGGATCTTTTGGAGAAGACTTGACAAGTGAGGCAGCTCTCGGGGAGTTTGTTCCTCTTTTGCAGGTTCGAGATTATTTTCCTTGCTTTGTTATTTTTTCCTCAGTGATTGAATCTAGACTCAGAGACATTTCTAGAAACATATTATGAGGAGCTGTGGGGAGAAGCTGGGAGATATGAGATGAAAGGAGAAAAGAGTGTGGCCCTAGCATAAATGAAAAGAAAAACAAAAACCAAAAGAAAACCTGGGGCTCGTTCACAGACACACACACACACACACACATATGTGTCCTGAAAAAGTGAAGGGAACTGAGGTTTTCTGCTCAATGACAGCACTATCTTTCCATTTTCATGTAACCCTTCGATGTATTTATTACTAATTTTCTACATGTTTTGTCATTTTTCCATATATTGACTTTACTGATGTGTTTCAGGAACAATGTGCTAGACCCTAAGCTAGGTGCGAAGTATATCATGGAGAACTATTAAGCCTACAGTTTTCTGAGGGAACCCTATATGAAACAAATAACAAGTACGTCGTGGAAAATAACACAGTGCCCTGTGAAAGAATAATAGGATGCATCTAGTTTAGACGTAGGATGTAGAGAAGATGTCTAAAGAAATGAAGTTTGAGCTGACATTTGAAGGATGAGTAGGAATTTAATGGCTAAAGGAGAGTGGAAAATACGAGTTTTCCAGCCAGAGAGACTAGCATCTACATAGGCCCATGTCTAGAAAAAGTTTGACTCATTTGGGAAACAGAAATAATGTTTCATTATGTAGTGGTAATCACACAATGTGAAGAATTTAAAAAGAAGTCATATTCTCTGGATAATGATAACACACGCTGAAGGTCTTAGTGGACTACTCTTTGCAACTTATTTTAAAATCCATCAAAAAAAAAGATGGATTGATGAATAGATAAAGGAATGGATAGAAGAACAGATATATCACAAAGCAACTATAGTAAAATGTCAATTGAAAAATATAGGTAGTTGTGTAGGGGTGTTCACTTATAATATTTTCAATTTTTTCTGTATGTATGAAAATTGTATACAAGGTTGAAAAAAAAGAACCCGTGTTAACACATGCAGTTGAGGAATTTAAGGCAAGAATGCATTGGTTAGAACTCTGACTGGATGACCTCCAAGGTACTTTTAATGTCTCATTATTCTATGAACAAAAATATCAAGAATTTAGTTTTACTTAAAAATACAGTTATTTCCATCAGTGCAACTGAACTACTGGGCACAGAGCTTTTAAGTTTGATAGAACTATATAAATTGGCAATGCTTATTCCATTTTCTCAGGAACTTATGAATTAGTCATTTCAGCTAACCCATTAGTCCCAGAGCTGTCCAAGAATTGTTCAGTGATTATGTTAAATAGTTGGGGAGAAAATCAGTGAAATTGAAGGATTTTATTCAATCTAACCCATTTTTAACAGAAATAATTCAGACTATAAAATATTTGTACTTTCCATTGCTAAGTGTGGTTCACAAGGCAGTAAGTCCAATTTTAAAGAATGTGGATAGGTTTTTTTATTATTTTTAATACAGTTCCTGGGCTAGGAACTTTGCCTTCATTATTATATTTAATTTACAAGTATTCTAATAGTATTAATATTATTATCTATACTGTCAATCTATCATTTGAATCCAGGTTGGCTTTAATGCACAATTAGGGATGGGGACAGAGAGGGCTCTAGGGGTTTCATAATATTCATCTGTGGAGACCTTTGGCAATCACATTGCCAAGCACTTTTTGCATGTGGGGTATTCTTTCCCACATCCCTTTTTATAAGCAGTGAATATCTGTGCTTTCCAAAAAGATTCCTAAGATGATTTTGACTTTAAATATTTACTCAATTTCAATAAATACATTTAATATCTAAAATAATAATAATTTGCTATGTTGTGAAGATAAGATACAATGTATGCAATGTTCTTGACATATTAATTCATTTAACTCTGCAAATATCTGATTTCCTAAAATGTGTTGGATATTGTGTTAATTTCTGAGGATACAAAAATGAAAAAAACACTCTCTCTCCTTGCAAGGAGTTGATAGTTTTGTGTGAAGACAGATAAGAAGCAGAAAATTACCCTAATGTGTGGCACATAGAAATATGCCCAGGCTCACATACTCACACATAAGAAGAGACAGAGAGAGACATAGATTGTGGAAACTATTGCTTTTCACAGCCCAGATTACTTTCAATCTCCCATTCTCTAGAAAGATCATCCCACATTTCAGTTTGGAGACAGCTCTTCTTCTACTCCATGTGCTTCTGGTTGGTCTGTCAATCATGGTACATCATTATCCCTAGCTCCATGCATGGTTCACATGACACAGGCTCTTACACTATCCCATATGGTCCTGGTTGATCTGTCAATCATGGTACATCATTATCCCTAGCTCCATGTGTGTTTCACATGACACAGGCCTAGTCAATCAGAAAGTCTCTTTTCCTTATACAGAAATTGGTACAGGATTAAACAAGTAATTCCAAACAGAATATCTCCCTGAAGGTTTTACTGGGGAAATATTGGAATTGAATGGTCATCAGTGTTGAATTCTGAAGGATAAAGGGAAGGAAAGAGAGGACTTTGAGGAGAGTAATGTAGGAAAAGGAAACAATTCTATAGCAGTTAGCATTTGCTATGTAACAAACCACTTCAAAATTTAGTAGCTTAATACAACATTTAGCTCACAATTTGTGCTGGGCTCAGCTGAGTGGTTCTTCAGTTTTCAGCTTCTCTCAGCTGATCTTGGCCAGGTTCACTCATACATGTGTGGTTGGCTGTGGACTGGGTTGGGCTGACTGGTTTATGATGTCTTCTTCTGAAAGCTGGGGCAAATGGGTCTCTCTCCATGTGATCATTCGTAATCCAGTAGGCTAGCCCACACTCCCTCACATGACAACGCAGAACTCCAAGAGCAAGAGTAGAAGAATACAAAGCTTTTTGTGGCCCAGATTCAGACTTCATCAATGCTTCTTTTGTTGCATTCTATTGGCCAAGGCAAGTCTCAAGACCAACCCAGATTTGAGGGATGGGGAAACAGACTGTGACTAGATGAGAGGAGCTAATGAGAATTGTGCTCACTTTTACAATGTTCTACATGCTCAAATTACTACAACTATGCCTTGCCTTTTGGAAGAAGGTAAATCTAGTCCATTACATTAGTAAGTTTGCATGAACTTAACGATTCAGGCCTGTATGAGTCAGCTTGGGCTAGCATAATCAAACCCAAAGACTGGGTGGCTTAAACAACAGAAGTTTATTTTTTCACCGTTTTGGAAACTGGAAGTCTGAGATCAGGGTGCCAGCATGGGCAGGTTCTGGCGAGAGCTCTCTCCAGAGAGCTTACAGCTGGCTGTTTTCTCACTGTGTCCTCACCTGGCCGAGAAAGGGAGAGAGAGAGAGGCGAGGGTGAGGGCCAGAGTGAGGGTGTGAGCAAGCTCTCTGGTTTCTCTTCCTTAAAGGATACTAATCCTATCAGATCAGGATCCCACCTTATATCCTTATCTAACCTTAATCACTTCTAAGGAAAGTATCCCCAAATATAGTCACATTGGGGGTTAGGGCTTCAACACATGAATTGGAGGTGGCGGTAGAGGAGTCGGGGACACAATTCAGTCCATAGCAAGGCTGATATATGAAATAAAAAGTTCTTCCACCAGAAGCTCTTCTTTTTTGCTCTTTCCTCATGTAATACTCAGACTCTCATTTAGATATAGGTTCGACAAGTATTTAAGAAGTGACACCATATTATTGGCCTGGATGAGGTCCTGCATTGCATTTCTTGCTTGGCCTTATGCAAATACCTTATTCCTTGAGATGCTAATTTATAACTAGAGATAGTTAGTGAGTATGTGCATTTCTCCAATTCAGTAGACAAAATTTCTTACTGCTCCCAGTCATTCTGAGAAACCCAGAAGTTTATCAGAAGTAAAAATATATTCAACTGTGAGTAATGACTCCAGCATATATTATATATTTGAAATCGTTGAAACATTTATTTTGACTTAGAACATTTATCAAGAGAAACAGGATAGTGATTACATGTTTAGATTTTTTAAAGAAAATAAAAGCGTAATAGTGACATTGCAAATTTAAATTTGTTTTTATGCATTAGTCATTTATGAAGATTGATGCACTATAATGGAACACACATCAACTTATAATCAACTAAAATATAATTTTATATTGCGACTGGAACCATAAGGATTGAAAACATCTTAATGAAAAAGGCTTTACATATTCCCGGTAATAAATAAATGACACACTGGAATTGATTATTGTTTACTGCCCAAGGGAGAATCTTCAAGACAGAAAAATGCAATATTCTTACAACAAATTTATCAGATCATAATCCAATTGCACTCAATTTTGAGTTGAATAATAAACCTTCACCAAGTGATGGGTCGATAAATAATACCTTAATTGTCCAGAGAATTTTAAGCAATTAAAATTAACATTGAAAAATGATTCTAAGAAAATGTTATAAAAATGTCTACAGAAATATTTTATATGAAAACAAAGAATATAGGGAACAACAATAAAGATGCATAATGATATGGTTTTCATAGAAAAATTCAGAGGGGAAAAAATAGAAGCTCAATATAGCACAGGTAGGAAAAGAGCATAGCAAACACAATTTGTACTTATAGAATAATTACTAAATTACTGAAGACAAATATAAAACAAACATTTGGCTCCAAAAGCAAAGAATTTTTTACTAAATCCTCACAGTACAGTTAGCATAACAATTAATAAAACAACCAGCTTCAAGACTAGTAAAAAGATGAAACATCCCAAATCCCAAGTCAGAGGAAAGTCATGAGGAAATATCAGATGTGCTAACCCCATACTTCCAACTGTACATCAGCCTCAACAAAGCAAGGGTGAAACTTCAGCAATGAGGAAATTAACCATAATTTTTAAACTTCACTACAGTCAAAATAAGGATATTTATCATTAACAAAAAAATAAGTATTTTATTTTCGACATCTGTAAAAATAAGAAGGGCATAGGTCCGGATAGATTCAATATCCATTTTCATTCAAATCTATGGATAAAATTATAGAGCAGAATTCAGTTTTGCCAAGAGAGAATGTGCCCTCTCCAGCTGTATGTGATATGTATTTTAGAAAAATAGCCTATTAGCCTATTATCTCCCTCTTATATCTCTCTCTCTGCCCACACACACATGTACACACACAGTTATACAATGAAACAAAATGGGACAAAAGAGAGAAAAATCTATATTTCCCAAGACTGTGTAGTTATACACATTCTAATTACTGGCTATTTTTATGCTTCTGTATTTACTTGACTGTTTTAAACAAACAAATAAAACAGTCTTCAATCCTCATTGCTCCTCAAATGAAAACTGTAAACCCTGTAATGGCTGTCAATTAAAAAAGCAGATATGATAATAAGTTAAATTCCCAGAATATTCTTCTTTAGGTCAGGAGTACTAAATATTCTCACTTTAAGATTTTATTATTTTAGACATGCCATTCACACAATAACAGACGGAGGAGGGATGGATTTACCAAAATAATTTTTAAAACACAAATTAAACGTACACAAAAAATGCACTACCAAGAACATATATTTTTATGTAAATTACTACTTTCTTATTGAAGGTTGGAATCTAATTAAAAGTTATCTTCATATTCAGATTCTTAAGATATTTTTCTGAATTATTCAGATCAGAGAGATGGCATGACATCAAAATAAAGCACCGTGTTCCAAACAGAGTTCATAAGCTGAGCTCTTTCATTATCCACCTGCAAAGTGTGCCGTTCAAGCTGTGTATAATGTGAAAGGTACTCCCTGGGTTTGTGCAATACAGCAGCCCTACTCATGAGCTGATTTCATAAGCTCCATTAGGCTGGGTGGTACCCTTTTGTAGCATAGTAAAGGTCACTGAAGTTCTATCCATATTTCCTAATTAGTCTGTGCCAGAGATGAGATGATACTGTAATTTAAGTAAATTTTCTTGAAAGTGAATCAGAAGCTACTGATGGACAGTTGGTACCTAAATAGTAGCCTTTCAAGTTTTATAAACTGGTCATGCCAGCCTTACTGCTATTTACAATTGCCATGATATATTATGAGAAATTTGGTAATTTTAAAAATTATATTGTACAAAATGTGGCAACCAATCATCCATATATATGATAATTTTTCTTCCCAGAGATGAAACACAGGGTAATATTTTTTAGTACATTTCAGTAACATGCAGAGATCCAAATTTTAGCGAATGCCCTTATTCTAGGGTGTTGCCCAGATAAATAACTCAATTGGTGTGGAAAATCATGAACAGCTACTTTGAGTATGTTGTACATGTGCTGGCAATAATAAATATATCAAAATGAATTCATTTGACTGGCAACTGCTGACTTACTTTAATGTCAACAGTAAGAATCCTCTACATTTAAGAAAAGTTAAATCTGATTTAGTGTAATTTTAGATCAAGAAATTATACTAAGTGCAGGGTGCACCCTCTCCAAAGTGAAATTCTGTTATTGAAATAACCCACTGCTTTGAGGTCAGTTGACATATGTTTGTGAAGCTGAGGTATGTCATGTGTTTATTCATTTGGAGACTAAGATTTGCAATGTGCAAGACATTGTCACGGATTCTGTAGTGTATTAAAATAAGTAAACACAGTCCGTGCCCCCACAAGTCCATTTTTTAATTGAAGAAGTACATAAATACCCATGGTGCAAGTCCAACTGTAATACCTACTTTAACAGTAGCACATGTTGTGCTTGAGTGTTCAAAGGAGGGACAACAAATTCTCTTGGAGAGATTGAGGGAGGTTTTAATAAAGGACATAGAGTTGAATTGGGGATATAGAGGAGAAAGATTTTTGATTGGTAAAATTAATTGTTAGTAGGAAACTCAATAAGGAAAAACACTGAGATAATTTATGTCAGTGACTGTGATAATAGCAACACAGTTTTGATAAAAAGTAGGATACATATAAATTATTAATTGGACATTATACTGGGGAAGGAAGTTAGAGCCAATGAGTTTGGACATTATTCAGCAGATAGCTGGGAGATGTTACAAAACTTTCTCCTTCAAATATATTCAATAACAATCAGATTGTTGTGCTGCTATGAAACTACCTAAATTAAGTTCATTTCTCAAACACATTTTCTTATTTATCAATTAGGCAAATCATTGTCTCAAGTTGAGATCATTCTTTTGAGCTCTACGTCAATTGACAAATGACCGATTTACAACTCCTCTTGGCTGACAACTTATTGTCTCCCCTTGGCCATTCTTCAACCACTCTGATTTTTGAAATGCTCTCCTTCACGGTCTCAGTTAATTGCACAAACCAGAAAGCTGTGCACTGTTTTTTATTCCCCTTTTAAATAATCATCCTATTGCATAACAAATTGTCTTAAAGCTTGGCAACTTAAAACATTGTGAAGAATATTTTTTTGTTGTGTAGTGCTGCCTCGGGTCCTTCATGAAGCAGTACTTGAACTGTTAACTGGGCTCTTGCTTATCTGAAAACTTGAATGGGGTTGGAGGATCTTTGTCCAAGATGGGTCATTCATGACACCGTTGGCCTGAGACCTCAGTTCCTTTCCACATGGACCTCTCCAGAGGGCTCCTTAGGACGTACAGCTGCCTTCCCCCAGAGAAAATGATCCAACAGAGAGACTACGTGCCCAAGTGGGAAGATCTTTTATAACTTCATCTTGGAAGTGACATACCATCAATTCTTCTGCATTCTATTGGTCACACAGACCAACTTTGGTATAATGTGGGAGGGAACTACACAAAGCTATGAATACCAGGACACGGGGAGGAGTTGGGGGCTACATTGGAGCTGGCTACCACAGGCCCTCTCCTATATTTCATCTGCCCAAGTCTTACCAATTGTGGCTTTGAAATAACTTAGAAATCTGTAACCTTTTGCTCCAATTCCCACTGCTACTTCATTTTAGACCCACGCTTCTCTTTCTGAATAATTGCTTTAGGAGTCCTGTACTTCAGGTCTCTTCCTTCTCCAATCAGTTCTCTTTTTTTTTTTCTATCTTGAACTTTCAAACTACATTTCTGGTCATTCAAATATCCTGCTTCCAACCACTTAATAGCTCCCCATTAACTACAGAAGAATGCTCAAATTGCTTAGTAAGTCATATAAAGGTCTTCAAAGATTTGGATTCTGCTTAAGTTCCAACTTCATTTCCTGTCATAGTGTATTTCAATCCCAACTTCCCTTCAACATAACTGCAATATAAAATTACTTGCAAGTTGCTTTATCATAGTTCTGAGACATTACAAGTTTTGTCCCTCTCTTTACAATGTCCTTTCCTAATTTTTTTTCTGCCTGAAACCCTCTTAGTCATTATTCATTTATTTGAAGCCTTTGCTAAGCCCCAGAGACAATATTTATTCAGTCTCCCTTCTATGATATGACCATTACTGAACGCATCATATTGTATTGAGGATCTTCCCAAACTGTGCAGCACATCTCTGGGGTGTGAAAAATGGGCTTATCGCTCTCAGTGCTCAGGTATTGATCTCCTCAGGTCCCAGCCACTTGCCCCTGGGTAGTCAGCAGCTTTGTCCATCTTAAGTGTTATTACAAAAATAGAATCATTGGTTTTCACTGAAAGGATATGAAATGATCCAAGAATCTTCTTAACTTAATATTTGGAGTTGAGTACACTCTCTGATCTGTGTTTTAATGATTTATAAAATTAAATAATTCTGATTGAGGCTCAAAATTGCAGTAATAGTTTTCATAAACTACTTAATTTCTTTTATTGTCTTTATTTCCCTCTAAACTCGCTTATATTAAAATGATATAATTATTGAAAATAGTCTTCATCTACTGTTACTCCTACAATTAACTTATTATTAAAAAATAAACTTAAAACGGGGCCCAGAAACAAAACAAAATAACCTTTTAGGACCATAATCGGTTTCTGAGAAAATTTTACTTTTTTTGTGTGTTAAAAAATTTTTACCATTTTTTTCTAGATTTTTTTAAACTATAAGCATATTTTAAGATTGTCTTTAAAAAACTCACTTTATTTTAACCAACAAATGAATCTCAGATTTTCTCAAAGCATATTAGATTCTATGTTAAAATTATATTTATATGTGGAAATTTGCTCTTGATGTTTTCATTATAGTCAGAAATACCATTCTGTCATTTTCATATTATGGTAATGAAAAATGTGTATTATCATATGATACATTATGTTTTCAGTAACGAATTTGTGAAAGAAAACATATTGCATACTGCTTATGGTCTGTCTTTTTCACTAATTATTCTAAGGGTATTTTCTTTATTGAGCATCAAACTTAATTACTTAATTATATGATAGACCAGAATGGCTTTGAAGAAGCTGTCCCATTCTAAGAATTGTATAATAATGTTATGGAAAAAAATGCCCTAATTACATAATTAACTGATTAAATGGATTCGCTCCAAAGGACATACATAATACACATGTTTAAAAAATGTAATCACAGAACTACACTATAATCCATATTGGCGAAGTGCATAATCAAGATTTTGTTTTACTTGTAAATTTACTTGGAAAGGATTAGAAACTAGGATATAAAAAGCTAACAAAATTTTAAAAAGGACACATAACAAGGTCTTGAAATAATTAGAATTATGAGACAAAGATCAACATGAATGCTGTTTTTAAAAGAAGTGACATTTATAATGGAATGTGTACCCCTTGGAAATAATTGCAATTAAAATCATCCAATATTTACTGAGGTCCCACAGAGAATATGGTATTATAGTACCTTACCAAGGGTTGTATGGTTTTGGTCGCCTGGAATTCTCACTACCAGAAATGGTTGGTTGGATTAACATAGGCCCGGGGCCCTCAGGGTGACTCCTTATGAAGACATGTAACCTCTCAACACCTCAGTTTCTCCATCTGAAAAATGAGATGATCAGTCTGGATGGCCTCTAGGATTTTTTCCTGTGTCTACATTTTTTTTTCATTTTCCTTTTACTGGAAAGGAGGAATTAGATTGTGACAAAAGTAACAGACAGCTTAACAAGCAGTTGAAAGGCAGCTAGGAGACTCATTATTCTTTGGAAGATGTTATGTGTATAATCATTCTATTTACAGCTCAATCATTCAAATCTATGATGAAACATTTCTACAGATGGGACAAAAAAAGCAGGAAGTGAAATCGTATTCAGAATAGAATGTAAAACAATAGTAGCAGGTTTAGGGAAAAAAAGGAAATAAAACAAAGAAAAGGTAAAGTACCAATACTTATATTTTGTAAAATTATAAAACGTCTTTTTAGGCCAATTTCTCTTCCTTTGTATCACTCACAATATTCTACCTTTCTATTATTATAACTCTTGATATTGAAAATTCCACAGACTGACAAATATGGTTCAATAGCTGTATTTAAATGTGCTTGTAACTAGAGGGGCTTCTAAAAATGGTTCAAAAAACAGACATTTAAGGAATCACAGGGAGGTAGATCATGGAAGTATGCTTGATTAGGCAATCCTTTCGGTGTCTTTCAAATTACACCACATTGATAGATAGCAGTGCTCCCTGAGATCTTCCTATTTTTGGAAACTCCTAAGACCAACAAGGCTGGCAGAGGATAGAAGAGTGATATTCCAGTTATCTGCCCTGACTGAGCATGGTCTACACAGATAAAGTGATGTGAAGAGTGAACTCTAGTTCTGAATTATTTAAGACAAGTAAGGTAGGAAAATAGCCTACTAACAAGAAAGTAAAAGAGCTGTTTGAGGAGGGACCTGAGTAGGTCTGTCTGATAAACTCTGCGTTGAATTGTTTGGGTTGTAAGCAACAGGCTTTTGCAGACTACACTAAATAACGAGGGTGTGATCTAAAAACATCACATCAGGGAACACGAAGACACAATTCCAGAGATGAACAGGAGCCATTGTATTGTTGGACCTCATGGAAACCAGACCTGGAAGGTCATTCAGGGTACTGGGAACCTCCAGGGATGGAGTCCTTCTGCCTCCGTAGCTGCAGTTGAGTGCATATTTCCTTAAGTTGGTCTCCAAAACAAAACTGTTTCTTTTTTGTGTCAATTTTTCAATAATTGGGTTCTTTCAATATTTCCCACATTAAATTCCTAAAAGAACCTTACCAGCCTGAGCAATCGTCAACATCCTGCTTCTGCCAGAATTTTGTAACAGCTATCTCTTAGGCTACTAACCTAATCTTCAGTTTCTCACCCTGCCTCCATATTCATTTCTTCAGTCATCAAATGTCAAGGTCTTACATTACTGAGTTTTCTAAGTACTGGGAATAAACAGTAGGTTAGAAAGAAAGATCTTTACTGTCATTGAGCATATTCCTTAGAACTCGGAGACCAACAACTACCAGAATGAACAAGTTAAAAAAAATCTAATTACTTAACAAGTAGTGGCGAGTGCTGGGGTATGTTAGAGGGATTACTTAGCTTTTTCCAACTGGGCAATTAGGGAAGGTCAGAGGAGCTGAAACACAGTTAGGAAGCAGAAGCATGGCAGGGGCTGAGGACCTAGACATAGGCAGCATCCAGATCATCAAGTTTTCCCTAAGTACTAGTGGGGAAATATTTCCCTGCCCCAATGCTTTCTATTCTCTTCAGTGGTATTTTCAATCTCGACTTTCATTCACTTATTCAAAACTATTTGTTGAATGACTATCAGGGACTGTGTCAGGCTCTGTGGATACAATCTTGAAAAAAAAAAAAACAGATAAAGATCTCTGCCCACATGGAGTTTGCATTCTAATAGATGAAGAGAGACAGTAGCCAATAAATAGGCAAAATAAATATTTACTCTTCCAATTCTTGCCTAGATTCTAACTGTTAGGCTTCTTATCTTTTATCCTCTACAGACTGTAAACTCCTCAAGGGCTTGGACCACATCTTGGTTGTATATTTATCCATAGGCTATCACTTGTTTTGTACATGGAGGCAGAATAGAATATTGGGATAAACTCCATATTTGATGCAAAATGCCTTTCATTTGGTTGTAACTCTCTCCAGCCAGGGATTAGCAAACATTTGGTCCTGTAAGGCCAGTGAGCTGTTGGGCCTAGAACCAGTGTCTTCCTAGCTCTGAACTTTAGTTTTCTCAGCTATAAAGCAGGGATAAAAATCTATTAGTATCTAAATTATAATATTTCTGTGAAAATCAAATGTTCCTCAATGTTTCTTCTAAACTAAAAAAAATACATATTTTATTATGACAAATGCTCATTGAAATGCACTGATAAAATTGCATTCACTGTGGTAAAGTTATTTTTTCAGAATCATTTTGAATATGATGCTACTTTCATTTTGGTGCTTATTAAATGAAAGAGTGATCTAATTGTTCTCAACACTTTCTATTCCACATAACCCTAGTGAAATCGGCTTGTACCGTGTTTCATAAGATCAGTCAAAATAAAATGTTAAGCACAGAAGTTTCAAGAGTAGAAAATTACTTTTTATGCCTTTTGGGAGGATGTCTAAATGAGAAAATGTACTTCCATTTAAAAATGGATGGATTTTTTTCTGTTAGATGATGATAACTCTGAACAGAATGAAGCCAGGGTCAGAGTTTTTTGGAAATTGAATACGGCTGGCTGCTAGCGACTCATCTGAATGAAGGACATAGACATCCCCCTCTTGGTGGTGCTCAATTGTGGAAGCGCTATTGGAAATTATATCTAAGTTCCTCAGAAGCAATATTATAGTAATTGTTCATAAAGCTAGACAGAAGAGTCTAGCAATATCATATATGTGAACACCAGTTAGTATTTAAAAAAAAAATTGTTCAGAAACAAACACTTGAAAAGTATGACAGTACCTTTAATCAGGAAATAGAATGTACAACTTAACAAATAAAGAAATTGATATTTTTAAAATAAAATGTAGCAGGAAAAAGCACAAAACATTATTTTGAGTAAAAAGCTCCTTTTCTAAGACAAAGGCTTAAAAGAATGTAACAAAAACTGTTGTGATATAAATGATCAGGATAATCATATTTAATTATTAAGAGGTATTTTTTTGTCCTTTTTGTAATAGTTCATTTTAGACACTCGGGTCTTTCTTGCATGAAAAAAAAAATCCTTACTGGTGATTGACAAGAATTTTAATATCAGCAAGAAAATAGCAATAGGAAAGAATCACAAATAAATTATATATTAGGCAGCTTAGCGAAAGAGTGATGGTATTTCCAAGCTTTCCTCAAATAGCATTAATAATGGTTTTGGAGTACTTCGATGCGTGTGCTTCCTCAAAATACTGGAAGTGGAATATAGTGCCTTAGAAGTTATTATTCAGAAAAAATTATCACATTGAATCATTTTACCTCTTCCCCTGACACTGAACTCATGTAATAAATTAGAATTATAAGAAGATGAAAGAATAAGAATAAAATAATTCATAAGTGTGGTTAGTATACTGTCTACTTGTGGTGTTATTTATTTGTGTATCTCTATGATGAACTGAATCCTGGCACTTGATATATTTTTGATTAAAAATAAGCACCTACCTATACAGATATTTCACTTTTTTCAAGAAGTATAACTTTTATCTCCATTATCTAGTACTTGTCAAATTCCAAATGCATTTTAGACTCATACCACACCCATGTTTTAAAGCTCATTCTACGGTTCTGTAATTGCACTTGCCTTGCTACTTTTTTCTTAACTCTGATTTCAGTGAAGACATGATATTTAGGAACCATCTCTCTCTATATATATGATATATATATTATATTTATATAATCTCCACAGAAAGATACACACACCCACTGCTCACTAACATGTATATTTATGGTATGATGGAAATAGAATGCTAACTCTGCTTTGAAAGCATGTTGTGAATAGCTGTCCAAAAATATCATTTCTTTCTAAACATACTAATTTTTGGAGTTTTGAGAGAAGTTTAAATCCCTGAAGTCAGAATGACAAAATATTCTGTTCCCTATTTACATAAATATTTCATTTCTTATAACTATATAGATAGTCTGTACCTAATTAATATTTTCTTATTTCTATTCATAATATAACAAAGTATTTTATAATATATAAAATGCATTGCAATGGAATGCCTTGCTTATTTTCCGAAAGAACGAAAGGAGGGGCCAATATCCAAGAGTTAAAAAGAAAGAAGCAGCAGCAGAATGAAGGTCTCGAACATATAACTTCGGCATTAATTAATTTAAGCATCTTTCATTGTGCACATATTTTGTTAGTCACTATGCTACATACTGGGCAGAAGGTTAATGTGAAATACGAGACTTTATAATATAGAGATTCAAAGCTTTGAACTTATACTACAATTTGAATTTGAATTCAACATACACAGTATCCGGGTCATCCTGGGCAAATTACTTAAATTGGGATAATTACGTCTAACTCCTCAGATTGTTATGATGATGAAAGAAGATGATGTTTAGAAAGAACTCGGCACAGTGCCCAGCACAGAAGCTGTCGATAAACTGTACCACGCTGACCATTCTTTTTTAGGGATGGAATTTGCTTTCCAGAACCTTCAGCTTGGTCAATCAACCAAAACTGCACTGTGCGGCAGGAACTAAGAGAGACACGAACAAAGGTGCTCAGAAAGGCTGTAGGAGAAGAACACAGGACATCACAGCACAGTATCCGGGCTGGGACGGTAGCACTGTAATAAGGGAGGATCTAGGCCCGGCTTTTCAACACTGGGGTCCCAATCACTGCAGGGTGATATGCCCTCAGCTTATCTGATGTCATTTGCCAATGTAGACTTCAGAGTGGTCACTTTAAAATGCATCTAATATTTTTTGAAACTATACAACATAAGATCTAAAATAAAACTATTTAGAGTACTATATTTTAATGATACTTCTATTTCTCAGCAGATATTTTATAATATAATTATAAAGTAGGGAAATGCATTTGAAACCTTCATTATTTGCCAAAACCACTCAGTAGAGTGGGGACTAGAGCCCCAATGTCCTGTTTCACAGCTTGCTCATGGTCTCGAACCGCCACACTGGCAGTTGGCTTTATTTGTTTAATCCAGCTTTCTGTGGAGATCCTAGACCCACTCGCAATGTATAAACATGTGAAATCTTTTCTCAGTCCCAGACAAGACTTTTTATGTGTTACTTATAAGGCAAGGCTTGCTATTTTCGAATTGGTTTTGACACAGAAGTTGAGAAATAAGAGAAAGTGCCATATTGAGAATAAGTGGCGATGCCTTTCTTGGGTTGGCGGTAACCCCTGACCTCCTCCTGCTGACAGGAGAGCGCTTTCAGACAGATGGGTCCCCAGGGACACTCAGCAGAGTAGTAATAAGGAATGCATTATGGACATCTTCCACTTTGGGCAGAGGGTGAAATGCTGAAGAGCTCAAGGAGAAAAAACCAGTATGCAGAGAAATGGAATTAAAATGACTGACATTATCTAGCCAACTGAGGAAAATTACAGGTTAGTCAAATGGATAACCATTTACTGCCCAGATTTCTGAACCTCTGTGATGGAGAATCAGAAAATGCCTTCTGAGGCTGCCTACAGTCAGGCTCAACCGTACATCTTTTTTGGGAGAGGGGATGATCTAGCCTGTCGGTTTAACCCTCATGAACATTTTATCCAAGTAAGAAATGAGTTTAAGATGAATATCCAGTATTGCCATTAATAGTAGAATTGGCAAAAACAAAACAGAAAGTCCAGTTATATTTGAATTTCAGATAAACAATTAACACCTTTTTACGTTAAGTATGTCCCCAATATTGCACAGGACATACTTATACTAAAGATCGCGTGCGGCATGTTACTACTAAAATATTTAAAAGTATCTTTTGTTTATCTGAAATTCACATTTAACTTAGTGTCTTGTATTTTTATTTTAAAACTAGCAACCTTACATAGGAAACAACATGCCTTTGAGGCTTCCTGTTTAATGTATACAGACAGCGAGAGGCATTCTGCCCTCTGCCCAACGGAGATGGCAGCACGGGTGGGTGGGAGGGGAATGGAGAGCAACTATGTGAGCCTGTGTTCTTTTAAAATACCACCTGCAAAAGCCACATCTTTCCCTTCACTAACTGCCTTACTTAATTGTCAGCCTCTCGGGTTTTAGTAGAATAATAATTTTGATTCACTGAAATTAAAGGTCCTGATTATTACAATTTTGAACACGAACTTTATACCAAGTAATGTGCTAGGTGCTTTAAAGCATTCACTGTTTTGTGTATTTGTCCGTTGGCTGTACGAGATAGTTTTTTTGATCATCATTCATAGAGAAAGAAACCGAGATTCAGAAAATTCCTGTAATTCCAAAGTAACAAAGCCAGTGAAGAGAAGTTACTGTTGTTGATGATGCCGATATTAACATTGATTGAGTACTGCTTCTGGTAACTGTTTACATCATTATCTCCATCTTCACAGTGGCCTTATGAGTTGATTATTAGTATTATTACGCCAATTTTATAGATGAGGAAATGGAGGATTGGGGTGATTAAGTATTTTATTTTGGCCTTGGTCAGACAACTGGTAAAGTTTGGAATCGGTGTTAGAAACTAGGTCTGCTTTAATCTAAATCCCAACCACAAATACATGGGCTGCAGTAATTTCTAAAACACTTGGAGTGATGTTTAAAGATACAGATTCCTACTGAATCAGACTCTCCGAGGTTGTGACCTTGATGTCTCCATACTAAACGTGCTTATCATTTTCCCAGTTGACTCTGATACTGATAAATCATGGACATGTAAAAATACTATGCTTCAGACTCAGTGATAGTTCTACCTTTGATTCTGTTAGTGACTTGGATGAAACTCACTAGACTTTGAGCAGTACCACTGGTAATGCTGTGCTGTATTTTTTAAAAAATATATATATATATCTAATAGCCCTCTCAGATCTTTTGGATTATTTCACTATTCTGGCACCACAGATTGACAGATGAAGTTCTCCAATTTGTGCTCAATGATGTTCACTTTACAGAATAACATATTTTATAGCAAATGTATTATTTATCCCTAAATTATTAGTTTCTGTGATTCTTCAATGACATTCTCTCCAAATAAGAATAAAATAATATTTCAAAATCTATATATTATCTTGAATATCATTGCTCATGTGATATACATTTGAAACAAGTACAGGTCACACGGATTAGGCAGATGTAGTTAAACAGCAGAAAACTAAGAGAGGCAGAAAATTGGGCTGCCCAAGTGTTTTTTAATAGTGAGAGACAGGAAATATGGAATTTAGGACTTCTGAATAAGGATAGAAGAATTTAACAAGCCCACTTACCCCAGGAGGACTATAAAAACCATTAAGCCATATCCTGTGAAGGCACACACATAGTGATTTGTAGGATCCTTGGCAATTCTAGGAGATAGACACCTTGGCATTTCACGAATTTCTAAAATGGAAAACAAGAGCAATGATTGTTGGAGGTATTAGGAAAACTGTAAATGAGTTTTAAAGACTCAGCTCTAGATAATTTAAAACAGAGAGACTGAGAATTCTTTGCACCTGTTCTTTCATTCTGACGCAAGGATATGAATTGTATGACTTGTGATATGGAATATAGTTAAGAATAGACTAACTGCCCTAAAACAGATTATACAAAACCATAGGTGAGAAGGAATTGGTACGTCAATTGTCCCCATTTTAACTTAATATGTTCTACCCTTCTTACAAACCCAGTACACAGCCAACTCTATGTATCACATGATCCTGTATTTCCAGCTAGAGATTCATTTTCTGGCCAGAAATAAATGTGTTCGTTCTCTGGATTTTGAATGAAAAGGTACATGAACAGGTGTTCAGTGAGAAGCAAGATAGAAAAAAGACATATTGGGTGTAACTGATTGATGTTAATTGCCACTATTAGCGCATGGGAGCGTAAACTCTTCCTGCCCAGCTCTATCCAGAAATGTCAACATTTGTTCCCTTTGTAATGTCAGAATGCTCAGAAATTCTGTGAGATCTAGCTTCACTTTTAAAATAACCCCATCTCCTTTGGTACTAGCTCATGTGAGTGAATTTCTCTTCCTTGAAATTTAATAAATTATAATTCAAAGAATAATCTACTAGTACTTTCTTATCTTTTCCTTCCCTCATACTATCTATGAATGGGAAAGAAAACAGGAAATGAAACTTTCACTTAGTGGCAAGTTGAAATGAGGGTTAAACGCATACATGATCTCTGAAGAGAAGAGAATCAGAAATTATCACTATCTTCCCCATAGGTCTTTCTCTTTTTAATTGTCCTAAGAAAATCTTCAATGCTACAATCTAAGCTACATCCTTCAAGGGGGTTGAAATATTTTTGAGTGTTTTATGTTTTCCCTGCACAGCCTTTCATCATGAATGTCATGCGAACTTTGAACATTGCGTGTACAAGATTATCATTACTCTAACTCTTAAAAAAGGCTGATGTTGTATTTTTCTTTCTCTATTCCCTACCTGTTGTCAGAATGAAATTTGGAATATCCAATTAAATGGAACTTAAAGCATATCAAGCAATTGTGAGCCTGCACATGAACCACTGTAGCTCACACTGCACCTTGATATCAAGACGAAAATAAAACTGCTTTGCTTGCGGTTGTCGCCAATTCAGGAAACAGCATTTATAGAAACTCTGAAGAAACAGCTGTGATTTACCAAAAATGACTCATTTGTTAATGCTATAATAAATTACATTCACTGACTTCATTGAACCCAACTCACGCAATATAAAAAGAGATGTTATTTTGGGTCTTAAAATGTAAAGTCAAGTCTGAAGTCAGCTGTAATTTATGGTTTCCCTGTATATGTATAAGAAGTTCAATTAAATACATGATAATAGAAGTTGAATTTTATGTTGCTGGTAGTGGAGAATTATGGGTGAATATGCAAGTAGTCATATATGTAGAGAATTTTGAAGGTTGGAAAACAAAAACTTCAGGACCCTTGTCCTCCCATTTCCTAGCTGTATGATTCCCTTGAGCTCTCTTATCTGTAAAATAAAGATAACCATAGTAGTCACACTATAGGATTACTGTAAATATTAAACAAAATAAAACAAATAAGCATTTGGCACATTGTTTGATACTAAGTGCCCTAAGAAGCAAATATGCTCTAATTTAAAACTCAAGTGAAATTAACTAGAGGACAGAATATTGTACTGAAAGTTAGTTAATATCCTTGATCAAGGAATGACTAGGTATAGTGAGGCTGGGGTGGAATGAATGAACGCTAAAAAATTCTGAGACTTTTGTCAAATTTAAGTCTTTATTCTAGGTGCCTTTTTAAACTTACTACAGATAAATCCCATATATATGATTCTGTCTGCAATAAGTATGTAACTCTGTGTAACCTTCATAAAAGATAGAAACAGGTCTTCTCCTGAGGTTCTGTATATATAAGTTAGACAGTCTGATGGCAGTTTCAGAACAGGCTGAGGGAAGATGGAGCAATTAAATAGTCTCCCAAGCCTCAACCAGAGTCAAGGAAAGGAGGAGACCACTGGGCTTGCCTGCACGCATTCCTTTGATGCTGCAGCACAAAGACTCCGTCCTCTCTCCACAGGAGGCAGATATAGTAGTGGGGTTGGCCAGGTCCACATGACACACACGCTTAAGCAGAACAAAGGTGTACACATTGAGTCTGAAACAGGAAAAGATATTCCCACACAAGGCAATAAGCCGGGCACAGGCTATGAGGGCTCCTTATCTCTTGAGAAGGAAGTGTTCCAGGCCCAAGGATCTGATTGAGCAAGCCCAGGGAGGGGCAGCAGGTCCATCAATGGCTGCTTTCCCCACACTATAGTTTTACATTCCCAGGAAAATGAAACTTTAGTAGATATACAAATCTGTCACTCAAGGAGGTAACATACGATGTTGTGCAATCAAATAAGGCTTCATGTGTATTTTTTAAATAGGAAATACTTGCATACCTTTTTAAGATCACCAGATAAGAAAAAATGAGGAGCAGAATCTAGGTTCAGCTTTAGACATATAGTTTGACATTTTAAAAATTACCACGATTTTATTTTCTTTTAAAATAACATTAAATTTCTGAACTAACTGACTTTAATATATTCATAGGCATGTAAACTACTCTAATCAATGTTAAACCAATAAATAAATTAAAAGAATTAAATTAAAGAATGAAAAAAAGAACAAAAGACAGACAGAAAGAAGGTTTGCTATACCCTTTAGGAATTATTGGAGAGGTTTCAAAAATATTGAGATATGATTATGGTAAGATGTAGATCATGCAAATGTTATTGTGTGTGGTCATAAGTGTTAAGAATTTCTGGTTCATGATATTTACATGGGATCCAAAGAATTAGGGGAATTCCTCAGAATCTGTCATTTTTAACGTAACCATAGGCCTTACTTTGCCTACGAGAATACTTCTTTGAGCCAGTTGCCCTGTTGTAATTATTAAGAGCACTATCTTTTACTCTCAAATGGTTCTGATTCAGATGATTAATTATATGGTCACCATTAATCATATGGGACTTGGTACTTGGGATTCAGGAGAAGCCAAATTAACTTCAAAATCAGTAGAATTTCCCATTCCATTCCAATCCCACCTGGTGGAACTGCTGAAGATAAACTGGTCTAAAAGACATGAGCCATTGCTTCCAGGTGTTGTTTTCCAACCGTTTGTGTTAAATGACCCACAGTGAGCTGGCTTGGGGTTCAGTGCAGGCCTGGAAGGGATCCATCCAGCTGTCACTCTGTAGCAGGTCCACATGGGTTTTCTTCCGAAGCCTTCTTCTCACTAGTAAGTTGCAAAGAGAACTTTGGGGACTTGCCTTGTTTGTATTTATTGACCACTTAAAAAATGAGTTATTGTTTAGAAAACATTACTCTTGTTAGTTTTTTTATTGTTTGGAGAGTTCCAGAATGCTTTTAAACCACTTTTAGAAGAATAAAGCAAAATGCAGGTCAGTGGTCGTAAATTCAACCAGACAGGCAATGTACTGAGAAGGTAAAGAAAGGTTCAACAGTGAAATAAAAATATACGTTTAAGCTGCAGGTAACTTCTGGATACAATCCCTAGGATAAAAATTGCTTTCTCTCTCTCTCTCTCTCTCTCTCTCTCTCTCCCTTCGGTAGAGCTGTTGGTGACAAACCTAATTAGACCATAGACCATTTGCTATATGATCACAGGCAATTAACTTATAGTTTTTATTCCTCGGAACAATGAAGCTTTAATACAGGCACAAGTCTATCATTCAAGCATAGTGTCTTCAACCAACTAAGTGGACATATTATATTTAATTCATTCCTCTGGGTTCAGCAAGACAAATGCAATATTCAAGATCTCCAAAACTAAAAGGAGCTACTCTCGTTTTTAGACCTCCTGATGTAGAAGGTAAGGGGAATACAGTATATTTGACCTCACAGTTTGCTATGATAGTTTCTTAGAATTAGAGATGGAAAGACGAATTTTGGAGCTGCCAAACAGGCTAGGACTAGCAAACTAATTACATCACTTTCTCATTATGAAACTATAAACAATTAATTAGAACCCAGAATCTTCACAATAAAAATGAAAATTTGTTTATTCATTTATTAATAATTATTGGCTTCTGCCACATGGCAAGTACCATAGCACTGACTAAGAGTTGATTAACAAAATCAACACTGTTTCTGCCCTCATGAAGCTTACAACGTAGTGGAGACTCAATCATTCTATCATCGAGAAAATTATAGTATCTACCCATAGGTTTGTTTTAAGAATTAAGTGAGACAATTTATGTAAAGCTCTTAGCCTAGTATCTGAAATAACATAAAAGGTTATTGCTTGTCATATTGCTAAGGAAATAAATGGGATATTGAGTCCAAAACTGCTGCGGCAGGAACAGAAATGTAATTTATGTACTTCTTACCCATTCTCTATCAGTAGCACCACTCTAATGCAGATTTGATTTACAGGAATCGGGGGGGCAGAGACTTACTACACTCTTATCTTCCATGAGTAAAGTCAGGATTGTAAATTCCATGAAAGACAACCATCTACTGTCTGTGTCTGGCACTTTGGTTTTGGATATATGATTTTTATTTTCCCTCTTATCAGTTATGAGAGAAATAGTCTTTAGTGTTGCTTGGTCTTAAACATAGAAAATTAACACATGTGACCTGCAAGTAATCATAGTAGATCAAAACAATGTTGTAGCAAAAACATAAGGGCATACATTTCAACGGGTCCCTTTATCATCTCATTTGGCCCCTCAAATGGTATAACTCCACTAAGAGTATGTCTAAGCTATGAGCAGAAACACATCATGGCATATTTGTACACATATAATAAATATAAATATAAATATAAAAACTACTTTAAATAAAGATAAATTTATATATAATTTTATTAAATTTATAAAATAATAAGTATTTAAATTAAAAAATTAGATAACCATTTTAAAATTCAATATGCTGGTACTCCTACAGAATGATCTACTCATCTAAACATGCATTCATGAAAAATTATGAGTAAGCTTTCCTTTGACACTTTTGAATTTTGACATCAAAATGTGTAGTTTATTTTCTTGAAAAGCAGGTAATATGAAAATACTATTCTTCACCAATAACATCTTCACTATGAGGCAGCAAAAGATGAATGGTTCATACAAAAACTTTGGAGAAAGATAAAAATCAAGCATCTTGATGATGTTACACTGAGTAAAAGAGAAAAGCCCATTTCCAGAAAGATAATTTTAAAAACAATATTTTGTAATGTCAGAAAATATGTAAATCGGACAATATAAATAGCCATCTAGATGGAAAAAAAATTAAATGACTAAGCATTGAGTATCCTCCCCTGGGTTTGAGCATGAAGACCTGTTTTGACCTTACCTTTTTTCTAATTCATTTTGACTCTTGAATCTCACTTTTACCAAGCATAAGAAAGTCAGGATGGAATATTTACATGATTCTCAGAATGGGTAGTCTATACAGCCCCCTCTGTGTTGAAGATAATTCTCCATGGGTCTGGTGGTTATGCACATCTTCTGAACAGAGAGCATCGATAGCTTTGTTCAGAGATGTTTGCCTAACACCCTTGGAAACCTGAAGAGAGTGACTCCTGGAGATACTTCAAGCTGTCTTGCTCTGGATACATTCTAGGGTAATGAAGCTAGAGGCATCTCCCTCCCCTCTCCAGAGATATTTCAGGATAAGATAATATTTATCTCTCCAGAGGAGAGGAGAGGAGAGAGCAGGAGAGGAGGGGAGGGGAAGGAGGGGAGAGGAACGAAGAGGAGAGTTGAGTTTGCCAGAAGCACCTATATAACAGCAAGATCTCAAAATCTTGGAGACCCTAAGAAGCAAGGGATCCACTGCGTGCACAGCATCTACCTGGCCCCTTCCGAGACCTGAGGGACACAGGAAAGTAATGGGAACATGAAATTCATGCTGTCTGCTCTACCATGAGTGATAAATTGTATAAAACCATTTGGACAAATTATCTCCTTACTGGTTGAATCTATGGAAGTGGGGCAAATCAGTATAGCAGCTGCACTAGTTACTTCTGCTTAGGAACTGCGTGATCACTTGAGACTATGAAGGCACGTTAAAATCACAGAAGGTAATTTTCCAAAATATACATGCTCCCCCGGATTCTTACATCCCCCATACCTTTCTGAGGGCTGGTCCTAAGCTACTGTTTCTGATGAGAGATGTCTTATTCTTCAGATGTGTTAGAGCAGTAAATAAATATGTTAGTAAGTAATTAAGTAAAAAAGGGAATGGAGAACTACTGAAACTAATTAACGGAACTCATTTATTAATAAAGGTAGACACTGAGGATGTGAAATCAAGGCTTTTGTCCTCTAGAGCCTTACTGGCTTATGGGACAAGGGAAATGAGTTTACCAAAATCTATTGCTAGAAAGATAAATATATGGAAGTATATATTTATATATAAATATACATATGTAAATCTATTAAATATATGGATGAACACTCACTTTAGAAATATTCTAGAAGAATTTATTACATGTGATTTGTATGCATAGTGAATGGGAAAGAAGGGGAGGGTGAATGAAGATGTTTACAAAGGAGGAGTAATTAATCTACTGGGTTTAGTTTGTGGAGTCAGAAAAGGCTTCTTATAGGAAGTAACCTTTTATTTGTCTCATAGATGAGTAGGAGTTCAAAAGAAAACCAGTGGTGGTGAGAGTAAGAGGCAATAAAATCAGTTGGACCAGTCTGAGCAAGAGTCTAGATTGCCCTGCTCTAATAACTATACTTATTTCAGTATGACTAGGTAAAATGGGACAAGGGGTATGATTAATTTAAAAATAGAGACCAAAAATGTAACTGAATAAATAGCAATCAGTTTGGGCATTAATCTACAAAGAGTTTGGAACTATGGAAAGTTTTAATGAGGAGAAACCCATTATCTGCTCAGATCTAGGTATCAGGGTGGAAATCTAATATTCATTGGAAATTACAAAGCACACATTTACTACTAACATTGCATTTAAGTCAACACAACTCTGTGAGGTAAATACCATAACTATTCATCTTGTAGAGATAGGAAAACTGATATGGAAAGAGGTTAAGTAAGGCAAAACCAGAATTTAATCCCTACAGTATGTTTCTTGGCACTATACTCTATACTTTGCCATTCTGTCATAGAGTGCTCCCTGTGTTCCAGTACCAGGGAGAGAATGGACCAGAAGCAGATGGGAAGCAGTCTCTGTAGTTCAGAGAAGATATGACAGGAACTTGCAGAACAGAACTTAAAGTTATTTAGATATGGACGGAAAAAACATTAGGATAACTTTTTTTTTTCCTGAGGAACATTCACCCTGAGCTAACATCTTTGCCAGTCTTCCTCTGTTTTATATGTGGGTCACCACCACAGTATGGCCACCGATGGGTGGTGTAGGTCTGCGCCCAGGTTCCACAGAAGCAGAGCATGCTGAACTTAACTACTAGGTCATGGGACCAGCCCTAGGACAACTTTTTGATTTAGAAGTTGTGTAGTTTCTAGCTCTATCATTCTAAGATTTGAAAACTAGTACTATTTTGGGGGGGGGGGGGTTAAGACTCAAAAGAAAATAGGATACCCTTTATGGCTGACTGATGGTAAATATATGTCACTGCCAATATGTATTTCAGAGCCCATGAGATGGCATGGAATCCATCATAGCACTCCTAAATCTTAAATCCTTTCTAGTGACTTCACTTGCATTATCTAATTTAATTTTCATAAAGGTTCAGAGACTTAGAAACTATTATTTCTACTTTACAGATAAGGGAATTGAGGCTTAGAGAGATAAAATAATTTGCCAAGGTAATCTAAATAGGAAGTGTAAAAGCTGGCATCCACTTCTATATAGTCCACCTCCAGAGTGGGCACACTTTGGCATGGAATGATATTGCCTCAAAAGAGGATCAAATAAATCAAAGCAAAGGTAAATAAATTGGTGGGTTATCAACATTTTACATTATACATAAAAATACCAGTTCCTCGCTATCACATTAAGCCGAAGATCTCAATTTAGCCCAGTCTCAGGAAGTGAAATTTTGTAAGTTTTCAATGGTAATAAAGGGCTTTTCTTTCAGGCACAAATCAGCAGCAGCTAATGAAATTCAGATAATCCTATATGACCATAATAAAAATACTCCTGTGCCATTCTTGTGTTCCAGTTGGTCTGCTACTTGAATAATACATATGCCCTACAGTCAAAATCAGAATAAAATAGCATGTTGTGATAGTTTCTTATTTTGGAAGGCTTTAAAAAAAGACAAGAAAATAAGAATAAATGTATAAAGCACGTAGAGAAACTCCATGTCAAAGGAAACCCATAAATCTCATTAGACTAGAAAAGTACTTTCAAAGTAAACTTAACTGTTTAACATAAGAATATTATAACTGGCTCAAATGCAACAGCTTGTTGGCCGGCTATGGAAAATCATCAGGTTCATTTTAGTGAGTAGCTTTTGTTCCTTCCTAGAAATAAGCATGAACCAGATGGAATGTAACCATCAGTTAGGCCTGCAGGGTTTATATCCTACTGAACTGCTATTGAATTTTTCTCTTCTTTCTCTTTGTGGATTGCCAATATTTGAAATCTCTTAAAGTATTCCAATTTCTTAAAATAGCATATAGTATTTTAAAGTCAAAACTAAAGTCAAGCTCTAAGAAACTCAACTATGCCAATGATTTTTCATTTCTATAATATGAAATTATTATGTATATACCAATAGAAATAGATCAATATAAATTTCTAAATATGTAGTCACTTCCACTAGTTAACAGAATGAAGAATTATATCCTTAAATATATATTTTATATCAATTTATATATATGAAATTTCATGTTTCATATATAATCAATTTCACACAGTAAACAAAACAAAACAAAAAAGATATCTAGATTGAACATGACTTCAAAATGAACAAGTACTTTTAAATTTTAGCAACTATGGGGATGTTACATTATCATAGAGACTTCTTGATATCAGAACAAATAAAGATATGGAAAAGCAAATCATCACACTACCAATTAATTTCTTAAGTCCAATATAAGAAAAAATATTTCAACTAGGAAAATAGAAGAACGAAGTGATGGTCCCAGTGGAACCCTTATACCTGTCAATGCCAAGCCAATAACATTTCCTCACCCACAAGGAGTCTTAAGCATTATTGCAAACTAAACCAGAGGAAGGATTGCCTACTGAGACTACAGAGAGGAAGGATCAATATTTTCTCCATTGGATATTTCCTAATGACACAGAAAGATTCAGAGAATGCAGTACTTCCTCATCTCTGAAAAAAAAAAAGAAGTTAAAAGCCCATTACAAAACCCACTTTGTCCATAATATCTCATTTATAGAACAAAGCTGTGTTTTACTTTTCATGAGCAATGAATATATTCCAACTCAGTAGACAATATTGCTGAGCGCTGGAGACAAATTGCCCCTGCTCCACAACATGTACTTTGCCAAAGAGAAGGTAAATATGCCTGCACTGCCACAAAATTATGCTATTATCATATGTATGAAAGTCACATAATATAAAAGAAAATTTGTGATGTTTTTCATCAAAAATCACAGGATATATCCTCGAAGTCTGTGTGATATTCAGCACATCTTACTGTGTCAAGAGTCTCTAAGATCACCCACAGGCTTGATGTTAAGCTAGAAGGACTCAGATTGTCTTATACTCATGGTTACGGTTCATTACAACAGAAGGATACAGATTAAAACTGGCAAAGGAGAAAGTCACATGGACAAAGTCCAGGAAGAACCATTGCAAATTTCCCATGTCCCTCCCAGTGGAGTCGCATGGGGACTCATTTAATTCCTCCAGCGGTGATGTGTGACATGTGAAGAGGTGCCGACCGGGGAAGCTCACTCAAGTCTTGTTGTGCAGGGATTTTGAGTGGGGATCAACCCACATGACTGGCCTCAGTTACTTAGATCCCAGCCCTCCTCCACTCTCCCAAGCAAAAACCGGCCTTCACCATAAATCACATTGTTAGGATAAATGATACAGCAGAGTGGCCCAAGGTTTCAAGCATATAAAACAATCTTTTCCAGCAGAATATTCCAAGGGCCAGTCCTGAGGACAGGCCTTCCTTTGGAATGTATAGTATTTGAGCAACCCAGGTCAGGTGAAGGGACTCTTCCCTGCCCAATTACACTCTATTGACCTTAATTCCTTTGCAGTAAATAGATATAATAATAATAATATTTATTGTACAAATTCCAGAAGTTATTTTGAGAATTAATTTTGATGAGTCATGTGAAAATCCCAAACACATTTTTAGTTATTATTACTATACTGATTACAATTGATTGGTCAATAAAAACCAAATGGGCAATGTGACTTCTTTAAACCAAATAGAAAATATTATGTAGGTGTCTAACAAGTAACTTCATTTTTCTACAGAAAAATAAAAATTCTGCTTGAGAATGGGTATTGTTTGCACTATATGTTATCCAATTATTTAAGAATCAACCTGATATTAATTTTCCTAGTATTCTCAATAAGCAATATAGACAATGAAATAATCTTACAATATAGTGTATTATATACATATATATATATATGTAGTCATATTGTGTATGGAAAAATGATAGGCAAAAGAGATTCAAACTATATATTAAGTAATCTCTTTCTCAAAAGAGATGATAATTTAACCTAGGATGTAAGCTTGATTTACCTAAGTGAAATACTGGGAAATAGGCACACATCTTATTGTGTTTTTCTATCACCAGTCTCATGCACAGCTCTTGCCCCAAGCAATGAATATAAGTAATACATTTTATTCTTTGATTTCCAGGTATGAAACTTTGCACTAGGTAATTTGCACATGTTAGGCACTAAGCAAGTATTTGGACAATGTAGTGAACAGCTGTCCACATTCTTACGAGGCTTTCTGCACATTTCACTGGTTCATGCACATGAAATTAACAGCACTAAACCCCACAACTGCGTTGCCCAGACACCATTGCACCAAAAGGTAGAGAATCATGATATAGCTTCTGCTAACAGATACACTCTCGTGAAGCTTATATTTGGAATTACATTACCTGGAGAAAGAGACAGAATATGAGATACTCATTTTGATAGTTTGAAATGTGATTGAGGTAGTGGGATTTTGGAATTTTCAGCCATGTCACTTAGCTTCTGGATTTGATGGCTTGTGACCGTGGCAAAGGTGGAATGGTTCTGAAGCTGATAGCTCTCGTGGAGCTTTCCTGATGCAAGTGCTTCCAATAGTAGAAACAACTTTGTCAGGCCTGTTTGGGATTGTGATTCTGGTAGTCAACCCTGGAAATGCTCCTAGAGTATTTTTTTTTTCAGTCCTTCCAAAAATTCTGTGAATGAGATTCCTTAATAAATCCCTTTCTAATCAAACTAATTAGAGCTGATCATACTGAAGTACAAACAAAGGGAGAGGAGAAAAAAGTAGAATGAGTAAGAACACTCAAATTATGGCATCACTGAGATACTCTATCAAGTTCCAATTTTGCCACTAATTCTCATTTCTTAGCAAGCTTTTCCCTCTAAGACTCAGCTTTCTCATCTCTAATAAACAGTATCTACCAGGAAGAATTTTTTTCTGAAGATAGTGCATGTTAAGCCTTTACTACATCCCCCAACAATAACCAAAGCTGTTGATGCTGTTGCTAATGTCACATCATCCAATTATCTAATTCCCGAATTATGTCTCATAAACAAGAGATTTAGGCTTAGAAAGGAAAAAGTTGTTCTTCAGTTATTGACTATAAGTTAGCCAATATCTAATGGAGGGTATACTTGAAGTTGTTAGAATATTGAAAGCAATATATATGGATTTATTTTTCTTACTAAGGCTCTATACTGTATGTCTCCTTCTTTTGAGGCTGCTGGGTTACTTATCATTAAAAAAGTCTTTGTAATAGGTTAGGCATTTTACAGCATTCACCTCACTAGTTCTAGAATGGGGTCTATCCAACGTCAGCTTAATAGTCCAAAAGAAAATACAAAATTGATCATTAATCCTTCGAATTATTTTGTCAATAAGGTTTTCTCAAATATCCAAGGGTGCAGAAAAATTTATTAAATAAATAGCTATTTTCCCAGCTGACTTAAAATATAATTTGTTGATAAAAGACTGCACTAACACATAAGAATCAGAAACACCTGTCCACACGTGCATGCATGTGCATATACACACACACAAGTGATTATTTAAGTGAGGTGAGGGGGGCAAATGGGGCTGAGCTGAATAGTCCAATGCTGATAGTCTAAAAGTTCACAAAACTGTGAAACAAACTAATGGATAAAGTTAATTGGGAACAGTTTCCTAATGAGTTTTGGGTTAGATATAAAGGAAAGGAGAGAGGCAGTAAGGCTAGCCAGCTGGAAAGGAAAAAGGGCCACATATGGTGACACATTAAAATAAACATTTACATATTAAGCCCAGCCTCTGCCTCCTGAAGTCATATTATGCAAAGGCATAATTGTCCCTCTCTTAATAAAATATAAATATTAAGTACGTTATTTTTGCTGCTCTAGTAAGTACTTTCATCAACTTGGGAAAAGATGCGCCCTACTCATCGCATCTTTGCTTTGCTGACATTTCTTGGTGAAGGCAATGATTTCATGGTTCACTCCTGGTTGCTTCACCCTGGCAGTGAACATTTGCACGCTAACCGATGACAACACACGCTGTCTCTATCCAACTTTGTACGTTTCACACTGTGAAACGCTGCTGTATTATCATTTTCTTTCATGTTACACTAATAAGCATGCGAAGCATCAGCCTTTGAAGACCCTTTTTTTTGTTTGTTTGTTCCTAGAATCTGTTTCAGACTATTAAAGTAGTATGTACAGAACTGGTGAGGTTTCTTATGATAAAGAAAGTTGAATGAGGTCTGCCCTTTCAAGAGTTCTTAACATATGTGCTATGCTTACAAATGTGTAAGATATGCTTACATGTGTGATTTCCTAATTTGCAGTATTGGTTTAACATATTTCTGTATAATTGTTCAAATAACATATCTGACAGCAGCAGTAATAATTTACTGAAAAAGAGATTTAAAAAAGCAAATATTTTTAAGTGAATTCAGATAAGCAGAACAATACAAATAAAAGCAGTGTTTTCCTGTCTCTTTGCATGAATCACCTCAAACTTACTCAAGTAATATGATTTGTAAATTGATTTTTATCTAATTAAAATAAAGAATAGTAAAATCCTTTAACTCAGAATCCACAACCAAGAGAGAGAAAAAAACTAGAGTTGTAAAAGTCAGTAAATATAATGACAATCTTATTCAGCCAATACTTTCTCCAAGCAACTATACATTTTAGTCCTTCTGTATATACACAAGGGGTATACTACCTACCCTCAAAAACATGAAATTTAGACATATATGAGTTAAAATATTTATGGATAGTTGATGCAACACTGATTGGGGGGTACAGGTTATCACCCCAGTTGTTCTTGTTTCTTGTTCTGACAATGCTGTATCAATTTCAGAGAATCATAAAAATTTAGAGCTACAAGTCATATCATCTATATAGCTATATTTTGTAAATTACAAAACTGAGAATTAAGTTACTTATTCAAAGCTACAGCTAGAAGTTATAAATAGATTTAAGGGAAAGATCTTATAATCAGTCAGGTACCTTTTCTATGAAACAATTTGTGCTCCTAAGATGAATCTTCCCAAATTGGTATATCATCATGGGAAAATTTTTCTTAGTCTCATTTTTCTTAACCAAATTTCCTCTTCTGTCAATAAAGAATATTTTGTGCTGCTTATATGTAATGGACACTATAGCTTTTCATTATTGAAGGGTTGAGTTTTGTTTTCTATAATTACAGGCTGTAATAAATCAAGACAGAATTTGATCGTAGAAGCTTTTGCTCAAAGAAGATTGACAAAGATAATTGGTGAACAGTACTACTATAGCCATATTATTCCTTTCAGCAAGGAAGACTTGATCCTGTTTGAAAACAAATGTAGGTTGATGTCCTAAAAACTGAAAGTCAAATTAAACAATTTATCCTAATGTTCTATTGAGTTGGTAGCTGTAGTAGTTAGCCATTGCAGTGTAAAAATACTGCCACAAATTTGAAGACACATATGTGTTATCTCACAGCTTTTATGGATGAGGAGTCTGGGCATCCTCTGCTTCGGGATCTCCCAAGGCTGTAATCAAGGTATCAGCTTGGGATGTGATCTCTTCTGAGGCTCAACTGAGGAAGGATCCATTTCCATGCTTGTTGGCAGCCTTTAGTTCTCTGTGGGCTGTCGGACTGAGAGGCTCAGTTTCTTGCTGCCTATAAGCAAGAGCTGGAGTTTGCCCCCTGTTCCTTTATACATGGGCCTTCCCAACATGGCTGCTTGCTTCCTAAAACCAGTAAGGGAGAGCATTTCCTTGCAAGACTGACATTACAATCTAACGTAACATGATCATGTACACATAAACATATACACGTCACCTTTGTCATATCCTATTGCTAAGAGCAAGTCACAGATCTTGCTTATACTAAAGAGCTGGGAATCACACAAAGTTATAAATATCAAGAGTCATGGGTCATAGGGGCCACGTTAGAGTCTGTCTGTCACACTGGCATAACTACACAAGAGAGTAATTATTTCAAATGACTTTAAAACAAAGTGGTTTGAGAGGACTTCTGGTTTCTAGTCCAGCTCATAGGACCAGAAGTTGCCACTCCAACCTAACAATAAGTAAAAAGCTGAACAAATGCAAAAATCAACAGCTCTTCTTGGATCTTTCAGAAGTATGGTCACAGGGCAAACTCACTGCCCTAAAAATTGGGCAGACAAGCAGATGCAGAGATTCTCAACTTACTGGAGCAGAAACCTCTATGGGAACAGTATACAGGTAGAAAAAAAGGCACTATAATTGATGAACAGCTGGAGGCATAGTATGGGCAACTCCAAGAGTAAGTATCTCCAGGAGGACCCAGTCACAGGGGAATCTGACACTTTTGTGAGTTTTATCCCCCAGAGATACACCAAGTCCTCACAGCAAATAACAGAGAAAAATGCCCTCATGCTTCTGGCAGAGGGAGAAAAGGGATTATTTTGAAAATCACCAGAGCATTCTCTTCTTCTATACAAGGGCTCCGTTCAGGAGAAACTATTTCACCAAAGCCTAACCTGCTGGGTTTTTTTCAGAGCCTAATCTACCTGGGGGAAGGGAAATACCCAATTCCAGCCCCCACTAGTTATGCTGTCCCACCTAAATGGGTTGGGGAGACTGAGAAGTGTTGGTGAAGTTCACAGACTGGGGGCACAGGGCCACCAAAAGACTTAGATGTAATCATAGGATTATAGAATGCTTCCGCTCCCTTGCACACCTTACCACCACATTATTACAGGCCAATTTGCCACAGTTCTCTTATCCAGTGCATCAAGTCCACCTTTTAACAAAAAATTGTAAGACATACTAAAAGGCAAAACATAGTTTGAAGATTTGAACATGCATCAGAACCAGAGTCAGGTATGGCAGGAATGTTGGAACCATCAGATCAAGAAGTTAGAAAAAAAATATTAATAATATGCTAAAAAGATTTAATGAAAAAATTAAACATGCAAGAGCAGAAGGATAGCATTAGTAGGGAGCTGCAAATTTTAAGGAAGTATCAATAAGAAATACTAGAGATCAAAAATGCTGTAATAGAAATGAATAATTCTGGACATGCTGAGGAAAGAATCTCTGAGCTTTAAGATGTGACAATAGAAATTTCCAAAACTGAAAAGCAAAGAAAAAAATACGAAAAATACCAGAACAGAATATCCAAGAACAACGGGACGGCTGCACAAGGTAAAATGTACACATAATGGGAATTTCAGAAGAAGAAAGAGAGAAAGGAATAGAAGCAATAACGACTGAGAATTTCTCCAAACAAATGTTGTGCACCACACCACAGATCTAGGAAGTTCAGAGAACACTAAGAAGGATAAATGAAAAAAGTGAAAAACACTATACTGAGGCCCCAAATATTCAAACTGCAGAAATCAAAAGTAAAGAAAAAATTCTTGAAAGAAGCCAGATGAGAAAACGCTTATATAAAAAAGCAAAGTTAAGAATTACATCAGAGTTCTCCCCAGAAACCACGCAAGAAAGAAGAATAGAGAGAAATATTCAAAATGATGAGAGAAAATAACCACCAACCTAGAATTCTGTAATCTGCAAAATCATCCTTCAAAAGTGAAGGAGAAATAAAAGCTTTCTCAGACAAAAACTGTGGGAATATTTTGCAGTAAATTTGTCTTGCCAGAAATGTTAAAAGAAATTCCTCAGAGGGAAGAAAAATGATATAGGTCAGAAACTCAGATTTATATAAAGAAAGAAAGAGCATGGGAGAATAAATAAGTGAAGGTAAAAGAGAAAATTTTATTTTTCCTATTCTTAATTGATCTAACAGATAACAGTTTCCTCATGATAATAATAGCAACAATGTATTTGATTATGGATGATTATATATATATGCTTATATTTAATTTTGTATAAGTAAAATGAATGATCCAAGAGATGGGAGAGAGGAATTTGAAATATTTTGTTATTATAAGGTAATTGAACTACCTGTGAAGTGTTATAGTGTTATTTGAAGTTGCACTTGGATTAGTTGTAAGTGTATATTGTAAATTCTAGGTCAACCTCTAAAAAAACTATTTTAAAAAAGTGTAATAGATAAGCTAAGAAAGGAGAGAAAATAAAATTATAAAAAGTGATCAGTTGGAACCATAAAAGACAGAAAAAGTGTGGAAGACAAAATTTAGGAACAAAGAATAAGGACAACAAACAGGAAATAGTAACAAACATGGTAGATATTAATCCAACTCAACTAATAATTACTTTAAACATCAATGATCTAAATATACCAATTAAAAGATAGAGATGGTCAGAGGGATCAAAAAACAAGACCCAACTATATGTTGTCTACAAGAAACCTACATTAAATACAAAGACATACATAGACTATAAGGGAGGGTGGGGGGTGGAAAAAAATGGGTGAAGACTGTTAAAAGTCTAAAAAAAAGTAAAGGGATGGATAAAGATGTACTATGTTAACACTAATCAAAAGAAAGCAGGAGTAACTACACTAATTTTAGACAGAGCAGATTTCATGGCTAGGAAGGTTATCAGGGATAATGAGGGGCATTACATAATGATGGCTTAATACTTCAAGAAGACATAACGATACTTAGTGTGTATATGCCTAACAACAGAGTATCAAAATACGTGAGGCAAAAACTGATAGAACTGCAAGGACAAATAGATCAATCCACTATCATAGCTGGAGACTTCAACACCACTCTAACAGAAATGGAAGATCCAGCAGGCAGAAAATCAGTAAGGATGTAGTTGAACTCAAGAACACCATCAATCAACTGTGTTTAATGGATGTCTATAGACTTGGTCATCCAACAACAGCTGAATATACATTCTTTCCAAACTCACATGAACACTCATCAAGACAGATCACATTATGGTCCATAAAGCACATCTTAACAAATTATAAAGAATAGAAATCAATGTCTGCACTCAGACCAAAATGGAATTAAACTAAATATCAGTGACCGAATTATAGCCGGAAAATGCTAAAATACTTACAGGTTAACTAACACACTTCTAAATAACACATGGCTCAATGAAGAAATCTCAAAAGAAATTGAAAATATTTTCGATTTAATGTAAATGGAAATATAACATCAAAATTTATTGGGTGCAGCAAAAACAGTGCTTAGTGGAAATTTTATATCATTGAATGAATATATTATAAACAACAAAGATATAAAATCAATCATCTAAGCTTCCACCTTAGGAAATTAGAAAAAGAAAAGCAAATTGAATCCAAAGTGAGCAGAAGGAAAGAAATAATAAGAATTAGAGCAAAAATCAATGAAATTGCAAAGAGGAAATCAATAAAGAAAATCAATAAAATCAAGAGCTGGTGCTTTGTAAAGATCAATAAAATTGGTAAGTCTCTAGCCAGGCTAATTAAGGGGAAAAAAGAGAGAGAGAGAAGACACAAATTACTATTAATAGAAAAAAAAGGGGGACATCATTACAGATTCCACGGACATTGAAAGGATAATAAAGTAATACTATGAACAACTCTATGCCAACAAATTTGGTAACCTAGATGAATATGACCGATTTCTTGAAAGATTCAATTATACAAGAAGTAGACAATCTGAATAGGCCTATATCTATTAAGGAAATTGATTAATAATTTAAAACCTTTCAAAACAGAAAGTACTAAGCCCAGATTGATTCACTGGTGAATTCTACCAAACATTTAAGGAAGAAATTATACCAATTCTCTACAATCTCTTTCAAGATAGAAGCAGAGGGAATACTTCCCACCTCATTCTATGAGACCAGCATTACCTTATTACCAAAACCAGACAAAGATGTTACAAGAAAATAAAACTATAGATCAATATCTCTCATGAACATAGATGCAAAAACACTCAACAAAATATTAGCAAATCAGATCCAACAGTGTACAAAAAGAACTGCACACCACAACCAAGTGGGATTTATCCCAGGTATGCAAAGCTGGCTTAATATTCAAAAATCAATTAATGTAACCTATCACATTAATAGGCTAAAAAAGAAAAATCACATAATCCCATCAATAGATGCACAAAAAGCATTTGACAAATTCAACAAGCATTCATGATGAAAACTCTCAGTTGGATAGGATTAGAGGAGAACTTTCTCAACTTGATAAAGAATATTTATAAAAATCTACAGCTAATATTATACTTTATGGTGAGAAACTTGAAGCTTTCTCACTAAGATTAGGTAAAAAGTAAGGATGTCCTCTCTCACTACTGCTTTTCAACATGATACTGGAAGTTCTATCTAACGCAATGAGGCAAGAAAATGAAATAAAAAGTATTGGGATAAATAAAAAGATTGGGAGAGAATAAATAAAACTGCCTCAGTTTGCAGATGATCTGATTGTCTATGTTGAATCCAAGAGAATCTAATTAAAAAACTGGAAATAATAAGCAATTATGACAAGGTTGCACGATAAAAGATTTTGGTATGCAAAAGTCAATTGCTTTCCTACATACCAGCAATGATGAAATGAAATATGAAATTAAAGACACACTACATTTATGTCAGTAGCCCAAACAATGAAATACTTACATATAAATCTGTCTAAATATGGACAAGATCTCTAAAAGGGAAACTACAAAACTCCGATGAAAGATATCAAAGAACTAAATAAGTGAAGAGATAATCCATATTCATAAATAAGGAGACTCAATATTGTCAAGATGTCAATTCTTGCCAACTTGATCTATAGATTCAACACAGTCACAATCAAAATTCCATCAATTCATTTTATGGATATTGACAAACTGATTCCAAATTGTATGGAGAGACAGAAGACCTAGAATAGCAAATACCTAGAATAACCAACTTAATATTGAAGGAGTAGAGGTGGGAGGACTGACACTACCCAACTTCAAGACTTACTATAAAGCTACAGTAATCAAGACAGTGTGGTATTGGCAAAAGAACAGACAAATAGATGAACCAAACAGAATAGAGAGCCCAGAAATAGAACCATGTAAATATAGTTAACTGATCTTTGATAAAGGAGCAAAGGCAGTACAATGGAGCAAAGACAGTCTTTTCCACAAATGGGGCTGAAACAGTTGGACATCCACATGCAAAAAAATGGATCCAGACACAGATCGTACATCCTTCACAAAGATCAACTCAAAATGGATGACAGACCTAAATGTAAAATGCAAGACTATAGAACTACTAGAAATAAACATAGGAGGAAACCTAGATGTAGGTTGGGTATGGCAATGACTTTTTAGATACAACACCAAAGGCACAATCCATAAAAGAAATAATTGATAAGCTAGGCTTCTTTAAAATTAAAAACTTCTGCTTTGTGAAAGGGCATGTCCAAAGAATGAGAAGGCAAGCCACAGACTGGGAGAAAAATTTGCAAAAGGACATCTTATAAAGGACTGTTATCCAAAATATACAGTAATACCCTTTATCTGTGGGAATACCCAGTGGATGCCTGGAACTGTGGATGGTACCGAGCTATATATAATGTTTTTTTCCTATACATACATACCTATGATAAAGTTTAATTTATAAATTAGGCACAGTAAGAGAGTAACAACAATAAATAATAATAAAATAGAACAATTATAACAAGACACTGTAATAAAAGTTACTGTAGATCTTAGCAACCTCAGCATACAATTTTCTTCTTTCCAAGTCAAGTACTTTCACTTAAAGGAAGCACTTTACAGCTTCTCTTTAGCATATCCGAATTGTCAGCATCACTGCTCTTGTGCTTTGGGAACATTATTAAGTAAAGTAAAGGTTACTTGAACACAAGCACTGCAATATCATGGCAGTCAATCCAGTAACCAAGACAGCTACTAAATGAGTAATGGGCAGATTGCGTATACAGCATGGAAACATTGAACAAAGGGTTGATTCACGTCTTGGCCAGGATGGAGTGAGATGCTGCAAGAGTTCATCATGCTACTCAGAACAGTGCATAATTTAAAACTTATGAATTATTTATTTCTGGAATTTTCCATTTAATATTTTCAAACTGCAGTTGACAGCGGGTAACTGAAATCACACAAAGTGATACTGTGGATAAGGGAGACTACTATACAAAAAACTCTTAAAACTCAACAATAAAGAAACAAACAACCTGATTAAAAAATGGGCCAAAGACCCTAACATCCACCTCACCAAAGAAGATATACGGATGGCAAATAAGCATATGAAAACATGTTCCACATCATATGTCATAAGGGAAATACAAAATAAAAGAGCAATGAGCTACAATTACTCATATATTAAAATGGCGAAAATCGGAAACACTGACAACACTAAATGCTGATGAGGATGTAGAGCAACAGGTCATCTCATATATTGCTGGTAGGAATGAAAAATGGCTCAACCACTTTGGAAGGCAATTTCGTGGTTTCTTACAAAGCTAGACATACTCTTAGCACATGATAAGATCCAGCAACTGTGTTCCTTGATATTTACCCCCAAATGAGTTGAAAACATATGTCCACAAAAAAACCTGCCCACAGATGTTTATTGCAGCTTTATTCTAATTTAAAAACTTGGAAGCAACCAAAGTGTTCTTCAGTAGGTGAATGGATAAACAAACTATGGTACCTCCAAACAATGGAATATTATTCAGCACTAAAAAGAAATGAGTTATCAAGGAATGAAAAGACAATGAGGAAACTTGCAAATGCATATTACTAGGTAAGGGAAGTCAATCCAAAAGGCTACATACTGTATGACTTCAATTATATAACATTCTAGAAAAGTCAAAACTATGGCTACAGTAAAAAGTTCATTGGTTGCCAGAGGTTAAGGGGGAGGGAAAGTTGAACAGGTAGAGCATGGAGGATTTTTAAGGCAGTGCTATTCTGTATGATACTACAGTGATGGATAAATATGACTATACATTTGTCCAAACCCACAAAACATACAATACCAAGAGTGAACTCTAATGTGAATTATGGACTTGGGGGGATAATGATGTGTCAATGTAGGTTCATCAGTTGTAACCAGTGCACCACTGTGCAGCAGGATATTGACAGTGGGGGCTGTGCATGTGCGGGGACAGGGGGTATATGGGAACTCTCTGTGCTTCCCACTCAGTTTTACTATGAATCTAAGACTGCTCAAGAAAATAAAGTTTAAATTTTAAAAAGTGGTTTGATTCTACTTCCCTAATGAGACATATTCAAAATACAGAAAGAACTGCAAAAAATAGCTTAAAAGAGATTCAGTAATCATATTCTTGGTGGTAGTGTTGGTATAGTGATTCTAAGGCTGTGTGGATTTTGGGATAATGCAAGTGAATACTTATGATAATGTGGTTGATAATTGGAAATAGCAATACGAGAGAGAAGATAAAAAATTTGTAAGGTTAAATAGAAATATCACAGCCCTGAACTTGAAGTCAGTTTAAATACAAAATATTTTATCTTTTAAAAATATATGTATTTTCTAACTCTGTCTTCTGAAAAGACCTATAAACAATGACCAATCCAGTAGCAATGAGCACTCCTAGAAACCAAATTTCAGTCTATGATTACCACTTCCCCATAAATGTTTCCTAGGTATGATGGCTAGTTTTATGAGTCAACTCGGATTGGCTGTAGTATCCAGTTATTTGATCAACCACTAATCTACGCGTTGCTGTCGGGAATTTTGTAAGTGATTAACATATGCAATCACTTGACTTTCAAGAAGGGAGACTGTCCTCGCCTAGATAACTTAGGCAGGTCTCACTCGACCAGTTGTAAGACCTTAAGAGTAAAACTGAGGTATCCCTGAGGAAGAAGAAATTCTACCTGTAGACTTCAGCATCAGCTTCTACCCACGTGTTTCCAGCCTGTCATCCTTTCCTCTGGATTTCAGACCTTCCTAGCAAGCCCCCACAATTGTGTAAGCCGGGTCCCTACAGTGTCTCTTCATGTATATGTATGTATGTGTGTGTGTGTGTGTGTGTATATATATATATATATATATATATATATATATGTATTTGTATAAGTAAAATATGTTAAAATTAACTTTACTTTTTAAAACTTATTTTAATGTGACTAATAGAAAATCTAAGATTACCTATATGTCTTGCATTTGTGGCTTACATTTTATTCCTAATGAGCAATGTTGATCTTTAGGCTCCCCATCTATCTTACTTTTTTTCTGCAAGTTATTTGCTGGAGAAATTAGGTTATCTTATATTTTACTTACTAGTAAAGATTCATACAGCTTAGATTTTACTGACTGTTATCTCTAACTTTCAGTGTATATTTTCCCATATATTTTATCTTCATTGGTGTTTAGAACTTGAGACTGAAGCAAACCTAGGCTTGATTTTGTTTGGATGTGAATACTTTCATCATTGTACTTCCATCAAATGTCACATAATGTGTTGTGTATATTTTCATAATGTTAGTAGCCTCTGTCATTGATTGCTTAGACACACTATTTCATTAGTGCTTACAATATGGTGATAATATGATTTCATAATCCCTTCTCTATTTATTAGTCTGAATACTTTAAAAATGAACGATATCTACCCATTAATTATATGGAGAAAAAAATGGAGTTTTTCCTGGTTGTGGAAATTATACTCCAGTGGTATCTTTTGCAAAAACTGAATTGATTTTCATAATGGCTTAAAAAAGAAAAAGGACCGTATCAATGAAACTGCCTTCCTACATGTCACAAAAGTGTTAAGGACAGATTTCAAACATCACTGACAGAGAATCCCTGGCAACAGATTACAGTACATAAGAAACACACCTACTGAACCTCTATGGTTTGATGTAGACCTACCAAGACCACTTGCAGATTCAATTATGTAGCATGCAGATACAGCACAAGGAAGAGCAGTCCTGAGATATAATCCCATTCACATCCCATTAAAGCAATGAAGAAGGCTCTTGAGGAGCAACTAGCATTTCAAGAGCTTAGGTCTGGGATCCAAGGTATGCATGTGATTAGACCAATCCAGCCAGAAGTAATTATCTACAGATTACTTCAGGCATCCTCTGAGGAGAAACTGCTTATGAGAGGACGTAGTGTCATTCAATCTGAATTCAGTAATTATGACAATTCATTAGGAAGATAAAAATATACCCTCTGCTTGATGGATGAAGAAAATGAAGAGCTCAAAAATTCATCACCACCTCACTTACCATTCCAACATTATCCTCTTTCTTTTTAGAGCCCTTCCAAACTTCAAAAGTACTCTAATTCTGAAAATATGAAACCTTTTACATCTCAAAGTAGAAACAACTTGTATGAACCAAACATATATTAGGTGTTTGCCACAGAAGAAGGACACTGTACGGGAGAGGGAGGGAGCAATTTACTTATTAGATAAGCATTTATTGACCCCTTTGTATGAGTCAGATACTGTGTTGTAAAATAAGAATAGAAAAATAACAGAAAAGGCTTCAAGGATGTGTAGCTTACACTTAGGCAGATAATAATGGTACAATGTGATAAATGCAGTAGTAGAGGTAGGGAACCTAGCTTGGTCCGGGAACATGCCTGGGAAAATCATCCCAGAAGTGGTCACAGTTGGGTTGAATATTAAAGGTTGCGTAAGGATTAGTCCCAAAACATAGGGAGTTATTGAAGGCCAGGAGCACATGTGAGACAGTCTTGCCTATGGTACAAAAGATGAAATAGCATGGAGGCAAAGGTTGACCTTCTCTTACTTCCTTCTTTCTGTCAGGGAGTTTCCTGTTATATCTATGTGCCTGGCATATATGGTAGAAGTTTGTGAGATAAGCTGGCAAAGGCCAGATTACTAAAGAATTTAGGCATCAAGCTTTGACAGACAAGTGATAGGATATCAAAATAAAGTGAATTGAATTTGCCACTACATTTAGTGGTGAACTTAGTGCACCCCCACTTCATTCTCCACACACAGCTATTCTTTCTATACTCCATAGTTATCTCTCCATGGCCGCACAGACCCAGTCTTCTGTAGCTAAGTAACAGAAAGCATTGTTTCAATTTTGGTGGCCTGATTGTACTCCAGGATTCTATTGTATGTGATCTTGTCTTGCCGCTTGATGTTAATTATAGCCTGTAGCTCATGCAAATGAAACTGAGATGAAACATGTGATTTCAATTACGGGGCTAAATCTCACAATTTGAAGCTGTCACTGCTACCACTTCTCTAGAAAGCATGAGCTTTTCCTCTATCTGGACTTTTAAAGCTACTTTAAAAAATGCTGATCACAACAAAGAGCATTGTCGTTTGGCATATTTAATAGTCACCCTAGAGTCCACTGTTCATCTTCAGTGAGCAAACCAGAGCAAACAGGAAGGAAGGAAGGAAGGAAGGGAGGGATGGAGGGAGGGAGGGATGAAATTAACAGAATACATGTCATCATATCCACTAGTATTACTTTATTCCCAGAGCAGTTGCTGTTCATTGACTCTGATTCCTAGATAAGATTCTGCACACTAAAGCATTAGATAAACTGCAAACAACTATAGAAGTATTAGTAATCTAAATAACAAAATCTTCGAAAATTTTTACTCACTATTCTGCAGTCTCCCACTGCATATAGATTAATCTGCAACTTAAATACCTGGGAAAATATATATTACAGTCAAGTGGCAATATTCTATGCATACTGCCTCTGAAGGCAAAGAAGAGTACTCAGAACTGAAGCAGAGAAGCAGTTATGATTAATAATATAACAAGTTGCCATAATTGAGGGGTACTCTGGGAAAAGACAAACTTGTTTACTTCTAGTGTGTGTGTCAGTATGCCCCGTACATTCTGTGTATATGGGGATGTGTGTGTATGTGTTTCTTCTTTGGTGAACAATGTATCAGAAAACCACCTTGGAAATTTCTAAAGATGGTAGACTTCTTGGATTTACTTGCATGGTTCCCTTAAAAAGAGGTAAATTCCCCTGGAATCAGAACATATAGCCTCTTTGAGCAGGCTGGATACAGGGTATCATAAAGTCACCGAGGATACCATCACTCGGAAGTGTGAATGTAGGGCCAGGTGGAGTTCAGTGCTCATCTTCATTGAGCAACCATAGTCAACAGAGGGAAAGAAAAAAAGCATAATTAGACACATGATTTTTAAAACAGTCCCTAGTGTGGATCTACCAAAGAGAAGCAGATTCATTGATTCTACATCTGTGAGGTTGCAAATAAAGATAGGACTCCAAATCCGGATATCAGGTGGCTGCCCACAAACCTGGAAAGTAGTTGTGAAGGGAAATGGAAGAGCTGAGATAAAAAACTTGAGTATGCCTTAGCCAAGCTTATCAGTGAGGTAGTATGAGCTCTCTCACTCCTACCTTAACCACAAAATGCAGCAGAAGTCATTGCCCTAGCAGTGGGCCAGCGTCTTCCAACAAGTGTTCAACAGCCACGTTGCATGGCTTGTAGAGACGGTGGTCAAAGCTCACAGGTTTCCCAGATTTGGGTTCTGATTTACACATGTTGTTCCCAAGAAATAATATTAGAAAACTTTTATCTGTCAGTGTATCTGGATTTAGATAATAAGTGACATAGTCCCTCTACATTTAGAATAAAAGGCAGAAGTGAACTGAGCCGACTCTAGATTTCACTCAGGTTGGATTTGGAAACTTGATTACTCTACCTATCTGGGCTTCTTAGAACATTCAGGGTTGGGCAGATTCATGATGAGTGCATAGGTGGGACATCAGGAATTTGAACAACATGCTAAATCTTTAGTCCAAGAGTCTCGTGACATTAAGATCATTTCTCACTGGGTCTAAAGTGTCTCTGTCCTCTCACCTTCATGGACATAAAATCTAGGACTTGATTCTTTTATTGATCAGTCATGTGCTTCTTCATGTGCTCCATTCAGTCAATGGAGCCCACAGCCTCCATTCCTCTATAATTACCAGTTCAATCTCCAAACAACATGGATTCTAAGTAGAAGTGCATCCTTATTTCTTAATAAGATACTCAGAATTTCCTAAAATTTTCCTGCCGTGCACCAAAGTGAGGGCAAAGATAACATTCAATATGCACCAACCACTGTGTTTAGATAGAATAGGGTAGAAAGTTTGTTTGAGAATCAGGAGTGTCTAACTCTGGTTTTGTCATTACCTAGGAAATCACTTAATTATGCTGGGTTATATATTTCTGATTTTTGCAATAATAAAGTTATAATACATAAACTTTGAAGATCCTTCTTCATTAAAAAATGAGGTAACTCTATGACTATGATGTAATAGGACTGACTACACAATCCAAATTTAATTCTCAACCTCCTTTTCATTAAGTGGACATAAACAACTCTCCAGGAAGATTTCCCTATACAAGCAGGCTTTAATGAGTTCAAAAGCCAACATTTGCCAGCTGGATAACGTTGGACATGTATAATGCTGGACATTTAAAAATCTCTCAGCCTCGGATTTTGTGTCTTCAAAATGAGAGAGCTAGAAGGATGACTCTGCAGTTTTCTAAAATGAAGAATGTATTCCTTAGTAAAGAATTTTTGTTTCTTAGAAAAACAAGAATTTTGTCTTTTTACCCTATTCTCTGTGAATAACACTCTTCCTCTTTAGTGTTTCTCCGTGAGGATAAAAGCCTTTTGCCCTAACTATGATAGGTTAAGGCTTTTAAGAAAGTATAGACAAGAGAAGTCAATCACGGGTTTAAGCTTTCATAATATACTCCGTTTTTACAGACAACTGGGTGATTTCTCTCCTTTTCTACTCCGCTTGCTCTGTTTGGATGCAGCCTGTAAGAGAAAATTCTCTTTTCAGCCAGTTGCATTTATGAAAAGAGTCTGGGAAACCCCCGCATGCTCTGAGCCAGCTGCAGACAGGCCTGAGTGGTTCCTTAATGACTGTGGCCTGGGGATACAGGAGCGTGGCCACCGATCTGACTTCAGACGAGCCCAGTACTTTTGTGAGACTATGGAAATAGCAGGCCAGACACTACACCTGAGCCATTCATCACTGGCCTGGGGGCTGACCTGTGCTTCTTCTCAAATCAGGAAGGAAGCTGCAGAGGCCTGCCATTCCTGGAAACTACCTCAGGTTCTCCTCTCCTGAGGGTTGGTCCAGCATGCATTATGGAAGTCATCCAATCCTATAAATCTGCTCTGACAAAAAAATAATATTTTTCCAACCCACTGCAAAGTTAAACTGTCAATTTATACATTTGCCAGCTTTTTAAAAAAGCATCATCTAACCATAAAACATCCTATAAATGAATGTCATTCTTTCTTTGTAGTGGGGTGATTAGAAATAATTATTTCACACATATGCTATGTTTTACAGCCTATTACATAAAATTTACATGTCATATTCAACTTTATTTTCCTCCCATTTTAATTTATATTTTCTTAAATTTATAAGCATAGTTTTATTGTTTGAAGGTAAAGCAATCTTCTAAAGAATGTCTTGGTGTTCTATTCCTGTGTGTATTGTGTTTCTTTCCTTCATATCAACTAACTGGATCATTGCCACTTCGTTAGCCAGCTCTCAATCAAGCAAGACGAACACATGAATTGAGAGGTTCTGCATATGGCAGACAGTACCGAGTAACTCTGCAGGGAATACTTTCTGCCAATTTTGGGTTCTAAATCTGTTTTATGTTCACATTAGTGTCCTCCACTGAGAAGAGAATTCCAGCTTCATTCAAGCCACAGTAAGCCTTGTTTTCCTGCTGGAATCAGGATGTATTCCTGAAACTGCGGGCATAGAACAGTAAACCAGCGGCTGTGGAATGAACTCGCAGTCTGAAATGCCTAACACAACAATTGTTTAGTCAGTAATAGGAAACAGTTTTGCTTTACATTTGAAAGTCTGGCATTTAACTTATGATTTTGTCAATATACACTGAAGGCCACAGAAAAAGAGCTATGATGAATCTGCTCTCAACCTGACTCTGGGCGGTTGTGTGTTTTGTTCTGTTGAGTTGCTGCATGTGCATAACAATGCTATTGCCTGGATTCAAAAGAAAACATGAAGTACATTTCCTGAATAAAGTACATGCACCTGGCAGGAAAATCACAAGAAAAAGGTTTGAATGCAAAGGTTATCAGTTTATTACAGCAACCAAGAGGAGTGCTTATATTTAAGAAGCTGTTTAGTTGTTTATGGGCTTGTCCTTTCAACAAATATTTATTGTGCATCTCTCTGGGCAGCACAATGGGCTACTCGCTAAAGAAGCCACAGGTGAGTATTACATAGGTTTTACCCCAAAGAGATTAAAATCTATTGGGATGGATAAACATCTAAATATAATAGAAGGAACTGCAAATTACTCTTACTCTTCAAGCAGGTTATACAGACGCCTTCAGGTCAGTACCATGTTACGTCATCCCTCATCCCTCCTCTTTTTAGGTTGACCCTGAGATAAGGATTTGAATGCAAGTAGATAGTTTATTAGAGAAGTAATCTTAGAAAGCACAGCTAGGGGAGCAGGGAAGTGAGAGAAGAAAGGTAAGGAAGCCAGTACTGGCTGCATTAAATGAGCAGGATACCACCATGGCAACCTGCACCCAATCCCACCGGAAATGCAGGGAGACTGCCTAGGTCATGCTTCTAAATTAATCTGCCAAAGGGGTAAGGAGGACCGGTTCTTTATCCACCAATTCCTCCCTTAACATTGGTAGAGGGCTACTGCAGGCTGCACTAACTCTTGGACACTTCCAACCTACCCTGGGCAAGGACCAGGCACATTGCTGTGGCCAGATCTCCGATAGAGACTGACAGATCCAGACTAGTTTCCAGCAGGAAGCTGTAAACACATCTGAGAATGGCAAGTGCCGAGGGGATATCTCTGAGACAGCAACTATGTCTACTCACTCCTTTTGCTGTGGCTCATACACAGATTTAAACATATTGTGAGCATTTTGACAATACCGATTTATATAAGAAATATTATACATTCTGTCCTCTGTTGTATTTTCAGTTCCAGCAAAAAATGAACGGAATATTTTCTTTCTAATCTCTACCTCTGTTTATCACTTGTTATTATACAAGTGAAGTATTGTAATGGCTTCCTAACCGATTTCCCTGCTTCTAGTCTCCACCTACTTTAATCCATCGTAAATATTGTTATCAGATTAACATTTTGCGTCTTCCCTTATTAAGCATCTCCAGTGGTTCTTCCATGCCTATGAAGGCATGCTGAAATTTCTTAGTCTAATGTTCATAAAGGCTGCATTTCGCATTCTACAGAATACTTTTACTAATATTATTTTGTTTAATCTTCACAACAATCTGTGAATAGAGATTACTACCACATTCTAGAGATAATCCCTTAAAAGTTTGTGATTTTTCCCCAAAGAATTTAAGCGAATTCTTTATATCTTACATTAAGACACGGACTGGGAATTTGAACCCAGGTGTGCTGTTATCTTCCATTGGCACTCTATTCATCCATTTTCTATCCTGCTATGCTCCCAACAAGCCCAACTCACATTCCTTTGCTCGCAGTTGGGAGGCACCACAGGGGGTGAGCAGTTTCCATAGGTTGGAACCATAGGACACCATTGCGAACAATGCCCCACTTCAGTACTGGGTGTTCTTACACGTGATTTAACATTACTATGCATTGATTTCGTACCTCATAATGTGCATAAAACATAAAAACAGAGTCTTTTGTGTTACACACACATACCAAAAATATGTCTCAATATTAGCTTGTCTCTATCTCAGAATAAAACCCACATTTTAATGTGAGGTTCAAAACCACATTAACTTGACAAGGAAATGGGCAAGAGCTTACCTGTTTTACTGCTGTTATCTGATCAACCCTCCCCAGCCTGTCAGAGAAGTTGGAAAAGCCAAGAGGTAAGCTGGGAATTAAAGTAAGCATTTCTTTGACAAGAGCTATGCTATGAGTCCCATCTCCCAAAGGGGACTGGGGTGTGATGGCTGAATTCTGACCCTGATCTTAGTGAGAGGAGCTTCAAAGAGATAACCCAGTGAGCTTGACTGTATTTCCAGCAGTCTGGTGACACACGGGATGAGGGTCAGACTCACAAGTGAGAGTTTTAAAGGGCAAAAGGCTGTAGCTGAAGCTGCCTGGTGGGCAGCTAAATGAAAAGCTGAGTATAATTGAAAATAACTGCACTCCCACTGATGGTAGATCAAAGGGACATATTTTCTGTACTATACGCAAGAGAAATTTAGCCAGAGTTGGCGTCGATCCTACAAAAAGGGACAAATGAAGTGGCAGAAAGAGGTTGGAAGAGTATTGCCAAATGCCTAGGAAATGAGGAGGAATCTTGAAGAGCCAGCCAGAGGAGCTACATGAGCACGTGTCAAGGGGAGTAGGGAGCCTCATGATGAGAGAATTCCCCAATAAACCCATAAAAGCATCTCTGAGAGAGAGAGTCAGCTTAAAACTTTCGCCACAGCCCGAGGAAACTAATGCCAAATTGGTTCAGGTACATAACATACAGAGAATTCACACATTTTCTCTACTACAGGCAGTGAACCCAAAAGGGAAGAGAGAAGCTTTAATTTTAAGCAGTTTAGAGGCTTTATTACTGTTGTTGTTATAGGGGACTAAACAGAATGACCACTAACCTGATGCTCTTTTTTGATGAAAATGGTTTGGGAGCTTTTATTTTCTAAGACTGACCAAACAAAATCAGAGATCAAATTCTAGTGGGCAGTTTGAAGACATTTATGCTCTTATGCCCCTGAAACACATGCACATTTGACATCAGCAGATTCTTGAGAAAAATGGTCCCTTGTATATTGAGATAAATTCTCTAAATATATTTAATCTTTAAACAACAACAACAAAAAAAAACCAAATTAGCCTGAAAGATATGCTTCCTGACATTTAATTGCATGTAAAATAGAATAATATACCTTTAAAGTTCCTATTTTTTCAAATGTTTCAAAAATGAGAAAATCCCATTAAATTAATGGCATTAATTGAAATCTATTTACCAGGTAAATAAATATTAGTTATTTTACCATTAACACCTTAATTACAGAAAAAAATGTATATTTGAATATTGAAGGTCAATTTGGTTTCAGAATGTTGAAGCGAACTCCCTTCTAATTGTTTCATGTTTGACAATTTAATTCATAGTATATTTACAACCCAATAGGTCAGAGATTTGATCATATGATGCCTTCAAACAAGGGCTGAAAACCTCTGACCTTAAATGGCAAAACTTTACAGGTCAAGACAGAAGGAAATGAATGAATCAATCAATCAAACAATGAAGGCCTTGGTGGGGGGAGGAGGATCTAGAAAATACACTGCCCCAAAGAAAATAATATCACGTATCATTTGTGCATAAAGAAAGGCTTCTCTACATAGGACTGTACAAAGAGTTAAAACCAAGCAGAAATGAAGAAAGAATAATCATTGAGTAAGATGGTGGATAAAGGCATGGAAAAGAGAAAAGAAATTAGTTACGAAACACTGGTATGGCTAACATGGTTTAAAATTTCACTTAGAGGGAGACCTGATATTTTAATGCATTTTTAACATAATTTTCTTAAGCAAGAATTTTGTACATAATTGAAAAAAATCAAATATATTGTGCTCCACGTATATAATCAAGAGGCATTCTGACCACCAGCAACAATACTGTGAAACCACCATTCTCATTTTCCTGATAAGATTCTTCCCTCAGAATCTTATCAGTGGATTATAGTTCCTTGGGTAGGTTTGCAATCAGTCTTAAATATGTTACTGTCCTTGAGTTTATCAGTGCCTGCTTATTGTTTTAATTTTTGCCTCTTTTGGATATGCAATTTGTAGATATTCCTTCTAAATATTCTTTTTCAATACAGCCAGGATGGAAGCAACAGTACACAGGAGAACTGTAGAAGAGCTCATTATGACACAAATTGAGGCAAATTCAAACATACAGTAAGAACAGATGAGATATAAGAATTTGTGTGATCATAACTTGTTTTTGTCACTAACAAGGTATTTGTCACATGACTGCCGTATCTGTTATGAATTGGGATATTAAGAGATACGCCATACGGTGAGAAGCAATTGTCCTTATAGTAAACTATTCCCATCACTTTCTAATGACACGGAGATTATCATTAAGGGTGAACTGTCTGGGTCACTTTGTAAAGACTTCAATATAGAGAGTGAGTTAAGAAAGATTATTCCACCTACTTCTTGCTGGAACTACTATAATAGTCCCCTAAAGGGTTTCTCACATTCTTTCTTCCTTGAAATCATTTTTCATATTGCAACCAGAGTGATTTTATGAAAGCACAAATCTTAATATGACACGCTTTTGCTGAAATGCCTTCAATGGATTTTCATTACTCCTAGAAAACAATTTTTTTTTAATTTAAGAAAATAAAAAGATTAAAGTTCTTAATACAGACAGAAGACCTGCCCATCTATCTCCTGTCAAAGTCTCTAACCACATATCACATTGTGCCCAGTGCTCATTCTGTCCCAGCCACATGGCTTCTTTCAGTCCCGCTATTCATTTGCTTCCTCCTGCCATAAAGTTTTGCAAATTCAATTCCCTGTCCCTTGAAATCCTTTACTTTCAGTTTTGGCTAGTTTATGGCTACTCTTCCTTAATATTCATATTCATTTGTCTTTGACGCAAAAACGTTTCCTTAGATAAACTCCTCAGTTAAAATCTGCCCACCACACAGTTCCCTAAATGTGCACTTCACAGCCCTATCACAGGGTCAATTCTAAACATACAGGTGTTTTTACTTAACGTCTGTCTCCTGTCCTTCACAAAATGGTGAGCTCCATGAGGACATAGGGGAAAGAAATCTGTGTTTTTTCAGTGTTGGATCACCAGTGCTCAACTGGCTAAAATTAAGAATTCAAAGGAGACTGATAGTGACTTCAAAATTCAAAGATTTTAGGGGACTATTTGTGCTGGGGACAAGTCAAAATGTACCAGTATGATGGGTGTTTCCTTCTCCTAGATGAGCCTGCAAACTTGTTTGGGAAGAAAGACTTACGCACGTGAAAGATTAATTAATAGTAAGAGAGTATATTGCACAAATTAATAGCAGAGTAGTAATAACATACTGAGTTTTAAAAAAATTCTAATTTATTTTAATATAAAATAATATTTAATATTATAATTTTATAATATGTAAATATATTTTAATATATTTAAATATTAATGTGTAATATAACATGTAAATATGTTTTATATATTACAGTGTGATTATATTTTATATGTTTATATATTATGTATTGCATAATTAAATATATATTTAATATATAAATATATAATTATATATCATAATGTAATTATAAATATTTTATATTTATAAAATATATTTTGTAATTTATAATTATAAATATGTTAACATTAAGTAACATTTATTAAATATATTTGATATTAATATTAAAGTGTTAATCTACTTTTGCTCACCTCAGAATAGACAATAGACAAAAAACTGAGGCTTAGACTAACTTCTCCAAAATCCCAAAGTATTATGAAAGTAATACAAGTATATGAATAGCAAAGAAGAGGTGCTCTATGACACCAAAACTAGAATTTACAATTTTCCTGAAAATTAAAAATATAGGAGAATAAAAGGTCGGGTTGGTTTGTTTTTGATAGTATTCCCTACATCTGGCAAATAGTAGACTTTTGACTTTTTTTAACCTAATTGTGTTTATTTTGAAGATTATGAGGATTTTAAGTAAGAAGGCAACAGGATTTGAATTTTAAAATACTATGGGAAAAATATGGAAGACAGTTTGAAAGAAGCTGTGAGCAGGAGAAGGCCATAGGATTTTATTTTTTTATTATTAATAGACTAATTTTAGAGTAGTTCAGGTTTGCAGAAAATTGAGCAGAAAGTACAGAGTTCTCACATATTCCCCCTTCAGTTTCCTCTGTTCTTAACACCTTGCATGGATATGGTACATCTGTTACAATTGATTAGCCAACATGATACATTATTAACTAAAGTCAGTAGTTTCGATTAGGGTTCACTCTGTTCTGTATATTCTATGGGTTTTACCTAATGCATAGTGTAATCTCTTCTTCATTACAGTATCATACAGAATAGTTTCACTACCTTAAAAGTACCTTGAGCTTCACCTGTTCATCCCTCTCCCTCCTCCTTCCCCCAAGTTCCTGGCAACCACTGATCTTTTTGCTATTCCATTCATTCATTTAATAAAATTTATAGGATATCATTCTCTTCAGGTAATATTATAAGTGCTGAAGATGCAATACTGACCAAGCAGACTGCTTCCTCATGGACTCTATTCTATCAGAGGAAGATGGGGGTGGGGAACTGTAAACAATAAATACAATATTTAAAAGTCTAAAAAATAAAATGCAGTGATGGGATAAAAATAAATGAGGAAGCAGGTACTCTTCTCCGAGGAATTGTGATGTAAAATAATCTCTGGTGATCCAAAAGAGTTTATTCTCAAATTTCTTAGAGTAGTGCATTCTAGACAGAGAAAAATATAAATACAAAGGCTCTGATATAGAAAAAGTTTGGTCTGTTTTAGTGCCAGAAAAATACCATTGTGAAAAGACAAACTTTTATCACCCCAGTAGCAATGAGGACTCACTACACACATGTGGTCTCTAAAGACCACTTTTTCTGTTAAAAAGGAAATGAGCCTCTCTCAATGAATGGATGATCCCATGCCCAGGGCTGGAACATCTTCTTAAACTAGAAAGCAAAGAAACTATCAAAGATTCCTACAGACGTGTCAGAAGGATTTGGGAGTGTGGAGAGGCACACACTGACCAAAGATGGGTCAATTTGAGCATCAGTAAAAATAATTATCCAGTAAATTGAAAACATCCAAAATTTTCAAGTGTATAAATTTGTGACGATACTGGGGAGAAATGGAAACTTTCAGAGGATTCTAGGAAGTCAATTCATTGTTTCGAAAATTGATGAATCAAGAGAAAGAAGTGAGTGTTAAAAATAAAAGTAATGCATATATCACCAGAGTGCAGTAAATGTTGGAGACGTTAAGAGACAGGTCAGAAGGTAGGCAGGAGCTAGATCATAAGAGATCCTACAAGCCATGGTAAGCAGTTTGTAATTTATTCTAATTGCAGTAGAAGGCCCCTGGGTGTTTTGAGCTGGTTAATGATATAATTAGGCAGAGAGCAAAAGTGGAGACAATAATGATGTTATTAAAATTAAAAGGAAAACACATGAAGGAAAAGGAGGTTTCATTATCTCAAGAGGGAGATGAGTGTTGGTATTTTGACAAGAGAAGAATGAATAAGAATGTTGACTCTGTCATTGGAAAAGTAAATTTGATAAGGGAATGTAGCATAATGCTATACAATATTGAATTCTCATTTATGACTTTGTATTACACATTTTAAGTGACACAAGTCAACATGTTTGTGCTATTCATTTTGCGTCTCAGATGGAGTTGCAGATCAGGCTAAAACTTTAGAATTAATTCAAACCTGATGTTTCCAAGTGAGTGTGGTAGGAGAAGAAAAGTTCAAGGAAGTTAGCAGATTTGCAGGTGAGTGATTATGGTGCTGAACCATGAACTCTAAATGGGTTAGGAGGAGGTGAGGACATGAGTGAAAAGTCTTAAGTGGACTGTAGGTCTTGACAAGATTAAAGAAATGTTGGACTGAGAATACCTGAATAAATGAGTGAGGATAAAAGAAGTTGGTGATTAAAAGTAGAGTAGAATACTGAAAATGTAGATTTGACAGGTGTTACCATTCTGTCATGTGTGTGTGTGAGGAAGACTGGCCCTGAGCTAACACCTGTGCCAATCTTCCTCTTTTTGCTTGAGGAAGATGGTTCCTGAACTAACATCTGTGCCAGTCTTCCTCTGCTTTGTATATGGGACACCACCACAGCATGGCTTGATGAGCGGTGTGTAGGTCTGCACCTGGGATCTGAATCCACCTGCTGAAGCGGAGCACATGAATTTAACCACTACGCCACTGGGCAGGCCCCAATAGGTGTTATCACTTTTGAAGAGAAAAAGTGGAATATGAGCAGGGGAGTGCTTTCCTGGGTTGGAATAGAGGAAAAAGTCACTGATATTAATTATTTCAAGATTCTGAGGGGCCAGAGATGGATCATCTACTATGTCAACATGGATGTTGAAATGGCCAAGGATGGTAATAGTAGTAGTAGGTGAGGAAGAATGGATGGATTTATCATGGCTGAGGTTTGGTCAGGTAAATGTGAGAGAAGTTTATAGAATGAAGGAGAATAAAGTTCCAGGTAGGAGTTTAGGTGAATTGACTGGAAGATGATTCCTAGAAATAGGGAAAAATTATAATCAGGAAGTAAATGATAAGCCACTTAACATCATGCAATCTCAAGTCTCTCACATATAGAGCAAGAGCATTGGGAGAAAGTGTTGCCTAAGGACTTCAGATAATGGTTTTTATTTCTAGTAAGTGTGAAGGAGGTATTTATGCATTCACACCTCTGTGCCCTGGACAGTGACACGTTTGGCCAACTACTTTGCCTTGCTTTTTAGTTGGAAATCACTCTCAAACACTGAAGAATGATAAGGGAAAATATAATGGTTACCTAAAACTATTCATTTTAGTTGATTTAGAGTATTTAGTCTTACCAGTTTCTCAAATATTGAAGTAGGTCACTATGTGGTGGAGACTGAGTCAGAATGATGAGTATCAGGAGAAAAAATGGATTTGTTATCATAAATTACATTAATTTGTTTTGGAATGTTAAATAAATCTTGCATTTCTGAGATAAACTTCACTTGGTTATAATGTATTATCCATATACTGTTGGATTCAATTTGGTAACATTTTGTTTAGATTATTTTCATCTATATTCATGAAGGATAATGGTCTGTAGTTTTCTTTTCTTGTAATGATTTTTGTCTGGTATTGGTTTTAGGGTAACGTTGACTTCATAAAATGAGTTAAAAATGTTTTTTCCTCTTCTAATTTCTGGAAGAAATAGAATAGAATTGGTATTATTTTTCCAAATGATTGATAGAAATCACCAGTGAATACATCTGAGTCTAGAGTTTTCTTAGTGGGAAAGTTTTTAACTACAAATTCAACTTATTTAAAAGAGATAAAGCTATTTAGTTTACATGTTCCTTCTTGAGTGATTTTCTTAGTTTGTGTCATTCAAGGTATTAATACACTTCATCTAAGCTGTCAAAATTGTTCACAACATTCTCTTTTTCTCCTTTTAACATCTATAGAATTTGTAGTAACGTCACCATTCTTACTCCTGACACTGAGGATTTGTGTCCTGTTTTTGTTTTTGTTTTTCCTGATCAACTTAGCTGGAAGTTTGTCAATTTTATTGAGTGTCTCAAAGAGCTAGCTCTCGATTTCTTTATTTTTCTTAATTCATTTTCTGTTTCCTATTTATAGATTTTGCTCTGATCTTTATTTTTTGCTGCTTATTTTGAGTTTCATTTACTCTCATTCTCTTAGTTTCTTAAGAAGGAAGGTAAGATCATTGATTTGAGATACTTTTTAAATTTCTAATATTGGTTTTTAGTGCTATAAATTTTCCCCTATGTACTGCTCTAACTGACTCTCACAAATTCTGTTATGTTGTGTTTTCATTTTCGTTCAGTTTAAAATACTTTCTAACGTTCCTTTTGATTTTTTCTTTGACCCCATGTGCTATTTAAGAGTGTGTTATTTAATTTCCAAGTCTTATGGACATTTGAAAGATCCTTCTTTTATTGATTTTTAATTTAAATCCATTGTATTCAGATAACAGGTTTTGTATGACACAGATCCTTTTACATTTAGTGAGAGAGGTTTATGGACCAGAATATGGTCTATTTTAGAAAACATTTTGTTTGCACTTGAAATGAATGTCTTTTCTGATGTTGGGAAGAATGTTCTATAATTTTAATTAGATCCAGTTTGTGGAAACTGCTATTTAAATTTTCTATATTCTTCCAAATTTTTAGTCTAATTGTTCTATCAATTTTTAGGAGAAGACTATTGAAATCTGCAGCTATACTTTTGTATATGCCAATTTCTCTCTGTAGTTCTATCAGTTTTTGCTTCATGTATTTTGAAGCTCTGTTATCAGGTGCATTCACAGGTAGGATGGTTATTCCTCTTGACTTATTTATCCTGTGGCATTATAAAAGGAGCCTCTTTAGCCATTGTGTTAGTTCTGCATTGCTCCTGTGTCTTCGTCAGTTCAGGCTGCTAAAACAGAATATTATAGACTGGATGGTTTATAAACAACAGAAACAACTATTCCTCACAGTTCCCTGGGAAGTCCACAGTCAAGGTGCTGGCAAATTCCATGAGGGCTTGCTTCCAGATTCTTAGATGGCAGTCTTCTCACTGTGTCTTCACATGGTAGAAGAGGTGAGGGAGCTCTCTGGGATCTCTTTTATAAGGGCACTAATCCCGTTCAAAAGTGTCCTGTGTTCATGATCTAATCACCTCCCAGAGGCAACAACTTCTAATACCACCACATTGATGGTTACAATTTCAACATGTGAATTTAGGGGAGAGGGGCGCCAGCATTCAATCTATAGAACCCTGTAACAAGTTATCAAAAAATGTAGTGTCTGAAAAAACACAAATTCATTATCTGTTCTGTAGGTTAGAAGTCTGACCCAGGTCTCCCTGGCTAAAATTAGGTGGCAAGGCCATGCTCTTTTCTGGAAGTCCTAGTCAAATCGATTTCCTTGCCTCTTCCAACTTCCAGGGACAACTCACATTCCTTGTCTTGTGGCCACTTTCCTCCGTTTTCAGTTAGCAACATTTCATGTCTCTCGCCATTCATTCTTCCATAGTCATATCGCCTTCTGACTACACTCAGGTGAAGTTCTCTGCTTTTAAGAACTTATGTGGTTAGACTGAGTACACCTGGATAATCCAAGATGCTCTCCCCATCTTAAGGTCCTTAACCTAATCACATTTGTAAAGTCCCTTTTGCCACCTAAGGTAATATATTTTCACAATGTTCTGGGATAAAGACATGGACATATTTGGAAGGAGAGGGACATTATTCTTCCTATCACATCTTTGGCAATATGTATTGCTTTGAAATCTATTTTGCCTTAAATTTATATAGGCACCCCAGCTTTCTTTTGCTTAGTATAAACATGGTCTATTTTGTTCATCCTTTCATTTTTAATTTATTTGTGTACTTATATTTAAAGTTTGTTTATTTTAGGCAGCATATAGTTGGTTCTTGCATTTCTACGCCATCTGACAATCTTTGCCTTTTAATTAGGTGTATTTAGATTATTTACATTAAATATGATGATTTTTATATGGTTAGGTTTGAATCTACTGCTATTTGTCCTTTCTGTTCTTTGTGCATGTTTTTCTCTGTTTCTACTTTTTTGAATTACTTTTTATTCTATTTCATTTTTCGCTTATCAACTACATTTTTTTTTATTTTAGTGGTTCCTTCGGGATTTATAGCATACATCCTTAGCTTATTACAGTCTAACTTTAAGTGCTATTATACCACTTTACATAAAGTATAAGAATACTTACAATAGCATGCTTCCTTTTTCCCCTCCCAATCTTTGCGTTATATACATTATAATGTATAAACAAGTGTTTTAACCTCATGCTACATTATTACTTTTTTCAACTGCCATTCTTGTAAAAAGGGTCATATAATAAGAAAACAAGTCTTGTATATTTACACATGTAACTGCCATTTCTGTTACTCTTCATCCTTTTCTGTAGATTCACATTTCCATCTGGTGTCATTTTCCTTCTATTTGAAGGACTTGCATTAACATTTCTTGTGGTAGGTCTGTCTGTTGATGATAAATTCTCTTACCTTCTGCATATTAAAAGTCTTTATTTCACCTTGAGTTTTGTAGAATATTTTTCTAGTTTAAATTCTATGTTGATAATTTTTATCTTTCAGTACTTTAGAGTTATTACTCCAGTGCTTTCTCCCTTGTTCTGTTTTCAGTGAAAACTGTGCTGACCCTTTTTCTTCTGTTCATAATGCATCTTTTTTCTATGGATGCTTTTAAGATTATTTTTTAGCCTTGGTTTTGAGTAATTTAATTATGTGCCTTAGTGAAGTTTATTTTGTATGTGTGCTATGGCTTATTGCATTTGTAGATTTGTAGTTTTCATCCAATTTCAAAAAATTAACTACTTTTTTAGATTTTTAAAATTATTTTTCTGTTTATTTTTATATAGTTTCTATTGCTATGTCTTCAAGTTTACTAATATTTTTCTGCGACGTCTAATGTGCCATTAAATTCATCCATTGTATTTTTCATCTCATACTTTGCAGTTTTCATCTCTGAAAGTACAGTTTGTGTCATTTTTACACATTTCATTTCTGTACCTAACTTTTGAATAGATATAATAGAAGTGTACTAGTGTTTTAACTTTGCTAATTGTAACATCCATGTCAGTTCTGAATCAGTTTCAAATGATTGATTTTTCACCTCATTCTATGTTCTATTTTCAGTTTCTTTTCATGCCTGGTGGTTTTGATTGGATATAAGATATTGTGAATTTTACCTTTTTATGTACAGAATATCATCGCATTTCTATATTCTTGAGCTTTGTTCTGGGCTGCAGTTAAGTTACTTAGAAACAGTTTGTCTTTTCAAATATTGTTTGAAGCTTTGTTTGAAGGAGCAGAGGAATGTTGAGACTGGGGTAATTATTCCCATTTACTGAGGAAAGGCTCTTCTGAGTTATTTATCCAATGCTCCATGAATTATAAGGTTGTTCAGTCGCTCGTGGAAACAGCCACTATTCCAGACCGTATGTGGGCATTGAGCACTATTCCCTCTAATCCTTTGGGTGATTCTGTCCCTGAGTAGTTTCCTGGCATTAATGCAGTCATCAGTGCTCTGTTGAATACCTGGGGAGAACCCTCTGCAGATCTTGGTGTTTTTCCTCTGCGCATTCTCTTCCCTTCCACACTCTGTCATGCAAACTTTAGCCACCTTGATCTCCCCAGACTCTCGGCGATGTCTTCTCAACTCTGGGAGTCTCTGGGCTCTGTTTCTTGCCCCACCTTGTAGCCTGAAAACTCTCTTAGCTGGGCAATTATAAGGCTAACCTCTACAGTTTCTCATCTCTCAAGAGCTGAAATCATTCATTGCCTGATATCCAGCATGTTAAAACAACTTCATATTATGACATAAGTTGTTTCACATATGAAATTGTGGCTCTTCAGGTAGAACTGTAGATTAATCCTAACCCAGTTACTTCTTCTTGTGAGAAATTAGAAGGGGCAGCTCTGTTTATACTTTTTGATAAATCCATTGCATGTCAAATAATAAATTTATAAAAAGACGTACTATTAATTCAAAATGGCTACATAAGATGAATGTTGCTTTGCCTATAGCATACCCAAGTAGAGGCAGTTTTTTTCTTTGTCTGTTTGTAACATGTCATCCTTTAGGGCTTTTATTTCCCACTTTTTTTTTCCTCCTGCTGGGGAAGATTCACCCTGAGCTAACATCTATTGCCAATCTTCCTCTTTTCCTCTCAAAAACTGTAGTACATAGGTGGATATTCTAGTTGTAGGTCCTTCTAATTCTTCCGTGTGAGCCACTGCCACAGCATGGCTACTAACAGACAAGTGTTGTGGTTCCACACCCGGGAACCAAATCTGGGCCACCAAAGTGGAGTACCCCAAAGTTTAACCACTAGGCCATTGAGGCTGGCTCTGTTTTTGTTTGTTTGTTGTGAGGAAGACCAGCCCTGAGCTAACATCCGTTGCTAATCCTCCTCTTTTTGCTGAAGAAGACTGGCCCTGGGCTAACATCCGTGCCCATCTTCTTCCACTTTATATGGGACGCCGCCACGGCATGGCTGACGAGCAGTGCGTCGGCAGGTGCCTGGGAATTGAACCCGCAAACTCCGGGCTGCCAAAGTGCGAACTAAACTGCTGCGCCACTGGGCCGGCCCCCTGTTGTTGTTTTTTTTTTTTTTTGTGAGGGAAGCCTCGTCCTTCAGGATTGGTGGGTTGATCTAATGCATCCTCCTGCACATGGTCACTTTCAGAAAATCACTTCCTCTTCCTCTTTACAAAACTTCTTGAACTTTGAGGTTTATATTGAAAGAGTTTCTTTCTTTCTCCCCTACCCTTTGCTGTTGTCTATAAAACTCACTGTCCTTCATTCACAGAAAATTCAGGCACTTTTCACCTTAATTAATGTCATAATTCTATGTGCACTTTTATGGACAAGTCATGCAACAATCTATTCCACTAGTTCCTAAATCTCTTTAACTTTAATGGCCTTTCCTTTGTTCTGTCTCAGGACTTTGGTTATACTCTTGATCTTATCAATACAAGAAACTGCAATGCCTCCAAAATCTTAAACAAATTCCAATTCCATTTTGTGGCCTGAATATTGTTTGTCTTTCCCTTATCAACTTCTACCTACTTTCACTTTTCTCTTTTTCCAGTTAATATTCCACAATTTATTAAAGTTATCAATCCCTTACAATATTCTAATTTCTTCTGACTGACTCTTTTCTAGGAAAGATTTGGAAAAACACCATTCCTAGATGAAGTCACTACTTAGTTTCTCTACACCTATCCGTATGAAGTGGAACACTATGGGGAAAATCATATACAGGAAAGATAGAGGACAAAAAAATTATGATTACCACACTCAAGAGAGTCTGCATATTGCCCAGTAATCCTTCATATTCCTCTAGTGATCACTTTCTTGAGTGTTCCATATAGATTATTTTAAAACTTCTCACTCCTCAAACGATCCACAGCTCTTCCTTAGTCTATTTTTCAATACCTCACAATTTATATCATGCTATTATAAGCAAATATTTGTTTGTTTATTTGCTGTATTGAAAATGGTGTCTACATACACTGTCTTCAAATTTTCATACCCCATCGAACCACTTTAGACACACTCCAGCATGGTTTCAATCTTCTACCTCACTAAAAAGCTTCTTTAAGATCAACCACCTCTCTTTCCAAATAAGACACTTCTAATTCTGAATTTTCCTAAACATCTCAGTGATAGTCAGCTCTGTTGTTAACTCTCTCTGTGAGCTGTCCCATACACTCCTAGATTTATACTCCCACCTCTCTGACTTCTCCTTCTCAGATTCTTTCCTTGTTTCCCTCCTCTACCATACATACAAATGTTGGATTTCCTTATGGCTCTTCTTATTGTCTCTATCTTCTTTCCATAGATAATTTTAATCAACCCCATGACTTTAAATACCATACTACTCATAAACTGCTCTTGTCCAATTTTTGTTAATGATGCACACATAGAAATTTTAATTTAAAGCCATCAGAGTCATCTTTGTTTCTTTGATTCCTCACTCTCTCTTACCTCCCATATCCCACTCACTTCTAGGTTTTATATATTCTACATTAAAATCTATCTCTAATCAGATCACTGTTTTACAATAAGGTAGTGTAGCATTATAATGAAAAGTATGAACTGTGACATCAGGCTTCCTGATGCCTATTCTTTCCTATCATTAGTAGTGTGATATGCAGGATGCGATAACCTCTCCAAGCTGTATGCCCTCATCATATAGTAGTTGTAATAACTCGCACAGACCATACACTCTTCACAAAAATTAATTCAAAACAGACCTAAATGTAAAACACAAAACTATAAAACTCCTAGAAGATACATAGGAGGAAACCAAGATGACCTTGGATATGGCAATGACTTTTTAGATCCAACACCAAAGGCACACTCCACAAAAGAAATAATTGATAAGCTGGACTTCATTTAAATTACTAACTTTTGCTATGTGAATGACACAGTCAAGGGATTGAAAAGGCAAGTCACAGAATTGGAGAAAATATTTGCAAAAGATATATCTGATAAAGGACTGTTATCTAAATATACAAAGAACACTTAAAACTCAACAATAAGAAAATGAACAATCCGATTAAAAGATGAGCCAAAGACCTTAACAGACTCCTCACCAAAGATGATATACAGATGGCAAATAAGCATATGAAAAGATGATCCACATCTATGCCATTAGGGAAATACACATTAAATCAACAATGAGATACCACTGAATCCCTATCAGAACGGCCAAAGTCCAGAGCACTGACAACACCAAATGCTGGCGAGGATGTGGAGCAACAGGAACTCTCATGTATTGCTGATGGGAATGCAAGATAGTTCAGCCACTTTGGAAGGCAGTTTGGCAGTTTCTTACAAAACTAAACATACTCTTAGCATATGACAAGATCCATCAATTGTTCTCCCTGATATTTAACCAAAATAAGTTGAAAACTTATGTGCATACAACAGCCTACATGGATGTTTATAGCAGCTTTATTCATAATCGCCAAATCTCGAAAGCAACAAAGATGTCCTTCAGTAAGTGAATGGATAAATAAACTGTGGTATATCCAGAAAACGGAATGTTAGCAAGTGCTAAAAAGATGTGAGCTATCAAGCCATGGAAAGGCATGGAGGGAACTTAAATTCATATTACTAAGTGAAAGAAGCCAATTTGAAAAGGCTAAATACTGTATGATTCCAACTATATGACATTCTGGAAAAGGCAAAATTATGGAGACAATAAAAAGGTCAGTGGCTGCTATGGGTGGGAGGCTAGAGAGATGAATAGGCAGACCACAGAGGATTTTCAGGGCAGTAAAAATGCTTGATATCAGGGGCTGGCCCTGTGGCCTAGTGGTTAAGTTTGATGTGCTACAGTTCAGCTACCCAGGTTTGGTTCCCGGGGATGGATGTACACCACTCGGCAGTGGCCATGCTGCAGCAGTAATCCACATACAAAATAGAAGAAGATTGGCACAGATGTTAGCTCAGGGTGAATCTTCCTCAGCAAAAAAAAAAGAAGAAGAAGAAAATTACTTGCTATCATACCATAATGATGGTTACATGTCATTATACATTTGTTCAAACTCATAGAAGGTACAACACCAAGAGTGAATCCTAAGGTAAACTCTGGACTTTGGGTGATTATGATGTGTTAATGTAGGTTCACCCTTGGTAAAAATATACCATTCTGGTGAGTGATGGTGATAACGGGGAAGGCTATATAGGCATGTGTCGGGGTATAAGGGTAATTTCTGTACCTTTCTCTCAATTTTGTTGTACACCTAATACTGCTCAAAAAAAGAAAGTCAAAAAATAAACTTCACAAACTTCAGAGGAAAAAAAATGTCTAGAATAGTGTGGCACATCATAAACTCTCAGGAAATGTTAGCTATTACAATTTTTATTGTCATTGTCCTTGTTATTATTATCTCTCCATATCCCATGCTACAATCCCAGCTCAGGTCCCTAGGCCTCATCCTCTACAATGTCACTTAACTGGTTTCTCTCCTTCTACTTTTGCCCCTTTCCTACACATATCCAGTCAGCAGCTGGAATGATCTTTTAAAAATGTAAATTGGAATCACATTATTGTTCCAATTGAAAATTGGAACAATTTTCCCTTTGCACTTAGATTGATTTTGAAAATACTTGTGTTCTGTGATGCCAAATATAATCTAGCCCTTGCGCATCTTTCCAACTTCAATGCTTGCTATTCTTCATCATGTTTCATTCACATCCCTTAGCCAAAAGAGGTTTTCTTTTCCTAAATCATGTTAAGCTCTTTCTCCTGGCTCCCCTCCTTTCCCCCTGCCCATCCCATCTCCCGTCACCCATGGCATTTCATTTTTCTGTAACACTCATCAATCACTCTTCACTTTGGTTGTTTTTCAAATTTCACATTATAGCTAAAAAACACTTCCTTAAACAACAGTTGAGAGGCCTTCCCTGACCACTCAATCTGAAAAATCTCCTCAGTTCTTTATTCCCACAAATTTTCTTTCCCTTCCCTCCTGGCATGTGTCATATTTTCTAATTAAATACTTAACTATGTATTACTTGCATATGGCCTGTTCCCCACATGACTCCATGAAGGCAGGGTCCACGATGATTTTGGTAATCACAGTATACCCAGAGACTTGTATGGAGCATAGCAATTAGTCGAAGTCTAACAAAATATTTGTTGAATAAATAAATGAAAAGCACTCAAATAATCAACTGAAAGCGTATGGATTTTGATTAAACATTAATGAGGAAAATTAGGGTCCGCGTGCTTTCAAAGCCTTTATAAAATGTTAATACTAGCTAACGTTTATTGAATACCTACTATCTGCCAGGCAAAGTACTTGGTTAATATATATTCCTCACAACAAACCTGTAAAGTGAACACAACTGTATCCATTTTCCTGTTTAAAAAAAAATGAGGCTCAATTAGATTAAGTGGCATACCAGATTACCCAACTTGTAAACAACGGAGTCTACATCGTGAAGTCGGGGTCTTCCTCTAACATCACAGCACGGCCGTTACTGTGGATTAGATGTTATGCATTTGAAATTGCTAATTTCTCTGATGAGAAACTGAGGTACAAAGAGACGCAAGGCCTTACGGGTGCCATACAGTTTACAAATAAGAGACAAGGCCTCTGGACTTCAAATCCAAAGCGCTTATCTCCCCCGTGTTGAAATAACAAATAGCAGTGAAAACAATAGTCAATCATTTCAGAAAATCTTAATAACTTATCTTATTCAAGCAGAGGTCTACAAATAATTTACACTATTGTTGCAGAGTTTTCTTCCTTCCTTAGAGGGATTATGCCTCTTCAGTGTTTTAGGTTTTTAAAAGGTGTTATATTAGCCTTTGTAATTAGACACTTTTGAAACAAACAAACAAAAAAAATCCAGGCATATTGCAAGAAATACGTGTTCTAGTTAATGATTACTTTTTGTGTCCTTCAAATTTTCTTCATCAAAATCTTTTATTATTCTGTAGAAAAATATATTATTAAAGATTTTTACATATTCAGACTTTGCTTCATTTGTAAATCTGAAAGCTATTCGAAAAGCAGGATGACAGGAAGAAGCAAGACTAAATAATTACTGAAAGATATCCAACCAGTTTTTATATCAATATTATGTCTGTCTCCCTAGCATCTTTACATCGTTCTGAAAAGGTTATTACCATTATATCTATTATAACTGGCACATTGTGTGTTTTCACAAAGGAATTTTGAAAAAAATGTTCAGGAAACTCAATAACAGCAATAAAACAGTGTCAATAATAACACTGGTAATAAATACATAACACTTATTAAAGAAATACTATATGGCAAGCATAGTACTCTGGTCATCTTTTTCATGCTCCATCTCATTCAATCTTCACAATACTCTAATCCTAAAAAGAAAATGCCTTTATCATCACATTTCACTCAAAAGAAAATAACACTTTGGAAACTTTAATTAACACCTATGACTTCCTAGCTGGTAATGAAAGTACTATCATTCTGACCCAGATCTTCCTGGATCCCAAGTCCATAAACTTGTCCAACACAATAAAATTGAACTTTAAAATGATGCCTTTGGAAAAGGCAATATTTCTCAAAACTATTGTAACATGCTTCAGAGGTTTCCCAGTGTGTCTTGAAGGGTTGAGAATTGTTAACCTACATGAATAGCTTTGTAAGTATTTGCCAGTAGGAACAAAGTAAGTCATATAGTTTCCCTCCAAATTGAGGAAACACCACTTTGTATAAACCGGATCAAAAATTCATCTCAAAAGATGTTCAGCATTACTAACCATCAGGGAAATGCAAATCAAAGCTACACTAAGATATCACCTGACACCCATTAGAATGACTATAATCACCAAGACAAAAAAAACAACAAATGCTGGAGAGGTTGTGGAGAAACGGGAACCCTCATTCACTGCTGGTGGGAATGCAAACTGGTGCAGCCTCTATGGAAAACAGTATGGAGAGTCCTCAAAAGATTAAAAATAGAAATGTCTTGTGATCCAGCAATCCCACTCTTGGGCATCTACCCAATGGACATGAAATCAACCATCACAAGAGGCTTATGCACCCCTATGTTCATTGCAGCATTATTCACTATAGCCAAGAAGTGGAAGCAACCCAAGTGTCCCTCGATTGATGATTGGATAAAGAAGACGTGGTACATATATACAATAGAATACTACTCAACCATAAAAAAAAGACAGAATTGTCCCATTTGCAACAACATGGATAGACCTAGAGGGTATTATGTTAAGTGAAATAAGCAAGAGAGACAAACACCTTATGATCTCACTCATGTGGAATATAAACTAACACACGGACAGGGAAAACTGTTTGGTAGTTACCAGGGGCAAGGGGGGTGGGGGTGAGCACCAGTGGTGAAGGGATGCATTCACATGGTGACTGACAATAATGTACAACTAAAAGTTCACAATGTTATAAACTATTAAAACATCAATAAAAATTAAAAAGCAAAAAACTCTCAACAAAATGGGTATAAAAAAAATTCATCTCAACTTGATTGAGCTGTACATGCATGGCTACCGAAGTGGTTTGGAAGGAAGGAGTGTTGCAAACAGAAAGGTAGCCATAGAGGGAAGAGAAAAAGCGTGACTTCCCGTTAAAATGAAAGTTACTCAGTGTGATTACAGCTGATAGTGTGAAGGGGGGTTAGTCATCCTATCCCTCACCTGATAACCTTTGCAAAATCATTATCATTTCTTGTCGGGGAACCCTATCATTCAATTTCCCCATCTGTAAAGTAACTCTTACCTTGAAATAATAAATCTAACACTAAAGGACTGAGGTGAGAATTAGGTATATCAAATGTACTATTATTTAAGCAGGAACTTAATATGTAATGGTTAAATGGCTGAAAGAAAGGGTGGATGGGAGGACATGGTGAAGCATGAACTTCACAGGTAGGCCTGAGGAAGAGTGAGGGGACAAAGGAAATTCTGTAATATTAGCAGTTTAAAATTAATTCCAAATATGATTGTCATTTTAAAAAATAAGATTCTAGGGGCCGCCCGGTGGTGCAGCGGTTTAGTCCGCGCTTGGCAGCCCGGGGTTCGCGAGTTCAGATCCCGGGCGCCCGCGGACACACTGCTTGTCAGCCATGCCGTGGCGGCGTCCCATATAAAGTAGAGGAAGACGGGCACGGATGTTAGCCCAGGGCCAGTCTTCCTCAGCAAAAAGAGGAGGATTGGCAACAGATGTTAGCTCAGGGCGCTGGTCTTCCTCACACACACACACAAAAAAAAAACAAGATTCTAATCACATGAAAGAATTTGTAATGAAAACAATGTATGATCACATTTGTGTTTTGGATATATCACTATTGTGTCCCTGTGGTGCCAGATTTAAGACAGATTGGGTGATGCAGGGAAATAGTAGAATCGGGGAAACAACGTGTCTAAACTTTCACTAATCCAAACATGGAGTTATTGGGGCCAAAAAAAAAAAAAAAAAGCCAGAGCTTTAGAGATGGAAAGGAAGAGAGGACTGCAGGAGGTAAAAGTGGTAAGTGATGGTGAATAATTGAATGTGTGTATAAAAAGTAGCATTGAATAAATTCCAGTTCCTGTCTTGGGCATCATTTAACTAGATAATGGAACTGAGGAGAAGAGAAATGAGTTTAGTTTTGTCCATGTTGAGATTACAAAACAGTCAGGAAAAAAACAGGTGCAAGGGACAGGAAGCTGCTGCTTATTATAGTAAGAATGTCAAACACATGGTTTTTTTTTTTTTTTGGTGAGGAAAATTAGCCCTGAGCTTACAGCTGTTGCCAATCCTCCTCTTTTTGCTGAGGAAGATTGGTCCAGGGCTACATCCATGCCCATCCTCGTCTACTTTATATGTGAGATGCCTGCCACAGCATGGCTTGATAAGCTGTGTGTAGGTCCGCGCCTGGGATCCAAACTGGCTAACCCCAGGCCGCTGAAGCAGAGCACACGAATTTAACCACTAAGCCACCAGGCCAGCCCCCTCAAACACTTTTATTTTGAAAAGAAACATTTATGATCAAAGAGCAAACTATCTCATTTCACATTAATGCTCCTCAATATATGATAAAAGCGAAGACAAGTTCCACCAATAATATAATTCCAAATGGAATAAGAAATGAAATCACAATAATAGTGTTTATACTAAACTTGTTTACCTCAATCCTATATTATATTCCTAGAAGCTAAGAAAGTTGTTGAGTTAAAAACAGGAATTTATTAGTGTGAATCAAGGTGCATGCTTTTGCTTTGTCCTTATGGTGTAGGAAACATCTGTAATCCTTGAACTACACCATGACACAGGCAACCAACTGCTAAATATAGAAAGAGTCAATCTCTTCATTTGTTTCATAAAATATTCATGAATTTTAATCTTTATTCACAATGAAGTTTTTCCAAGAACAATAGAATACACTTAATTCCAAAAATTAAAATGACAGATTAGGATGCATCATTATAATTTACGCCAAGGAAAAGTAACCTCAATATCCAGGGTCCTAGAGATTCTGATGCATTGAAGGTTATTTGAGAACTTATATTTTCTGAATTTAAATGAATAACTGATTTGAGTCCTTTTTTTTTTTTTTGCTGAGGAAGATTTGCCATGAGATAACATCTGTTGCCAATTGCTCTCTTTTTTTGCTTGAGGAAGATTATCCTGAGCTATCATCTGTGTCAGTCTTCCTTTATTTTGTATGTGGGTCACTGCCACAGCATGGCTGTCGAGTGGTGTAGGTCCGTGCTCAGGATCCAGGCCCACAACCCTGGGCCACCAAAGTGGAGCGTCCCAAATAAACCACTATGCCACAGGGCTGGCCCCTGATTTGAGTACTCTTAATAAAGTTGAAGGAATGATTGTAAGTTTTTCATTACTCTATCAATTAGAAACTTTCCATTGTGAATAACAGGATATTGAATTCAGATCAGTTTAAGGAAAAATAATCTTCATAAACTCACATAATTCAACAGTACAAGGTTCAACGTGGCTTTGGAAGTGGCTAAGCTCAGAATTGTCTTGGTCTGCTTCTACTGAGTTGCTGCCATTCCTAAATGCTACTTGGTTACCCCAGATTTCTTCAGCTTTACAATATCAACAAATCAAGTGGACAAGAGAGTCTGATTTCCTTGTAGAACATAGGTTCTCATTAGTTTTGATTGACGTCACTTGGATCGGTGCCCCTCCCTGAAGAAATAATCATAGCAAGAAAGTTGGAATGTACTGATTAGCTTTTGCCAAGTCACATGCTCCAAGTCTGGGGTGACAAGAAAATATGGGGCCAACTTCATCCAAAACATATGAGGTGAGGTTAGGGTAACCATGATGTTTCCCAAAGCAAAACTAAGGACTGTTAGATGCAGAGGGTGTTGATGCGGGCCTTCAACATTATTAAATGCCCAGGCAGTATAAATAACTTGGAACTGTTTCTGGCACATATCAAGGATGCAGAAAAGTTTACTCCATCAGTAAATCTTAGAGGATTCTCTAGAATTCTATACTCACTGAATTCATTAGTTCACTACAATACACAAGCAATGACAATACAAACATAAATAATTCTTCTTTATATGAACAGGTAATTCATTCATGTTGATATATAAGTATCAAATAAACTTGAAAAAGAAAAGTTCAACTATATGAGCGATCAATAACAAGACACTATTTTCATCTATCAAATTGGCAGATCTTTTAAAGATACTGCTAATTATTGAGGGTGGAATGACAAGAACTTCATACACAGCTTGAAAAAATAAAAATCACTATATTTCTGCTGAGCAGTTGTCAATAAAAATCAGGATCCTCAATATTTTATAATGGTTAAAAATTGGAAACAATCTAAATTTCAAACAATGGTTAGGTATGATATATTCCAGTGATGTCTAATACCATGAATCATGCCAAGTGTTTTGAAGATTATGTCAATAAATGGGAAAATTCTTACGATATAATGTGAAGCTAAATACCAGAGATGATTTTGCACACATATTATATATGTACATATACACACATATACATTACATACACATGTGTGCACACACATGCACATACCACCAAGAAATGTACAAACTATTAATTATGATTTTCTTTAGGTCATCCAAAATTGACAAATCTCCATATCATAATTTATATTTCAAATGTCCTTCAAGGAATACAATTTACTTTTATAATTTAAAAGATTCATAATCTTTGCTCCTTCCTATGCATTAGTGACTTAATTCGGGTGATCACTATCTCTTCTCTTTATCATTACAATAACCTTCAAATTATTTTCTCTGCCTCCTTGCCTCAAACACATACTCCTGAGTTTTGCCAGTTAACTTTCTAAAACATGTATTTGATTGTATTCCTTCCATCTTTTAAAATCCTCAAGGTTTTCTGGTATTGACTATGTCAGTAATCTGTGTAATATTAAAGTTTCTTCAAAATCTGCCCTCAGAGACCTATCTACTTTCATATCCTGCTCCTGTCCACATATGTACCTATAACTATGGCTCCAGTGTTCCTACAAAACATGCTTGGAAAATTACTCACATTTTCATGACTCTGGGTATGGCTCATGCCATTCTAGACCCAAAAAGGTCTTCTTTTCCTTCCCAGTTGCCAAAACCTTCTTAAAATATTATCTATTCCATTAAACTTTCCCCAAATTCTCCACCTGTGGTGGATTTCGTCTATCTTCTGTAATTCCATAGAACTGCAAGTGCTGCAATCTTCATCTTGCGCTCCTCGTGCACAGAACAGAGCACTAATAGATATTTGATGAGTAAATAAATAAATGATACTTATCGTCTGAATGAAGTCACAAAATGATTTGAGGGCCCAAAAGAATAGTATCCCCAGTTCCTTCTGCAAACGTAATTAAACTGCCGTTAGAATACAATTCTCCTGAGATACATCACCACTTGTTTCTTTTAGTTTAGCTTCTACAGCATCTGCTCTCTCAGCTCTTTACCTTCCTCTCTGATGATTCCTACTCAACATCCTTCTTTGTAGCCCACACTTCCATCCACAGATGCACCTCAAAATATACTCATATTCTTCTTTGCCTCTATTTGATCTAAGAAACTTATGTAATCTCAGTTTATCTATGAACCCATATCATGATGGTTTACATAGCCCATTTTAGCCCTAGATGCATATTTAAATTTTTACTTGACAAATACATATTAGTCCAGTAACTGAAACTCACTATTCCCACAGCTGAACTCACCATCATTATCCTTTTTGTTATAGATATCCCCTTCTTTATCAAAAAAGGCTATCGGTCTCAGAAATCTTTTTTTTTCCTAGCTCTCCTTCATTCCATATCCATAATTCTCATTTTCTTTGACGTCACCTCTATATTTTCATTTTCTGCCCATCCTTTCAAATCTCTTTTTCTAGTGCCTAATTCATGTCTTTATTTCTCTAGTTTATACCACTAAAATATAACTTGCTTCCTCTTGTTTACCAAAAAATATATGTATCTATGTGTATTATTTTACAAATATATAGAGAGGAATTTTATGCTAATGGTTAAACAACACAGCTTTTGAGTCAGATAATCCCTATTTTCGTCTTTTTTCAACCATTCAGGGTGATCTTTGGGGCATTACCTAACTTCTCTAAGCTTCAAAGTCAACTCTCAAATGCAGATAATAAAACATCTCTCAGTTTGTAGAGAGGATTTAATTGTGTGACATCTTAGATGTAAGGGCTCAATACTTTGCATCAAATCTGTAAAGGTGACTATGTATTCATTATAAAATTAATAAGCAGCAGAGCACTGTAACAATCAATTTTGAAATTACAAAATCTTTAGTAGATGTAGAACTGGAGTATCATGTTTATTATTATCATGTTTATTTATTATTATATTGCAAGGTGTGGCTTAAATCTGGGGTCATGTGGGCTTCTTAATTTTGAATCCCAGAATTAAACAGACTCAGCCACCTGGTCACTGGGAATGCTGTGTGGAATTGTCCTCCCGGAGGAGCAGGGCACACTGCCTATAAAAGTCATGACATAGAAGAGGAGAGCAGTATGCATGCTCTCACTAGCATCTCAATTTTAGGAGAACAGAGAGGGAGATGGAATCAGGTAACATTTGCCTAGTTTCTCTTTGTAAATTCACCAAACTGATCAGGTATCTCCTCTTTCCCTTGAGAGAAATGAGTGAGTGGGTGGAGAAAGAGGGTAGAAAAAACTACATGAAGGGAAACATTTGGAGTGGGGAAGAAGAGTGTCCCCACAAGAATGACAACGCCCTTAGTATACGCTGGGTCTAACAGATGGCCCGTAAATGGTAACTCATTTCATTACCTTACATTTATCTTCCAAAAATAAGTTTACTTTCTTGCCAGAAAACTTCAGTTATCCCTAAGAACCTTAGAGAGAAAAACAACAACAACAACTCCCTTTGTATGTTACTCAGTGCCTTCTACATTCTGATGTCAAACTTTTTCTGGCTTCATCTCTTCTCACACTCCCTCAAACACACTTTACCATTCCAAAGGAGCTTGCTCAAATCCATATTTCGGCCTTTTCTTGCATCATTTTCTTAGCCTAAAATGCTCTTTACTCTCAGACCTTAAGTTAAATGTTAATTCTTCTTTTGTCTTGTCCACGTTATGAGTCTGTACCTTTATTTAGCACTTACTCCATTCTTCAGGGTATTAATTATTCAGCAACTCTCCCCTACTTCTAAATTGTAAATTGCTTGAGGATTGAGTCTCAATTCCACAGGTGCTTCCATTCCCACCCTGTCAACCAGATCTCATCACAGTATTTAACATATAGGAAATGCTTAATATATGTTTGATGAAATGAGTTACTATTCATGAATTAGTTCACCTGTATTTCTATCTCCAAATGACCTATGTGTTAAAAATTATTAAATATCTGGTCCTAGTGCTTGCTATACTCTATATTGGTAATTCATTTAGGTTTTAAAAAAGGAAATATTGGCAACTATTTTGCTCTCCAACAAATGGTATCAGAGTTTTAAATCAGCTATTTTTGCTCTGTTATGACAATTCCCATGACTTTGGCCTATAAAAGGAGTGTTGAGACAAATGCCATTCAGAAAGTCAAAGGGTAGATTTTTATGAATTTGGATCTCCTTTCCCAGAGAGATGCTGTAGGATTTTTATTAGCTCTATTCCCTCAAGCCTCAAAGAGTTAGTAAAATCTAAATTCCTTATTCCCTCTATGGAGTAATATCATCATAGAGTTACAGCCACTATAAATGAAAGTCTATGTAATGTACTTTATTTAGAAGATACTCTTAAAAGTAGTAGAAATCATCTGGCTAGCCACTCCCTCAATCACTTACTGCAGCCAGATTTATGAGTTTGTAGGCTCAGGATTGCCTACACCTTATGAGTAATTAGGGCTGGGCTGGGGGAGACATGAGGAAACACACTTTACCGACATACTATTTTGATGAGACATTGCTTCTTTCATCTTCACAACATTCTTAAAAAATAGGTAGCATGGACACTCCCACAGAAACACTCCCGCAATAATGCAAATGCACTCAATTGGCTCCAACCTTGGCCCAGATGGTGCTTTCAAAAAGGAAAGGGCTAATGCTCTTGTTTTCTGTTGGAAAGGGAGAGATGGGTTTTAGAATTGATGTTTTCATTATCGCTTGGAGCTTTCTCAGTGTATCATCAATGGCATGCATGTAATTTTCACTATCTTTGTTTGTGCTTTATACTATAATACAGACTGAATGAAAAAATATTGTTTGTCATTTTTCCAGCAGTAATAAAATCCTGAACTTTCCTTGATAGAAGTTTTGGAACTCAGTTATCACATCATGGCAGGATTTTGTTGAATAACCCTGTTGGGGTCACACCCGCAGAAGAGGAATCATCCCCCAACACAAAATTTGGTTCATCTGTTGAGACTGATGACATCACACACACGTGCACACCAAGGGGATATGAAAAAGTTTATTAGTCACATAATGAGCCTTTCTGGGGAGAGCAGGGTGGGTCCCAAGCAGGTCTGAAAGCGGCTAGAGAGGAAAGCAAGGAGACTGGCTTGGGGTTTTTGTGGTAGAGTTTGAGGCTGGAGTTACAGATACTGTATGGCTTGAATTTCCACCCAAACCAAAGGCAGAAGCAAGAAGGCTTCTTTTCAGCTTGCTCACATGTGAGGAAGAGGTGGAGACGGAGAGGTGGCACTTTAAAGCTGTCAGCAGTTAAACACCAAAAATGCAGTTCGACTAGTACGTGGTCTGTTATGTACAGTCCCATTTTACACGTTAGGAAATTTTACATAAATCTCCCAGAGGTATCTCACTCAAAAGCACAAAACTATTAATTGTCAGAACCAGAACTCATATCAGGGGGCAATTTCAAAGGACTTGTTTTTTCCATACCGACACCACCTTCCTCAGAAGAAAGTGACTTGACTAAAAATTAATCTGAGTTGCCTGTATTTGAAAATGTTTCCTAAGAAACATTGCTGTGATTAGAATGGATCTAAGGAGTAATTGTAATTGAAGTATTACATTCCCTGATATATAAACAATGTGATATAGAAACAGGGCCTGCTTTTGGAAATCATTGTCATCTAAATAGTAGAATATTTTGAGATGTAATTGTAAAATTCTTGTACTCTAGTTCCTTCACCTGCCCAAATAAATCACACAATTCTTACCAGCTGTGCTGCATGTTACAGCACGAGGGTAACACATCTGTGTTAGATCAATTTCACTTGTTCAGAAACAACAGGGGTTCAGGGTAGAGTCAGCCTGGGTTCCAATGCCTGCTATTAGTTTACTTGTCTAGCTTTTGACTCCTGTTGCTTAGGTCCTCGTTCTGTATAAAACGCTCATCTACTACCTCCTCTGAAGCCTGATATTGCTGCTTTTCCTTTATCTACTATGTGGTCTAAAGTCGATGCTGGAGCACTGAGTGCTTCCAGGTCTCTGCTTCATCTCCCACACCCCGTCACAGTTTATCCTGGTATATCTAACCTTCATCTTACACTCTACTGGGAGCATCAAAGGCACCATTACAGAGATCCTCTTTTCTGAAAATAGCATCCATTGAAACAAGAAGACAGAATACTCAGTTCTGGATGCTAGGTTCTCCCTTCCCCTTCACTGGCCTGCTTAGTCGTCAAGAGGATTTCTCATTTGGACAAAAAACTCCAAACTCATTTCTTTTTTCTTTTTAATTTTTTACCAATACTTATTTTTTAGTAACTACTGTCTTTCATGTCGGTTGACAGGATTTCCTCGTTGTCATGGAGACTTTGAGATATTGCTTTTTGGGGTTTTTAGAAGTCTGAAAGGTTAGCCACTTAGAATAGTTTTAAGAATCTGAGAAATGGCCAGGAAGAAATGTTCTCACTAACATCTCATCACCTGGGTTAGTTCTCTCTGACTCGTTGTCAACTTACCCAGTGGTGTGTGATAAAGGACTAACTCAATAAACTCTTATTCTTACTGTCTCTATCGAATTATAGAAAGTAAATTTAGTACCCTCAATTCTGGAAATCTTCTCACGTGATCGACACATTACATGTATCTTCAGCCTGTGTCAGTGATGGACTGATGGAATTCTCCAATTCATTCTCTTTCCCAGGCCTTCCCCAATGCTAAGATGGAGTCTGCTATCTGTGTGGGGTCTAGAAGCCTGAATGGAATTTGTACCTTCTAATCTAGACCAACATAATACATGAAAGACAACCAAATGAATTCTGTTTTTGCACTAAGTAGTTGGAGTTCTTGGAAGGTCAGGTGTATATCTCTTAGTAGTTAAGTGCCAAGAGTCCACCCATGTCTGAGAGCAAGTTGCTATTTTATTCATCTTCCTAAAAGGTCACTGTTGAATTAATGGTACCCAAGGAAGTCTATTTAATCCCTAAAATTTTACCAAAAATTTAATGTTGTCTTTTGAAACCTCAGATCTACTAAGGAGTCAATATTACTCCTTGAAGAAACAGTACTTCCTCCCAACTTCCATGATTCAAAATGTAACACCAGGGTTTGTGTTTACATGTGCACATTAATCTGAGGTAGTTCTACAGCAATCAATATGGAGAGCAGACCCTGCTTGCCCAACTGATGAATTTCTATTATCATCTACTCTCAGAATCCTTGAGTCAGCAATGTTGGTTTTATTTTTAATTTGATTTTTAAATTTTTTTTTGAGGAAGATTGGCCCTGAGCTAACATCTGTTGCCCATCGTCCTCCTTTTTTCTCCCCACATCCCCAGTAGATAGTTGTATGTCATAGCTGTACATCTTTTTAGTTGCTCTATGTGGGATGCTGCATCAGCATGGCTTGATGAGTGGTGAGTAGGTCTGCGCCCAGGATCCGAACCAGAGAGCCCTGGGCCTCTGAAGCGGAGCACACAAACTTAATCACTATGCTCCAAGCTGGCCCCAGCATTGTTGATTTTAAAAGGCACATCCCTGGAGATGAGGCAGTGCTGCATAGTGGGAAGAGCACAAAATTTGTAGTCAGATATCTCTAGATTCCAATTCTCATTCTGATATTTGATGGCTGTCTGGTATTGGACATGTTATTTTGCATCTCTAAACATTAGTTTCATCATCTATTAAGAACAGGGGGAATAATAATTTCTACCTCATAGAGATAGTATAAATATGTGAATGAATGGAAAACTCTTCATTTCTAATGGCACCAGTACCTTATAGCCAGTATTAATAAAAGTCAGCTGTTCAACCTCATGGTCCATTATTGGAAGAGCATAATCAATTAGTTTCCTAGAAAGAAGTTGGTAGAAGACATCTATGTATTTTGCTGAAGAGTAGATATCAATGATACTGAATCTCAGTTGTCATTCAATATTACTCAGCAGTACTTTTAACATCCCTAGTTGATTCCCCTATTCTTTCATTTCTCTATAGTACCTGAACACCTTAATCTCTATAGGTAGCTCAGTCTTTAAATTATAAGTACTATCATTTTCTTTTCATTGTGTGTGCTCTTAATTTTCCTTTCTTCCAGTTGAATACGTTTCTGTGCCGTTACATATGTTTCTGTGCCTTCCCTCTTCTCTACTGATATTTCTAAGGAGGATCTCTTCACTCAAAGGAGTTTCTTTGAGTCCATCACCTCCTTTCAGAATCAGGCTCTATCAGCTCCTTTTTCTACTACATCTTCTCTTTTTTCCTCCTTAGTGATTTCTTGTTCTTAGTTTACTAAAGAGTTTGCACAACTCTTCTCTATTCTAAAATATCTTGCTGCTCCGCTGATTCCCCCTTAACCTAAGGTCCCATCCTCTTTCTCTGTTATCTTCATTTGACCATGTGCTGCCAGAAATCCTTGCTGAAAAAAAAATGGGGTATAAAAATCTTTCTAGTGATATTGATTAAATCAGGTGATCTCCTTGAATCTCAATTTCCTCTTCTAACAGGAAAAATAAGTTTTTTTAAGTTGAAATACTTGTAAAACATATATAAAGAAATACATATTTTAAATACTAATTCAAAACAAAACCCAGAAAAATAAGCATGATTAAAAAATAGAAGGGCATTAAGTTTCTGTCCCACGCATTACTTCTTTCTCTTCTTTGGCAGAATCAAAAAGGGGCAATATTGTTGCCAAAAGTTGTTTGGAATGTGAATTTGGTTAAAATATTTGAGGAATAGAAATTGAATGAAACTCATTCCTCAACATGCAGTAGTCATTAAATCAATGTTTGTCAAGGAGTTTTCTAGCTGAAGTATTTCATATCGTGCCTTATACTTTACGATGAAGAGTAGGTGAGAATCAGCTTGAATGCCATGCATTCCTCATTGTGCAACTTTGCATTTTCCACTGTTCTTCACTTATAAATGTTTAAGGAAAGAGGTAGATTTTCCCTAAATTGTGGATCCTGTCTTCCTTCTTCAATTTTAATTTGGACCTCAAAGTAGCTAAGCTTATCATCATTCATGAGTGCCTTACAATGTGATCTTCAAAATCATCATTATCATCATGGTCATATTCATAACATAAAATGAAGGCCATTCTAATATTCACCTTTCTAGGAAGCAAAGTTATGTCTTCCAGAGTCATGAAATAAAATCCATAGCTGATCCTGTAGGAGAATGAACACCATTATGTGACTATTGAATAAGACCCCAAAGTTTCACTCTAATATTGTGTGCTTCTCTTCTATCTGATTTAGAGATTATAGAAAGCAAATTGAATGATAATTATAACCCAGAATCTATATAGGCAAACTAAAAGATGTCATCTTTATTGAAATAAGAAAAGATATAATTAGTTAAAGTTATTTAAAACCCTTTTATCACCTTAGTCATTAGGGTGGTTCTGAAAATACCCATTAAATACCTCAAGAACCAGGAAATTGATTCTGTGTACATTGGTATCAATTCAGAACACAATTTGATAAACACCTGCTATCTTGGGCTCAACAATAAATGATTATGAAGTACTATGTTAAATGTAGAATCTGTTAAGATAGACTAACGGGAATACTAATCACTGTCAATAAGAGTAACAACTGGTTAAAAAAAAAGGATGTTAATAATATTTTTCTTTGAAGTGATATTAGCCACCAAAATCATAGTTTCTACAGACAAGTCAAAACTGTTTAAATTATTTAAATTTTGTGTGTAATCTTAGGATAATATAGAGCTGGAAAATGGTAATGTTATCTTAGATTTCACATACTGAACATGCAGAGTTGATATGTATCTATGAGTTTCCCATAATATCTTTAATTATGAAGGGATGTACAGAGAACCTCTCTCATACACTTCTGGGGAAATAAATCAGATGTAATTTTTATTAGGAGAATTCTTGCTACTAAAATATTATTTTGAGGGAATTCTAAAATCATTTTTTGTATAAAAGGAATAGATTGCCTTTTGGGGTCCTTTTATTTTTTTGACAGCGTAAACAAATATAACTGAAAGGGTAATCATAAGTATTTCGGTATCACAAAGCATCAGTAGCTAAGTTGTTAAATTATAAATAAAAATCACTTATTTTGTTTTATCCTTTATAATGAAAATTGTTTCCTCATAAAAGGATCAAAGTGTGCTTACTACTTCCTTGGATTTTTAAAGAGGTAATGAGCAGTAAACTCAGCAATTACTCACACATATTACTAAATGTCATTCACTGAAGAGCAGCAAACTATGGAGAAGGAAAGATATCATTTATTCAGGGGAGAGACCGTGGTCCGATTTCATACTCCGTGAGTTCTCATTCTTCAGTGTAATGCTTGAATAATTTTATGCCCAGCATTACAAATAAAGGTAGAAAATCCTTGAAGTCTGTTTGACTTTCGCTTAATTGAAATGCCTCTTCCACTATGGTGTGTGCTAATTCAACCAGCAAACTTGATGTGCTTTTAAATGATACAAAGCTAGATAGTATATCACAATTTGTAAATGATACATCATGACGTTAAGAAAAATCTGTGCTGCTCTTACCAATCCACTGGCTTGGGTTTCTGTAAATCTCTTTTATCTGCACCAATAATTACTGTACTTCAGCAAGGCAGTTTTAATTAAATGTCATCCTTTAAAATCAAGAAACACTTACAAGGTCAAGTAGGTCTAGGATAAAACTAAAGTTTGCACTCAAATCATGGATTACTTGATATTCTGCTATAAAGAAAAATTGTAAATGGTGCATACATAATTCTTCTCATACAATTTTAATGAGATTTTGACCAGTTCAGAATTGCTTCCTCTGTTTAATTTTGCATCTTTTAGTGGAAGGATAATACTTTCTTACTTCTTACTATGAAAAGTGTTTCCACAGGAAAGTATTGCATGCAATAAATCTGATACTTTCTATTTATGAAAATCACTTTATAAGACTTATAATTTGTTTTTGCAAGAAAAAAAGTGAAAGAACTACCCAGTTTACAATTCTTTAGCTGCTTTGTAGAAGTTCAAAGATAATTTTGTTAACTGTTTCTTTGTATTTGGGTGTGTGGGTGTGCGTGTGTATAAAATTAAATGTATAAATTACACAAGATAGTTGTACAATTTCTAAGATATTAAAGGGATAAACCAAATTACATGCTGAATTCAAATGCTTCAGAAAAATATGAAATTTCAAAATATTCATGCTTGCATTTCAAAACTCACACCTCCATTCTTTTATTCAGTTACTTGCATTTAGTATCTACTACATGTATGCTGAAGTGGAGACACAAAGTGAGTAATTAATTCTGCAGGAATAGTTAGAAAACTCATGCAGGAGCTGGAGTTCTAAGAAACGTAACAATAACATTTATTGACTAATGCAAAAATGACACCATATTATAGATGAACAACATGAAAAATAAAAATCTAGCCCCACATTACACAACTAGTTAGTGGCAACATTGGGATTTGAACCCAGTTAAGAGGGTTCTAGAGTATTTAATCTTAAGCCTTAGGCTCTTTAGCCTCTGATAGGTAAAAATTTGCAGTTTGGACAAGACAAAATTTAAGGGACCGTCAAATAAAAAGGGAAAACCTGAGCAAAGACTGAGATATACCACGGCACTGTATGTCGGGCAGACTTGGACAAAACTTTGCCCAATACGCAGTCCTGTCTTCTCCAGCTTCATCTCAAATCCTGTACTAAGTAAAATGAAGTGCTGATATACATACATTCTCATCTCTGTGTCTTTGCGCATGCGTTCACTCTAGTTAGAAGCCCCTCCCACCGTCTGTTTTTCCGGTATCCTTTAAAACCCAACTCAATATCCACACCTTTCGTTAAGTCTTACTTTCTCCTGTCTCTCCTCTTTCCTCTTATAGTACCCTAAGTATCTTATGTTATTGAATATAATGTGTGTTTTCTAATTATTTATTTAAGTAATTATCACTAGAGTCTCACACAATAACTCACCTGTAGTAAACACTGATAAGATGTTGTTGATCTAAATTGAACTTAAGCATGAATCTTGTCTTCTTATTGCTTTCCTTTCAGCCTGATACACATTATAAACTCAGACTTTTAATGGCTAAGTGAATGAATGAATAGGTTGTATATGTGTGCTGGACATGTGCACATGACTTAGAGTCTCCTAGGCCTGAGTTTGAATCCCATTTCTGCCATTTAATTAGTTCAGATGCTCAGCCTCCCTGAGTCTCAATTTCTTCATCTACAGAGGAGGGAAAATAAAAGTTATCTTTCCATGTGATCACCAGTATGGAATGAGATATTGTATGTAAAATGATCACTATAGACTCGATGGATAGTCAATGTTCAATATGTGATAGTTATTAGGTATTAACTAATTAGGCACTAACCTAATTAGGTATTAGATATTAGTATTATTGTTATTATCATGAATATTCTTATTTTTAGTCCTTAAACATTCCCCAAACCTGATCATTCAACAATATTCTAGATATGATCATGAATTAGGAGCATTTATAAACTAATCATTGGAAAGACTAAACTGGCAATATAAGGTTGAGAATTTTTATTATTTCAGAGGAGAAAAGACATTCTAAAAAAAATATGAGAGCCTTTTACAGGGGAAACCAGAGGGAGTTATAAGTTGACCAAATTTTAACAAGTTTCATAAGGCTACCAAGCTATCTATTGATATTCATTTTCTAGAGACTACTAAATTGTTCCACACTTCTGGAAAAAAGTCATTGAAATTTCCATTTCATTATGTATACTGCCTTTGAGAGACCAGGGACCCTCCTAAAGGGACGTTCAGTATGGGATTAAAACCATTTGAACCATTTACAGAGTGAAAATGGGTTATATTAGTGCAAAGTGAGACATTCCTGTAAATGTTAAAGACTTTTAAAAAGGTTTTAATGATAAAGTCATTCATATCTATTCAAGTCATGCAAAATTTTGTACTTTCTTAAGTCAAGGCAGTCCGTAATATGCTTTAGTTAGTCATAAGTGAATTAGTAACTGGTGTTACTGGAACAGAAAATCAAAGCAAATTAAACCTTTAGTGAAACTTCAATACAATTCATATAGATGTTTGGGCTACTTATTCTTTAGCTGCATTTAGTATCATTTCTTCAATATAGAGTAAAGGAAGGATGTTCTTATATTAAGTCAAAGGCCTATGTTTCCCAAAGTATACAAAATACTATTGCTTTACTAATCTCAGCCATATCTCAATTTCGGGAAAAAAAATATTTAGGAAATTCAAAGCATTTTGTACATCAGCTTTAATAAAAACTGTGCATTGTTGATTATATTTGCAAATTATAAAAACATTGTTAATGCTCATGATATTCAAATTTATAAAATAAAATAAAACTGTGTATTCATTTTCTTGACCTTTATGATTAAGTTTTAAAATACTTGTAACTATGTATAAGGACATTTTTGCATACACATGAAGAATCCACAAATACACTTGAATTTACCAAATGTGATTCAACAACTTTTTTTTAATATATTTGGAAGGATGAATATTTTATTACTTAGTGTTTGATAAAAGTGCCATCGCTTCTTTGGAGAACACAGGTAGTGATTCTACCTAATCAAATGTCTGAAATCTCTGCTGGACCTTCTCCCCGGTTTTTCTCCAAAAATTGCTTTGCCAATATACTATATGTATTTTCAACTAATAGACAATTATGAAAAATATCCTACTCTTGAGTCTTTGATTCATTCATCCATTTATTAATTCCAACCTCTATTGAGTTTTTACACTGTGAAAATCACACGGTTTTTGCTCATCTGGAGCATTTTATTTTTGCAAAGAAAAACTGCTTTGTAAATGTCAATATTACAAGGATTTATAACATAAGAACTACATTAAGAAGTACAATGAAAGCTGTTTAGGAATCCTTAGAAGGAAGAAATAATTTCCAATCGTGAGAGTCAGAATTTCATAAAAATTGTGACTTTTGAGCAAGGGCCCAAAATATCTTTGAGGTTCCATAGTTGGAGCCAGAGGAATGGCATTCTTAACAAAGGGAATGGCATCAGGCAAAGCAGAGATCTGGGAGAATGAAAAATGTATTTGAGGAATATCACATGGACTGACTGGAATGTTTATGCATGGGAAGAAGAGTGTGAGGTAATTTGGAGACTAATTTGCAAGGGTCTCGTGTGCCAGCTTACAAAGTTTAAATTTGGTTTATATTTAACTAGTTTATTATTTGTTTCTACTCTGCCTCACGTTAAAATGCATTTGTTTTGACATATAAAAAATATTTGAAATAAACTCGAATAAAAATAAATTAATAGAAATATAAAGGGAAATGCTAGTACCTGATTTGACAGGTTTATGAGCAGGGACATGAAAGAATAATATACGGAAGTGGCATGGACAAGGGGCAATGAGTTCCTGGAGGAGGATTCTAGATTCTTTGTCCCTTATCTTCCTCACTCCTATTTGGGAAGATATTGATATAGTTAATGGTGATTGATATAGTTTTTTGTGATGACAGCATCCAGTGTGAAAATGTAAAAGGTAATGATAGAGGCATTGCAAAGAATAAACCAGAATAACTTGGACACTGAAGGAACTTAAGCAATTAGAGTAATCTAGGCCAGTTAAATCTATGCTAAAATTGCTTGAGCAATGAGATGAGCCAATATTTCGCCTTTCTAAAAAATACTTTTCTATTCAAGCTTCCACAGACATAGATCTAATGCAGGCACAGAAGTGAGGTTAAATTTATAGCATGTTTCCTTTTCTTCCCCCTCACGTGGCAGGTTGGAAATGGTCATAAATTCTTCACTCTTCCCATTGTGATGCTGTCTATTTCTCCCCCTCCTGAATCTGGGCTGACTAGTGAGTACTTTGACCCATGGAGTATAGCTGAAGTGAAACTATGCACCTCTGCACCTGGACTTCAAGGAGACTGGCAGACTCTATCTTGGTTTCTAGGAGACCTGAGCCATCCTATAAAAGTCTCACTAGCCTGCTGAAGAGTTTTGAGAGTACACTGAGATGGAGGGAGGCCAGCTGAGCCCAGCCCAGTCACCATAAATATCAACTGGAGCATAAGAATCAACCAGATGAGCCCTGTGTAAATTCCTGACCCACAAAATCATGGTGTTGCTTTAAGCCACTAGGTGTTATATAATTTGCTTTTGGAAATAAATGACTGGAACAGCCTACTTCCCCAAATTTTATATAAGAAGGGTCATCCTACTTCCCAGAACTTTATATAAAATTCGTTAAAGAATTTATTTATCAAACAATAAATATGTACAAAGCAGCTGTATATGAAGCACTATAATAAAGCTAGGACCATGCAAATGAAAAAAGATACAGACTCTGATCTCTGGAGGTCACAATCCAGTACAGAAGTAAGGGAGATCAATAAAATAAGCAGATAGCGTACCTTCGGCCATATCAGAAGTTTGCAGAGATTAGCTGAGCAGAAAAGGGAGAGTTCAGAAATGGAGTGAGGAAATTAAAACAAAGGAAGAGAAACAAATTGACCTATTCATTTAGAAAGCTCATTGCTCAAGTGAGCACACAAACCATAAATAAGCCTTCCAAAAGCAAATTTCCACGTACATTTAAGGTCATAAACGAATAAGAAAAATGTTGAGTCTTTTAAAAAAAAGAAAAAGTAACTTAGAATTTAAGACACCAGAATCTTTCCTCAGGTGTCAGGAATCACCCAGGATCATCTTGGACAGTTCATTTATTGGTCCTACATCAATTTTTCCAGAAGACTTTTCTTTATGTTGAAAGAATTCTTATTCGTAGCTCAACTCTTTTGTGACCAAAGAAGAGAGTTCACTGTAGAGGTGGTAGTTATCTTATGTAACTTGGTACTCATAGTATTTCTCCTTCCTGTTATGTTTTGACAAACATAGTGGTGTTGAAATAAGCCAGCAGTTTTTCTAAAATCATTTGTCGAGTCAAAATCCGCCCATCAATATTCTTAGTCCATTCATTCATTAGTTTTCTACAGTTCCTCCTATGTGTTGAATGAAAGAGTGACTATTAGCCCCCATCTCAATTTCTCTGCCTCTGTCTTCCTCATTTTCCAAAAGCTGGTGCTATTTGCATGCTCACTTCTGCTCTAATAGAGGGACAAGTTAGGACCAATTCTGAAGAACTTAAGCACTGCCTGATAGGGTCTTGTTTTTGAGTAGCCTTTCTAAGATAGGTTGTCTTTGGGTACAGTGGCCCAAAGCTGACTTTTTGGCCCCATCTTGTTTCCCTGATCTCCCTCACTGCTAAGCCAACCAAGATACGACAAATAATGAGCAGCAAATATTACAAGTTACTGAAGGCCACCTCCCTCTTCCCCAAGACTCCTAGTTAGTTCTTCTCCACCCACTTCCTAAGTCAAGCCTTCCTCCTTGTCTAACAAATTGTATGAGATTCTACTTTTGCCCCTCTGCCCTAGTTCCTGCTTTTTTCCTTAGTTATATAATAGTCTAATCTGTTCTTAAGAGGGATAGGAGAACAGCAGGACCGTACCACTCCCACCCCTGACTGGATGAAAGTTGCGCCCAATCTTTTCACTACGGACTAGGTCTCCCATATAACACTAATGCTTCTTTGGCGTTATTATATAGATAATTTGAAACAAGGTTTTCAGAACTGAGAAAAACACAGTCATAGACAATATACTTATGCAGGTAGACATTTCTTCCTTAAGCATAGACCCTCTCTTCAATATCTTGTAGTGGCTCGGGGAAACTTCCTTGTCAAGAATCTGTGCATCTTCTTGCTAACGTCATTTTCTCCAACTCCAGACAAGAAGGCATAATATTATAAGAATGTTCTTAGGGTATTATAAAATCCATTTTCCTTCACTAGCCATGTAAAAGAGAATGTCTTTGTATTGGAAATTATTTAATGTCTGAAACACAACTACCTACACTTTTGAGAAGTAAAGCCACTCATATGTTTGGATAAGGTATATTCTGTTCTATTCTTCTGGGCTATCTCTTGCATTGCTTGGGGGTGGGAGTAGATTCAAAATTCTCCATGCTTCATTGCCAATGTATTCTGGAATAACCCCATTCAGAGCAGATTCAACTAGGGCTCTCCAAGAACTGTTCAAAGTGCTATGGCATCTCTGTGAAAGTAATAACTACTTTTGTACATAATTATAAGACTTCATAGAGGAGGAAAAGACTTCATGGAGGAGGTAATATTAAAGCTGAGCTTAAAAAATAAGTAGAAGTTAGCTGGGTAAGAAACAGTGGAAAAGGAACACCAGCCTGAGGAAAGAGCTCAAGCAAAGAAAGTTTTACAATATCAGGGAAGACATTTAGAGTGACCTGAGGAAGAGGCAGGTAATGACACTTGAAGGTGAGATTTGGGACAGAGCAGGAAGAATCCTGAATGACATGCTAAGGTAATTTGCCTTTATGTAGGCAATAAAAAGAAGGCAAGTGACAGGTTCTCTCCCATTGTTCTGGATTCCTGGAAGGTCTCTAGTTTTGAAAGTTGCCTGAGAAAATTAGCATGTGAACAAGTAGGAATTTAGAGAGGAAATCAAAACAGAAGTCATCATGAAAAGGATGCCAACAGGGTGTTTAAGGGACTGTTACTTGTATCAGTGGAGATACCCAGAGGCCACTTCGAAGAGTGCCAAACCCTGCATTTGATTTGAAATTTAGGGAGGAATTGAAAGTTTGGGAAAATGACTTGTGTAGAAGCCAAAGCTGTTCTGTACTCCCTAAATCCATGCAATTGGCTTAAGAACAGGGTCAGTGAACGTGGGCAGAGTTAACATTTCTGAGGCAGTAGGTGTAATGGGATGGGAATGTTGCATAAAGCATGAGTGTGGCATGGAAAGGTGGCTGCCGAGGACAAGTTTTGCGTGATATTATGTGGACAAATAGAAGGACAGGAGACAACGGTGTGAATGAGGAAGCACTAAAAGTCGCCGTCGCGTTGCCAAACATATTTATCTTTGTTTAATCAAATTCATGTCACAACTGGCAAGCTTCAACAAACTTGAAAATATAACAAGGACAGAAAAAACCTTCTTTCAGAAATTGGGCACTAAGCTCATTTTTTTCGGGATGCATTTTGTTCTGAAACAGTCAGACACATTTCTCAGATTCTTTCATCACCAGTTTTCTTTTTCTTTATATTCAGATGCTTCCTCATTAAATTCTGACTGATTAACTACCTTGGGGCAAAAATACATGTCACATTTGCCTCTTGGATCTTGTTTAGCTCAAATGCAATGTTTGATGCTTTCTTTAAAGTGGAACTTAGAGTTAGGTGTAACATAGAGTTTTGATCTACCTTAATAAATGTTTGATAGTAACTTTCTTTTCCATCCCGTGTTAAATCTGAGAATTATGTCTAATGGAAGAGCCGCATAAAACCACACTGTAAACAACATGAAAAAAAAAATTTAACAGACCTTTGACTTAACTTGTCAGCGTCAACCCCTAAGCCATTCAGTTATGCTCTTTGCCTTAATAGGCTTCCACCAATGCAATGAACATTTCAAAACCCAGAAACTATTCCCACAATTTAGTAGTAGTGTCAGACGTTTCTTGAGGTCCAAACCCTACAAAATGGATGGAAGGTAATTTTGAAAAAAAAATTTTTTTTTCCTTCTCTCTGCTAATGAAGATGTTTTTAAGCAAGGATATAACATGATTTTCTAGGTGGTAAAAATCTAATGTGTTTCTCTCCGTTTAAATTGAGGTAGCAATTTGGCACTCACAAAGTAATCTTGGCCGTGTATCTAAAAACATAAAACCAAAACACTTGTAGCTGCCAGGTGTCTAATTTTCTGCTTGTCACATTCATGTGTATGAACTGGGAAGCCAGGCTGTTTTGAACAACCTCTGCAAGCCCAGTTCATACTTTAGTTAAGGTGGAATTTAACATGGCCCTCTCAGCGTTCCAGACTTCTAGCTGCTTTCAAATTCAGCCAATATACTATGAAAAACCAAAGGACCCTAACCCAGCAGGGTATAAAGATCCTCGGCTTTTAACTGGAGAACACAAATTACTTTAATGCACAGTTTTCCTTATAGATTCTATCTATAGAATATGAACAAATCAGGTGAATACCGTAATAATAATTTTTAGTATAATCATTTGTATGCCAGTTAGTGAATTGTGCTGACTTTCCACCAATTCAGTTAATAATTTGACCAAATCCCTAGCTAAATAGATCAAAAGAGTCAATATACTGTGTGTAAACAGACAGCCATGCTCTTAGTCATCTCTGAAGGGAAATAACTTGATTGAAAGGGCAAAGAGTCTGCCTCCCATTCCAAGGGTAACAGGCACACTGACAAAGCAATTTGCAGAAACTAAGGAGTTCTATATACATTATCTTGTTAAATGCTTATTATAAGCCCCTGAAATAGATATTTTTAATTCAATAACATAGATAAGGAACTTGATGCTCCTTATATTAACTTGGTTAAGTTTTTCACTGTTAATTGAATGAATTCAACTTCCAGAGTCCCTTCCATAGTGCTCCCATAATTTGGTGACCTAAAAATAGGACGAAAGCCTTCACTTTATTTAAGGAAGAAGGCTAAAAGTCTCAAAGAAGAGTGTAAAATATAAAAATCAGTAAGCAGACAATTCATTTTGAGGAAACGATTGCAAAACTGAGAAAATGGCAATCCCAAGACCATAAACGTACAAGAATAGTTTATTTAATCAGGCAAAAGGAGAGTAAGCAAACCAAAACACGGCCGCTTATTATCCCACCAATTCTACTAAAAGTTTAAGCAGACCCTGATTTCCTAACATTTGCAGACATCTGAACTAAGAAGGACAAATCAGATTAATAATTAATTCACAATTGACAACAATCATTAGGCTGCAGAGCTGTTCCTATAAATGGCAGATCCCATCTGACATTCACCATATTACTGCTCATACCAATATAGATACGGGCAAATTAACTGTGAGTCGCTGACAATGTGAAAGCTGAAATACAGATCAATGCCGTTATTATGAAGACAAAACCAGCACACCAAAATGCTTTCCTCCCACTGTCTAACATCATCCACATTGATGTTTTCTGTCAATATATAATAATACACTGTCACACTTGATGGGACAGGAGGAACAGATTAGAGAGAAATTGCACTGGAATATGTTTTTATACATTGTTTCTCGGGAATGGTATAATCAAAACAGTTATTGATTCAGGAACTTTGACTGCTTGTCCCAACAAGATGCATGAAGCACGGCAGGAGAAGTTATATATTTTTATTCAGTTTTACCGTTGTGTTTAAAAGTGTTGGTTAAAAGAAAAACAATCTGGAATGTATTCTTCTCACACTCTTCCCTTGCTTCCACGAGCACAGGCAAAACCTGGGAGCGGTTCTTGATTCTTCCCTTTCTCTCCGCAAATACAAGTCTACGTCTTCAAAGTATGGCCCCAAATTAGCCTATTATCTTCACCCACTTTTACCGCCCTATTCTGAGCCACCATCATTTTTCACCTGGTCCTAGCTTACTGTAGTGTTCTTCTAGTTTCCCTGTGGCCCAAATGAGTTGATTAAAATTATAGTCAGTTAATATCACTCCTCTGTTCAGACCTGCCAATGGTGTTTCATATCACTCAGAGTAAAGACCCACGTCTTCAACAGGCTCCACAGTTTGTTCCGAAGCTCAACGTTCTGTTACCCTTCTGCCCTCATCTCCTGCTACTCTCTCACGATGCTGCTCAAGAGCCACAAGGGCCAACTTGGCATTCTAAGAAACTGCAGAGGACACCTCTGCTTAAGGGCCTTTTTAAATTTTTTTATTGACGTAACATTGGTTTATAACATTATGTAAATTTCAGGTGTAGAACATTATACTTTGATTTCAGTGTAGACCACATCATGTTCACCACCCAAAGCCTAATTACCATCCATCACCACACACATGTGCCCCATTACCCCTTTTGCCCTCCTCCCTCCCCCTTCCCCTCTGGTAACCACCAATCTATTCTCTGTGTCTATGTGTTTGTTGTTGTTGTTTTTATCTTCCTCTTATGAGTGAAATCATATGGTATTTCACTTTCTCGATCTGACTTGACAAATGGCAAGATTTCATCTTTTTATGGCTAAGTAGCATTTCATTGTATATATACACACCATATCCTTATCCATTCATCCATTGATGAGTGTTTAGGTTGCTTCCATCTCTTGGATATTGTGAATAATTGTGCAATGAACTTATGGGGTGCAAATATCTTTTTGCATCAGTGTTTTCATATTCTTTGCATAAATACCCAGAAGTGGGTAACTGGATCATATGGTAGTTCTATTCTCAATTTTTAGAGGAATCTCCATACTGTTTTCCATAGTGGCTGCACCAGTTTGCATTCCCACCAGCAGTGTATGAGAGTTCCCTTTTCTCCACATTCTCTCCAACGCTTGTTATCTCTTATCTTGTTAATCATAGCAGTTCTGACAGGTGTGAGGTGATATTTCATTCTAGTTTTGATTTGCATTTCCCTAATGATTACTGATGTTGAACATGTTTTCATATGCCTCTTGGCCATCTGTAAATCTTCTTTGGAAAAATGTCTGTTCAGATTTCAGATCATTTGCCCACTTTTTAATTGGGTATTTTGTTGTTGTTGAGTTATGTGAGTTCTTTATATATTTTGGATATTAACCCCTTATCAGATATATGATTTGCAAATATCTTCTCCCAATTGTTAGGTTATATTTTCTTTTTGTTGATGGTTTCCTTTGCTGTGTAGAAGCTCTTTCGTTTTTTGGATTTTTTTGGTGAGGAAGATTTGCCCTGAGCTAACATCTGTAGCAATCTTCCTCTCTTTGGTATGCAGGATGCCTCTACAGCATAGCTGATGAATGGAGTAGGTCTGCGCCCAGGATCTGAACCCATGAACCCGGGTCACCCACACGGAGCATGTGGAGTTTGAACCACTCAGCCACCGGCCAACCCCAGAAGCTTTTTAGTTTGTTGTAGTCCATTTGTTTATTTCCCTTTTGTTTCCCTTGCCTGGTGAGAAGGATTAAAGACTTGAATGTAAGACCTGAAACCACAAAGCTTCTAGAAGAAAACATAGGCAGTACACTTTTTGATATTGGTCTTAGCAGTATCCTTTTGAAGACCTCAGGGCCTTTTCATTTGCAACTTCCACCAATTAGAAAGGTCGTTTTCTCAACAAGTCTTTGATCCCACTCTATTTATATTTACACTTTCACTCCTTTTTTTCTTTTTTCTGCTTTATCTTTCCATAGCAATTATTAAAAATATGCTACACATTTTACATATATATTTTTATGATTAAATAGCTTTATGAAGGAATTGATTTTTTTTTTTTTTTTTTAGTTGGGGAGCATGTATTTTTTCTACTGTTGGTATCCTCAGCATCTAGAACAGTCCTTGACACATGGTAGCCTGTCAATAATTAGTTTCATCATGAGTAAATGAATCACTCAATCAACAAAAACATGTAAAAGAACACTAATAATTTAAAGAACGAAATATCTTATAAAAGCATTTGTTAAAAACAAGAATTTTAACTTTCATCTCACATACATATGGCGGTAAACTCCATTTTATATCAGCCATTAAACAAATAACCAATGGGTTGACTATTTTACTGATATTTTTCCATTTACTGAAGCAAATCACTATTACCGATCTCACTGAAATGGTGAAGGGCTTCGGTATCCTTAGTTGTTTATTCATAGATTTATTCACTATTTAATATTATAATTGAATGGAAGCATAAAGGGTCAAAAACTTAAGTCTGGAAGTCTGAGAGCCACATCTAATTGAAAATCAATGAGAAATACAGAGCAAACATGTCTGACATTACATGGGGCATCACGTAGAACAATTCAATGTACACACAGATCTTTAGTAGCAAGTCTATTAATAAACTGAAGTATACCTGGACCTGAACCCATTTGCCTCATTTATAGTAAGAAAGCATATGAAGTTATTGTAGTAAGTATAAATCCTAGAGACTGGAAAAGCAGTAATATGTAATGCCAATATAAGGGCACCAAAATATCTCTACTGTCATATCTCAATATCAGGGACTGAAGAGATCTTAATGATAACTAGTGCTTAGTCATTGTGATGATTAATTTTATGTATCAACTTGGCTGAGCCACGGTGCCCAGATACATAGTCAAACATTATTCTGGATGATTCTGTATGGTGTTTTGGATGAGAGTAATATTTAAATAGACGGACTTTGAATACAGCAGATTACCTTCCATAATGCAGGTGGGCCTCATCCAATCAGCTGAAGGCCAGAAGAGAACAAAAGACTGACTTCTTCTGAGCGAGAGAAAATTCTTCCAGCAGGTAGGTAGCCTTTGGACTTGAAGGGCTACACTGACTCTTTCCTGGATCTCCAGCAAGACATTCTTCAGATTCGAACTGCAGATTTGGACTTACCAGCCTCCAAAACTATGTAGGCCAATTCCTTAAAATCTCATGCTCCTGCTCTCTCTCTTTCTATATATATCTTATTGGTTTTCTGGAAAACCATGACTAATATAATTATTATTGGAAATATAAGTGTAGCATAAGCCCTGACAGTTTATTTTTTTCTTTTTTGTAACACAAGTGCCTGACTTAGACTTTGATTACTGAGGCATCCACTTCAAAGAAACATCCATTTTAAAAGAGCTATCTCAGATAAACACATTGCCAGCTGAAAGATGAGCTAAAGAGCCAGGCCACCTCCCCCCTGAGGCGCCTTTGTTTTAGAGATCTTCATTGATTTCAATAACTGACCATTTGGGCAACTTATTTTTTCTCTTTCAGCCCTTTCAATTGCCACTCTCATGTTTTAAATTCATCAACAAAGGCCAGCTCCATGGCCTAGTGGTTACGTTCAGCGCACTCCACTTTGGTGGCCCATGTTCAGTTTCCGGGTGTGGGGTTCCCCAGAGCGGATCTACTCCATTAGTCAGCAGCTATGCTGTGGTGGTGACCCACATACAAAATAGAAGAAGATTGGTGATTGGCACAGATGTTAGCTCAGGTCAGATCTTCCTCAGGCAACAGGAGGAATATTAACAACAGATGTTAGCTCGGGGTGAATTTTCCGCAGCAAAAAAAAGCAAAAAACAAAAAAAGAGTGAGCCTACAAAATCCTAGGCCGCCTCCCTTGACTCCAATAAAAGCAGAACCCCAGACCCATGTGCTCTCTCTCTCTCTCCCCATGACTCGCTGTGTGGCCCCAGGTATGCTTTCCAGGTCCTGTGAGTAATAAACTTTTATTTTTTCAAAGTTTCCTAGTGGTTGTTGCTGAAGAGTGTCTTGCAGTCGTAATAAGAACCATGAGTGTTGGTCCAGTCACAGTATTGGTTATTGATATGCTGAGACAGACACAAAATAATAAGTAGTTTAATCAATATTTAGTAAAGAAGAATATTAAAAAGTTGAAGCTTTACAAGATGGGAGTTAAGATCACAGATTCTAAAGCCAAACTACCTCGTTCTGAAGCTTACCTCTGTTATCTAGAAGCTTGAAACTCCATTATCTCTAAAAAAGGGATAATATTGGTGACTCTGATGTATAGTTATTATCAAGATTATATGAGAGTGTATATGTATATTTTAAAAAGAGTCTGGTACTATATGACTCAGCTACTTTAAGAATAATAATTATTTTCTTAGAGATGAAAAAGATTATAGAGCTCACCCAGTCAAAATCCATCAAAATACAAATAAAGGAAAATAGCCCCAAAATCTTATGCTCAGGATCAAAGAGCTGATTAATGGTGGACTCAGACCAAAACCCAGGTCATCCGATTTGAGTCTCTCTGCTTTAACTACACTCATATATTAGTAGTAATTGTATCACTTTATTCCATAAGATAGGGACCTGAGGAAATGAGTTATGAGACATAAATGACTTTTTCCTTTTAAAAATAACTGCTTTAAATTATAAAATAAACACCCATTACTGATATTTTAGAAATCCAAAAGCACAAATATTACCTGAGCCACACCATCCATATATAATATTCTTCCCAGTTTATCTATTTAATATACCTATTTTACAAATTAAGATGATATACATACAGTTTTTCTCATTTGTTTAACAATATATTTGAAAAATTTTGTTTTTCAACTGTAATTATTTATTATCACAAAAAACAAATTTCATGTGACACCTCCTTGATAAGATATTTTCTATAATACACACTCTGTTTGGAAGAGATTTCTAGTTCTAGACATAGAGTGATTCAAATGGGTCATTGGAATTGGAAGCTGTCCCACATTTTCTCCGTACCTATGATGATAACCTCGTGCCCAGGCATATGGTAGTTACCTGACAAAGTGCTTGTTAAATGAATAAATGATCTTTGTCTTCGTTGAATAAGAATTCATTACAATTGCATGATTGAACATTTTAATTAGCTAATAGAATTAATGATCTTAATATCTAAATAAAGAAGTATAATTGAAGTCAATTGTCAACTGGGTTTTCTTCATTTTTATACTAATTTATATATAATGATTGAGATCATAATGTTTGGGCAGATTTTCCTTTATTAATCCTTCAATTTTGTCTCTGTCATACACCACAATTGGCTTTTTGAAAGTTACTTTCTTAATGACTTTCGACTAATTCCTTAACAATAGTTATATTTAAGTGATTGAAAAAATGAAATGAGCATGTTTAAGCACAGCCACTTGTTTCAGTGCAGATGTTTAAAAAGTTCTAATCACAGATAATTACTATAATTAATGGAATTTTTTGATGCAACAATGATTTTTTTCTGTATTATTTTATCTTTGGTTTTCTCTCTGTAGAGGCTTGGGATTTAACTGTGTTATAAGTGTTTGTCAAATGGGTTTTTTGCTTTTAATCAAAATACAGCAAGTATCCAGATGGTTGGGCTAAAGAAAAGTCTCTATGAAAGTCTCATTTATGTTCTTAACTGGCGGATTTAACAAAAATTCAACAGCCAAGCTTTCTGGTTTGTGATATTAATATATTTTCTTTCTTGAAAAAAGAACCCATTAGAACCACTATCAAGATGTTCCCACTTTAGGATACAAAATTGTATATACTCTATTTTCTAAAATCCGCTTTTAGAATTATATAAAAGATGATACATTAAATTATTAACAATTATTTGTTCTATATGATGGAATTATAGTTGATTTTTTTCCTACTTTATTTTTTGGCATTTTCAGTTTCTTTATTAAACAAATATATGACTTTTATATGGATACTATAAAATAGTTTTATTTGCACTCCTCTTCTTTATATGCCTCTCAATTTAGCGTCCAAATCTTTAAGAACTCTTAGAGAAAAAGAAATCATAGATTGATTTCAGCAGGCCAGGTGCTAAATAAGAGCTTTACTGTTAATACCATTACATTTATTCATCACAATACCCCTATGTTATGGATGATATTGTGCTTTTACAAGAAGCAAGCCTGGGTTTTCTCCTCAGGTGCTTCTAATTCCAAAGCCTATGCTCTTTCAATTTTGACAAAATAACTTTCCAAGAGCTATTAAAGCATGATTTTTTATGATAGCCAAGGAGGGTATATTTTGGAGGATTCAAAGCAGAATTACTCCTACTTTGGGTGTTGTTACTGTGAAAGGCTTGATATTTTATTTTACTTACAAGCTAACAAATTAGCCTGGCACATATTCACAGACACCAATAGAAGACACAAGACTCCTGGGCCAGAGACAAAGGACTTTACTACTCATGACACAAAAGGCAGCATGAGCGTCAGCATCTTTGCGTCATTTCCCCTTGCTCCACAGCAATGACACGGATGGGCACAGATGGATGCCTGCCTGTGCTCTCAGGAGACGAGCCCTCAGCTTCAGGAACCAGAATCTTCTAATGGTCAGCAAGCACACCTTCCTTTGCTCCAGTGGGAAACCCTATCTCTGTTTTCCACGGCCGTTAACTTTACAAGCATCATAAAAGGATATCCAGAACAAAGAGTAGTTCGTACCTGACTTGCAAGATGCCAGAAAATATAGAACCATGGGGAATTGTCTCTTAATGACATCCATCCCTTGTTTCTACACTGTGTTGGCTTCTGATGACGTTTTTCATGACTGTGCCATTCTGCAGTCCGTATCTGTTCAATAGCAATGAATTAAGTTTACAATAAACAGGACTATAATCAGCAGGATGAGGTTAACCTGCAGTATTGACCTCATCCATGGCCTAGGGACCCAGAATACATCAGCTAAACAGTCCCTTAAACCATGATAGTCTACCTTCAGAAGCAAAGTGGCCTTTTCCTTAAGTTTCTATATCACCATTACCGCTTAATCCAGAAACTAATTCAGATACAACAGGATGCAGTAGTGAATATGCAGACTCTGATTTAGCCTTGTGAAATGAACAAAGGAAACCTAAATCAAAATAGAATCAGGAAGCCGTAAAAGCAGGGCCCTCACACTCATATCACTCACCTTAGCTTACAGACCCCAGGAAGAAGAAAGAAGATTTTCTTCTGACCCAGCAACAACAAGCTGCCCACTGCTGGCAGCCGATGAAAACCTGCCACAGCACCCCCCCCCCAATTTCCTCCTAAAACCTAATAAAAGCTGACCTTCCCTTTATCTCCTCGGACTTGCCTATGGTTTGCCTTAGCTTGCTTGTCCTAAATTGCAATTCCCCTGCTATTCCCAAATAAATTCACTTGGGCTAGCTCAAGACCCTATTAGTTCATTTTTAAGATCGACAGCCTGAAGGGAGGAAATCTGTCTATCCTGACGTCTAAAATTTTCTGAAGTATGTTTCAGACTGTATCCTTACACTGTAGGTGTACTGTCAGTTCCTACTGAGAATTGTGTAATACAGTTCTCAGGATTATTTCATTTTTACAACAACCTGTGAGGTCAGTGGTGCAGCACTACTATCACTGAATGGGAGGTGAGCAGTGACGCGAAAAGAAACGCAACCTAGCTACAAAATAAACATAATTTTATGAAAAATAGTGAGGATAGAATGTTGTTGCTTTATAATGCTGGTGTTTGGAGACGGATGTAACACTTGCAAGCTGCTGTCTTCCATTTCTTTGGTATAACAGGACTTAAGAGGAAAACATAATACAAGTTAAAGCTTCTCAAAATACATGAAAATGCACAGTATTATCATGGGTTTTTCTTTAATTTCATTTTTTCTGAGTGTACAACCATAGTTTTTTGATAGACATTAAGGATTTTAAAATGCTTTGTAGCCCACATCCTTGAGGGAGATGAAAAAAAAAAACCCAGTTGTTCTCCAAGTTAGGTATCATTTGCTAGCATTGCCTATCCAGGTTACTTATGGTGGATTATGTAGTATCTTTGTCGTTTATACTCTGTGTCCCGAATATTTACTTACTAGCAGGAAAACACTAATTAAAGTGTGGGAATTTGGAGAGCTTTAAATTGGAAGATGACTAGACTCTCATTCTATGTAACTTAGTGTTAATCTGACCCAATACTCTTCGTGCTCTGCCTGCAGCATCCAACAGCTTCAGTTACTATGAGTAATTGTAACCAAGGCAACATGACAAGGAATAATTAATGACTTGGAATTCATCTTCAAAATATGAAGAATGTTCTAAGTAATAAATATTAGAATAATAACAATATCTCACACCTCTCTCTACCTTCAACTCTCTTTGAAACATTTCCACAAATTAATAGTTGTGATTCTGCAGACAGGAGGATATGATTGACATGCATATAATATTAAATAGAAAATTAAATTCAATGAAATTTTCATATTATAAAACTTATAGCAGAAAACCTCCCTAAATCCCTACAAATATATATAAGCAGATATTCTCCCTCTTTCTGTCTCTTTCATGCCCAACTAGTTTGAAAGTTTTGGGAATGCAATTCCATAGAAATGGGATATTGGAAAAGAGCCAGATTTGACAGTCAGACCATCTTGGCTCCAGGCTATACTAGTTTCATGACTTTGAGCATTTATTAACCTTTGTAAGTCTCAGATTTTTTCCATTGGTAAAATGAGGTTGATATTAATAATTTTAACATATTAATGTAGTTGAAAAAAATCACATGAATAAGTTCATGTAAAATATGTGTCTCAGTATCTACCTATCAAAGAATAAACAACAAATGTTAGTAGGTCCAGTAACACCTAGGTAAAATACATGCTATGCACTCTTCTAGACTCTGATAAAGCAGTGAATGGGACAAGCAAAATCATTTCCCTAGAGAAATATAAGCTCCAAGATAAAGAGACAGACAATAGACATATAAAATAAATGAATAAACGCACCAAAAAAAGGAGACAATTTCTAGAACTGCTGGGTGCAGTGAAAAAGATGAAATATGTGATGCCTTAGAGGAGGGGGACACTATTGTATTTAGGATTGTGGATAGCAGTCTCTCTGAGGAGTTGACTTCTAATTTAAAACTTGATGAGAAGGAGGCCGCTGTGTAAAGAGGTCCAGGAAGAGCATTCCAAAGTGATGAAACAGCACGTATGAAAACCCTGAGACGGGCAACTATGGCTTGAGAATAATGAAATAGTGGGAAGGGTAAAGAACGATGAGTTAGGAGAGGTAAGCAGAGACTAGGTCACATTGAGTCTTATAGGCCATGGTTAGGAGTTTTGATTTTATTTTAAGTACATATTAGGAAGTCATTTGAGGATTAATTTAGCACTAATAAACATAGTGGTAGTATCACCAATAGTGGTACTAGCAAGGCATTAGTCCTAGTATTTTTCATGGAATACCATAAATTTTGTTTATAGAAAACAATCCATAACCAAATGTTTCTTCAACGGTTACATAACTTAGCACATCATGTTACAGTCAAGTATGCTAAAACTGAAAACCTCTTTAAATATGGAAAATATGAAGCCAAACTCTTTGTTACATTTGTCATCTTATTGACCTCCAAAGTTAACTGGAATGCTCTCAATGGCCAGGGTAATATTAAAAGATATCTAACAAGCAGTTAACCAGAAAGAATGCGATATGTAAACAAATAGTACTAACGACCCAGGCTGCTGATAAATCTGCTTATACCCTCCTTTCCCATCACTGGTCCCTGGATTCTGCACATGTCTGTCACGTAGTAGGCACTTAATAAATATGTGTCAAGGAAAGAAAGAGGGAGGAGTACTGCTAATTAGTCATAGGACATTCAGTTAGTTGTATTTCTCTCATAGAACTGCCTCCAAAGTTCTCAGGGTCCATTGCACATATCATTAAACAGAAAAACATATGTGATGAAGTCTAATAAAGCATCTAGTGTATAAGAAGAACCACATAGTTGTTTAGTGAATCTTGAGAATGCATCATCTGAAACTCAAAATCATGTAGTTCTAGGGTTTCTGCCAACAGCCATGTTAGAGCTAAAACTGGTCTAAGAAAACTAGCAGGAGAGATTTAAATAGCATATTCCTTCGGTTGGACCACACTTTTTGCTACAGTTTATTAGGCAGCAAGATTTATCTCAGCCTTTCTCTTCAAGCTAAAACACACACAGACATAGAAAACTAAACAAACAGAAATAGAGAAGATGTTCTCTTTATTGATTTCTGGACTATAGGAAAATGCTTCAAGCACTGCCTCAGAAAAAATGGCTGTTGTGAGAAGAATTTTTTTTAAATAATTAAATTTAATAGAATTTAAAAACAGATGAGAAACATTCCTTTTATTCTGCAATAGACTCAGATGTAGTTTTCAAAGAGGCAATCAAGTAAGCATTCTCTATTCTATTTTGATTTTTTTTCTAGTATGTAATACCACTAATTTCTGCATATTTATTTTCCATATGGTCAATTTTCTAAACTCATTAACTAACATAATTTTAAATTAATATAATTTTTAAGGAAAAAACATATTGTCATTTAAGGTAGGAGAAGACAATTACCACATCTCTTTAAGGTTACCATGCATCATGGAACATGGCTTGTGTCCACAATCTCATAATGGTGGGTTAAGGAGTAGTTTTTATAAGGGAAATTTACAAGTCACATTCCAGCATCAGAAGCCATAGGGCTCCCAATCTTCTCAATATCCCACAGAGAGGGGTGGCAGGCCAGGCAGTGTTGGATGCAATAGAGACCTCCCCATCTTGTTTTCTTTTTAAATTTTGTTTCATTTTAATAGGATAGATTGAGATAAAAAGCTATTGGTGGGGAGAAAAGCAAACTATTTGGGTACCAGGTAGTTGGGGTTAAAATGTGAGCTGTTTACAGAAGTTGTCTGTAAAGCTAGGCGCCTAGCACTGAAAGATGAGGCCTATGGTAAATGAATTCCTTCCTGGATGGGGCAAGGTCGGAGTGGGCAGCTTCTAGTACTAAAGGATGAAAATCACATGAGTTTGTGATGTCTAACATGTTTTTAGCACCTATGATTTGTTAAACTCCACACTAAATGTTTTACTTGTCTCATTTAATCCTCACAAGTCCTGTCTTGAACTTTCTATAAAGCTTCCTTAGATTGGATACATTTGAGTCTGCTATTTCTTGTTGAATCAATTATGATAATTTATATTTTCCAGATAACCATCTATTCTGGTGAAATTTTCATGTTAGTTGAGCATACAATTATTTCATTCATGAATGTATTCAATACTCGGGAAACAATAACGAGTAAAACAATAAATAACTGCCCTTAGTTTACTGCATTTTAAGGTGAGGGAAGCAAAAAACAAAGCCAGCCCTGGTGGTCTAGTGGTTCAGATTCAGCCCTCTCACCACCATAGTCCGGGTCCGTTTCCCACTCAGGGAACCACACCAGCCGTCTGTCGGTTGTCATACTGTGGGGGCTGCATGTTACTGTGATGCTGAATGCTACGCCACCGGGATTTCAAATCGCAGCGGGGTCACCCATGGTGGACAGGTTTCAGTGGAGCTTCTAGACTAAGACAGACTAGAAAGAAGGACCTGGCTGCCTACTTCCAAAAAGATGGGCCATGAAACCCCTGTGAAGAGCAGCAGAGCATCGCCTAACATAGCGCGGGAAGGTGAGAAGATGGTGCAGAAAGACCAGACAGGGTTCCCTTCTGCTGTCCACAGGGTCGCTAGCAGTTGGAATCGACTCAACGGCACTAACAACAAGCAAAAAGCAAGTAAATATATAGCATGCTATGCAATAATTGTTAGGAGGAAAAATAAAGTTGTTTAAAGAGAACAGAGAGTGACAGGCATATGAGGGGCTTATTTTATATCTTACCAGCTCTCTGGTAAGATAAAATACGAGCAGACAGCAGAACAAAGAGAGGAAGCTAATCTGATTGACATGTAGGGGCAGAGGAATCCGGACAGAGCAAACAAAATGCAAAGGCCCTGAGGCCTTTAAACCGACTTGTTTAAGGAACAGCCAGGAAACCTACAGCTAGGAGAGAGGGTGACTGGGGAAGGTTAAGGAGTGGCAGTTGAGCAAACGAGAGTCATGTTAAACTTGAAATTTACTCTCTCTATACATTGTTTATACTACTGACATCCTCGCTGCCTTATGACAGCAGCTATTCATTTCTTATTTTATGTTTTTCTCCTTGATTTGATTTTGAAGGTTTTGTTCATTTTACGTAGATATAGTTTTTGTAGAAAACAGAACTGGAAGTAATATCTTGGCTTTATTTTTATGATTGCAAATGTATTTATCACTACTCTTATATTTATTATTTTATCAATTTTGCCTTCCTTAGGTCAGTTGGGTTTTGGTCTTTCTTTTTCTTACACTTTGGAGATGAAAGATGAGTTAACTAATTTTTGCTTTTTCTTAATAAATTACATTATGTTCTATATTTTCTATTATTTAAAGAATGTTTTTATTTTCACTATTTTCTCAGTAAATTATAATAGTAAATTTTATCCTTGCCTTGATTTTATAGGTATTTTTTGTTTAGCATAATTATTGACTCAGTAGTTATTTAGAAGAATTCTTTTCTGAGCAGTTTATTCTTATCTCATTCTGTTTTCAGAATGTGAGTTAATCTTGTTTCATAGATTCAGTGTCTATTTTATTTTACTTTAAATTTTTAATAAAATATTATGGTTATCATCTGTTACTGGCCAATTGTCTATTTTAGAGAAAAATATTTATCTCTAAATCTTCAGTCTTTTAATCTTGTTTCTCATCACTCTCTTCTGCACAGGTTTCAAGTTGATTTTATTTTTCCTGTTTACTCATTTTTATGAAGAGATATCTACTTAGGGTTATTTAGAGATAATGGAACATAAACATTTTTATGAATTCCAACAAAGAATTATTACAACTGTGTTACGATTTTACCAACTGAAAAGAACTGGATCTCTTAAACCAGCCAGATCTTGAGGATAACCCCAATCATAATTTTAATGTCTAAACCAAATCATTAGGACTTTTGTTTTTGTTGGTAGGAATAAAAATGTTCAAGAGATCTAAGATTATAGCTGGTTTAGAATCCTGATATCTGGCAGGATATCACTTTTGTGTGTGATATTGGATGGATTCAAAGGAATAGTAGTGGCAGAAATAATTTAAATTTTTGTTGAAAATCACAATGACTTTGTGATATTTAGCATTTTTTTTCAGTGCCTATGATTTATCAAACTCTGTGCTAAATGTTTTATTTATCCTCAAGAGTACTTTGTGGAAAAGTTCTTATTTCCACTGTACAGATGTGGAAACGTCCAGTTTTTTGCCTCAGAACATACAATCAGTGGAAAAGCAATAACTCAACCATGTTCTCTCTCATATCCATTTCTGTTCTCTAATCCATTTGGTAAGAAAAGAATTACATTACTAAAAAAGACCATATTCCATTTTTCCATTTTTTTAATTAACTTTCTTCCTCTATAAATTGAGTCAAATTACATGTTCTCTGAGGTCCTTTCCTTCCAAATTTATTCTATGGGCTTAGAAAAGTAAATAATCAGCACTAAATGGATTCTATTTTATTCTGAAAGAAATGTTATCACAAAACAGAACCAGATTACTTAGGAATCATTTCTAAAACAAGGAATATATAATAATTAGGATATCGGTTGAGGTGTTACAACAAGAAAACTTGAAATAACAGTGGCTTAACAGAGGCAGTGTTTTATTTCTTTCTCAGGTTATCATCTGGTCAAAAGCAATCCAAGCTAAAGTATGGTTGATTCATGGTGTCGGGATGATAATTTCTTCTATTTCATGACACCACTTTCTGCCACCCAGGGATTCTGCTCCAGCCCAAGCCTGCTTATCTGCATTGAAGCCATCGGGCAGGATAACTGGAAAAAGGGAGGGCACGCAATTTTCCTTTAAGTTCACAGCATGGAAGGTGCACACATCACACACATCATGGAAATAATTTAGTCATGTAACCTGTCTAGCAAAGAAGGTCAGAAAATGTAATCTGTATCTGTATACTCAGGTACTTAGCAAAAATCTTTTACAACATGAAAAAAGAAGATTAGTGGGGCCGGCCTGTGACATGGTGGTTGGGTTTGCACCCTCCGCTTTGGTGGCCCGGGGTTCATGCGTTTGGATGCCGGGCACAGACCTATGCACTGCTCATCAGCCATGCTGTGGTGGTGTCCCACATATAAAATAGAGGAAGACTAGCATAGATGTTAGCTCAGGGACAATCGTCTCAACCAGAAAAAAAAAAAAAAAAAAGACGATATTGAGAGACAACCAAAGGAAATGTCTTCTGTTTTTGGATAGATAATCCACAACTGATTATCCAACCAAAATTATCCCAGTATTCTTCTATTCGATTAGAAGTGGATGAAACACATCCAGAGAAAAAAGCCAGAGAGGTGAGTTTTTGTTCAAAATCACTCAATATCTTTGTTAGGAGAAAAAAAAGCTAACTACTATGCCATGAAAATCAAAAAACCTTGAGGCAGTAAATTTCCATTCTAGAATTTTCTGTAGGTTAATATTGGAGCTCCTTGGTTGGTTCTAAATTACATCTTAGGTAACAAAATGTGTAGTCATTTTTGCCTATTTAATCAGTTTCTTTGCATATGAATGAAAATTCTTTGCTTACTATATACTACTGTGTTTTACAAATATCTTAAGTGCTCCTGCAGTGTCTTGCAAGTACACAGGTCACTTTGAACAACAAAATGATCCAGGGATTTAAAGAAATGCTTTTCTACTAGTATATTCTTCTGTCTTCACATCTAAGCAATCATAAATTTGGGGAAAGTGAGAGTGGCATGGGAAAATACCTCAGAGTGTTGTTAATGTAATCTAACCAGAAATGGTGCTTAGTTGACAATGCTGTATCATACCCAGTTTCCATATGTGCATTTTGACTTCCAAAATATCTGTAGACTACGTTCCTGCCAAAGTTTGAAAACACACACACACTTATATATGTATATATTATATATTAGTATTAGTACTGGCATTAGTAATAGAGCTCCATCTAGTGTTTACAGATATTGTAAATCACAGGTAGATTTGTTTTGATTCTTATTCAGTAACAAATCATTTCAAAAGTAAATGACCACCTGACCCAATCAAGGCAGAAAAGTGATATATTTTAAAAGAGTATCTCAAATGATGACAAAATCTTGATATTCCTATTGCAATATAATAGAGTGGATTTCTAAATGCTTAGGTAATTATAACTAATGTATATAATAACTGCATAATTAAGGTCTTATAACCATTGCTTATTCTCAGAAGGAGAAAATAAATTATTTGTTTATTAGTTGGATTTTAGAAATCTCTAGATTTTTGCAGTATCTCTCACCTTTACTCTGTCTATAGAGAAATTCTCAGTTTCCACTGAAGTTAATTAAGATGACATTCAAAATGCTATCCACATAATACCTACAGTGCTGTAAAATGTTCGATATAGTGCCAAAACTAGGTCACTCTAACACAATGCAAAATTAGTTTTACTAACCCTTTTGGTTTTGAGAGCTCTTATTGTGCACCAATAAGATTTTGACAGATAAAAATGAATCCCATCGAAATGAATCATAATAATGATTGCATTCAACTAAAATATTGTAAATTCTAAGGTATAGAATCTGGCTTATTTATTAATATTCTTTTAAACATCTAGGAAATATAGCTTCCTTTTTATGCCAATTTCCATAGGTAATTCCATTCACTCATTCTTTCACTTATTCAACAACAATTACTGACTTCCTATTATATGCCAAATACTCTATTTGGGAACATGGGGAAAGACTACTAATCATTCCCCTGTGTCAATTATTCTATCCTTCCTTTTAGCAGTAAAATCCATCTGCACATCAGAATTTTCTTTGGCATCTGACCACCTGACCACCATTTCCTAGCCTAGCTTGCGGCTGAGTACAGCCCTAAGACCGAAATTAAACTAGTAGACATGAGCATAAATTATTGTGTGTATATTGTGTGGAGCTTCCAGATCATCTCTAAAACTAAAGTTTCTTTCCCAGCACTATGTCTTTGCCCTTTCTGCAGAAAGTAAAGAAGACAGGAGCCACCTTCAGCCATGTGGATGAGAACCATAGTCAAGGAGCGGGCAGAATAAAGCAATGAAAAAATCCTGGTTCCCTTAATGACTTCATAGAGCACAGCCACCTGGCCACCTGTACTATATAATGCAAGGAAAATAAATCACTGTATATTCCATGCAATTGTACCTTTGGATCTCCTGTCTTGTTTTTAGAATGGGCTTACTTGTACGATCACTAATAAAGATAAGTACACAAGACAAACAAAACATAGTTCCTGACCTAAAAGAACTCTTTCTTCTAATAAATGAGCCAGAAAAACAGACAAGTGCATATAATACAGAATATCATAATGATGGATGTTTGTAGAAATGATGTCACGCAGAAAATTCTGCCTTGAGGAGTTAGAGAAAGCTTCAGATGGGTAGTAGTATTTAAGCTTGATCTTGAAATAGTAGTTTAAGATCATCACATAAAGAAATAGTCAAAAGATGGGTAGAAAGGGCTCTACAGACCAAAAGAACACCATTAACAAAGGCCCGGGGAAGACAGTCCAGGCTAAACGAGGCGTTCAGGAGATGGCAAGTCACAGATGATGAGTCAGAGAAAGGAGTAAGTCTCTGATACCATCCTGGAAAAAGAGGTGTGGTAGGTTTATACTAGCCTATGAAAATAATTTTAAAGTCATTAAAAGGAATTAGTGTTTTACCCTGCAGATAATGAATTTTCAACAAAGAAATGATGTGAACATGTAATCTATGATGCCATCCAGGGTTGATATGTTCTACATGGTATCAATGATAATCAAGGAGAATCCTTTTTGTTTCCTATTATATGTGATTTTCCTGTAGAGTGAAAAATTTTCTCTGGTGTGGAAGGTGCTCATTCATTCAAAGTAAATTATAAGCAGCCACTCAGCTAGGAAGGGACAATATAAAGAGATAAAAGGCACCCTCCTTCTCTTACAGATGTAATTAATCTGCCATTTACATTCCAAATAGTAGGAAATATGGGCAGTAATTGGAGAACTCCTGAGCTGATATTTCTTCTACATTGGTCCACAGCAGTCATTGCAGCTGGAACACTGGAATAATCAAATGTAGTATTGCCTTTCACAATTTCAGGGTCATCAGCAATTGATATTTTGAATATATTTGCATATGCTTTTCTTCCTCTGTATAAACAGCAGCAGAAAAACAGACAGAAGAAAACTTACAAAAACAATACTAAAAAATACTAATCACCACATAGTTTCAGCCACATCAGAGAAATATCGTGGCAGGATGTTGAGGAAATGATTGCTGTATCCTTTTTCCACTAAACTACATAAATGTTCAAAGAGGAATGTTTCTACTACCCTCTTTTGTCTTCACATTTTTCACATTATAATCATGCATTCCCATCTAATGTCAACTGAGACTCCTGGGTCCTAGGTTTCGTGGGTTAGTTAGGCTCCTCCAAATTGGACAACTGAGCCTGCAGCCAGAGGAAATTTAATAATACATGGAATTAATGATTGTCAATCAGCGAGCAACTGTGAAGTAAATCAAAGAATAAGCCCGATGATATAATATAAGTTCATCAAATCAATGAGTTCTCACAGTTGGAAATTTAATTGACTATTAGCCCAACTTTTTCAAAACTGTCACACTATCAAAGATAATATCAGACACAGCAAAGCTGTACATGAAGGCCAGACTGCAATCTCAGACAGTAATTGGCAAAGAGTGCAGACCAGCTGTCTATGCATTCTTGATGTGTTTCTGCTGCTTTGCGGTATAACTTTACAATCTCTGAAACGTCTAGCAGTCCTATAGGTCACAGAGTTGTGAAGGTATGTACCTACCTCCTCAGACATAGCTTCTGAAAATACAGAGACATTTGGGAATATACATGAATATTTTGGCTAAGATTTAGCATTCTAAAAGCACTTGGATATTTTGTTCTCATTTAGAGAGAGTTTAAAGTTACAGATACAAGATTAATTTAAGCAGAGAATATACAAATGGTCCGACATTTGTTCCTCATTCCCTAAAGGGTTTTGGAAGTAGATATTGTATTCATATTTGGGATATAGGTTCAGCACACATGATTTCAAAAATACTTTTGGATTAGTGGAATTAGCCTCAAAGCTAGAAATAATAGATATGAATGCAATCATTTGATGAACAAGAATAAAGTCAATTGTCTATTCTGAATGAGACCCACATTGAGAATTATTTCACTTCGAGGAACAGGATCAACACTTTGGGCTCAATCCAAACATACTTTTATCCATATGTTTACAACTTCCCAATTTTCCAATTTTATACTAAAATAGATTGATTCAATATTTACAATAATGAAACTGTTTTCTAAGAAGTAGAATAATATTTATGAAATAATATTATCAAGGTTACCAAATGTTTTACCTTTCACATGCAGTCAAGATACCAATTGGAATATAGTCTTTCCTACAATAGGTAATCATCACCCCTCTTTCATAGTTTTTTTGCACCCTACCCCCGGAAAATCTGAAGAGTTTTAATGTCAACTTGTAGAGAAATGTCAGCTCCCACAAAGCCATCTGTGAGCATGGTAGGTTTCTATGTGAAGATATAAGGGGAATTGGCCCATTCCATTGTATAAATATGGGAATTCTCATGGGTAAAATGATTTATCCATGGTTGTATTAGCCTAGTCTGTCTGTTGAAGAAACAGAAAACCAGGACTGTGTTCTTAACTACATGAATAGGAATAGGAATGGACAAAAATGCTATTAATTTTTTTAAAAAAAGAAATCAAAAAGGAGATTAAAAAATTTAACATACATACTTGTTAGGCACTTAAAGAAATAGCAACGCCAATTGGAAGACTAAAGGAGACATATGGGAATCTTCTGGGACTGCACAAAAGGACCCAGGCACAGGAATAGAATGGAATACAGGACTACGCAGTGTGAAAATTAGCAACAGCTATATCCAAAACTAGATTCTAAATACAACTATTTACAGCCTGCTGATAGTCCATTAATAATGCCAATAATCTTTGCTTTAGATTTCACTCTCTACTAAGCATTTTCCCTCACCTAGTCAAGTATCACAATACACCTGTATGCATTATCATTGGCTCCATTTTGTAGATGAGGAAACTGACTCCCAGCACTTCTAATTTAATTGAATAAGGTTTCTGGATGTATTAGTTTTCTACTGATGTATAACAAATAACCACAAACTTAGTGGCTTAAAACAACATCCATTTATTCGTTCAAACTTCTATAGGTCAGAAGCCTGGCATGCTATGGATGGATTCTTTCTTTCTCATCTCAAAATATTGGCTGGCATGGGATTTTATCTGAAGGCTCTGGTGGAGAATCCACTTCCAAGTTCACTGAAATTGTTGGCAGAATTCAGTTCCCCATGGTTGTAAAACCAAAGTGCTTGTTTCCTTGCTGGCTGTGAGGTTGGGGCTCAGCGTCTAGCATCGCTACATTCATTGGCATGGGACTTCCTCCATTTTCAAAGCCAAAAATGGCACACTGAATCCTTCTCATGCTTCAAATTTTGACTTCCTCTTTTGCCACCAGCAAAAGAAAACTCTCTGCTTTTGAAGGACTCTCCTGATGGGGTCAGGCTTACAAAGATAATGTTTGTATTTTGAGATCAAGTTAATTGAGATCTTAACTACCTCTGCAAAGTCCCTTCATAGCTGTGTTTAGATTAATGTTTGATTGAATAGCCACGGAATAGGAATCTAGCAGGTTTAGAAATCTGCCTACCACTCTTGGCTTGTGGGGAGTAGAGCCAGAATTCGAATTCAGGTCGACTGACTAAAAATCAAAACCATCCTTGTTGAAATTAAGCTGTTAATTTATATGAAATTAGTTAATATGTAACTAATCTTTAACTATCTTTTACACATCTTACTCTCACACCATTTGGAAGTTTTTCTGGCATTCAAGAAGATCAAGTTCAAGGTGAGTTGTTTTGAGAGCAGAGAAAATACTCAAAAGTCCATAAACCCAGAGAAGAATGCCAAGGATCTGATTTGTGATGGCAGAAAAAAAAAGGCAAAACCTAGTAGACCTTTGCCTACCGTCCCAGTATAAGGAGACCCTTGTAATCTCTCTCTTTCCACCTCTTTCTCCATCTACTCTCTTATAATTCATAATATTTCCATTATAAAAGAGGCATATTTTAGAATGGAAGCTCATTTAATGAGGAATGCTTTCACCTTGTATGCTTCATACCTTGTATAGTTTCCAACACATATTATATGCTAGCAGAGAACTTGCACATAGGAGATGCTCAGAAAGGCTGAGTTGAATTAAATTATTAAATTAATTATAAATTAAAAACAGTGTCATTGCAAAATAAATATGCTGAAAATCTCTAAAATAAATAAAAGTCAGAATCAACCCTTTATACAAAAACAGTATTAACTGTAATATCTAATACTTGGTAGCAGTATAAGTGGATATGAATAAATTCACATAAGTAGATATGAATAAATGTTTAATTATTCCTGGGAATGTTTACAGATCCAGTTATCTTTAATGAAAGTACAGGAACTTGGGTTTCTCTGATTGGGAGAAATTCCACTAGGTAATGGCATTTTCTCCCTGAGCCTATAAGGATCAGAAATCCCAGGAAAGGGATAGAAAAGATATAAATTCCACACAAATTCAGGTACTCAAAAAATAAAACTTTATTTTTATAGAACTCAATTTCTATGTCAAATACTAACTTCTGGGAAAACTCAGTCACTTAATAATTTATTGGGCATTTCAGTTAAAAACAGTCTTATTCAACACTTCACTCCTGCCCATAGTTTTTCCCAGGATGTCACATTTGGTTCAAGGGAGGCTCGTGGTAAGGGAGAGGGTGTCTAGCACTGATCTGGTCCTTGAGGACGGTTACTCTACCTTAGTGGTTTCAGCACTGCCTCGCCTCTTCTGTGCGATGCTTCTCAGCCTCCTCTATGATGTGACCTTATTCTAACAATGAGGCCCCTGCATGTACTCTGACCTTCTCTCTCTGTCTCTCTGTCTCATCTAACTTCTGCATGTAACTCAGTAAGGCTGCTTTCAAGTTATTCTTTCTAGATGTATTTGGATCTAATATTTCTTCTCCAAAACTTGTCTATATAGCTATGTATTTATTTATTTTTTTGCTGAGGAAGATTCGCCTTGAGCTAACATCTGTTGCCAATCTTCCTCTTTTTGTTTGAAGAAGATTCACCCTGAGCTAACATCCATGCCAATCTTCCTCTATTTTGTATGTGGGTCACCGCCACAGCACGGCCACCAATGAGTGGTGTATGTCCGCGATGAAGAACTGAACCCAGGCCACCAAAGCAGAGCATGCTGAACTCAGCCACTAGGCCATGGGGCCAGCCCCAAAATACACCTATATTTGAAGAGTTTTATCCAGTGTGGGAAGTCTTCACAGCAGGTTCAAAACAAATAGTACATAAACTAATACTCCTCCAAACAAATTACACTACATTTAACTTTAATTTAGGTGCAGGATTTTTTTTTCTAATTAAGAGCCAATATTAGGCAACACTGTTCTGTTCCTTAATATCTTCATCTCAATCCTCCAGCCTTCTTTTGGAGTAGTAGTTTGGGTAACTTTTTCAAGCTTTCCCTGCCCTCAATTTGACGTGAGTGCCAGCTTCAAGTCTAAGCAGTCTATCTAATAGTAGGATCAATGAACACTACCTCTCCCGAGTGATTTGATATGGTTGGTGGCTGAGGGATCTTCTTTGCATTTAAATCTATTTGGTGAGTGTCTATTTGCATGTAACTCAGCTGGTGTTGAACACCACTGGTTGGTCCAGTTCTCTGTGCTGTAGAAGTGTTCAGTCTAACTGAGTTAATACTAAAATTAGCACAGGGGTATTGCACACGGGACGTTTTCCTAACCATTGGTTTGGTTCTAAGTTAACCTCCTTCACCCATAGTATTTCTGTCTTGCTAGCTTAACTGGGGACTAGGAGACTAAAACAGGCTTATAACCATACCATGCCTTAGATTGAATATGTTTCCATTTCCTCCCAGATAGAATTCTAGTGTATTTCAAAAGAATTAACTCCTTATTAATCCAATAAAAGAAACAGATGTGTTAATTTTGAAAGTCATAAATCTTTTTGTTCTAATTATATGTGACCTAAAAATATGAAGCCAGATCCCATTTTTTCAGCTAAGATATTGTTCAGATGTCCATTTACCTTTGTAAAAACTAGAGTTGAAATTATAAATACTACTTCTATTGAATATAATTATATTCATTTGGCTTAAGATGCTCTAGAAAGGACAGGTCTTTGTCTACTACCTTCTTAGATGACTAAGTACTTTGAAGAAAATATCCACAATGTTTAATTATGTACCTCCTTGGATGGATTGATGTGGGGAAATGTTTTTCATACAAATTCATATTCAAGCATATTAGTATTGGAGTATTCCAGTTAATCATTGCAACCTGGCTATCTTTCCATGGATTAAAATCACCTTAGTATCCCTACTTGTCCTTATTTTTCTAGGCTCAGCTCAAGTCTATTTCTTCTGTGGAATTGTCCTCAATACTCACAGAAAAGAATGGGTTTGGGAGAGTTGATGTGTGAGTATGTGGAAATAATTTTTTCTCCTCTGTGATAACATAGCATATAGGTTGTATATTTATTATAGAACTGATAGCATTCTCCTTTATAATACAATTTATTAATGTTCTCCTTGAGGAAAGAAACTGTTTATCTACTTCAAATTGTTATCCTTTATTTCCATACCTAGCAGAGAACTTGCACACAGCAGATGCCTAGAAAGCCTGAGTTGAATCATATCGTTGAATTATAATTTCTAAAAGGTGTGCATCTAAAAATGTTTTTCAATGTCCTTTCAATATTCCTACCCTGATGCAAAGAAGAATAAAGCCTACTTGCCTAGAATCTCTGTGGGTAACTGGCTACCTGAGAAAATCAGTTGGCAGTGGCACGTAGTCAAAAATATTAATTCTAATTTTCAAGTAAAGCCCCTTAAAGTTAGACATTTAAAATTTTGTAGTGTAGGCTTGTTGAGCAATGGAGATCAAGGCAGCAACAGGAACTCAGGGATCAATTTTCTTGAATTCAATTCCCGTGATCTTGGGTCATATTACATTGACTAGACTTGAGTCAAATCAAATTGAATTACCATAGATATGTGCCCCTAAACTCTGTCTGTGCCTGTCTTAGGCCAAGACCTTTGTTGGCTCTGCCAGCGATTAAAAGCACTTAGGCAGAAACACAAATGGACTGAAGGCTAGGGGTGGACATAAGGTCTCTGGTTAATCCCACCCTAGTTATCTATGTGCTAAAATCTGTCTGACCCATTTTCTTCAGTGAAAAAAAATTAAACACAATGTTTATTCCCAGTAAGTGTCACATAGAGTTTGTGCAAGTACTTAAAGTTTTCCCTGCATTTCTCTTCAAACACACTTGACTTGTAATGCACCTCTTATTTTGATCATCCATCACTCTGAAACTAAAACTGCCAATCAAAGTTTGACATTTGGGGTGCCAAATGAGAAGATTTTCATACATCCAAACGGGGATAAGATTGGAGCTGCCAAAATTGTACTCACTTGTGACCCAAATATCTAGGAAAGAAAAAGGCAATGCCATTAAATATCGTATCATCTCCTCTCCATGATTCAGTAATGAAAGCCTGCTGGCCAGCAGTCTGTCAGCTTCATTCTGTTTAATCACTGGAAATTGTGTGCACTATATCTGTGAAGCCTAAATGGAAAAAGTTGCCACTGCAATTGCATCTTCCACCTACCAATAAATCAATGTAGACGAAGTAGGGAGAAAGAAGGTCACCTGATGGGTTTCCATCAGAATGTCAATCATAAATTAGCACTCGCAGAGAACATATCACACAAGACTGTCTTTTCAGGGCCTCTGAGTTAAATAATGAAAGGAGATACTTTAGTTTTAAAAGGTTTCAATTCCAGATATCTCAAACATGGGTTTTATGAAGGCAAAGAGAACCACCCAGTGAAAAAGTTCACTCTACCTCTAGAGGTAAAGCTGTCTACTTTCTCTTGATTTTTGACACTTGGGATAGTTAAGAGGCTGATAGATTTGATAACTGCAACTAGACAGACCCTGATCTCTCTCACTGATAGCATTTCTCAAGACTCCAGCCATAATGTAAGGCAAGTTCACTGTTTTCTCATTTTTTGAAAGAAAGCACCATCGTGTAAAATATGATTTTCAACTTGATGGCAGCATGCCTCAGTGACTTAGGTGATATTGAATTCTTGCATAAATTCACTTCACAAAAAGTGAATGCTGCGTTTGACAGCAAGAGAAGGTAAGTTTTCTTCCTAAATCATTAGGTTAGAAATACACTGGTTCAAAACATATGTTGCATTCCATGTTTTTTGGATTTGGCATCTGGAGTTTAAAAGAGTTGGATACAAGGCCAAATGAGTCCATATTTTAAAGAAAAGAAAAGCTATACGTAATTAAAACCCAAATTTTATAAAATCACTATTGATTGGATATATATATATATATATATATATATATATATATATATATATATATATATAAAGGCAAAATGTGGAATCATTACTTCATAATAGGGTGACAAAAACATTAGGTTTCTTCTCTCTCTTCTCCTTCAATACCTGCAAATTGCCAAGTTGGTCTTTATACTCTTTTGATAGAAAATGATATCGTCTACCTACTTGTTTGAAAGAATGAAAATGATATGGAAAAGAATGAGGTATTGCAATATCTCTAACCTTGAAAATGTATACCCTAGGAATCAGATTTTTATGCTCAAAAGGTTCAATTTATATCATGTCATGATTAGGGTTGTTATGCATATTTTCCCACATTTTAGTAATCTGTTCTATAAGCACACACAATGGGTCCCTTAAAATAAAAAGAAAACTCAGAGCAATAAGATACTTGAGAACACATGAAGTTCAACTTGTACCTCATATGGAATATTCTTCAGACAGGCCCAACAATGGTGATTGAGCCTCTGCTTGCACATTTCCAATGAAAGGGTATGCATTTTACCAAAAAGTTGCTATATTTTTCATTGGATAATTATGGCCATTAAAAACATTTTGCCTTTCATTAAGGGAAATATAAATAAAAATAAGTAAAATTTTGTCATGCTTTTGGTGTTTCGATCAGGAGCTTTGGGGTCCATGCTTTCATTCACCATGCTAACATCTTTCCTGTTGAAATTAATCTCCAGAACTAAATAGTTGTCTCAGGTGTCAGTTAACCAATGCAAATAACCCAAGACTGCTACATCATTCAATCTGAAAAGCAAACTTCCCTCCAATAATAACTTTTGTGAACTTTGTGTAACAAATAGGGTTCTGGAAAGAATTAGATGTCATTCTCAAATGGGTAATTGAAGAGAGTTTAATAAAGGGACTGTTACAAAGTGTGGACAGAGTTATGGATAATCCACAAGAATGGGTAAAGCACTATGGGGCTTGCAGCAGAGAGGAGCTCTTAACTCCCTGAGGCCTAAAGGCGCAAGAGGAGGGAGTGGTTACTGTCACTCAGTGAGCATAGTCGTGGTTGCAGGAGAGGGTTGCTTGGTAGAGCCGTGGCCTTGGGTAGAGACCAAAGTGGCCCTGCTAGAGGGAGCTAAGAAATTAAATGCCCTGTTCATACTATCTCCCTGCCTTCTTAGCTCCTGTTGATATCTCTTATTAGTTCAATGCAACCAGAAGCCAGAAGCAGAACGGTCACTGATGCCGTCCATAAAGATCAGCCTCCCTGGGCACAGAGCAAAGGCAGAGACGGTGCAGAGTGGACAAGAAGGTATAAATGAAATGCTAGCATGTTACGTACCAGAAGCTATGTAGATTTATTATAACAGACCACTGAAAAATACCAACATATAATATATCAACAAACACAAACAAAAGTGTTCCTATTTTAATAGTCATAGGGAAAAAAAGCTATGGAGTCACAGAGGTGGATGTGGCTACTGACGCTGTGGACCTGATTTCATTGTTTGATGAATTAAATGTTTTGAACTTGTGGTCCACTTAAAGAATCCAGCTCATTTTACATGAAATATTGTAAATCTGATCTTTCAATATCAAGTTGATTTTTTAAACTTAAATTCAGGGTTTTACATGTTTTTAACCCAAGTTGGTTTCAGTCCACTGTTGTAACATTCTCTCAACTGTCCTGCTCCTGCCCCATTACCACATACAAAACACACACACACACACACGTGTGTGTATTTATATACGTGTGACTAACCTTAGAAATAAGAACCACTTCACTCCTACGTGTATTTTATGACAACATATTCTACTTTGTTTTAATCTTAGACAATCATCCTTTAGCTTTCTGTTTACAAACTCAATATTGAGGTTTGCCTTCTTCGATTACCATATTGCTATTGTTCTTTTCTCTAAACCAATGACTAGAATTCTAGCTTAAATTCCGGATGCTCAATTGCTGAGTTTTTAACAACAGCTCCCCTGTAATTGGGATCTCTAGCCCATAACTCAATTTTGCCAAACTGGATTTCTTTATCTGCCCCAGTATTTTAGAAAAGAGCTTTTTATCTTGTTCTCCATCTCCTGTGAGGCATGTTTCCTGAAGGGCAAGAGAATTCATGCTTTTGAAAATCACAGGTTCCATAAGATATTGACTGTTTCCTCAATATCTTAGTAAAGGGCCTGGCACAATTTCTGGCCTATAGTGAAAGGCTGACATATATCTACTGAGAATAACTGAAATTCTGTCAAACATTGTGGTATCAGCCCTCTAGCTCCCTAGGTTGCCCTCAAACACGTACCGCTCAGACAGTACTAATCTCAGAACCATTCTCATTTCATTCTGTTTTGAGGATATTTGACTCAACTTGGGTACTGGCCATTGATGTTTTCACCTCACTTGGCCTTTTCAACTAGTCCACTCTCTCAAATTCTGACCTACATTTAGATGTGCTTGTCCGTGAAGCCATCCTTAGAATAACAATGTCCAGCCTGGACACTTTTTTCCAAGTCTCCAACTGCACCCAAATTCTTCTACTCTTGTTTACATTTCTTTGGCTTGATCTTTCCCAGCCTGAAACTATTCCAATCCCTACATGGCAATTTCAAATCCCATTGAAATATACTGATTGTTTTAATTAAATATTTAATAGCTATTTTACATATATTTCTAAGACATAACAAAGAATAATAAAATAAAGACCACCAATATCTTTGGAATTCCCTTTGTGCCCTTCCATATGACCCAACCAACCTACCTCCCAAGGTAACCACTATCCTGAATTTTGTGAATATCATTTTCTTTTTCTTGCTTTCTTCACACAAATACATACATACACACTAAAAGAGTATAAATTTTGAACTTTACATATAAGGAATCATACTGTGTACAAACTTCAGCAACTTCCTTTTAATGATGAATATTATCTTCATTATGTTTATCAATGTTGACGCACATAGCTTAATTCCTTTATCTTCATTGCTATATACCAAAATGCATCTTAACGTTGATTCTGCTATTTATTGAATTAGCTTTGTGTCTGCCCCTCTCCTAGTTCTTATCCTGGTTAAAGATAAAAGGATTACCTAGGATGAGGCCAAGTTCAGGCCCTACACACCATTCAGTTTTGTGTGAGTGAAGAGAATAAAAGTCTAAAATCTAAATTGAAACTTACCACAAACACTGGGTAAGTTGATCAGATGCAAGATCAATCATGGGCATCAACATGTCCTGAAGTCACTTTTCCCTATTCAAATGAAAATGCCTGAGATGGATAAGAGGGCAAACTTCTGACTCAGATTGCCTGGGTTCTAGATGTAATCTTGAGAAAGTTTTCATCTCTTTTTTTCTGTTTTATTTTTCCTCTGCAAAATGAGGCTAAAATGGTTTACACCTCAAAAATTTTATATTATTCTCAGATCAAACAATCTACATGAAATCCTTAGCACCAGAGCTAACGTTATCATGAAAATAAGTATACGTCAAGTCCCCTAAAGAGGCCCTGGCCACATGTTCCAATGGTATGATTTTTTGAAAACTGAAAAAAAATAAGGTTTACCTATAGTTAATGAAGGCCAATGACTTTTATCAGTCTTCTCATTCATTAAACTTTCCCTTTTCTATGATAGTATTGGAGTGATAAGTCCATTTGGGAGGTTTTGCTAGAAAGAAGTTGAGTTGAGATTACAAGTGTCTGGGTTCCATGGGCTATGCTCTTGTGGCTTGTAGTCATTTTCTGTTTAGTTAGATATTAGTCACAGAAGCCATAGAAATGGCTTCCAGGAAAACTCTTGGTACTGCTCACTCTGTAAACTAGCCCAACATTTTGACCTAAAGAATCAGGGCCAGAGGTTGAGTCCCAACATGGAAAATGTCCTCTGGAACCTGCAACAGAAGCACGTGGCGAGTGGAGAAAAACAAGGACTGAAATGTACAAAGCCTGAAGCAAATTAGTGAGTAATTCTTCCAATCACCAAACATGTACAATTGTAAACAGAGAACTCAATTTTTTAGATACCAAGTTGAATTGGATTTTTTTCTCCTGTCAGAAATCATCTGAAAAAGCACTATATTCAATTATAAATGGACTATAGTCCATTTCACATTGGAAAATTTAAATTTTTTACTGATTTGACACAAAATACTGATATTGACAAAGATAACATATTCATAATAAACCACTGCAATGAGGAGACATGGATGACAAATTGTTTAATGAGTATTGTCAATTCAAAGGTTGAAGATGAGTCATTCCAAAAAAATACCTGAAATACTCTGAAATCTTACAATAATATATGAAAGAAATTTGATCAAAGTTTTCTCAAATTTGACAACAATCCAAAGAGTTACATGGCATCACCATAGATAAATTGTGAGTCTGAGAGAATCTTTTCTAAAATATCAGTTAAAAAAAAAAAATCTGGGGCCAGCCCGATGGCGTGGTGGTTAAGTTCCCACGCTCCGCTTTGGGCGGCGGCCCGGGGTTCACAGGTTTGGATCCCAGGGCAGACCAACGCGTGACTTGTCAAGCCACGCTGTGGCTGTGTCCCATATAAAGGAGAGGAAGATGGGCAAGGATGTTAGCCCAGGGCCAATCTTCCTCAGCAAAAAGAGGAGGCATGGCCACAGATGTTAGCTTAGGACTAATCTTCCTAAAAAACAAATAAAAACTATCAACCTAGTGGAAAGACTGAATTATCTTTCTAGTCTATTTTGAAAATAAATGACAAAAATCATTATCATATGAAGAGATGATCAAATAAGATGTAACCAGAAAAAATAGAATTTTAGAGATATTTTAATAAAATGTTATATTATTTATCTGGATTTGGCACCTTTTGTGAATTGGTTTGATTTTCAAAATTATGTAATTGGTAATGATTTATTTTCTTATTCTAAGTAAATACACACTTTTATACTCTATTTTGTATTTGTATTTTTTTCTTATTGAGAGTTTTCCAAATTATATAAACTTTTGGCTCCACATAATCTGGATTTGCACCAAAGACATAGTAATTGCTTGATAAATATTAGCATTCAATAGCTATTATATATGTACGCATACTAATATATAGATGACTATACATTTGTTTAATGCACATAGAGATGTTAATGTACATTTTTGTAAGTAGCCATTTTTAATTTCATGTAGTCTCTACTTATATTCATAATTCAGAGAACTTTTCAGTTTGTATTTGGGTTATTAACCTTACATAGGCATAGACTGAGTAACAAAAGTAAAGGCATGATGATTTTTAATCCAGACAGCCAGAGTGAAAAGCAGTAGAAAGTTAAAAAAAGGTCAGTAAAGTCTCCATAAAACTAACCACAAACACTACTTTGCCCAGGATAAAACAATACTCTACAGTTACTTGTATGTGCACACGTATACATGCATACATATGTAAAATTAAGAGTTTTTTTTCAAAGACTTCAAGCAGGATATGTAAAACCCTGAATTATAAATCAGAGAATATAATTCTCAAATATGAATGCGTGGATATATAGTATGACAATTTATGACCGAGATCTGAGCTGCTTGCATGACTATCAAGGTAATCTACAAGCCTCTGAGTTATGAGTGGAGATAAAGTTCATATTAGAACTCTATCACCTGGAATTCTTCTACTCATGCTACAAGAAAAAAAATAGTGTTTGCCCCACTGTGTTGAACACATCGTCTTGAAAAGAATTGGTATCAATTTTTGAAGCTTCAAGAATGAAGCATAAAATAAAAATACAGCTTGTCAGAAAAACACAGTGTAGCTGTTTGTGATACTGCAGTAGAATAAGAGATTCATGTTATTAGAGCAGATGACAGTTCAATCTAGTGAAAACAATGGCATTTGAAAAGTGTTAGATCTATGTATTATCTATTTTACATAAAATAGATTTTTCACGAATATACACACAGCATGTGTATACATATAATTTAACACTTCAAGAGTTAACTCTCTTGCCATTATTCATCATGAAAATTATGAAAAGCAATTTTGTGGTGGCTTTAAAAATACTTTAAAATGACTATATGACAGTTATGTCAGGTTGTTTTATATATCACCAAGATAGTCATTTGACACAGCATGAAACGAAGTGTTATTGCTGGGTCTCCTACAATACGGTATAATCTGTTCAAAGTCCTTCAAACAAGTAGTGATTTAGAGGAAAGAATTATAAACTCCAGAGTCAAACTTTGAACCCTGATCCTGCCCCTTAAGGCTGTGTGATTTTAAGTAAGTGGACTGACCTCTCTGTACCACTTTCTTTTGCTATAAAACTGCCAATAACATTTCTCTTTAAGTTTTATTGTAAGAATTAAATCAAATATGAAGAGACACATTACTGGCTACATACTCTCACCTTTGATGAAATTTTAGGTTCACTGCCCCTTTATACCTTCCACACAACCTCATGGGAGAAAATTATTAGTAATCCAGGCAATAATAGCAATCTTACAGAGGCACAATTTATGTATAACGTTAAACTATAGATATTTTTTCCATAGAAGGAACAGCAATGTTAAAATCTTTTCAATGCTTTTGAGTTTTTAGGGATATTGGAGAAAATTACCAAGGAGGCCCTTGCATCTGTAATAATCTAACTTAAGCAAGACATTGGCGAACAGTTATAGATATATATGTTCAACCTTAGATAAATAGTACAGGGGCTAGAAGCCAGCTATAGAGTCTGTATCTTTCTGGAATGGGTTCACTATACATATACTTCAAGAAACTTCAGCAGTAGTAAATATTTGGCAGATAATTCTGGATCCTAGTAGTTCCCATATATCAAAATGAAATTGTTGAAACTTGAAAGTTTCTCTCTCTCCATCTAGGTACATGAGTGTGTCTATCCCAGCTCGAAATGGATAGGAAAAATATACTACTCCTTCCCCTCAGATATCAGGAAAGAAAGAACAGTAATATGCAGAACACTCTGGACTATTGATTTTAATCATAACAGGAGTAAAAACATGAATGAAAACTTGATCAGAAGTAAAATCAGTAGAAGTCTGGAATTACCACAAACCAAACATCTCAATGTCTCAAGGACGGCTAAACATAACAAATTGTTGAAAGAAGTAAGCAAAGACAGGTTAGAAAAAGATGTTCTTCATAGTGTTGGAAAAGAAACTGTAGATATCAAAATTTGGGGAAAAAACTCTCTTAGTGTTTCTAAAGGAGCTACACTAAATGTATAAGAAAATTTATATTCAATTGTCAATACGCCTACCAGAATTTTGAAACAAAAGCTCTAACATGAGTACTGTTTACCTGTGTCTCATTCGTTCCTCTGACACAGACTTGCAGAAAACAATTCACATTAAACAGCACCAACCTTGTCCCAGGCATCAGTGGTGATCATATTGTATATGCTATTTCTTTTATCTTACCAAGAATTCTGTGAGATAATCAATTTTCCAATTTTGGGGTGAGGAAAACGAGATGTGCAAAAACAAGTAAGCTGCATGAAGTTATCTTGGCTTTATAAAGTGAGAAGTATCTGCTTCTTCATTTTGTGAAGGTTTACATATAATTGGTATCTCTTCTTTAAATATTTGGTAGATTCACCAGTGAAACTAGCAGGGCCTGTAGTTTTCTTTGTGTGAATGTTTTAATAATCAATTTCTTTTTAAAAGATCACAAGTGTAGTTTTTTGTCAGTTTTAGTAGTTGTGTTTTCAAGTGAATCTCTCTATTTAGTAAAATTGTCAAATCTATTGGCACCAAATTGTTTATAATATTTCTGTAATATCCATAGGATCTTTAGTGATATCCTCTTAATTTCAGTTATTGGTAGTTTGTGTTTTCTCTTTTTTTTGTCTTAATTAATCTTGCTGATGATAAGATTTGTCAACATTATTAATATTTTCACATAATCAACTTCAAGCTTTGTTGTTTTTCTCTATTTGTTTTTATATTCTAATTCATTGATTTCTAATCTTACCCTTACTATATATTTTCTTCTATTTAATTTGGATTTAATTTCACCTTTTCTTAGCTCCTCAAAATGCAACTACAGATCACCGATTTTCAACCTTTTTACTTTTTGATTACATGGATTTAAATTTAGGAATTTCTCCCTATACATCACTTTAGCTACATCACATAAATTCAGATACATTGTTACCAATTTTAGAAATATTTTAAAATTTCACTTGTGAATTCTTCTTTGACCCATGAGTTATTTTGAAGTATGTTGTTTAATTTTCAAATATTTGAGGATTTTCTAGATATATTATTTCCTTGATTTCTAATTAATTCCATTGTGTTCAAAACACATTCTACAAAATTTCAATTTGAAATATATTGAGACTTAGTGAATTTTATATACTGAGGCCAAACATATAATTTATCTTGGTTTTGACCCTGTATATATACTTGTAAACAATGTATATTCTTTAGCTGCGTTTCTTTATTTGAAAATAGCCTTAACTGAGCCTCATTTATGAAGGATATCTTTGCCAGATACAGAATTCTAGGTTAATCCTTTTTCTTCTTTTGCACTTTACTGATGAGGTTTCTTTGTCTTCTGGCTTCCAACATTTCTGATGAAAATGCAGCCATCATTCTTATAGCTGTGTCCCAGAATGTAATGAGTCTTTCTTGTTTTGCATTTTCCTGGCTTCTGAGTCCATTTTTCATGGCTCTCTGCTTTTCAGTGACTTGCCCTGCGAATCCCAGCTTCCCCTAACCTCCCTTTCCACTTGCGGGTTCCAGTTCCCTGTACTGCAAAGGGAAGCGCCCTACACAAAAAGCCAGGTATGACAGTATGCTCACCTCCTGCGTTTTCTCTCTTTCACAGTCCTGTGCTACCTGTTATCTAAGGCTTGAAGTCCATTGCTCATATATTTTGTCCAATTTTATAGTTGTTAAGTAGGGAGAGTAAGTCCAATACTAGCTTCTCCTTCGTGGTCATGGTTATCATATTTTTAATAGGGAAATAGACAATAAACAAGATCATTAATTTTTAAATTTCTTTGTTAGGTACTAAGGACTAAGGAGACTATAAATCAGAAACATGGATAGGAAGTTTTATGTATGGGGGGGTGGTCATTGGTAGTAAAGGGAGTATTTGCCATTTTTTAAAAATTAGCCAAGAAAAGCTAATGTGAAGATGACATTAGATGAAAGTTAAGAGAGTGAGCCATGCAGCCATTGGTGGGAAGGGCCTTCTAGGCAAAGAGTAGCCAGTGCAAAGGACATGTGGCTAGAGTATACATGGGATGTTGGTAGAAAAGTAAGGTGGCCAGCAAGATTGGAGCTAAATAAGTGAGAGGAAGAGTGCTAAAACATGAGTTTAGAGATTTAATGAGTACTAGATTGGCTAGCATTTTACAGATCATTTAAAAGATGCTATTGCTTTCTTTGAGTGAAATGCGAGGCCAGCAGAGGGCCTTGAGCAGAAACGGTTTACTATGCCTGGCTTTTATGTGCCAAAAATAGTCTTTGTAGACCAGATTTACAATTCTGAACCAGACTTGAGTCCTATGGATGTGGTGTGGTTGCAAAGCCTCTGTACTTGGAGGAAACTTTACCTAACTGGGACATACAGCCAGGCTGTTTTTACTTAACATGATTTTCTAGTCTTTGAGGAACTTGGACCTGCCTCTAGATGTCTCTGGATCACATTCAAGCAATCTCTGTGCAATCAGGAGTCAGTTGCCAAGGCTAAATTTTGCTAGTTAGCTAGCTATTGCTGTGGTAAAAATAACTTCTAAGTTCTCAGGTATGAGAATTTCTCAGATAGAGGACATTCTCTTGTCACTTAGTTTTCTCACTCAGTGACTGTGTAGTGGTCTTGGTTGATGAGTTTATACAAACATCAACCAAAAAAAGAATATCAGTTTGATTTTTTGGGTTGTAAACGAAATTCCTTTTGCCAGTGGCTTAAACAACAAAGGGGAATCATTGGCTCATATAACTCGAAGGGCCAATGATTCAATAACGTCATCAAGGATCCAGTTTTTTCAGACTGTTCTGCCATAAACAGAGCTGGCTTCACTCTAAAGTTGGCTCCCTGTGAGTCTTGGTGTGGATGCCAATAGTTGGGCTGCATGCTACATTCTCACCCAGTAGGAGAGTTTCATATCAGGATCATCAAATAAATATCTGACTTTTCTACTAATTGAAACAAATCTGAATAGATCCCTGTGTTTACAGCAGTGTCATGTGCTGACTGGCTTAGACATGGGCTGTCTGAAATATTGCGTAAAGGGGAACAGGACAATCCAGACTGATTTAAGCAACTGGAAGCCTATCCATTGGGTTACAATGGGATCAATCTCACCCGAAACAAAGCTGTTTCAGCATGGGCAAGAATGGAATGTATGCTGGGAAGACAATGTAGACAAAAGAACAGATCTCACCAGTGCCAGGACCTCTTCATCAAGTGTATTCATACCTAGAAGGCCGACTCAACAGACTATAGCTTTCATCCTCACAAGTAGAGGTGAGGATGGATCACCAGCAGTTGGGTCCTCCTTGAAATTAATGAGCTTTACAACTGTTGTAGAGGTATAAATTTTGATGTCACATGATTGGGCTCGATTAGGGCAGAGTTGAAGTAAATAGAGTATTCAACTGCTAAAACTTCCAGTTATGCCCAGAGAAGAGAAAAACATTTCCTTTTGTTGAAAAGGTAAATTTTTAAAGAAGTTTGTGCCAAGAAGGCAAACTCCATTGATCACTGAATATCTTTGATTTTGTTGAAGGCCTCTGATTTCAGAAACACCAATATTTACCAAACAATGTGAGAACACAATTGTTAAGTTGCAGCTTGGAAATTTTTCTTTGGAATTAGAAGCATGTATCTTGTCAGTGCCATTATAGTTTGTCTAGGAAATTGCTTAATAACAGGTCTAGAGACTAGATGGAGAACATTTTTGTAGTAGTAAAAATAATAATAGCAATAGTAAAAATTCATATTTAATTGAGTACTTGCTGTGTAACAGTAAAGAAATTCAAATACATTTACATATTTAATCTTCTCCAAAATTCTATGAAGCAAATGAGATAGAGAGAAAGTAAGCACCTTGTCAATGGTCTCCCAGGGAGTAAAGAACATAGTTGAGAGATGCTCTCAGGCCTTCTGACTTCAGCATTCATACTCATAAGCATTTCACCTCCGTTTAGGTCATATAAGATCTTGTTCATTAGTTACTACAAAGGGTATACATAAACTGGTGAGATTTGTCTGAAAACATGGTTCCATATTCATCATCTTTTCTGATCCTTCCTGTACTTTTGTAGGTACTTATTGGTCTGGTACAAAATGGTGTGGACTGAAGTAAGTATGATCTGTATTAATCAACACAGATCATACATACTGGAGTTCTGGGAAAAAAAAAAAAAAAAACCATGCATAGGATTCATTTCACAGGAATGCAGTCCCCAAGCTTTAAATACACCAACAGCATGGTTAGCTATGATCTCTGGAGCCATCTCCCTGGCCCTCTAGTTTGAAAACAAACCTTAGGAAATGGAGTAGCAATTCAGAGATAATCTATTACTTGTGTTGTCCATTTGCTGAAATAAAATAATAAAAAAAAAATAGAAAAAAAGCAAGAATGGGGTGGGAGTAGGAGGATGAGAAGCAAATTCAGTAGGCTGGATAAAATATATCAAAAGCATCACCAAAGTAAAGAGATAGGCTTTAACAAGATGTAGAATGAGAAGTTCAGAAGCAGGAGAATGGAAAAAGAGTAGGAAATATTAGGTCAAATGTGAATGTGCATGGACATCTTAAAGAATTAAAAGGACAGAGACTGCTGACCTCTGGTGACTTTAATTTTTCATGTGTCATAATGCACAGTCTAGTCAGATCCATATAAAGAGACAGAGAGAGAGCAGGCAAACCCTGATGTCCGCTAAGTGACTCTCCTTCCTATGTAACCTGCTTCAAACCAATGATATAGTACCATTCCATTCTCTGAAGTCTTAATTTCTTTCATTTCTAGCCACTAAGATTCCAATTCCACAATCACGTTGTATTGTGGCTTATTCCTTCAATAACAGTGACTGGGTGTTTAGAATGTGTTGGGTTCTGTGCTTGGATGCTGGTTCTGTAGAAATGACAAAAACACAGTTCTTTCCCTCTTTGAGCTAACAATCCTCTGAAGGAGACAGACGTGTAAATCATGAGACAACAATCCAAAAGGGCCACTAAAGTAATACAAAAATCAATTCCTAGTTTACTGAAGACTGGAAACATTTGATGAATAAATATTTTAAATTAACATGAGTTGAGATTTAAAAAAGCATCTGCTCAGAAATCAGGTATCCAAGAAAAGATTGGCGAGAAAGGAAGGTAGCAGAGGAGGGCAGCAGCACCAGCAGCCATCTGCAGACATAAGAACCAGAGGGCCTGAACTCGCTTTCTTATCCTCACCACAGAAAGAAAACAATAACAATAGAAACAAATGGCAGGGTCACCAACTCAGATATGAAAATTGCCAATAAAAACCAATACATCAGACATATTAGGAAAGAAACTTTGCTTTGGGAATGAATCATAGACCCTTGTGATCACTGAAGCCTGTAATATAGCTCTAGACTATTTCAGCTACTTATTATTCCATCCTATCAGATTTAGAAAAACGGCAGGCTGAATGCTTAGCCTGTCTAAGCTATTTCAGAAATTAATTCCAAGTATTAAACCAAAAACTGCTGCAACGTATAAGGAAGCATGCAAGCTTGCTAAGTCAGAATGGTGACAGTAAAACTTTCCATGGTTCCACAGTGTTACAATCAATGTCAAGCTGAATTACTAATTAAAGAAAATATTCTGTCACATATTTTTTCAATAGATCAAGAGTCTACTAAAAGTGTAAATTTACTTTTGGACTAGGATTTAATAGTCACACTAAGCATTTGTTATAGGTTAAACAGTTCAATAGCTGTTTTAAAAATATATTTGTACTTTAGATATGGATTCTCGCTGGCAGTTAGCCAGCTACAAATTACTAGATTTCTAATTTCTAAAGTAAGTCTATATTTATAATCAGTCAACAAGGCACAGCTACCTGCCCAATATGATAGGCAGGAAAATAAAGAAGGATAGGGATACATTACTAACTAAATTAATGAAAAATATTAAGGTTTATTGTAACTTGAATAGGTGAAAAGCAATGCCATTCTGTGATTAAAAAATTACATGTGAGAATGCATGCTTACAGACACACATACATGCATAAATATATACTCACACTTTATTCTTTTGTTTGGGAAGCAGGCTTTCATTTCAGGCCTGGTATATTGGGGCAAGTTATTTTATAATCATATAGTTTTCTTGATTTAGTAAAGAAATATGTTTTAAATCATTCCAAACAGATGGGAATTTATCTTATTTTAAAAACATCTAAATATTTCCTTCTCAGTTACTTACTTCCATATTACAACACATACACACACATACACTTGATCTTTGCCTACATAAAACAAGCAGAATACAGTCCTAATTTGGCCAATAGTAGTTAATTCAGCAAATTTCATGATTGCTGAGATAGAGTCTCCACCTTCTGGAAACTGCATCTTGTACACCATTTGCCACGAGAGAGCTTCCACATGAAAGTGAAATGATTCCCCCCTCCATCGTCCGCCATCATTTGATCTAGGAATGGGAACCTTACTGAATCTGAATCAGTCACAATCACTCCTGAGGAACTGAAATTTGAAAATAAGAAATATTATGCTAGGAGTCATAATAGCTAAGCCATATTAATTGGCTGTCTTCTAAAGAGAAAGATCACAAACTCCTACAGAGTCCATGAAAGACACCCTGTGCCTTGGTTTTTCCAACTCTTCCTTGGAGTATGATGAGATCTTTTAAACAAGTATGCTTCCAATAAATTCCTTTTCTCTTAATGTTGCCAAAACACTGCAACAAATCAATTTAAATAATAGAACTGGGCTTTTAGTTTGTCCCACTATTTGGCCCTGTGTACACACAATCTACCTTATTTTTACCAAATTTCCATTTGTTATTAAACAAAAAACAGCCATTTTTATCCTTTCTGCACACAATGGGGGTGACCTAACTCCAGCCTCAAAACCTGAGCAAAGTTTCTTCTCCAGAGTAAACAATGATAGTTCCTGTCTTTAAATTAATTACTTTTGTTGCCTGCAAGTTCCCTATTCTTTTATATACTCTACAAGGTCCATTTGAGTTGAGTATTGCTTATCTGCCAACATCAGTGACTCATCATATAGCTATCTAAAATGCACACCTCCCCAAATTTGTAAACCCACATCCAAGCCCAGTACATGCAAGAAGCATAGCAAATTGTCACAGGGCTAATGCCAGGAATTCTGTGACATCTACTACTAACAGACTTATCTTTCTTTAATTGATTCCAAAAGAGGCACAGCCATTGACAACCACTAAAAATAAAACAGGAAAAAACAAATTTAGTTTCTGACCAAGCATCAGAACAACAGTCTATGGGGAATTACACTATTGTAATCGGTGCTGTGATTTGCTGCTTGGATCCCCCTTAAGAAGGACTGAGAACTTCCAGCTGCTGGGAATGCTGCTGGAAGATGATGCTCAGCTGTAAGCATTTCAGGGAATTGCCCTTGGCTGGAGAGAGCTGGATTGTTCAATGTCATAAGTCCTTCCTGGAGAAGTCCATATCCAATGACTGGTTGATATGACAGTATAGAGACCCAGCTCCCTCATTACAATAAGAGACAACTCTGAAGGGCCATCCCAGCTGCGGAGCTCCTCATGGAGTTGGGTGAGACCCTCTTGTGACCGCACTGCTGCCCAGCTTCTCCCACTACCCAGTCCTGCTCCATCCTTTTCTTCTGCAGGTACTGATTCTGAGGGTGATCCCTGATAAAATTCCTGCACTCTAATCTCTCAGAGTCTGCTTTCAGGGAGCCCAACCTGCAACAAATACTTAGAAGAAAGAGATTAGAAGAAAAAAGCATATATGCACTTAAGTAAACAAATACACAATAATACATAAATAATAGCTACTTTTTAAGCTTTTGTATGTACAATGTGCACAATAAATATTTTACTTGCTAACACTAAATGCTTGATATACCAATAATAAGTACCTTACCTGCACAACTTTTGAGCTTTTACATGTGCGTTACACTACAAATGAGGAAATTTATCCTGAGAAAGTTTCAGCAATTTGTCAAACATGAAATAGCCAGTAAGTGGCAGAACAAGAGTGAAAGCCGAATAATTCTAACTGAAAACTCACCTCCACCACCACTTTGATATACAGTCTTAAATCAGAAGCTAGAATCTACATTTCAGAAATGAGACTATAACGTGCATATTTCTTGGGCACACTTTTCCTTTCCTGGTATCTGAAATTCCAGGGTTGACGAGAATAATATTCTCATCAACATCTAGCCAGTGCCAGGAAACACCTGCTAATGAGTTTTTATAGGCTGCTTAGTCCATTAGTTGGGCTTTTCAGCACTTCGCTTGCTCGGCAAAACACAGTTCAATGTGTTGAGCTATCATGTGTGTTCACTCTTCATAGAGTTAAAATCTTTAGAGAAAGACAATATCATTTATAGAAGACAGATAAGTAATTGACTAATGATGGGAGGACAGATTAATCAAGTCAATCATTACATGGATAATTTGATGCTCACATGCAACTGGAAACAAAGTTTTCTTCTTGCCATTTTTGGACACTATTCAAGCTAATTTTGAAAGATTTTGAGACAAAATACACAAGAGGTTGATAAGTCCGGGTAATTTAATCAAGATTTAAGCAATAAAAATTGGCTTGAGCTCATATCACTTTTCATGTTTCTTTGATATATATTTTCCAATTAAAATATAATTAATTTATAATGTGCATCAATAATACAGAAAGCCAAAACGAACAAGTTTTCCTTTCATTGGTCTTAGGGCTTTAGGTTTATTTCAAATAATTGTGTCTAAACATTATGGGTTTCCAATTAACATGTAAAAGTTTAATATTACTTAGAACAATTGCTTGAAAAATAGCAAAATTATTCTTACTCTTAAAGAGATATTTAAGCAACATTAGTTTTGTTAACTAGCATTAGGAGTAATTTCTCACTTTGTGAGTATATTTTATTTAAGCAAGGTTACTCCACATCTCAACAAACGGAAAAAACAAAATCAAAATTTCAAGTTATATTTGCTTGTGTCTGTGTGAGGAAGATTAGCCCTGAGCTAACATCTGTTGCCAATCCTCCTCTTTTTGCTGAGGAAGATTGGCTCTGGGCTAACATTCATTCCCATCTTCCTCCACTTTACACGTAGGATGCCCACCACTGCATGGCTTGATAAGTGGTGCGTATGTCCACACCTGGGATCTGAACCCGCGATTCCCCGGCCACCGAAGCAGAGCGTGTGAACTTAACCACTATGCCACCGGGCCAGCCTCAAGTTATATATATTTTTAGAGCTACAGACTATGTTTTTAAAAAATAATCATATATCGTGCTATAGAGAATTCCTACCTTGAGTATCATTCTTAGAGTTCCTGGATAATAGATTTCATGCCTTATTAGGGTACTTTAGCAATTAGAATAGAAGACATATTTAGTTCTTTTTCATTTAGGAGGAAATGATATTTCATTTCAGGTTATCAGTGGAGAGAAACTGTATTTGCAATATGATCAAATATATCATCCATCAAGCGCAATCATCAAACTACACAAGCCATGTAATTGGAGTAAATCTGTCTTCTGAAATAGAAAAAAGAAATATAGAACTATTTTTATATATTACCTATTCATATTGGCACATATGAATGTACAGAAGGTATTCTTAATTCTGGGAGATGCTACATATTTCAGTGCACTTAATCTTTGTTCACTTTATCAAAAGATCTGAAGCTATAGTCACTGAGTCTGCAGAATTTTACTGAGTTAACTATTTTGACTCAACTGACACAAACGCCTAGAAACGAGGTTGTCTTGGATGCACAATCTAGGTTAGTACATTGGACTATGTTTTGTAATGAAACATGCTAGCAACCTATAAATGGAAGCATCTCTCCATGCATACAACTTAGATATGGTTTGGGGTCAATCTAAAATAGAAAATTATGATTCAGTGTAACAAGTATAAGAGATTAACTCCCCTGGGATCTCAGGGCTAAGGAATATCAAAGCTCATGTACCTTCCAAAAGGAGGGATTTGTGTCTGAGGTTTTTATTTTGTGCTAAAACAATTATTTTTAATTATAAGAATATTCAGACTGTAGGAAGGAGGCACAGTGCACTGAATTGTTCAAAGAGTTTGATGATTTCATTTGGGAAATCATGGTCATCCACTTGGCTTAGAAAACCATTTGGGCAAAATTTCCAGGTGTCCTTCAGTTAAAAACCAAGAACCTGGAAACATGGAAATAAGCTCAAGACAAAGAATGAAGATGACTTCCACAAAGTTAGTAGAATTTATGAGCAGGGCAATCTTAGTAGACCAAGTAAAAACATGATTCAATGACCAGCAGTGTCCACTAAATCCATCGAGGCTATTGACCAAAATATTACAAAAGTAGCATTTATTGATCCCTTTTTATGTGAAATATGAAGTTTTTTGTATGCATAATCACATTTAAAATCCAAACAACATACTTAGGAGATGTGTACTGTTCTATAATTATCATTATAGATGAGGGAACTAAAACCAAGAGAGATTGAATGTAACAGGATACAAAAATACATAAGCATTTATATTGCCCCATCCTGCTTTCTAAGGAGGATGATTCCTTTGCTTCCTCAAGATGCTTGACTCAGCTTTGTCCTGCTAAGTTGAGTGCTGACGTGAAGTCTGAGTAGGAGAATAGAGGAAGTCAAGAGAAGGGAAAATTGCTTTGCATGAAATTGGAGAGAGACAGATCGGGGGAGAAAGAGGGAATTTGGAAGGTTCAAGGGAGGAAGCTGCAGCCATTGGATAAAGAGCTGCCTTGAGGGATGCCGTAAGAGGTGAAAGAGCAGCCATAAATGTGAGTGCAGCCATAAAGGGTGGAGGTTTTGTTAAAAGGGCAGTCATCTTCTAATAGGATTTTTAGGATGTTTTCTGATGTAACGTAGCTGATGTCTTTCCGATATTATAGGAAAGGCCTCCAGTTTTCTTCAGTGGGTCACAGTAAGATAGGATCTTTGTTTTCATTTTAATTAACTTGATGAGATTTGGTTTGAGGAGAATCCAGCAAGGCTCAAAAGACCCCTTCATTGTCAATTTCGTGAGGAAACTACCCAAATTTACACAACTAGTAAGTAGTAGAACTGGAATTCCATTCCTTGTCTATCTAACTTCCAGGGTTCCATTAACCTCTCCCTTTATCAGTTTTGTCTCTCAAGTTCCTCTCTTTCCTCTAGAGAATAACATTCTTTATCCAAGAGCCAAGCAGCCAAAAACACAACAGCCACTGAGACAGCCCAACTCATCACAAGATCGTTAAATTATTTACTAATTTAAAAAATCTTGAATACTTCCTGTAGCATTGCAACATCCAGCCAGTCATTTAAAATTACAGATTTTAAAGTTCAGTTTCACCAGCTGGGGCAAGGCTTTTGCTATAGAAGATGGGGATCCCTCTCCTGCCTGAAAGGAGAAGACATTTCAAATCTGGGTAGACTAAAAGTACAATAGACAGCCACTACATTTCAGGACAAAAATTGAAAGATGTCAAATGAATGAATATGGAAAAACTATACTCGCAGAAGCAAGAGGACTTTAAAAAACTATCAGGGAGTCAAAATACATGAGCAGAGTCTTAAGGATAAACAGGAGTTTGGCATAGGAAGGGTACTTGTAAAGTACTAGAGGCACAGAGACAAATGGTACAAAAAAGGCATTTGTAAATGTTGCATCATTTTTGAAGACTCGTGATAAACTCAATTTCTCTTTCTCTGTTGATAAACTTATTTGGGTTCAAACACTAGATTTCAGCTAAGGTCATTTTATTTAGCCATCTTGCTTCCTTATAAATGTTACCAGCATTCAGAATAATTGTGGCTATTAGCCAAAGAATTTTTATTTAACAGGATGAATGGAGCTTCAGAGAAATCCAAAATACTTAATCATGTTCATTTGTATTTGTTTTTAATCAAATAAAACAATTTAGGAATAAATAATCTTAGGTAAGGATTACTAGTAATTTAATAATTCTATGAGATTTTTTGTGAATTTTTAATCTTTTCAACATTTTGCCATCTTGCATTCAATCTTATAGATTTGTTTCATAAGAGATTTGTTTTATCCTCCTCATGTGAAACATTTTTCATTAATTTTAGTCTGCAAACTTGAGTCATTTTGAAGTTGTATCAGAATTCTCAGACTATTTTATCTTCACTGCTAAGCTTAGGCTTGCTATATAGCATTAAGTTTCTGAAAATAAGAGAACTTGACATGTTTCCTTCTGAAATCAATTTTCTTTAGAAGTAAGTCCCTCAAAGTTCCTATTACTAAGAGTGATACCTCCTAATGCTGGTCTGCACAGCCTCTCTAACAGCAGGGGAGGCAAGATGACTCCTCACAGCCCCTCAGCTTAGTTTGGTCCACCAAAATAGAAGTTTATGATCTTACTCTACATTCATACTTAACCTCTCTTCTCAGTTAATTTAGCTATTTCTATATATATTTCAAAAGGGACTCTGCTTTTCATAAAACTTGTCGAGCCTCTTTTTCTAAAATGTAGAATGTAACACTAGAAACATATCGTTTTTTTCTTTTTCTCCCCCAATATGTACTGGTATCTCATAAAATGCCTTGAAAAGGTGGGTATTCAATAAATTTGTGTTGATTTGCTGTTGTTTTCAGTTGCACATTTCAGTAACCATTCCCTACAGTTGTCTGAGAGTGAAGGGAAACTGTGCACCTGTGGGTTTCTTAGGAACAATGAGTCTCTCCAGGCGGGTCATGATTTGCGTCTGAAAAAGCCAGAGAGTAGCAGAAGGAGAGGTTTCTCATTTCCATGTCCAGAAAGATGCATTCCTTTCACCCTCCTGAAGTCAGAGGATGAAATCATAGTCAATACATCTTCGCACATGAGCTATTAAGTACAGTTCTCTTTGTCTATAGAAATCAATGGAACACACAAAACTACTGTTTGTTCTCTCCTCCTTGGAAAAGATGTAGAGTGGAAGCATTTAAAAAAAAAAACAATAAAATCTCATTTGGATCAATCTGTTTCTTGCTATCATCATATAATAAGTGCCATTTGTATAAGCCAAAATTATATGAGGCTGTGGGCTGGCGGGCTGGTCTTACAGTTTAGCAGAAGCAACATGCTTTCGGCCTTTAGAAAATCCATCTCATTGTTCTCAGTGAAGAATCAAATTGTATAGCTTAGAAAAACTGAAGTCTAGCCCACCCTCAAGGGAAGGGAGGAGGACTAAGGTCTGCTTCCTGAAAAGGAAAATACCTATATATACTTATATATATGAGATTCTTCTATAAAGAAGATGATTCTCTTCTCCCCCATTTATTTATTCCATCTTGCATTTATGTCATGGATTCATGGATATTTATTTCTTACTTTAGGTTATAATCCAGTACCATATTATTTATTTATTGTTTATTCTGTTGCTCAAATTGTTCTAGCTTTGGCCTTTGGGAGCTCCTTCAGTTGACTTCCTGTGTCTCTTTGACTTATCTCCATCTTTTTGTGCTTTGAACACTTCCTTACTTTCTGGTACTAGAAGATGTTACAGGCTCATTGTATGTTTTCCATGCCATGGCCCTAGAATTGAATTCAATTTTTAATTTCTTAATAATTTTGTAGAGCTCTATGCTCAATCCCCTCAGAAACTGTGGTTTCCTATTATCCTGAGGTCACCTTGAGAAGCAGAGATTTTTGTCTTACTGAATCTTGAGGGTCGGATCATACAGGCATTATTCCAAGCCTGACTCAAAACTAATATTACCATATCATATCCAATCTCTTCCCAGATCAAGTGTCTTCTGGCTTATGAGAGCCCTTTGTATCTGTCAGGGTCCCAGAAAGAAATATATATCATCCCCAATCTGGTAATTTGAACGTTTTGATAAAGGATTATTTATAAAGTATGAGCAGGGTTTAATAAGGGATATGCAGTAGCTTAGGTGTAGTAAAAGCAGGAAGCTATCACTCCTAAACCTTTCAGGGGCAGTGGAGGGAGTGGTTACCAAACTGGAGAAAATAGCTGTACGTAGAAAGACTCCTTAAAGGAAGGATGCAGTCAACCCATTCTTCTGATATCTGTCCCCTCCCACCTTCAGATATCATACAGGGAACTTCTACTGGCTGAATCCAAAAGAAGATGGAGGGAGGGGATGCCATGGAGGTAGTCAGTTTCCTGAGGCCCAGAGTAGGTGGAGAAGGGTGGAGAGTGGATAGATAGGGACACATGGAAGATATACAGTATATTCTTATTCCAACCACAAGCAGAAAAGGGACACTTCCTTCATGTACCTATCTTCTATGTAATACTCCATAATGTCATCACTATTTTCAGATGCAAACTGGGATCAAGTTCAAGATTGTATTACTGAAGAATCCACGTTACCTACATTTTATGTGCCATGGGACTATAATTCCAAATGGAAGAAAACAGAACACTGAAGATAATACAATGTAGTGATAACAGCAAAATTAAGGGGCAAAATATTATAATCTAAATCTTTGATCATTAATCATAATTTCACTTTGAGGAAATAAGGTCTGTTCTCCATTTTGGGCATAGGAGAAAGGCTATTCTTTTTTTTCTTTTTTTTTTTTTTTTTGCCTAACTGTACATGTAGCAGATCTCAATTAAAATTTAATACTATGCCTTCTTATTTTGCACATTTGGTCTCTGATGCTTTAGGCCTTTGGTATCTTAACATATAAATATTTCAGTTGGGGCTATAATAATTTTCTTTGAAATTGTACTTTCAATTCGATTCACCATATCCTTTTAGGTAACTCCAGTTTAATTGCTAGTTGAATATTATGGATGATTTTTATTATTCTTTTATCTCCTTAGATTCGAAAAAAAAATAAAAGCCTTTAACTTCCTAGATTGCTGAGAAAAGTAGAGAGCTTATAAAGACACAGACATACACATTGGCTTGGATGCTTTTCCAGAGAAGAGGAGAAGAGGAAAAGTTCCATTTCCTTTCTTTCATTCTTCCTTGAGTATACTAAACTTCAGAAAAAGTGAAAACTTGAGCCTTGTCCAAGGTCTCATCACCATCATGGTGTCTCTCTAAAATCTTTACGTTCCCATTCTATTTTCTACCTTATCCTCCTCAAAATGTACAAAGCTTCACCAAACCCTCCATCTCTGTTGATGGCCTAACCTCATACTTCATGAAAGAACCAAAAGCCATTTTACTGGTTTCTCAAGGAGAACCCAAAGTAAAAGTAATCAGAGGTCACCATCATGGAATGGAACCTTAGCATTGTATATTTGTATACTTTACGTTCAAGATAGAAGATAGTGGAGCATAATTGTTTGCTAAGGAGAACAATAGAGAGATAAAGAGAGGACATGAGAAGGATTAAACCCTTCTCGTAAGAGAAGGGATTTGACCCCAACAAGATTGGTTTTTGAAAGAACAAGAAATCTTTCATTCATTGCAAATAGTTGGAAAATAAAGCGTATGAAGATGCAGACTGAGGTAGTTTTGTATTTTAGGGTTATAAGTTAAAGATTTACCTTTTCATGGCCCCTATGCTACCACAGTCAATGATTACATATTTATCTTTCTCAACTTCAGACAGACTTTGACAAAATTGGCTACTCCCAACTTCTTTATTCTTCTTTACTTGTTATATTCCTACATGCTTTTCCTTATACCAGAGTCTCCCAATCATCCCTCAGTCTCCACGTTTGGCGCACTTACTGTCTTCAGATGCTGACCGCCCAAATGTACCAAAGCACCAGTCTGTTCCTTCCTATCCATCTACATTCTCTACCTAGCTGATTTTATCTGACATCATGATTAAGATTCAGTTCCATGATTTTCATTACTATATATATAGAAATGATTCCAAAATTTACCTCTCATTTCTGATTTCTCCTGACTCTCTATAGTGAGAGAAACTAGAAAGGAAGGGAGGGAGAAAAAGAAGAAGGATGGAAAACAGACACATTTTCCCCGCCCAGTCTATCTAAATTAGGTATCCACGCCCTGATCTGGCTGTATTATTTTCTTGCAGAGCCCTTTATTTCTCTCAGAGCATTTATCAAGTTTGCATTTATTTATTTATTAATCATCTGTGTTGTCAAATACACTTCATCAATGGGGTCCAAGCAGAGTGTTCCAAACTATAGTCAAGTATCCAATACAATGCCTGGCAATAGTAGAACCTGAACCAATATTTCTAAAGTAAATTAATGTGAATAATATGGTCATTGCTAAGGTAGGAGAATACATAAGATGTAATGGATGGATAGAAGAGGAGTATGTATCCCAATATACCTTGTCAATCTTAGGCTCTCTCTTTTCCAACAGGTTTGCCATGCTCTCCTCTGTCGTAAGTCATATTCCCTCAAGGCCTACAATTGTTACCACATATGTTTCCTTTCACTTAGCTTATGTAAATGAGTCTAGAAGTCTAGAAGGCATGAGCAAGTGAAAATTATATAATTACACTGCCCTGCGTTTGTTAGCTAACACTGACTCTGCCTCTAATTTTTTTTTTTTTTTTTGTATCATTTTGCTCTTTTCCATTCCCTACACTGGTCCTGTATTTAATCACCTCATTCTTGGACTTTCGCAGGAACTCAGTCTTCCCGCATCTTCCCTCTGATCTGCTTATACATTGAACTCTAAACTAGATTTCTAGATAATAATTTGCATCATGTAACTCACACTTTTACCAAAATGATCAATTGTTCACCAAGACACACTGAATAAATACATGAATGCTAACATTTAAAATCCTTCATGAAGTGGCTTTGGCTCTGTTCCCTGTGACCTCTCCTCCCACAAATATTCAACATGTTACACACCTGTGGAATACTTACTGTTTCCTGGAAACACCCTGCAATCTTTAGCAGACATACTGCTGTTCAAATTTTATTTCTGGAAGGAATCCCTTTCTATCCAAATCCATCTATCAATGTCCTCCCACATTGTCAATTCCAGTTATATGCCAAAGGCACACTCTCCCTGGTGGAGTCCAGCTCCTTTAAACCGTAAGACCTCTCCCTGATGCACACACCATCATCTTCTCTGAATAACACTCAGGCACATGGTCTTTGTATTAACAAATCTGCTTTCTCTGAACTACCTCCTACTCCACTTTAAATCAGTTCTTGATTTGCATGGTTTCCAACTTTGAGTCCCACCTTGTCCTTTGGACCTGGTACTTGGTACTGCTCCTCTGGATTAGACCTTTCTCTGCCCTCCACAGCCATGTTTTAGAATCTGTTTCAAACTATGCTACTTGCAACATCCTGAGTAAATACTCCAAGCAGCCTACCCAACTCTGTGACATTATACTCCAGGGTCAGCCCTCACAAGTAGAATTTTGTCCATGAACCATTCCGAGACTCTTAGTCATCTTTGACTAGCCAACACATGTCACAGTCCCTGACGCAATAAACAGTCATTGAATGATTAGATGGATGAATAAATGAGTCTCTCAATTTAATTTGATCTTCTCCATGTTTATTTCTTCATTTTCCTTTGATTTGCCCTGTTATAACACTGTCTGACTTTTTCTATATAATATGTGCTAATGACTGTCTTCCTTACCAGACCGTGAGCCGCTGGACAGGGAGCAAGAAAGGAGACAAGGACCATTGCATTGTTTTTCTTCTTATCCTGGCACAGTGCACTGCATGTCAAAGGTGTGAAAGAACAATTCGCATTGAATCCAATATTGAAATTTGCACACAATACCACATGAGAAACTAAATTTGCAAGATGTGAATAGGCTTGCCCTGCTAATGGAACATTTCATCGAATAATGATTTCACTGGGAAGTAAAACAAAGCCACTGGATTTGAGATAGGCAGGAAGCTAGATATGAGCCGGGAGCAAGGCCATTCCATCAGGTGCAGTATCCTAATTACTGGCAGCGGCTCTTCAGTGTGCAACACTCCCCCAACCATGATTGAGAATAGCCCCTAGCCTCATTATACCCTCATTTGCAGTGCAGTTTTGACCCCCCCTTGTAGGGGGGACACCGCCACAACAGTTCAGGAGATGCCTATGTAAGGAAAAAGTCTCCCCCTTCTGATGTGGGCTGGAGATAATGCCCCAATTGGTCCACGTTCCAGGACCCTCACGTGCCCCTGAGACCCCCACCTTCCAAAGACAACCAACCACCCAACTTTGGGGCAGATGCTCACCTCGAGCCTGCCCGGCCCTCCCCTTGGGGGTGTACTTTCACTCTACTAATAAATCCTCCTCTGTTAAAACTTCCACTGTGTGTCCACTCTCGAATTCTTTTGTGTCTGTGGACCAAGAACCTGGGACCTCACCACACTGATCCAACCGGTGCCAGTAACATACTTTCTTGGTGAGCCAGCCAGGAGTCTTGCTGAAGACAGAGGACTTGATGGGCACCAGAACGCCGCTACATCAACAGGTGACCTTTTCTACATCCCTCAGGTGAGTGTCCTCCCTGGGGCCCCTGAGCCTTGAGGGAAATTGTGCCTCATCTACAGTCTGATGTCTTTTGTCTGAACCTAATGTCCTGTTGATCCACGTACGTATACTGTCTTTCTCTGTTGGTCTTCTTATACCTGAGGAAGGGCAATGCCACTTCCTTGTGGTGGGCACAGGCTGAGCACATAAAAGCCCGTAGGGTGCTCGCCACCAAAAAGAAACCACCTGTGACAGGATAAGCTGGGCACGGAACTGGGTTAAACATTAGTCCGCACCAGCCACAAGAAGGTGTCTGCGCAACAGATAGGTACACAGTGAAGTCACCACACCTCCCCACCCCCGCGGTTACCTCCCTGGAGGTGCACAGATCGCCCATCCTCAGGCCTCTTTCGGCTTCTGTCTGCTTAACACCATGTCTCGTCACCACCCCCCTGAGCCCATGCTTTACGTCTGGAATCACACTTTCTTTGCTGTCTATTTCTGGGCCTTGATCTGCTCCCTGCCCTGTGTCACAGAGCCTGTGTGTCTGATGGGGCCCAGGGGATGCCCCTGGCTCTGGCAGGTCAAAGACCCCACAGTTGGGGAATTTACCCTCTTGACAATTCTAGTCAGACATCGTTCCCAGCGTTAGGTTGTATACACCACCAGCGGCCAGTTGTTCGTAACTTCCCCAGGTTGGCTGTCTACCAAAACTCTTCTTGTCAAACGATATTTTTGGATGCATAGATCCATCCTGAAGGAAGAGGACCAGGGACCCCAAAGTCTAGCCACCCATTATGCCCACTAGATACTCATAAGGATGACAGAGGAGGCCGACTGGCACATGGGCCTGGCCTTAAACTGCGAGGAAATGAGGTCCCAAGGGATCCACCTGGGGATGAGGGGACTCATCAAGGGCCACAAGCTCTGGACTGTGGGACAGTGCTCTGCACCCTCCCAGGGCCCAGGGGAGGGTCAGATGAGGGGGACCCCAAGACGTTGGGCATCCTAGAGATGCTATTCTTAATGGGCACGCACCCCCACACCTCGATCAGACCAAGGTGCCCTGGGTTCGAGTCCCAGGGTTACTGCGCAGGCACTGGGGACACTCCCGGCACCTGGCAGAGCAATAGTCTTGGGTGAGGGGACGAGGACGCTGGACTCCTGGCAGCCTGGAAAACTCAGTCGCCCCAGTCCAGAGAGGTTCAGGCAGATTACTCCCGTCCTTCTCCCACAGGTAAAGGATCCATGACTCAATGGGGACAAACCCTCCATCCCATCCGGGTCACCCTTGTGTTGTCTCCTGGCAAAATGGCAGTCTCTCCCCACAGGCAGCCTTAGGAAAAAAAGTACACTTTCTTCTGTAGCATGGCTTGGCCGCAGTACTTGCTAAGAGATGGGGAATCCTGGCCCCCAGTGGCAGCCTAAACTACAACACCCTCCCCCAGCTAGACTTGTTCTGTAGACACGAGGGTAAATGGTCTGAGTTCCCTTATGTACAGGCCCTTATTGCTTTGATGGAGGACCCCCCTCCTAAGCCCATGGAGACCATCCTGGATCAAACCACTGGGACACCAGCCCGGCCACCGATGGGCCCTCCAGAGTACAGACCACCCCAGGCTGCCTCTGCCGCTCCTACAGCCCCCAATGGCCCAAGTGCCGTATGCCCCCTGTAGGACATCCCCAGTGGTCGGGGGGGATTACACGGGTATATTTGCCCTTCTCTCTGTCCGAGCTGAGTACCCAGCAATACTCAGAGGACCCCAAATAGTTTAGGGAAATGTTCCGGGACCTAGCCCTCTCAGTGGATTTGACTTGGAGAGACATCACATTTCTTTTTGCCCACCTCACCACCCCAGAGGAAAAAAACATCATTGTCAGGGCACCCCTCCTTGGGCATCCGCCATGAGTACTTGGTTTGATTCCACAACCCTGCACCAGGCTTGTGCTCCTCCCAGATATCTGATTCTCTGTGGCCCCCATCAAAACATGTTGCCCCATGCCAACAGCCCCACTTCTACTTGCCAATTCTAGGTCCAAGCACTGGCATACCCTGGCATAGATAATGCCCAATTCAGGGGACAGTGCACCTTGGGCCAGCTAATTCCTCGGGGACTAGATACAACTATCCACAATAATACTAAACCCAGACCCAAACGAGCAATTGGACTACTGGCAGGAATTGGAGCTGCCCTGGGTTTGGCGGCTCCCTGGGGCAGGTTTATACACCATGAGTCAACTATAAGAAATCTCACATGAGCCTTTGAAAACCTGGTTATAAAGACAGGACAAACCCTACAAAACATCCAGGCTTCCCTGGACTCCATGGCAAATGTTGTAATGGATAATAGCCGGGCAATAGATTACCTCCTTGCTGAACAGGGAGGTGTCTGCGCAGTGATTAACAAAACCTGCTGCACGTATGTCAATAACTCAGGACAGGTTGACATCAACATCAGAACAATCTATGAAGAGGCATCCTGGCTCCATCGCTATAATCAGGGACCAGACCCCAGTCAGACATGGTCAGCGATCAAGGGTGCCCTTCCATCCCTCACCTGGTTTCTCCCTCTCAGTGGACCATTAGTTTGCATTCTACTCCTACTTATCTTTGTACCTTGTCTTTTAAACATCCTAAGTTTATTTCTTCCCACATAGAGGCCATAAAATTCCAAATGCTCATTCAGCCAGCTATTTTTCCTATGGTTGAATACACCTCTCTCCAACAACGTGCCTCTCCGGGAGACCTCTCTTCACCCCTGGATGCAGCTGCTCAAAGATTTCACCAGGATACCCAGGACAGAGCCCCATCTACGGTGGAGTCCCATCTAGGTCCTCCCTGCTCCCAGACAGAGAGCAAGAGGATACTTCAGACCCTCGCACGTTGCCCCCTTTCAGCAGGAAGTAGCTAAAGAAGAGACTCCATGTCCCATTCCCCTGCAGGATTTCAGGGTCTCAAGACCTCTTGAGGGGGAATGAGATAGGCAGGAAGCTACATACGAGCTGGGAGCAAGGCCACTCCACCAGGTGCAGCATCCTAATTACCGGGCAGTGGCTCCTCAGCATGCAACGCTCCCTCCAACCCTAACCAAGAGCAGCCCCTAGCCTCATTATACCCTCACTTGCATTGTGGTTTTGACCCTCCTTGTGAGGGTCACCACCACAACAGTTCCAGAGATGCCTATGTAAGGAAAAAATCTCCCCCTCCCAATGTGGGGTGGAGACAATGCCCCAATTGGTCCACATTCCAGGACCCTCACCCACCCCTGGGGCCCCAACCTTCCGAAGACACCACACCCCCACCTTCCAACCGACCACCACAACTTTGGGGCAGATGCTCACCTGGAGCCTGCCCGCCCCTCCCTTTGTGGGTGTACTTTCACTTTACTAATAAATCCTCCTCTGTTAAAACTTCTGCTGTGTGCCCACTCTCAAATTCTTTTGTGTCTGTGGACCAAGAACCTGGGACCTTACCACACCGATCCAACTGGTGCCGGTGACAGATTTATGTATTTAATAGATGATTTTGATTTTCATGAAGATGATTTACTATCTTTACTAGTCTGGGCCAAGACAACACAGTCTCTTATCTGGGCTGTCACTGCCTCCTCTCTTCCTCTACAACTATCTCTTCTCCAAAGAAAAATACAGCCAGACATGGACTTTAAATACCTAAATGGCATCACGTAATTCCTATCCTTATATCCCTCCAGTGACCTCTCAGCTCTCTCAGAAATATCCAAAGTTCTTATCTGCCATCATCTCCTAATAAACTCCCCCCACTAGCTGCTCTCCAGCCACACTGGCTCTCTTATTCTTCCTTGGATCTGCTAATCTGCTAACCTTGAACACCCTTCTGAAATTCTCTGTCCTTGGCTTCCTTTTATTCCAGGATGTTCTTTCCCCAGAATCCTCTTGTTTCACATGCTCCCTTGATTTAGGTTCTGCTCACATTTTACCTCATCAGAGGGTCCTTTCCTGACCACTGCATCTAAAGTAGTGTTCAAGATTTCTACCACCTCACTGTGACTCTGTTTTATTTTTTCCTCATAGCAATTATCAGCACCTGGCAAAATATATATTTGTTGATTTTTTTTTTTTCTTATCTATCTGCCCCTACTTGAATTTAAGCTTTAAAAGTAGGGATTTCATGTTGCTTGCTGCTATTTCCTCAGTGACTAGAATATTTCCTTCACTGTTTGAGGCTTATTGTTAGTCCACTTAACAGTCCTCCTACTATGGAAAGGTTAAGCATTTCTCCTGCATATTCAGAAATATAATAGTTACTTGAATATTTGTTAAATATAAGAATAAATGGAAGTTAATGCCAGTTTGGATGTAATCGATGATCGTGCCATCATTAGAGAGTGGATATATGAACTTCTGTAACAGAGTCATGTCTGCTCATCCTTTTCTGTGCTTACTTCTCTAAGTCACTGAAGATTATGTATGTCCATATAAAGGTAATTTTGAACCATGCTATCCAATATTGAAGCACTAGTGAATCTAGAACCATGTCATATCAATACAATTAAGAGCTTAAAATATGGCTTGTACAAATGAAGATGTACTGTAAGATATGCAACAGATTTTGAAGACTCAGTATGGAAAAAAATATCTCATTAATGACCATTTATAGTGATTACATGTGGAAATACTAGTATTCTAAATATAACAGATCAAATAAAATATATTATAAAATTAATTTTACTTGTTTCTTTTTATCTTTCTTAATGTGGCTACTGGAAAATTTAAAATGAACCTTGTGGCTCTCATTATAACTCCGCTAGACAGCGCTGAGATAGAACCTTTGGGCAGAGTCAGACACCTAGAAGCAAAATCCCTTATTAGGTACTAGAGCACAGTTGCGTTAAAGCTGCTAAAGATATTTGAATTTATTAAACCCCTAACTTAAAGGCAATCGATCACTTCATGTCACAAAGTGTTTGTCTCTACAAATGATGACATGTTAATTTTATCAACAATTAAAATGATTTAAACTTTTTTCTGCTTCCATATTTCTTCCATGTTTCCATATTTCTTCGACTTTGTGGCTAAAAAACTCAAAATCAAATTTAACTCTCACTCCTGAGTTTCTGATATCGCCATTTCTCTCTTTTTCTTTTTGTGATTTCTAAGTATCTTCTCATGTTCTTTTTTTTTTTTTTTTTTTTGGTGAGGAAGACCAGCCCTGAGCTAATGTCCGTTGCTAATCCTCCTCTTTTTGCTGAGGAAGACTGGCCCTGGGCTAACATCCGTGCCCATCTTCCTCCACTTTACATGGGACACCGCCACAGCATGGCTGACAGGCAGTGCATCAGCTGGCGACCGGGATCCGAACCTGCGAACCCCAGGCTGCCAAGTGCGAACTTAACCGCTGCGCCACCGGGCGGCCCCCACTTCTCGTGTTCTTTTTAGTATTTATGTCCATAGGGATGCCATCTGTGCATCTAATTCTTTTGGGAAATAAATGGAAATTTTAATTTATTATTAATTAATTTCAATAATTATAATTAATGTTACTATATACACCCTATATTGAGCATTTATTGTGCTACATACGTTTAATAAGTACCTCCCATTTAATTACAATGAGCTCTCTGTAATACTCGTGGGAGAAGAAACTGAGGCCTTGAGAAGCTGAATACATTTCAGCATGCTTGTGGTAAGTTATAGATTGGATACGTGGTAAATCTCTGTCTCTAAAAGAGAAAGCCTGTAATTACAATGCAATGTTAGGCTGCATTGCAAGGAGTCAACTGGACCCAAAATCTTAACACCAGCATAAAAACGTAGGTGTTGTCCTTTGAATGGCCTCTATTGCTGCTTAATTTGCTAACAACTATGAGCGGGATTTTCATGTGTTAACTGTGAGGACTCTCAGCGCCAGAGATCTTTACCTTAGCAGAAGCGGTTTCAATTAGTTCCCGACTCACTGCTGGCGCCACTCAGTCACCTCCTACACCCAGAACTGCAGACGAAAGCACAAAGTTCCTGTGGCATCTTGACGTTCTCAGGCAAAGGCGCATTCGAGGTCCCGAGTATTGCTATTATGTGACTTTAAAATTCCCTCTTGAAGTGGGACCAAGTTCTGATAATGGAGCAGGTTTACCAGGCTGCCTTACCAATAAGTGCTGGCATGTCATGCTAGCTGGGCCTCCCCAGGAAGATGAACAATGCTTTATATTTACATTCCACCTTTCACACAGAGGATCTCCAAATGCCGTATGAGTTTTGTCTACAGAGATCACTCACTCACAGCTGAAATGCAGACACCTGTGGGGTCCGATATGACAGCCACTCCCCCGAAGAACAGCATTTAAGAAGGGAGGTGGAAAAAGAACTTCTCAAGTGAGACTGGCAGGAAGAATTTAATGTAGGCAGACCATAATTACACTGCTGCAATTTAGCCAAGATGCATGTGTTCATACTCCTCTTTTTACTGATTCCAGGGTCTGGCTAGATTAGGCCAAAACCTTTTAGACAGGGGTGGTGACTTCTTCTGTGCTCCATATGTGGCCTCTATTTGCTTGGCCAATGTAAATGTTAATAAAATAATATGCAAATAAAATGCATCCTGGGATCTTGTCCTATTATGCTAGCCAAGGTCTGAACATTGCATTATGAGTAAATGCTATTCCTGTCCTTTGTTCCAGAATTGACCACTTGTTTGAAATTATCACTTTGGTGTTAATAAAGGACCTGTCGTAGCAACCTCGGGTTTCCTTAGCAGCCATCCAGAGAGGTCCGTGTCGGGGCTAAACCTGCTTTGTAAATAATCATCACTCTGTCCAAGGGGCTCAGATGCAAGCCAGTTCTGAGTCATTTTCAATAACCTGTTTGCAGGGTTAACTTCTCTCCTGCTGTGGAAAGGTTACGCATTTTCCACTGTAATTTTGGATTTCTTTTTATTCCCTCACTTTCTTTCTTATGGAAAAAAATAGCTTCTGATGATGACCAAAAGAAAAGAAAAGAAAGAAAGCTCAGTTTTTGATCAGCGTTGTTGATTGCAGAATAGAGAAATATATTTCATAGATTGTATTTGAGGTGTTTTTAATTGATTGAATCAGTATATTCTCAAGCACAAAGAACACTGAGAAAACTCAGCCCCATCTTTTAGAAGCTAGAGAAAATCACGCGGAGCTGTGTTGAACCGTTCTGTTGTAGACTAGTTGAAAAGCACAGTGGAAATGTTTTCCTTCAAAACATTCTTAAACATTCGCCAAGGCCCCCTTCAAGGAATGAGTTTATTACAAAAAGCAATGTATAACTCCAAAGCAGAGGGCTGAATGCTAAATCTTGATATTTATGGAGGGCAAAACTACACATACACACTTTCACACACATGCACTTTTACACACACCCACACAGACTGATATCCAGTCCCAAAACATGTTCTATCTGAGTTTGCTGAAGAAGGTCATCTCTCATATTTCCAAATTGATTCCAATTGCTCTATCTTTGTCATTTCCCACATTTCACTGAATATCATCAGAGGCAAAAGAAAGATTGAAATCTTTGGTTTTACTTACAAGCGTGCATTATGCTTGATCATAAATGATGCACGTGTACTCAAGTATGTGTGTTTATGTGTGAATGTAGGTGTATGTGATATTAAAATATTCACTTACATTTATTTTAAAATCTTCGTTTTGCTCACAGACCCTCAATTGTCTTTTCCATCCATACTTTCTTTTTTAAGCTTGTTGGGACCGTCCAGATAATTATACACACACACAGGCGCACATATACGAACAAACACATATACCTAAAACAGGGGCTCTCAAAAAGTTTTAGCGAAGTTTTAAGCTTTAATAACTTCATAAGCACAAATGCTGCAAAATTTTTAAAATGTATATTTTGAAATATTAATTATTTGAAATTCTTTATACCATTTCATTTTGTGAATTCTGAGAAATCAATTATTAATTTTAAGTTTTTGTTACAGTTTGTCATTTTCAATCAGAGGGACTGAAACAAAAAGTCAAATGCATGTTTATATGCACACATGATAATTACTGTCAATTTCTTCCCTTATCACCCTCACCCCACTGCCCAATCCCCAGCATGTGGATCCCGTGTAGAATTTTAATGTAGGGTTATCATGTATACATGCTTAGTTTTCCTTTTTTGTGGACATTTTTGTTTGTTCCAGGGGGGCTTTTTTGTTTGTTTTTGCTTTAGATAATAAATTTTGCTAGTCATTTTATCACATTTAACTCACATATGCCTTAAACATCCTTTGTATTTTTTCTTTTTTTAAAGTATTTTTTTCAGAAGTTGTTTTATTGTGGAGATTTGTGAGGCAAGCCTTCCAAAGTATTGTAGCCTGAGAATATTATTTGGTTTTTGTTTTACTGTCTTATTTAAATGTCAGTTTGGCTGGATATAAAATGCTAGATTCAGTTCTTTTTCTTCAATACGTTAAAAAGTGTACTATGTTTTCTCATACCTAGTATTGCTCTTGGTACATCTGATGTCGGGTAAATACTTACTATTTTTTAAGTGATATCTTCTTTCCCTCTGGAAACTTTGAGAACTTTTTCTTGTATTTTTTTTTTCTTATAATGCTCTGTGGACCCTCCAATCGGACATCTTTCATCTTTTAATTCTGACAAATTTATCTCCATTATTTCTTTAAAGAATTCATTCTTTACATTTTAATATTTTTCTCTTTCTTGAGACTCCTATTATCCTATTATGATGCTGAGTAGTACTTTTATTCTTATCTTTCATATCTCAATTTTTCTTTTTATATTTTTCTATTCCTTTATCTTTTCCTGCTTTCTTCTTAGAGAGTTACTTGGATTGATCTTAAAAATCACAATTCATTATTTAATTTGTCCCAAATATTTCATTTAAAAAAAATAAACTTTGTTTTCATAGTTAAATTATATACTTGATCCTTTTTTATTATTTCTTGTTCCTTCATATTGCACAATCTTCCCTTAACCTTTTGCAATGTTTATTATGATTATTTGAAATTGTTCATCTTTATGTGACTGCCTGTTGACTCTGATGGTACTACTTTTCTAGTCTAGTAGGATTTTTGAAGTGAATGTTCTCCTTAGATAGTTGTCATCTTGGTCTCTGAGTTTTTAGTCCATAAGTGATTCTTAGATTTCCTAACACTCCTTTGGCCTTTTGGTTCCATCTTTGTCTAGTTTCCACAAGTACCTTGTGCAGATAGTCCTTGAGTCTTTAGGGAATCTCCAATATAAACCAGGTTTGCTTCTCAACTTTCCTCCGTCTCCTTAAGATGGAGTGATCTTGGTTTGGCTAAGTTGTTTATCACTCAACCATCTGCTTTTCAGCTTCCAAGATTTTGTTGCCATTGTATCCTTTCCTTTTCTCTCCAATAGTGTATATTTAATTCTTTTTTAAAATGTCATTTTAGTGGGGTTTCGAAGGGTGCCTAGATCTATTTTCTTTATTCAGTCTTCTATCTTTATTCAGAAATCTCAGTGTTTCACCTTCACATACTTTTTCACTTTCCCATCAATGGTTTTACTGATCTTCCCATTAGGAAGATAATTACATTATTCCCTAAAATTCTTTAATATTTGTATGTGAAATTTACTACAATCTCCTCTCTTATAGGTCTTAAATCCCCTAGTCAAGTGTATTACTATTTATCTCCATACATTTAAACAAAATTTAATTAATGCACATTATTTTATAAATACAGGCATACTTCAGAGATATTACGGGTTTGGTTCCAGACCACTGCAATAAAGTGAATATTGCAATAAAGCGAGTCACGTGAATTTTTTGGTTTTCCAGTACATATAAAAGTTATGTTTACTATACTGTAGTCTATTTAGTGTGTAATAGCATTATGTCTAAAAACATCAGTGTACATACCTTAATTAAAAAATACTTTATCATCAAAAAATGCTAACTATCATCTAACCTCCAGCGAGTCGTAATCTTATTACTGGTGGACAGTCTTATAAAAAAATGCAATATCTTCGAAACCCAGAAAAGCAAAGTGCAACAAAAGGAGGTATGCTTGTATTCATTTGCTTCTCAGTCTTAAACAGACACTGAGAAACTTATATCATTTATACTTCTACCTCTAGTGCCTGTTGTGTATGTTCAATAACAAGATGAAGGGAATAACAACTACCTTCCCATGCACTCCACTCCTTAGCTTCTACTCTTACGAACATGACTGTGTTGGAAAGAATCATCTGGCCCCATTGTTAGAGAGATATTGCACATCCAGGCCTCATTCATCTTGATAAAATTCACAAACCTATCCCCAGAATGCAGAGAGCTAATCTTTCTCTTGTGTGCACAGATATGACTGTGATTATACCATAGGGGTAATAGTGATGTCTATCAAAACAAAGAAATGAGCTTATTCAATATGCTCTGCTTAAAATAGCTACAGTGCTTTTAATTTCCTGGTGCTGATACAACATTAACATGTTCTGAGAGGTTACTATGAGGCAGACAGCACAAAAAGCAATGTTTACAAATTATCTCTCAAATCATTAATATTACTATTCCCATTTTTACAGATGAGAAAACTGAGCTCCAGAAGGTGATATTGCTGGTAGATGGCAGAGCCAAGATTGGAACAAGAGTGGCCAGAGTCAGGATCACTGGTGCAGTGAGACTCATTACGGAAAGTGCCACAAACAATCTGTTATTAATCATAGTTAAGGTGACTGATTTTTGAGACATTTACTTAAAAATTAAAAGTAAGTGATTTACTTGGTTAGAACATTTCGGAAGCCATTGCTCTAATGTCAGGCTGACTCATATGCTTCCTTCAGAGGAAGGCAAATGAATGGAATTACAGTTATAGAAATGTGCATAACCAGCAGTCTATCTTAGCTACACCGCACCATTAGGAACATAAGATTTATGTGAATTTTATCTGACATGTATATCCCAGTGAAAAAGAGTGAGAATTGCTGTTCTATACAAATGCTTACATATTGACTCAGGCACAATTGATGTGGTGTTTTCAACTTATTTTCCAATTAATTACATGGTGAAGAATAGAATCAGTTGTGTGTAAGCCTCTGTGTGCGTGTGTATGTATGTAGTGAATGCTGATAAATATATATGTAACATCTGTGACCATCTTCTGAGTCACAACTTGTGTCTAAAAATACAATGTTATTTTGATAACAAATACCTAGGTATCTTTCCAAGAAAGATTTAGAAATGGAAATCTAATGAAACTTAATACCAGAAAGCCCTGGAGACAGATATTTGAAGGACTATACAGGTTTTTGAAAACTGTAAGGTTTAAGACTAAAAAGATGCCACTTATTAGTGATCACCAAAATAAATAAAAATAATCTGATTTAGGGGCCGGCCCAGTGGCATAGTGGTTAAGTTTGCGTGCTCCACTTTGGCGGCCCAGTGTACATGGGTTTGGATGCTAGGCACGACATACAACACTCATCAAGCCACACTGTGGTGACATCCCACATACAAAATAGAGGAAGATGGGCACAGATGTTAGCTCAGGGTCAATCTTCCTCACAAAAAATAATCTGGTTAAGGGTTAAGACAAGAGTTAACTTAATACCAACTACTAAAACAAATGAACTCCAAAAGCTCAAGGACTTGGCACTTAAAAATTTACTTCTCATTTATGTTCCAGAACAATGCAAGTATTCATGGTGACAATCTCTCCAAGTCCCTGATTCGGGGATGAAGAGGTTTACCTGTAAATTGTCTCCCATATTTAATACATCTTCAACACTTTCTCCATTCAAGCCAGACAGAGAGTAAAGGAGCATGGATGTGTCTGTCTGTTTGTTTGTTTGTGATTCAGACCTGAAAGGGGCATATGTCACTTCTCTCACTGCATTGACTATCATTCATAAATAACCACAAGAGAGGCTGAAGCATGTGGCATAGTTCTATGTCCAAGAACAAGCCCAGCTCACATTTCTGGTACATAATCATAAATATTACATGAAAATATATCAATGTCACTCCCCAGAAACGTACTAAAATAGCGAACACAGGAACATAGTTGCTTTATTTTTGAATATCCAAATAGAGACAGCAAAATTATGATTAACCCAAGGCATCAAGAATATCAAATGCAGCCATTCATATAAATAAGATGATATACTTTATACTTCTTTGCATGGTTTTCTGTGTTCCAAAAGTTTGGTAGGGCTTGTCAAAACAATCCTTTTTTTTTTCTCTTTTTGGTGAGGAAGATGGGCCCTGAGCTAACATCTGTTGCCAATCTTTCTCTTTTTTGCTTGAGGAAGATTGTCCCTGAGGTAACATTTGTGCTAATCTTCCTCTATTTTGTATGTGGGACACCACCACAGCATGCTTTACGAGTGGTATAGGTCCACGCCTGGGACCTGAACCCGTGATCCCAAGCCGCTGAAGTGGAGCACATAAACTTGACCACTACACCACCCAGCTGGCCCCTCAAAGCAATTCTTAAATTATAAAATTGTTGAATTCTACAAAATTTAGAAGACTTACCAATTATTCTCAGACAATGGGTGTTTGAGCAATAATTAAAAGAACTTCTTTTCAAAATAATATTTCACTAGGCCACACCCAAACCAAATTACTTTCCAGGGGTGGAGCCCTAACATGTATACTTGGAAAATCACCTCAAGTGATTCTGACGCTCACATCTTAACTACGTCTTAAACACAACTCCTCCCTCCCCCTCAAAGGAATACCATGGTTTTAATAACGTCAATCATTTAGAAACTTCTAATATCTCCACTTAATTTTTACAAGGAAGATTAACACAAGTGGACACTACAGTTTGGAAAAAAATACTTTCCAAAACAATGAGTTCCAAAATATCAGCTACATTGAGTATTTACCATATCTCTTATTATGTTACTCCAGGAGATATAAAAAATGAGATGATATATATTGCCCCTGAGGCTTGCAATGTCTCTGGGAAGACACTTCTGAAACTGAGACAGAACTGCCGGAGACAGTGTGTGCTCACTAGCATCAATTCAGTGTTTTATACTTCTCAGTCTCCCTTGCAGTCAGGTTGGAATTCTGTGATTGGAGCTTCCCAAAGAAATGGATGCAGAAGTAATTAAAGGCAGTTAGGATCCTTTGGGGCTCATCCATCTCTCTGTTTTCCAACTACAGAAGCCTTGGGACCAAATCTTCTATATGTCATTGCCATAAGGAGGGGAGGAGTGGCATTCAACCCAATGAGACTCATCTTAGCATGTAATGTGTGTGTGTGTGTGCATGTGCACGTGTGTGTTATACCACTAAGCTTTAGGGGTTTGCTTTTCGGATGATAACATTAATTATGTTGATTAATAAAATGGCCTTATATAATCATGTACTAAGTTGTATGGGACAGAAACAAGCAACTTATTTTTAAAACCCAGATTAGTTTATTAATGAAACAAACATTACTTGAGGTGCATGCTGTGTACCAGAGATTTTTCTGGAATTGGGGATAGCAGAAGAGTAATATGTAGTTCCTATCCTCCAGGACAAACAGACACACAAGCAAAATGAGTTGAGGCAAAATGTTAAAGACATTTTATAGAAATACATTCAGGATACAGTGGGGCTATACGTAGGGACAATTCATTTTCATCTGTGGTTGGTGGGTAGTACTTTGATAGAGAAAAACATGACTTCTTTTCATCAAAACATTGATGGCCTTCATGGTTTGGTTCCTCCCATACTTTGAATGTGTTAATAACTCTCAACCTAGCTGATGCTGTTCCCATTGCCATGCCCTAATTTGTGTGCATTTGGGTGGGCAAAGTCAGCAGAGTCAGTTTCTAAGGGAACTATTGTTCAGACACGGAACACCCTTAGGATTTGAGTGTAGGTGGTATAACCACGCTGATGACATTCTTACCTAACACGGAATCTCCTGTTAATGGACTGACTATTTCTAACATTAAAATATGCATTTAAAAAGGATAAAAGGAGAACATTTTGTGAAAATGAAAGAAAAAGACTCCTAATTTAAGTGTGCCAGGGGGTGGATCCAATTTTCATCTTGAATAGACTATTGCTGAAGTAATTATCTTACTATTTAAGAACAAGAATAATTAGTGTAGCAATCTCCTAGTCTTATAGTACTCACAGTTCAGGGGTGATAACATTATAATCTTAAGTAAATTATAGATGTTTAATTATAAAGTTTATATGCAGAAATGTATGAATATTTCAATAAAAATTTTTATGATACATAAATGTATACATATGTGTAAATGTAAGTACATATATGTTTTCTTTTTTTTGTCAAAGGGAAAGGGTAACTCGTAGCAAAAAAAATCACTTTAATATCTGAGGAATTCTACCAAGTATAAAGAAACTCTGAAATGACTATAATATTCCCAAGTCATCTTAACATTATCTAATTTCATAGAAAAATCTTTTTTCATTTATACTATACTTTAACATCTAATATTATAAAATTGAGTTAAACTTGTTCAATAATTTATCCTTTTCTTATAAATATATAATTTCTATTGATATCTACGTATAGGAAAATAACTAGATTTGTCCTAGGAATTTTGCCCTTATGGAAATAGTTCATATTTTAACAAAAAGTGATATTTACCCACATATCGGAACACTATGTTTCAATTTACCAAGTACATATATACATAGACAGCTGACCAGCCTTTTTTTCCCCCTGTCATGATGGACATTGTATATACTTCCAGTAATGGACAAAGAGGTTTCCCCTTGTCTTTGGGAGAATAAAATTAGAGAGTGATAATTGAGGCTTCCAAACAAATTGAACTGGATTTGACTTCAGCATTTTCATAAACCCAGTTGAAGGTGAACAAAAACCAATTGTAATTTTTAAATCACACAAAGAAATACAAAATATGTAGTTACACATTGACAAAATCCCTCCCCACTCCTCCCTCTCTCTTTCCCTCTTTCTGTGTGTCTCTCTCCCCCCATCCCTGTCTTTCTCTTTCTTTTTCTGTGTGGAGAATTTTTCTCTCTACTGATCTATCCACACCATCTCTGAGATATTTCCTATAAAAATGACAAAGAAATGGCCATCAAAATGTACAAAAAAGGGCTTATTAAATGAACAAAATATTTCATATTTCAGATTATCAGTTTTAGAAATCAGATTTTTGTTTTTGGTACAAAAATTGCGTAACCAGTATCCAAATGATGGATGCTTTCTCCAGCAAGGCTTTGTCAGTCACCCACTCTGTGGCACATGCAGTGACATGCACTGGGAATATAGTGCGGAACAGTGAATGCTCTAAAGGGGTCATAACATCATTGGAAGCCAACATTTATTAGTTTATAGAATTAGGTTACAGTATGCAATGTTTTCAAAAAGCCAAGGATAATTTCCCATAAAATTGAATCTCTGACTACATGACCTCACCTCTTCTGCTTTCACCCTTCCTCCCTCACTTTGCCCCAGTCCCTCTGTCCTCCTTGCTGTCTCTGCCTTAGACCTTATTGTAGCCGTTCTCTCTGCCTGGAATGACCTTCCTTCAGATGTTCTTTGACTTACTCCCTTGCCTCCCAAAAATGTCACTTAAATCTCAGTTTCTCAAACAGGACTTCTCTGACTTCCTTGTATTTACCCAGCTCAGACCTTTTTGACTTCTTTCTCTCATTTTATTTTTCCATCATAAATGGCATCTGCAAATATGCTATTTGATTTACTTATATATTTTTTAACCTATTTTTGCCACCCTACAAGGGCAGGAATTCATTTGTATTGTTCACAGATGTTTCCCAAGAGACTAGAAGAGGGCCTGGTACATAATTATGAAATGAATAAAAAACTATCTTTGAACAGAATTATTGTTTTTCTCTGAAGTTGAACTTTCAGCAAAATGGCAGACTAAGTCAACCTGAAGATTCTCCAAATACAAACTATTGGAGACTCTGGATAAGATACAAGAAAAATTATGCATGGCCGAGTTCATGAAAAAGAATAAGAATCTTTCAACTGCAGTTTCCCTCTCCTTGAGCTGAAACTAGACACAGGGTAATGAATCAACATAGCCATTCCTACAGCTGAATGTCACCCATTCATTTATTCAATAGTGTTTTCACTCTCTTGATAAGCCATAGGAACTATTACTGAATAGTGTGATATGCACCTCATTTCTTCTTCCTCTTCTCTAAGGCACTTGATTTGGAATTTTACAAATATAACTGAACATAGCTTGCAAATCATAAAACTCAATTCATTAATTAACTCATTTATTCAACAACCATTTATTGGGACTTCTATATGTTGAGTGCTGTATGTCAATAGTTAGCTATGAAAAGATTTTAAAAAGAACAACACAGTCTGAAATTCCTTCGAATTTGCCTCAAGAGGGATGACAGACCATATGTAAATCATTATACAATTAAATTGAAAATTGTGAATTGTCATGACTATGTCAGTTTACCACTGACTAAGCCAGGTATTTACTGTGCTCCAGGAACCATGCTAGGTGATATACAAACACTGGATCATTTAATTCTCATATCCTATTAGATGAATAGATATTTCCCCCCATTATTCATATGATTTGACTGGGGCTTAGAGAGTCTAGTCGGCTTGCTGGAAACAGTGTGGTAAGCATTGGGGCAGGGATCAAACCCACATTTGTTTAAATCCAACAGTCCATCTTAATCACACTGCTATAGGAAAAAGTATAAGAATTTTTCAGTGTTCAGAGATACTTTATAGGAATAACTTCATATTTGGAGAGTTTTGATGGAAACTCAAAACCCTCTGAACTCTATCAAAAATTTCACAGATGTTCACTATTAATTTGGTGTGTGGATGAGTGTAGGTGTGTGCAACAACATGATACCCAGGCATAGTGCAGCCAAAGTCTACTAATCAGAGTTCCAAGAGGCTGTCTTTCTACTTTAATCAGACCAGATGTACTGTTAGCCTGCCCAAGAGAGCAGCACAATTCTAAAGAAACCCCTGTTTCCTATATTTTCATGAGAAATGCTACATTAACCACTAATAATAAAGGAATTTTACTCCAAACTTTCTGTTTCTTAGTTATGCCAAGTGATAATAGCAACTAGAGTGTCATCTTTGAAAATGTTTGTTGGGAACAATATTACATAAACCAGTCTAAAACAATGATCTTCAAAAATTTACTAATGACTAATGTTCTATGTCAGGTATGATAAATAATTAGGATTGATCACCATATTCCTGTTTGAGTTTGTTTTCTATATTACATACAAGAAAATCTTTTTGAAAGTAATTGTGAATTTAAAAAACAGACAAGTTGCAAATTTCCACCATTTGTTGTAATGACACAATGAATTGCATTTTGACACTTCAAATATATGAATATTTTTTAGCTTAATACCCATTACTGTGAATCCTGTGCAAATTTACATTATGGAGTATATAGAATGGGAAGCTGTACTTTGAAGTTAGAAAAAGCTGAATTCAAGTCCCTGATCTGCCCTTTGTTACCAGTGTGATATTTGGCAAATGTTATAGACTGAATTCTTTTCCCAAAATTCATATGTTGAAGCTCTGAACACCAGTATCCTAGAATATGACTTCATTTGAAGATAGGGCCTTTGAAGAAGTAGCTGAGGTTAAGTGAAGTCATAGGGGTGGGGCTCTAATCTGACTGGTTTCCTTATATGAAGAGGAAGAGACACCAAGGATGCACACAGAGTGGGAAGGTCATGGGAGGACATAGCAAAAAGGTAGCCATCTGCAAGCCAAGGAAAGAGGCCTTAGGAGCAAGCAAACTGCAGACATCTTCATCTTGGACATCCAGCCTCCAAAACTGTGAGAAAATAAACTTTTGCTGTTTAAGCCACCCAGTCTGTAGTATTTTGTTATGGTAGTGCTAGCTAACTAACATAGCAAGTAAATTAAATACTTTATATATCAACTTTTTCATCCATTAAGCGAAAATAATAGTTCCAACTTTCAGAGTTTTCCCTAGAAGGAAAAATATTTTATCTAAATTTCCTGCCACGTGGTAAGCACTCAGTTAATGAAAACAAGCAAAACCACTGATGTGTGCATCTGAATATACACATGTAGGTACTTCCTCCACCACATTCTGTACAAAATATAAAGCAACATCAACTCAAGTTAGGAATCATTTAACTTTTCTTCCTTATACTTTATTTTCTGTAAATCAAGTCATAACATGCCAATTGATTAACATAATAGAGAATGGCCTTAAACTACTCACAGAAGCTCTCTGACTTCTACTATTTTATTGACTTGTCACAGCAAACAACAAGTTTGCCATTTCAAGCCAGAGTTCTGGATATGTATCTGTGGTGTTAAGTAAGGAACTAATTAAGTATGAAATTACCTTATATATCTAAAGCTGTGTCTGCTCACCTTTAGGCATTTTGGGAATCCACCTAATGAGATATGAGTTTTGCTCCACAGGACAATCCCAAAGCCCATTAATGCTCATTAAAACATAAGTAGTATTCAATGAATTCAGCAGAATCACACTGTATTTTAATGAGCATCTGAATTATCCAATGGAGCAAAGCCCTGTCATGGAAAATGCAAAAGAAAGTGCAGGCCAATAAAGATAGTAAATACTATAAGTGTAGCTACGTTACAGATACATCTGTGACAAATAGAAAAACATATTCCCAGAAGTTCATCTCTTAATGCTTGAAAATAAATCTACTAGGGTGATTTGATAAGGATCTGAAATACTAGGGAGAAGTACTGTACAATCACAAGATTATTTATCAACGAGGAAGTTTTGAATTGCTTTTCTTACTATGGATTTAAGGAAGTTGAAAAAACTTCTGTTTTGGGTCTCATTTAAAAAATGGTATTAGGTAAATGATGAATAAACACTGATTGAGTAAATAAATAACTAATATTTTAGTCCTTACTATATATACCCCCTTTTATTTACTGCACTTACTATAACATACTATAATATACTATATATATTATATATACCATAATATACTATATTAAATGCACTTACTATATATACCCCCTTTTATTTATTTCCTGCAAATATTTGAATGTCTGCTGTGTGTCAGATATTGTACTGGCACTAAAGCCAGAGTAACCAAAGTAGACAGAATCCTAATCTCATGAAGCTCACACATTCCTGAGAGGGAGACAGAGGTAATAAACAAGTAAACATGTGAATATTGAGCCAGTTCATAAAGAGCTATAGAAAAAAGTAAAAGCTGGTAAGGGTACCAATCCTCTATAATCTCTTTCAGAAGACAGAAGCAGAGGGAAAACTTCCTAACTCATTTTATAAGGCCAGTGTCACTCTAATACAAAAACCAGAAAAAGACACTAAAAGAAAACTCTAGACCAATATCTTTCATGAATGTACATGCAAAAATCCTCAACAAAATATTAGCAAATCAAATCAAACAATGCATAAAAAGTACTACACACTATGACTACATGGGATTTATCCCAGGTATGTAAGGTTCGTCAACATTCAAAAATCAATTAATGTAATCGATCACATCAAGAAGCTAAATAAGAAAAATCACATGATGATATCAATAAATGCAAAAAAAGCATTTGACAAAATTCAATACCCATTCATGATACAAATTCTCAGTAAACTAGGAATAGAGGGGAACTTCCTCTACTTAATAAAGGATATCTACAAAAATTCTACAGTTAACACCATACTCAATGGCAAGAAACTTGAAGCTTTCCTATGAAGATCAGAAACAAGGCAATGATGTCCCTTCTCATCACTACTTTTTAACACCATGTTAGAAGTCCTAGCTAATGCAATAAAACAAAAAAATGGGCGGGAAGCATACAGATTGGAAAGAAATAAAACTGTCTTTGTTCACCAAGGACATGATCATTTCCATAGAAAATCTTAAAGAAATGACAAAAAAACTCTTGGAACTAATAAGTGACTACAGCAAGGTTGCAGGACATAAGATTAATATACAAAAGTCCATCACTTTCCTGTATACCAGCAGCAAACAAGTGGAACTCGCAATTAAAAACACCATTTACATTAGCATCCAAAAAATGAAAATTTAGGTACAAATTTAACAAAATATGTACAAGATCCATGTGAGGAAAACTATAAAACTGTGATGAACAAAATCAAAGTAAATGGGGGAAAATATTTGCAAAAGGCACATCTGATAAAGTACTGTTATCCAAAAATATAAAAAGAACTCTTAAAATTCAACGAGAAAATGAACAACTCAATTGAAAAATGAGCCAAAGACCTTAAGACACCCGACCAAAGAAGACATAGAGATGGCAAATAAGCATATGAAAAAATTCTCCCCATCATATGTTACCAGGCAAATGCAAAGGAAAATGAGATACCACTGCACATCTCTTACAATGGCTAAAATCTGGAACAGTGACCACACCGATTGTTGGTGAGAATGTGGAGCAACAGGACCTCTCATTCTTTGATGGTGGGAATGCAAAATGATACAGTCATTTGGAAGGCAGTTTCGCAGTTTCTCACAAAATTAAACTTACCACACTTTCCAGCGACTGCACTCCTTGGTATTTACTCAAGAGTTGAAAACTTATGTCCACAGAAAAACCTGCACACAGATGCTTATAGAAACTTTATTCATAATTACTAAAACTTAGAAGTCAAAAAGACATTATTCAGTAGGTGAATGGATAAATAAACTGTGGTACATCCAGATGATGGAATATTATTCAACACTAAAAAGAAATGAGATTTCAAGCCATAAAAAGATGTGGAGGAAACGTAAATGTATATTACTAAGTGAAAGAAACCAACATGAAATGGCTACAGACTGTATGATTCCAACTATATGGCATTCTCAGAAAAGGCAAAATTATGAAGATATAAAAAGATTAGTGATTGTCAGGGTTTTTGAGGAGCAGAGGAATAAATCGGCAGAGCACGGAGGATTTTTAGGACAGTGAAAATACTTTGTATGATACCATAATGATGGATAAATATCATTATCCATTTGTCAGAACCCATAGAATGTACAACACCAAGAGTAAACCCTAAGGTCAACTATGGACTCTGAGTGATCATGGTATGTCAGGTAGGTTCATCACTTGTAACAAATGTACCACTCTGGTGGGAGATATTGACAATGAGGGAGGCTACACATCTGGGGAGCAGAGAGTATATGGGATATCTCTGTACTTTGCACTCAATTTTGCTGTGAACCTACAGCTGTTCTAAAAAAATAAAGTCTTAAAATTTTTTTTGAAAACCCAAAAACCTAGGTAGGGTATATGTAGTAAGGGGGCAAGAACAAGTGTTATCATAAGTAGAACAGAAGGGAAGTCCTCTCTAAGAAGTTGACATTTGAGTAGATACTAGAATAAAGAGAAAGCCTGGGGTGTCCCTGGGGGATGAGCTTTACAGGCAGAGGAAACTGCAAATATGGATGCCCAGAGGAGGCAACAGCTTTGAAGAAATATTAAGTCTAGTGTGGCTAGAATTCAGGGAGTTATGAAGAGAAGCATAGGAGGTGAGATGAGAGACGTAGTTAGGAATGGCAGCAGAAAAGATCTTTCACAATTTCATGGGAAATCCAGATTTTTGTCTGAGCATGATGGAATCATTTGAGAGCTTTGCATGGGGAGTAACTTGATTTTACTTCTGTGTTAAAAGGCTCTCTCTGGTTTCTACATGGAGAATAGGTCATAGTAGTTTGGATAAGGGTTATAATAATGGAACTGTTGAAAGACATTGGAAAGGAATGTTGGCCAAATTGAATGATAGATTAGATGTGGTGTGTGATAGAAATAAGAGAGCCAGAGAATGACTTGAATGACATTAATGGCTCAAATAAAATTTTGACATTTTCAAATAAGGGTTTTAATTTATTTGTCTCAAATAAATTGACTAAAACTGATATAAGTAAATATTACATCTAGAACAGGAAGTATAAATGGGGCAGTGCTCATGGGCCAGTAGCAGGCCCAGTTCTATTCTCATTCAGTGTGGTAAAAACATATTAATTCTAACATCTTCCAGATGTATGTTTATAACTAATTTTTCTTATGAACTTCACAATCTAATTCTACTTGGAGTTGTCTTAAGTATCTCAAAATTATAATGACCAAAGGTGAACTCTTGCTATTCTACTACAAACATGTTCTCCTGTGGCTTACCTTTCTCAATAAAGGGTCACTTTCATCCACCTAGCACCCTGGAAGTCCTTCTTGATATCTTTCTTCTGCATTACCAACCTTATCCCTCATAAAATCGACGACCAAATTCTGTTGATTCTATTTCTAAAATACATACCATATCTAATAATTTATATCTCTCTTGCCAAAGACCTGCTCAAAGCCATCATCATCCTACATGTAGACTTCTTGTTTCTCTGCTCCTCACTAAATTGTACACAGCATTTTAAGAAATTAGACCACTAAGCAATGAAAAAAGTTAGAGTCATGTATAGAAAGGAATATGGAAGCTGTTATGGAAAAAAGCACAAATATAGGAAAATATCTAGAAAGAGACATAAGGTTGACATAGAGATTTTGGTCTCCTGCCTCACATGAAGAGACTTTGGTTATATGTTGAAGGGAAAGCAGGAATACACAGGTAGAGTTTGAAGACTCAGCTGTGAGAGGGAATAATTGATAGATCAAGGTCCCTGAGATGAAGAAGGGGAGATGCAGAATATAGGTGAAATATTTGCTTTAGATAGAAGAAGAAACTTCTCCACCAAAGTTGAAGAAAAAAATAGTAGGAATCAGGACATACCTAGATAATTTATAGCCCCTTGCCACTGATCACATCATAGGTGCAAAAGTAAATTTTGATGAGAATTCAGAAAGTAAGGAGTACATAACTGGAAATGTCTTTCTTCATTTCATGTGTACAGGACTGTACTAGAGCCTAAAACAAAACAATGCATATATCTGGATAACTTAGAAATCTATAGTTAATATACTAAGAAGAAAATATGTATGAGAGAATTTCTAGTGGTCTATAAAAGGTGACTACATTAATAAGTTACATTAGCATAGATGACTCATCCTCAAAGGATCTTTTTTATAGAAGAGATATTTATCATATTGCTCACTGACTGTATAATAGAATTTAAATGAATTAGGCCTCAGCTGTTATCTTCATTTAACAACAAAAAAAAGCGTGATATTATAGCAGAAAGGGACAAATTATATTTAAATAACTGGAAGTTCTTAATATGACCAAAATTATGTAAATTCCACCAACCATCAATTTTCTAGGAATTTTAGTGTTCATGCTAATTCACGAAAATCAAGCACAATGTATTTGCAGCTGGTGCAATTCTCCACCAATCTTTCACAAGGAGAGATAGTTAAGAAATGTACTTGAATCACAGAAAAATATGACTCACTGAAACAGGTAGTGCCGTGCTGGCATGGTTCCATTAGAAAAGATTAAAATATTTGGCAACTATTGGGACTATCTTAGAAAAATCATGTCCGTGGTATCTTAATGCACTGTATTCCATAGGATCGGTAGTACAGGACCACATTTGGGAGAGGCAATGTGTCCTGTGGGATACTGGAAAGAATATTGTCTTTACAACCTTACAGCCCAGAGTTTCAATGTCAATAATGCTTCTTGTGATCTGGGACGAGGCCCTCACAATCTCTGAATCTTAATATCCTCATGGATAAAATGGTAATGATGATAAAATCTATAATGAAGAGCATTGTGAAACTTTTAAAGATACAGTTTTTTCTCTTTTTTTTTTTAGATGGTGGAGATTTACACATGTTTGAATGACTGTAGGAAGGAGAGTAGACAAGGAAAAAGTGAAGATTAAGGAGAGAGTATGTATATTCCAGTGTAAGATCTATGAGAAGTCAGGAAAGAATGTAATCTGGAGCACAGATAGGAGAATGCCCAAAAAGAGATGATGTACAAACATCCCAGGAATATGTTGACCGAATAGTGATAGACTCTATAAAAAACTAAGGTTAATTAAACTACAGTGAAAATGCACAATAATTCAATTGATTCTCTAAATCCTATTTTTGTCCCCAATTATTTATTTAATTCTTCTTTTACTTTACCAAATTTGTAACTTTCCAGAGTTTGAAAACTGGTAGCAGTGAAATTATTTCCTCCTTTTCTTTCCCCACATGTATGTTGTTGTTGAATATATAAACTATACGATGCTTGAGTTAATTTTCTAGCTAGAGTGCAAAGATTCATGTACATTTTCTGAATTCCGATCTGCCCAAAGAACAAGTGCATGACATGATACATCTGACAGTAGTCAGCCAATAGCTTGGACAGTTCTACTGAACCTCCACTATGGATCTGACAGAATGTTACCAAATATAGGCTTCAAGCTAAGAAAATTCAAGCTAAGAACGAAATCTACTCAAAGGGAGATATGAGCACAGGTTTATGATAACCCCAGTTCTCTGTTTCTGACCAAGCAATAGGAAGTAATATTTCTGGTAAGAAGCATGAAATAATATGTTAACATTTAGAAAGCATCACTAATGTTCGAAGTATTGAAACACTGAACAAACCAAGCAGTCCCAGAAGACATGAAATAAGGTGCAGGAAACATAGGAACAAAAAGTCAGAAACCTACTGATTTCTCGCCTTTAGCACATAGGAAAAAAATGTTTAAAGATTATCTTAAATCCAGATTTTTAAGTTCCAGATTCTCTGAGGACAATGACACTTTCTTAAGAAACTGGAAAAACTCTTTAAGTCTATCCCTATTATCAGCCAGCTAGTCTAGCTTCCAAATATCCCAGTCATTCTCATGGCTATGACAGATGCACTGGGACTCTGATAGACAGCTGGCGTGTGTGACATAAATCAGTATAATGTTTCTAGGAGATATTTTGAAGTATCTATCAAAATTATAAAAACATATATCTGTCAAAATATAATATCCTTGAAGGTAATTAAGATTTTACACAAAGGTTTCACTATGAAGATGTTTATTGAAATATCATTTAACAAAGGGAATATTGGAAATAATGTAAATGTTCAAAATGCTGCATTTGCTAACTAAATCATAGAACATTCCTTCAACGAAGCATTTAGTGATGAGTCATTGAAAAAAGTGTTGCTAAACCATTTCTATTGGCATGGAAAATTTTCAAAATACACAAGTAAATGAAAATGACAAATTACCAAAAAGTATATTTAAAAATATAATATTTTAAATAAAGTTATAGGTATAAATAAATTGTTACATCTTGAACAAAAGCTGATAGTAATAGTAATAATAACAACAGTTAAAAATAATAGCTACATTTTCTCATTTGTGTCCTCAAAAAAAAATGCTGGTTATCATTTCCATTGTGCAGATGATAAAAGTGAGCCTTGGATTAGGAAAGTAAATTGATCAAGAGTAATGGAGCTCATAAGTTGTTGAGCAGGTTTTAAATCTAGATTTCTGTGACGCCAGATCACAACTGTATATTACTCCTATAAATTCATCAACATTTTAATAGTGGATATGTTTGGAAGCTTATTGATGCTTAGTATCTTTATTTTGATTATTAATGCTCCCTAATTTTCTTCAGCAGATGTATATTACTTCTGAGGAACAAACACTTTAAAAGGCAAAGAAAATGTACATGGTGATCAATAAGAAAATAACCAAAGGATCAACAGTATTACCACATGTACATGATACAGTGATCAATGATGTAAGATAGAGATATATTTGGGATGTGTGTGTGTGTGAGTGTGTGTGTGTGTGTATGTATGTGTAATATCTAGAAAGAGACATAAGGTTGACGTATACATACACCCATATTATAATTAAAACCATTTATCATTAAATTAACAAAATGACCTCATTGTTAGCCCCAAACATCGTAAAGATTTTTTTTTTAATTTTGAATATTCATATGAGTCTAAATCTAACCATTTCTTTCATAGTTTTTTGTGCTTAGGAGAATGACAGTTTACAGTTGCATTACCAGAGCACATCATTCACAATTATTGGGAGAAGTCATTTCACTTCTGTATAAAGCTTTCTAGATTCAAAGTGATTGCATTTATAGTTTTGTGACTTCTGCCACCTTTGCAAAAGATATTGTGTTCATTGGACTATTTGCACGAGCACATGCACACACCTGCAGAAACACACCATCTCCAGCTGACTGCTTCAATGAAAACAGCCAACATAATTCAAGCTAAAGAATTGACCTAGTCCTTGAGTTTATTACCTTTATTCTTCAATGAATTTTTATACATCCTCATAATGGGGGTTTAATTTTCATTTAGATTCATAGTTCAATGAATTACCCAGATAAATAATTATCTGGCCTTAACCTTAACATGTGATTTTTGACTTCCCTCTGTTTATAAAAGAGCAAAATGGGAGAAATAACCATTTCTAGGAGTTAAAAAAATAAAATGTGTGACCTGCTCTGATTTTAATTGGAAATTAGTTTTTGATGTATATTTTTTTAATTTGATAGACTGACTGGCATTTTTCTCAACTTTACTACACGGATTAGTTACACCCACTACTTGGACAAGAGGTTAATGAGAAATAGATAGTAATAACCAAAAACATACCAAGAAGATTTGCCCTGCTTCTCCTCATTCAAACTAATAATCTGGAGCATCTATCCAGTCCTTTCTTGAAAGAGAATAAGCTGTGCAAAAGGGCCGGTAAGTAAAGGGCACGGTTTAGAATTTAATGTGAGACACATGATCTGAGATTACTTCATCAGCTACTTCCACTGTACATTACCTATTGCCAAACACAAAATCATACAGTCCCATACCAAAGAGTTACAGGTTTCTCTATCTTAAATGTGCATTTAATCAGGCTCTTGCTATTTATAGAAATAACAACATAACCTTCTGTCATTTTTTATGTGACTAAATACTCAAATAAGAATGTTGTGATTTAGAGGCTCTGTACACACATGCAAACACACATACGGCCGTGCACAGCATTATAGTGTTCGGGCAACGACAGACTGCATGTACAATGGTGGTCCCATACGGTTAGTACCATATAGCCTAGGTGTATAGTAGGCTATACCATCTAGGTTTGTGTAAGCACACTCTATGGTGTTCATACAATGATGAAATCACCTAACGATGCATTTCTCAGGACGTATCCCCATCGTTAAGTGATGCATGACTGTACATACATACACACACGCATATATACGTGTATTTAAACATATATAATATTTATACCATGTTGTATCATATCATATTGTTACATATTGTTATACATAATAGAATCAATACAAAAGTGTTATTCTGACATGAGCTGATCAAAGGAACTCCCTTTCAAAAGGTATGACACATGATCAAACTCCAAAACACTAACACCAAATGCTAGCAAGTACGTGGAGCAACAGGAACTCTCATACATTGCTGGTGGAAAAGCAAAATAGTATCGTCACTTTGGGACACAGTTTAGCAGTTTCTTACAAAGCTAAACATTCCCTTACTATGTAACCCAATTGCACTCCTTGGTATTTACTCAAAGGAGTTAAAAACTTAAGTGCACATAAAAACCTGCATATGAATGCTTATTGTAACTTTATGCTTAATTGTCAAAACTTGGAAGAAATCAAGATGTTTTTCAGTAGGTGAACGGATAAAGAAATTGTGGTGTATCCAGACAATGGACTATTATTCAACGCTAAAAAAGAAATGAGCCAACAAGCCATGAAAAGAGATGGAGGGAACTTAAATGCATATTATGAAGTGAAATAAGCTAATCTGAAAAGAGTACATGTTGTATGATTCCAACTATATGACATTCTAGAAAAGGCAAAATGATGGAGACAATAAAAGTCCTAAAGTTGAGGGGTTAGAGTGAGGGAGGGGTGAATGGATGGAACGCAGAGGATTTTTTTAGGGTGGTGAAACTACTCTGTATGGTATTATAATGGTAGATGCATGTCATTATATATTGGTCAAAACCCATAAAATATACAACACTAAGAGTGAACTTTAATGTAAACTACAGACTTAGGGTGATAATGATGTGTCAATGTAGATTCACCTACTGTAGCAAATTTACCACTTTGGTGTGGGATTTTGATAGTGGGGAGGCTGTGTTTATGTGGGGACAGGGGTTATATGGGAAATCTCTGTACCTTCTATTCAATTTTTATGTGAACTTAAAAGTGCTCTAAAAATAGTTTATTTTTTTTTAAGTATAACACATACAACCTTGATTTATCTGTCTCACAGAACGCTTTGCTAGGAAACCAATGAAATAACATGAGGCCTAAAGCATAGAATGTTGAATGTTGATCATAGCTCTTGAGTCTCCCTAAACACTTCCACGTTATTTCACCATAGTTGCCAAGTTTCCAAAATGCTGTTTCAAAATCCAGACAACGCAATCTTTGTGAAAAGTTGATAACAAATGTGTCAAATATTCAGCCATTTTAGCTCCATCACTAAACCTATTTTAGGACAACTTGCAATCTTGCATCTGCAGAGTATGGTAAGCTAAACGACTTTCAGGAAGGTTGCTCTTACCAGAACTAGAAAAACATTTTTCTTGATACTTGTATTTTAGGGAATGTAACTTTCTCAGTGATAATTTGCTTTCTAGGGAATGTTAAGGACACCCCACCTCTTCTTTTATTCCTACTTTTTAGAATGCATTTGAAAAGCAGATAATAAAGACATTGCCTCAAAGCTTAGAGTGTTGATGTATACAACCCTCCCCAAGGTGGAATTGTATTTAACGGGTCACTTTTGTCAGACTGCCAAAGACCTGCTGCAGCTGGCCGTTCCTTTTTCTTTTCTACCACTCAGGAAACATTCATAAGACATCTTTGCTAATGCTGACCATTCGGCTTTGTGTATTGAGATCCTAAAGCGTGCTAATTACCCTGGCTGGAATTCAAAATCTGATCTACTTTGCCAGGAATAAGACAGTGGGGCCCAGGATGCATGGAGGGAAAAAGCTAGCCTTCAGCTTGTTAAGCCACCATGCTGGCCACTTCATCATAGGAGTCTTTATGTCCCTAGAAGCCAGGAAAGATTTATGGGACTGCTTACAAATTAAAAGAGATGCTGAATAGGCAAGAGCAGCGGCTTCAACTTACTGTGAGCACTGTTGGGAGACTTAGTTGTTTACTAGACTGGGAAGTTGCAAATCCAATTGAGCACAACAAAAATACAATAGTCTATCATTGCCATGTACTTGCAAGAAATATATACATATATATGTATGTATGTATATATATATATATATATATATATCTTTGATTAATACTTTTCAAACTTTCAGAGCTACAATGATAATTTTGGTGCACTCACCAATTTTTGCAACAAAAGATATTTTTCAAATTGTAATCATTTCTAAGTTGCTAGGTCTTAATATGGAAACGCTATATGCCAAAAAATACTCCAAGGCAAGGGCTCAGTCATTTTGCAAATCTTTTGTTAAATGTAAGAAAACATTTGGATCCTTCTTCTTCTCTCTCATGCACGTGATTAACCAAGTTCATTTGCAAAGTTGAAAGTTTCCTTTTTGTCTTACTTCTCCAACAATGTGTCAATAGCTAAATCTTTGCTGAGATTGTCATAATTTGAATTTTTAATAAACCTTGCTGCAGGTCCTCATTCACTATAATTCATGTTAACAAGATTCAATGAATATTGCAAATGATCATTTTTCTTGTTATTCGAAAGCTGCTCACTAATTTGGCAAAAGGTTTGCCCACATCTGATTTACTTAATACCCGAGTAAAATTAGATAAAATGAAGAGAATTATATATTAGCAAAATGTTTAATTTAGGTCCATGAGGCTGCTGATTCAGGCTTTCCAATAGAGCTGGCTGCGGAGGCTTGGCCCAGGGACAGCAACCTCCCCCATTCTCTTTCCTCCTCTTTTCATCACGCTCCAGGATAAACTCCCTCTTCTTTCACTCACAGCTTTGACCTCACCATGGTTTTCTACATATTTTTTTCCCTTCTGGGCCATTTTCACCACATTACAAATTTTTTATTAACACCCTCAAGCAATAATATGAAAAATACTGTTGGGTGCCTAATATTTTGTCAGTACTGAGTTCTATAGACTTTGGCCAGAGTGGGTGGGGCAGGGGGCATGCATATAAAGGAATATAGCACAAATGTGTACTCTATTATCAAAAATGTACAATTTAGTAGGACATAAAATATATAAAGAAAACAATGGCAATATAACAAAGGCTCTATTCAGGTAAATGCTGAATTGTATCATGAAGTGTAAGAGTTCTACAAATTCTAAGAAAACATTTTGTCATATACCAACAGGCAAATATAGAAATAGATTTAGAATATAATAGACTTATGAACAGTACTAATGGATTTGAAATAAAATTTCTTGAAAATCTGCTACTAATGATAAATTTATTCTTAAATTACTCTAAAACAACAAATATAGCATGGTGGTTTTCAGTGACTTGAAAGTTTCTGGAAAGTATAAGCCTAGGGAAAAAAAAATAAAATTGTTCCTAGACTGAAGAATTCACAAAATTTCATAAACTTGGGGGAAAGCAAATTATCTATTGTTTTCCTTGTCCAGAATGTTCTCTCATGGGTAAGTAAAACCATTTTTAGCACTGTGAACCTCTACTGTACTTTCATCATCATTACTTCATTTCAGCATCACGATATTATAAGGGAGACCAATGGAGAAATGCTTATTTTTTTCTACAGATTAGGCAAATACAGCAATGTCCCAGTGCTTATGAAGCTTATGCTCTACAATTGGAAGCTGAGCCCTGAGTATCTCAATTTTGAGAGTTTGGAAAGAGAAGAGAGGAGGCAGCAGAGGAGACTTTGAGGAAAAAGTAGGAAAGCTTGTAACACGGAAGCCAGTTATTTCAAGGAAGATGTGAGTATTTCAAGAAAGGGATAGTCAACTAAGATGAGTGACAATATAAGGTGCAGTATGTGGAAAAAGAGAATGTCCATTAGTTTGTCAACACGTACGTTGCTATTGGTCACGATAATAGCCATTTTTACTGTGTGGTAGGAGAAAAAGTTAGACTGAGTGTTCTTTAGAATGAATGGACATTTAGAAGTGGAGACTATAAATGTAGAATAATCAAGGAATTTTGCTCTGAAGAGAAAAGAGTCATGAGATGGTACCTAAAGAGGTCTAGTAGAGCTAAGGAAAATTGTTGTTATTTGTGTTTTCTCAAAATGGAAGGTATTATGGCATATTTTTATGCTGTTGGTAATGATCTATTGGGAGAAATTATGACTGACGACTGGGCAATGAAAGGGGATAAAAGAAATCAGTTTGTCCTGAAAGGCAAGAGGACTGTTGATGAAGGGGGTTGGGACATGCCATTCTCACTCTTTTTTCACAGGAATGTAGGCAAAATATCTGATGTAGATAGGGCTATAGACGTTGTACATCTGTGTCTGATTCTTTTTATCTCTGACAGTCCATTGCATAATAATCCTTTAACGAATCGTTGTTCAATGAATTAAACAGAAGGGTTAAAGGACTTAAATTTACAACATTTAATTATTGGTTAAGGGAAAAACTAGTGATTTGGAATTCCAACAAGAATCATTTCTCAATGTTGTTTTAATGAATTTTCCTGAAGACTATTCAGGAGATAACTCTCATCTGTATTTGTTTTTATCATTATCTTATTGAGGTATAGATTACTTACATACATAAATAAAATGCCCCCATTTTAACTGTACAGTTCAATGAGTTTTGAAAAAAAGATACAGCCCTATTAAATTTATCCCTAAAATTTCATGTTTTTGATGCTAGAATAAGTTGTGCTTTTAAATTTATTTTCAAATTGTTGCTAATATATAAAAATGCATTTTACTTTTGTATATATAGTATGTATCCTGCAACTTTGCTAAATATACATATTAGTTCCAGTATCCTTTAGGTAGATTTTGTATGGTGTCTGAAGTATATAATCATGATATCTATGAATAAAGACATTTTTACATGTTTCTGTCCAATCTTAATGTATTTTATTTCCTTTTTTTTTCCTTGCCTTAACAGCAATTGCTATATACACCATAGCTTACTTGGTCATTGTGTATATTTCTTTTTATACACTCTCAAACATGATTTGCTAATATTGTATTGAGGATCTTTGCATGTAAGTGCATAAGAAAAATTGGTCTGCAGGTTTCTTGTTTTTCATTCTCTTTGACTGGTTTTAGTGTCAGAGTAACACAGATCACATAAAATGACTTGGGAAGTGTTTCCCATTTTTCGAAAAAACATATTTTGAGAGAGTCCGTATAAAACTGATGTTAATTTTTCTTTGAATGTATGCCAAAATTCTCCAGTGAAACCAACTAAGCCTTGAAATTTTGGGGGGAGACTTTAAATTAAAATTTTAATTTATTTAATAGTTATAGTACTATTCAAGGAATCTATTTCACCTTGGCTAAATTTTGGTAATTTTTAGTTTTCAAGGAACTGGCGTATGTCTTCTAAGTTGTTGAAATTATGAGTATAAAGTTGTTCATAGTATTTCCTTATTAACAATTTAGTGACTATGGGATCTGTTGTGATACTCTGTTTCATTCCTGATCTTACTGCTCTGTGTCTTCTATTATTTCTGTCAATCATGCTAGAGATTTATCGATTTCATTGAGTTTTTTGAAGAACTAGCTTTCTGTTTTATTAATTTGGGGCATTGTTTTCTTGTTTTAAATTTTATTCATTTCTATCTTTATTATTTCATTACTTCTGCTTGCTTTGGATACATTTCAGTCTTCTTTTCCTAGTACTACCTATAAGAGGTAGGAACAGATTATTGATTTCACACATTCATCTTTTCCAATATAAGCATTTAGTGTTATAAATTTCCTTCTCAGCATTGCTTTAGTTGCATCCTACATATTTTGAAATGATGTGTTTTATTTTGATTCAGTTCTATGTAATTTTTTATTGCCTCTGAGATTTCTTCTTTGACCTATATAAAAGATTTTAAAAACTCCTTATCTGCTAATTCTACCATTTGTATCATTTTAGCATTTATTTCTAGCCAGTGTCTGTGACTGACTTTACTCCTGGTGATGGGTCACATTTTCCTTCTTCACATGACTACTAAATTTTAATTTGATGCTAGATACAGTAAATTTTATATTGTTAAGTAGCTGAATCTTGTAGCCTTCCTTTAAAGAGTTTTGGCTTTTTTTCCCCTCCCCATAAGCAGTTATGTTACGTGTGGATCAGCTTCATCCTTTTCTGGCTTTTTAAAAATGTTGTTAGTGTGGGTTTAGTGAAACCTCTATTTGGCAACTAATTTAGCTCTACTACTAAGATATAATACTCCTGGTATCTCTACTTAATGTCATAGGTGTACAACAGGGCTTCCTCACTCTGGCTGTTTCTAATTGCAGTGTTTTCCCATCGTGTGTAAACTCTCAGTATTGTTCAGCTTATAGCTTCCTGGTAATGGTATGTGGTACGTAGCCTCTGAGATTGCCTCCAGTGATTCCCTTCTGTTATTCATGTTTGTGTAATCCCTGCTCTTATATGAGTTGAACCTAATCAATCACTTCTAATGAGGAGAAAATGGCAAATGTGTTGGGATGTCATTTCCAAGTTTCGTTACAAAAAGTTTGTGGCTTCCAATTTGTTCTCTTGCTCTCTACCTCTCTCTTGGTCTGAAGGTGATGTCAAGGGGGTAAGTATAAATCCTGTTTTAGTCATTAGATCAAAGGTGTTGTTTCAGAATATTATAGTCACACAAAATACTCTACAAAGAGATTAAGGATGTAGCTTACAGATCCTCTCAATCAAACATTAGGATGTCTAGAAAGATTAAATGTGTGGTCCTTATATTTCTCAGCAAGGGCCCAAAGTAGAGAAAGGTTGATCTTGAAAAGATCGGGGAGTGTGATGTCTGATGGTGTGAATCTCCATGAGATCTACAGAAATCTCACAAAGTTTTTTGAAAGAATTATAACAGCAGAAACACTGGCAGTTTGACCTAAAAGAGACAGAGATGGTACAAAAAAAAAGAAGCAGGTGGACCCCCAAAGTCCTGCTGAAAGAACACAGAATGAAAAAAGCTATTTGGCAACAAACAGATGCTACCTCTCATGAAAATGAAAGGAAAGTTTAGGGGGTGGAACCAAGAGCCAAGAAGGCATAGCTGAGAGTAGTGGAGAATTATTCTCAGTCCTGAGCTCTAACCCAGAATCCTTCAGAATTTGCCCAGCTGGATTTCAGAATTGCTATAGACAGTGACTCTGTGGCTCTCATTTTCCCCTTTTTGAACAGAAATCTCTGTAGTGGTTATTATCTGCCTGTCCCAACATTATATGTTCGGTTTGTGGGAGACAGATAACTTATCTCTTGAGTTTCATAGGTCTAAAGATTAAGAGAACTGGATTTGAGGAGCTGACCTAAAGAACTACACTGAAGGAGATTCATCCACACATGGATTTGATTCAGATGATGAGATTCTGGATTTGACCTGATGGTATAATGGGATGATAATTTGGGGAACCTGGGAAGGGGTGAATGTATTTACATGTGGGAGGGAAGTGATTATTGAGAAACCAGAGGGCATACTGTGTTAGAAAGCCTATAAAATGACCCCCAATGATCCCCACTTCCTTGTGTTCATGCCCCTGTGTATTCATCTCTCCTGGAATGTGGACTTGACCTACTGCACACAATACAGCAAAAGTGATGGGATGTCATATCCAAAATTGAGTTCCAAAAAGACTGACTTCCATTTCTCTCTCACTCTCATTCTGGTTCTCCCTTACACTGTCTTGGAACCCTCACTCTGAAGAAAGAAAACTGTCATTTTGAGAGTTTTCCTATGGAGAGGTCCACATGGGATGGAACTGATGTCTCCAGGCAACATCTAGTGAGGACCTAAAGCCTTCTAACAGCCATGTGAGTGATCAAGGAAGCATATCTTCCCTAGGAGAACCTTAAGATGATTGCAAGCTCATCTAACATCTTGATTACAGCCTTGTAAGAGGTCCTGAGCCAAAGGCATCCAATTAAGCTGTTCAGTCAAAGAAGCTAATTTCTGTAGCCACTTCACTACATAGCTTTATCTTCTCCTTTACTCTTTTACTGCTTTACTTTTTACTCCTTGCAAATTCAAGCTAATTCAGTTTCTATGAACTGTGATCTCAGACAAAAAGTGTCAAATATCTTTTCCTTCCTTCCTCTCCCTCTCCCTTCTCTCCCTCCTGCTTTCTTTCTTCCTTTCTTTCTTCTTTTTTATTATAAGACAAGTTCAGAGCCAGATATTTCTCCATGAATGAAAGTAGAAGTTCTGTCATCATCACGTTTTTAATCTCAGTTTAATTAAAATTCAGTTTAACTTCTAGAGTTTGATTTCTTCTTCGGTAGTACTACTACCTTAAAAACTGTCTTTTGTTTCTGTAAACATAGCTAACAGTTTCTTTTAGTGTCTCCATTTGATAATTCCAATATCTGAAATAGTTGCAGGTCTATTTCCACAGTTTGTTGATTTTATTGGGTCTTAAACTGGAAGTCTAGTTTCCCTGTACCTCTAGCTCTCTTTGACTATGTGCTAGATGTGTTGTTTGAAACTCTTTGTAGAAATACAACTACAACTACAAATATAAAAACTTATTTCAGAACTACATTGAAGATAAGTTCTTTAAGAAAGGATTGTGTTTGCCCTGTTTGGGGACAGGGGTCATTATGAAGCCAAGATTGCCTTAAAACAAGTTCAAGGATTGAAATTCCTGGAAGATTCATTGGATTGGAATCTGGCAATATACTCAGGAGATCAGTGGCAGTCATTCCACAAAGACTTTTTCTCCCGATTTACTGTGACCTTGAGAGAGCAGCCATTTAATATTCCATTAGTATGGGCATGGCCTGCTGTGAGACCCTCCCCATAGTTTCTGAATTCGATTTTTTTCTTCTTCAGGCTCCATAAGGCTCTCAAAATAAAGATGCTAATTTCCCTTAAGAGCAAACCACTTTCAAGCTTCTTACTTCTCTGAATTTTATTTTTCCTTTTACTTGGCTTCTGATAATTCCTTCTTGTATGGTCATCTCTTTCATTCATTTAAAAGTATGAGGTTTTTAAAAATATTCCATTCATTGTTTTTAGATATTTTTCCAGCATGAGTGTTAATTTGCATAACCTAGCCTGCTATTATGAACAATATGAAACAATCTAACTTTTTGAAGCCTTAATTTTTCCATCTGTAAAATGGAGATAATAATTAAAGTTTCACAGAGTTATTAGTTAAATCAATTGAGATAATATATGTAAAGTTACATTGCAAACTATAAAGCATTTTTCAAATATTAATAAAAAATAATTTATGAATTCAAAAAACATTTATAGAGGGTTTTTAATGTGCCTGGCAGTAAGCACTATAAGATGACATCTTAGAAGAGCCATTAGAAGAGCTTGTATTGGGGTGCCCGGTAGCGCAGCAGTTTAGTTCGCGCTGGGCAGCCCGGGGTTCGCAGGTTCGGATCCCAGGCGCCCGCCGACGCACTGCCTGTCAGCCATGCTGTGGCGGCGTCCCGTATAAAGTGGAGAAAGATGGGCACGATGTTAGCCCAGGGCCAGTCTTCCTCAGCAAAAAGAGGAGGATTGGCGACGGATGTTAGCTCAGGGCTGGTCTTCCTCACAAAAAAAAAAAAAAAAAAGAAGAGCTTGTATTAAAGTGTAAGAAGCAACCACAAGGATCAAAAATTACTATATAATGTAATAAATAATCAAATTTTGAAAAAATATATAAATATTCTAATAAATTATGTACAGTAATAAATAATGTAATAACTGCTTGGAGAAGTTAGAGATAGCATCATAAAAGGTACGAAACTGAGCTCAGTTTGAAAGTTTGGGTGATATTTCATTGGTCAGAAAAGAGGTAGAAGTGCATTGATGGGAGACAAATTTTTTGTACAAGGCCCTAAATCTAGAAAGGCAATGGTATATTTGGGGCAAGACCTAAAACTTCAATGAGACCAAAGCTCTTGTAAAGAAATAGTGAGCAATGATGCAAGGACGATAATCCAGAATCTGAATATGGAAGATTTTATACACATATTTAACACATGTAAACTTAAACCTAGAGACATAAAGAGTAATAAAATTTTTATTGAAAGGAATAACAAAATCAACTCATGTATGTGAAAGTTGTATTTGCTGACAAAATGAAAGACACAATGGAAAAGCTAGAAGTGGTACAGTAAGCAGTCAATTTGAAGACCAAAGTGTTTGAAGACCAAACACTCCAATCATATGTGGTCACTGTTTAAGTGAAGGATGAAGAGATTCTGAACTTTGGCCATGGCTGAGGGGTTCTGAGAAGAAAAGATGGATTCAAGAGACATTTAGAAAGTAAAAAAGTCAGAACTTGATTAACCAGTTCGAATGATAGTGGAATTAGGACCAGAAGTTTGGAGACAAGAACAGCTTTATATAAGGGAATTTTAGGTGAAAAGCTCTGGTGGTTCATGGAACGTATAGGTCTACAGGTGACAAGAGTGAGCTTCATGCATATAGTAGTAAAAACTCTGGGAGTAGAAAAGTTCACCCAGAAGATGTACAGCATTAGGAAAGGGAAAACATGGAAATTGGGAACAAGAATATTTAAGGGACAAGAAAGAAAGAAGGAACAAGGAAAGTGTTGAGATAGTATAAGTTGAATCAGAAAGAGAACTGATGGAAGATAAGAGACGAGAGAAGTCAACGCTAAAGGATGCAGGAAAGAGGATGGAACAAGTCGGCCTTTAGAACCAGCAGTTTCTGCAACAATGTTAGGGTTGAAGTGAGACTGGGGTTGATTTTACAGCAAAAGGAAGGGAAAATGTACAGATAGTGAGTGTAAATCTCTTTTTAAAAGTTTTAAATTTAACTTTAAGAGGGAATGGCTAGATAAAAGGATCATTTTTGGAATATGAGCTCTTGCATCATGCTTTTCTATTTGAGGGAAGGAATCAACAAAGGAGATGATCTTGCAGACAAAAGTGAAGGGACATAATTTAACCAAAAAAAGTAGTGAAAAGATACAGAGATGTTTCCTTGTTCCAGTTCATGAAATGGTTCCAATACTTCCAAGTCTACATGCCTATATTTAGGAGTGATTAGTAACTCATAGGGTGGTAAGTGTTATCATGGGCATTAGAAATAGACTTGAAATTGACTATACGATAAAAAGATAGTGGCTTGGTTATAGCACCACAGTATAAACAGTCAGACCTCCCATAAATGCGGGTATTTGAGGTAAATTGCCATTTAGTCATTGGGCAAGGTGCTGGATATGAATGGAGACAGGAATGAGACAACAATCCTGCTACCGTGGGATTCACATTTAGTGTATTTTAATCATATCTCAAATAATTTTAAAAGTTTTTGACATTGTGTGCACTAAAATACTTTTCTATAACTTATTTTCCTTAGGTTTGTTTTTTAATAAATATATTCACATACTACAATATTTAAAAAGGATAAAAATTCTCTCTCTCCCATCCCTGTTTTCCATTCACCCATTTCTCTCCTCTGAGGGTCTCAGTGCTATCAGTCTTATTTGCACTAGCTGAGATAATATTTGCTCACAAAAGAAAAGTGCTTACACACACACATGTGCACACACAAACATATTACACAAATGGTAGCACTGTATACACATGCTTCAGTGTCTTGCTATCTCATTTAGTGTTATATCTGAGAGAGTTCCATGTAAGTGTATAACTTGCTAACCAAAAAATTTTTTGCTTCATAATATTTATTTGAATGATTATAACAATGTATTTAATTGGTTTCATGTGGATGGACATTTAGGCTATTACCAGTCTTAAGCTAGTGTGAAGGATGCTGCAAAGAATTATGCATATGTCATTTTACTGTCTAATGTTTTAATTTTTTCTTTACTTTCAATTTCATTTTTCTTGTTTCTCTCATGTGTCTTCATCAAATATATTTTTACTCTATCTATCCTATTTTTGGTTAATATCATTGTGGGGGGTATTGTTTCCTACTTCCTTATGGTCGTTGACTTTTGCTTCATTTTCATCTCTTGCCTTGCTGTATCTTTAAGAGCTCTTTTATCTCTGCTTTGTTCTCCTAATAATAAAGGCATTTACTTTATTCAGTTTTTCTTAATTCTTGGCAAAATGTTTGGTCACAGTTGCCTCAGCTCTATGGTAACAACTCTCTGTTTTCTCTTTGGCCATTTGCTTTTTGTCTCCCACCATTACTGTTATTCTTTTGTATTCTAGCAGATCTAGTGCTGATTACTTTTTGATTAATCAGCTCTGAACAGGGTAAGTTTCTAGTGGCCTAGATATTTCCTAGAGGTACTGGCCAGGGCATGCTCCAGGGAATCAGAATACTTTTCAGATGATTGAGAATTGTGTAGGTGAGTTCTTTCAGATTTTACTTCTGACCACATAGTTTGTATTCTTTTTCACTATTGACACTAAATATCTCTCTTCTTCCTTTTCTTTCACGTGTAGACTGCTTCCTGAAAATATGGATATTTTTGTACATTTTCTCATTCAGCCCTACTTCCTCTAAATCTCTGAACTAAACCAGGTCTGCCTTCTGATTTCAGCTTTTTTACCCCATTTTCTCATTGCATAAAATAAGTTTTGGACTGGACCTTCAGTGTTTGCTCTTCAACTCAAAATGAATAATCTCTGGGATCCCCTGATCTCTCTCAAATATTTGAGTATTTGATTTTTTGAAGGTGATATTTCAAGATAGCTGTCCCTTTTTCCTCACCTAATCTTGGGCTATCATTTTACTTTCAATCCCAATCAATCTCAGACACCACACCAAATTCTTCATATATAGTATCTCAATTATTCCTTGCAATGTTATTCCTTACGTTTTAGAGAATAATCTAAGGCTTAAAAAATCAGTTCATTTTCAAGGTAAGACAAATGATAAATAGCTAAGTCAGATATTCAAACCAAATATATGTCTGACTCTAAACACCAGGCTTTTTACCACAAACAAAACTATTACAGAAATTCCCTGATCATAAAAATAAAGTTAACTTTGGGTGTTGAGGGTATAATCCAATTTATATCAAAGCAAGAAACAACCAAACAAAAAAAGATAATAGATATAATATTGTGATATTTCTATTATAGAAGCATTTACAATTTTTTAATCATTATCAGTTGAGTCATAGGCTCATACAGTTTACTTACTTTGCAAGTAAAAGGCTTCAACATTCCTGGAGAGATTTTGCTACCCACAACCACGGCAGCTAGGGACCATTACAAAAGACAAATTTTAAAAATGAGTCTATAAAGACTAATCATCACCTGGCTAAATTCTTAATCACACAGGAAAATAAAAATCAGCATTCCAAATTAAATTACACCTAGAAAAAAATATTGCGGCACATCATGGTAATAAGTCAAAGTTCTTCAAAATGTTGCTAAAGAAATACTACACTGAACAAAGCAGTGTATTTGGGATTTCGGAAGGAATACTGTAAATTTGGACAGAATCTCTCTCATCAGGGTCGTGAATGCCAGTGTTATCTGTTTACAAAACAATGAAATGGGCAATTTGATTTGAAGTCAGCCTCACCTTACTTTAGAGTAAGGAGAACACATTTCCTCCCCTTATTGGTTCATATGTTCAAGTCAGTCTCTGTCATTGTCATTGTTGTTGAATAAGGATTTTTTGGAAGCCTAAAAGGAAATGCTTTCCATTTTAGAAAATGCCTGGAGCTCCTGTGCTGTGCGTGTGATAAGTCACTATATAAATCTAAGTTGCTGTTGTTGTTAATGGGATCTATCGTCACAAAACATCATTGTATGAGCTGCCTTTTTGCTGAGCCTGCTGAGAGGAGGGAGGGAAGTGGAGATTTTACTCCTGGCTTAAAAGGAAATAATCAGTCCGCAGGTGGCTGCATAGTGGGATAAGCAAATGGAACAAAGTGTAGCGCGTGGTTTTCCGCACAGAATAACACCAAACAAGAATGAATCAGATAAAGATCTTTTGTATAAGCCATGTTCTGAAGAGAAGCTTCGGGTCCCTAGCTCCTCATGTTTATGCAGGAAAATCTTGGCATGCTTAAAATTAGATTTTTCTGCACAGGAACTTACTATAGCGTGGAACTGGAGCAGTATATAATTTTAACATTTCTATTCCTCCACATTATCTAAACCAATTGAGTCAGGGTTAAGATGTTATAGGCCAAAATAAATCCATGTTCTTTGATGCTGCACCATCGACGCTAAGATCAGAGTCAACTCTTTCTTATCAAAGAGTTTGTCCAAGGTTCAGAGTTAACATATACTCTTTATTCAGCTCTAAATAGGAAATGAGTTTTTAAAAGGAGGAGATAGGTTTAAAGCAGTGCTGAATTAGTCAGAAGAAATGCTTTATTTCACGTTTTTCATATCCCTTTATTCAGTTCAATTTTACTGTGCCGTTGAAAAGTATTTGGCATACCCCATGGAATTTGGAAAATATGTTGCTTCAAGTCTGTGGCTTTACGATGAAATCGGGATAATTTCAGCTCAGTCTGATTTTCAAAGATAAGTACTTTCTGGAAAAATACTGCCAGATACCACAGCTTGCTGAGGGAAAATGAGAGATGCTAAAATTCATTTCAGAATACCCCCTGCATGTGTTTGGATAAAAAGTATTAGCAACAACAAAGGTGTCCGCGATGGTAAGATGTTCAGCCACTTAGCTCTGGCTTCAGAGAGTCTGTTCCCTGCTCTTGTCACCTACTCTGATATCGGGAGGCAGCGGAGTGGCCTCCAGGATGACCATATTGCAGGACAAAAGAAAGGAGATGGGGATGGAAGAGTTCCAATTTTGGCCCAGCGGAGCCTGTGAGCTGGTGCCAAAAATAACAGAGGAGCATCAAAGGCTGTGTGGGACAGCTGCACTGGCAGAGAGCTGCAAAGGCAGGAGAGAGAAGGACAGAGAGAGAAGCGGGGGGGAGAGAAAAGGGATCCTGAAATCTGTGCATTTTAGTGCTATGCAGGACTCTCTCATGAGAGGGAGAAAGGAGAGGAAAACAGAGGAGGTGGGTAGAAGAAGAAAGGGGATTGGGAGTGAAGGGAGAAGAGAGAAAGAGAAGTAAAAATGAAAGAGGGGAAGGAGGCTGGGAGAGAACAGTGTGGGATAGTGACAGAAAACAAGGTTGTTTGACTAATTTAAAGGATTCTAGAAACAAAGAAATGATCAGTAGGAAGTTGATCATAAATTTAGGTTTTTTCCCAAGCCATTTAAGATGGTAACAATCGCTCTTTTGTCAGAATTTCCTTTTGGTCTTCTTGTTAAATATGTCAACTCCCAAGACAACAATTACAAAACTAAAAGAGAATTCCCTGCTGAAAATGAATCAATTCTAACTTTGTCAGGGAATTTATAGGAGTGTGTGTGTGTTTATATGTTTGTGTGTGTGTGTATGTGTGTGTTTCAAAGAGTTGGCTGAACATATCATGGAAATGATCAATTTTGAAAGATTTGGTTAGTTGATGGAAAACTAATTGTAGAATAGTAGATCTACAGCTATAGTTCTCAGCTGACACAATTTTTCCCACTAGGGGACATTCGGCAATGTCTAGAGACATTCTGATTGTCATGAGTGGGGAGTACAACTGGCATTGAGTGGGTAGAGGCCAGGAATCCTGCTAAACATCCTTCGATGTACAGGACAGCACAACAAAGAAGTACTCGGCCTGACCTGTCAACAGCACAGAGGAGGTGAGAAATCCTGATCTACAGTTAGAAACCTATGTTTATACTGGGGTTCAGCACTTTGCTAGCTGTGGGACCTTGGCCAAGACATTTTATTTCTTTGTGTCTCAGTTTCCTCACTTGTAAAACAAGGCTAACACATCTCCACAGAATTAAGAATTCTAAGAATTAAATGAGATTTCATATATTATGAAAATCTCTAGCACTATGTCTAGCACTAGATTGGTATGCAATAGATACTTTCTTTTCCTTACCATCTAGGGCGTATGCTGTGAATGAAATTTAAAAAGGCAAGAGCAAATAATGAACAAATCTACATTAATTTTTTTCTTCTACTCTGTATGAAAAGATGCATGAGTTAGAAACAATGTCATAATTTTCATAGTACATAAGGATGCCAAAAATTCTTGCCCAAATAAATAAATAATAGAAATAAATGTCCAGTACAATTAAATGAGGGGAGGTTCTTATCTAGATGTATTAATGAACAAAATATGACATTTTAAATTGCTTTAACATTTATACTTTGCAATTCAATGGCTTTTCTCCTCACCAAAACCCTAGGTTATGTTCCCTTCTATAGGCAAATTTCCTCTTTCTGTTGATTTATCACACATGTACTAATCTGTTTAGGACCACATTTCCCACTGAACTATAAGATTGTGGAAATAAACGAAGACCACCCAAATGAGAACAAGCACAGGCTATTTATTCAGAGCTTGCTAAAGCAAGGGAGGCAGCCAACATCACTTGCATTTGGCAGAGACTCAAAGGCAGGCAGAGGACTGGAAAAGCTTTATAGTAAAAAAAAAAAAAAAAGAAAACACGGGAAGACATCAGGCATGCCTTGATTGGAGGTACTGGCATGGAGAAGCTGGAGGTGGGCTAACTAGAAATGGGACATCCTATGTGACTGGTTAGGAAACTATATTTGGCTTTCTCGGGTTGGTCTCAAATTGAAAGCAGGGGCAAAAATTAGGGAAACTATCAGTTATTGGTTAAGTCCTGACTGTTTCAGGCCAAAGGCTACAGAGGTTGTGGTTTGGCCTCCTGAGCTAGTGGCTGCAGGTTGTGAGTCAGGAGTTTTATTTTAATATATGATCTGGCTCTTGTCCATTTGTTTATTCAGCCACTCAAGCTCCTTGAAGATAGATGTTAGGTTTGCCTTGCTCTATTTCCAGAGCTGAGCCGAGCAAATGAAAAACAACAATTAATGAAAGAAAACAAAGAAATGCCCAACAGTGAGTAAAGGACTTGTGTTCCAGTTTTCATCCCAAGCTTGTTTATTTATCTTAGAGATTGCCAATAGAATAGATTGGGGTTAAAATAGAAGAATAAAAACAGTCCTTCTTATTTCCAAATAAATCACATGGATCCAGGGAAAGTGCATTCATTTTATTCAACAAAGATTTGTTGAATACTAAATACAGATCAGACTCTATGCCTGCAGGGAGTTTGAATTTCATTGAGGGACACAGACCCATAAAAAAAATAATTATAGACTTCTGCTCCTGGCCATAATGGAGTAATAGACTGGACTTATTCTCTTGCCTCAAAGAATTAGAAAACTAGACAAATTTATAAAGTGGTTTTCAATCATTGGACAATAGGCAGCTCAAGAGAGTGATCCTTTGAGAAGGGAAGCAAGACAGGGTAAGCACTACAACTGCCCAGCTTACAGCCTCGAGAGAGTATTAGGCAACAGAGCATGTAGAGAGAATCCAAACAGGATCCACTGGTCTCCCTAAGTTGAGGAGACAGAGTATATATAGACGGATCCCTCAGGTCTTCAGCTGAGCACTGGTCAGCACATGTGAATATGGAAACTCAAACCTAAAGCTGGGGAAAGAACCACAAAATAGAAAATGATTAGTGTTCACACAGGGATTGGGAATAATTTGTGTTCTCACCAACCAGAGTGGAAAGACCTCACAACTCGCAGAATTGAATATTCAGAAAGGTCCCCGTAGTAGGTAGGGAAAGGAACACAAACTATAAAAGGAAAACAATTAGATATATTAGACTTCATCAAAATTTAAAATGAATTCTCTTTAAATGATGCTGATAAGAAAATGAAAAGGCAAGCCACAGACTGGGAGAAAATGTTTGAAAAAAAATATCTTGCGAAGGACCTGTCTCTAGAATATATAAGTGATTCTTACAATACAACAATGAAAAGACAAATAACCTCCCTCCCCAATGGGCAAATGATTGGCATACTTCCCCAAAGAAGATATATGGATAGCAAATGAGCACATGTATAGATGCTCGACATCATTCATCATTATGAAAGTGCAAATCAAACCACAATCAGATACCCCTACGCACCTATTAGAATGGCTAAAATTATAAAGGCCACCCAACCAAGTGTTTGCAAAGATATAGAGACTGGAACTCTCATACACTACTGAAGGGAATGTAAGATGGTACAACCATTTTGGAACACAGATTGGCATTTTCTTCAAAAGTTAAAGATATACCCATATGATGACCCAACCATTCCACAATCTTGCAAGGAAAATGAAAGCATGTCCACACAAAAGCTTATATGCAAATGTCTATTACAGTTTTATTTGTAAACCAACTTCCATCAACAGGTAACTGGGTAAACAATTTGTGGTATAGCCATACAATATGAATTCTACTCAGCAATTGAAAGGACCTATCACTGCTACATACAGGAACATGGAGGAATCTCAAAATAATTGTAGTGATTGAAGTTAGCCAGACAGAAAAGGACCCATGTTCTATGATTCCACTTATATAAAATGTTAAAAAATACAAACTAATCTATTATGACAGAAAGCAGACCAATGGCAGTCTGGGGATGAGGTGGGAGAGGCAGAGAAAGGGATGGATTATACTGGGTCATGAGAAAACTTTATGGGGTGAGGGATATGTTCATTATCTTGGTTATGGTGATGATTTCACACGTGTATACATATGTCAAGACTCGCCAAATTTTACACACTAAATATGTGCTGTTTATTGTACACCAATTATGCTCTAACAAACGTATAAAAAGGTGATGCTTGTAAAGCAAAAGAAAGTACAGAAGTTGGAATATTATATATATGCTCCTTGGGGCCCCTGACTATAACAGGGTAATATCTGGACATTTGTATGGAGTAAGGGATCTCTAATATAAACCTTTAATGATAATCAGGTAAGTAATCATAGCTAGGTAAAGTAACAGAAGCAGCATTTCTGGGGAACGAACTGTGTACAAGGTCATTAATGGAATATGCTGCAAGTTGTATGTGAGGAACTATAATTAGCTCAGTGTTGCTAGATCCTCAGGTAAAAAGCGGGAAATTAGACTAAAAAGATAAACCAAGTCTCACCTTTGAGTGTGTGTCAGTTAAGTACTTTGTATTTTAGAAAATAATAGTCCATTGAAGGTTCTTTAGGAACAGGAAGACTGATCAGATTTCTGTTTTAGAATGGTCATGGTGGTAACAGGATGGAGCAGTGATATATGGAGAAGTCTAGAAGAATTAGGATGCCTTCAAGGAAGTGAGAGAATATGATGACTGCCTGACCTGAAACAGTGAGAGCAGGAAAACGATCTCAGTTGTCAGATATTGGAGTGGGGTGAGTTTGAGGGATGAAGACAGGAAGGAGGATGGTAAAGAAGAGAAAATCTGAGTACATAAAATCCCTGGATTCCATTGCCTTCTTTCATATTTTATAGCTCTTCCTCTCCTCGAAATTCCCTAAGTTATTTTTAAAAAATGAAAAACAACCTGCACATTTATTATTAAACAGAGATTATTTTACTGGCCAGCATTCCTTTTCATTTACATCTTTATAAATTCTAACCAGAAGGTATTTAGTCATAATCAGTTTTAATTTATATTATTAACCTCTTCTACTTAAGTGGTAAGTTCTTTGAGGTCAGTGTGGGTGGACTTTCTCAGCTCTCAATCTCCAGCAAATACTCCTTTGCCCAAAGTAAATTTTCAATAAATATTGATTCTTTGGCAACCACATAAGAAAGTCAGCATTCCCAATCTTCAGTGTTCAGTTATTTTTCCTTTTCATCTTTATGAACAACCTTATTTCTTTGACTTCTCCGTGGTTTTATAAAATCATTGTTATCCTAAGCTTTAGTCACCTTTTTTTCTTTTTGACATGAGATATTCTTATCTGCTCAACTTAATGAAATTGGCAGGTGTAATAGTATATTCTCTACTCCAACAATCAGAGGATACATCACTGAAGTTATAGCAAGGTCCACAATTGAACTATTTCTGCATACAGTTGGGTAGGCAAGTGATTGATTTACCTTGGGTAGCAGATAATTTTAAGATGTACAAAGAAAGTTCAAAAACCATGAAGAAATAAGCCTGACAAAGATATACGAATTCAAAATTGTACATAAAGTTAAATTTGAGATTCAGAAATATATTTTTGAAGAGGTCGAATATGGGTGGAGATTGACTTCATATAGTGACTTTTTAATATGGGTTGGGTTTAAGGTGTGGAGAATGTAGCAGAGCAGAATTTGCTACCCCAAAATGTGTCTCTTTGGCTTGATTATTTTTAAGAACAAAAAACTCAGGAAGAAACTTTAATCTTCCCCCTAACTGCCTAAAAAAATTTAAGATAGAAGGCCTATTTCAGAAAGGAGCTACCATAGATAACTCTAGTATAATATGAAACTAGGTGTGGTGAACAGGGAAGAACCTATCAATGCCCATTTGATCAAAGTCCTCTCCATGTCCCATTGTCTCTGCAAGGAATGGCAAACATTTGTTTACCAAACATTTGTTTTTCCATCTCCATGTGAACTGCCTCCCTCCCCTTTGAAGTCCCAAACCACTACCCCCAATACCCTCTTTTGTCTTTAGCTGAAGATGATATTTAAGGTGGTGGCTTTGGCCATTTTGGCAAGTTATTCAGTTTTCCTGGGTTTCTTCCATGTGTACATGCTATTAAACTTTGTTTTTCTGCTGTTCTGTCTCATGTCAATTTAATTCTTAGACCAGCCAGAAGAAACTACAAGAGTAGAGGAAAATTTCTTCCTCCTCTACAGAACTTCTAACATAACCAATAAAATGTAAATCACCTTATTTTCATATATTAGGTATGTGAATAATGAAGCCAAATTTGTAAATTTAGTAAAATAAACAGGTTTATATTATTTCAAGTCAACTGAGATTTTTAAAGCATTAGTCCCTTTTGAATTAATCGTCATAAGCAATAGATATTGATGTGTAAATGGACCCTTTTCTGAAAGCAATATCTGTATCTGTTTTATTAAAAATGTTACCTTTTATACATCAAAATTTAATTTATCACCCTCTCTATATGTATATATGCATATCTCCGTCTACCTACCTATCTATCTATCATATTGTAAAACTGGACAAATTACCCAGATCATGAAAACAAAAAGCCTTTGCCTAAGGTTACTTAGAAATTTCAGGCAGGAGTGTTGGTGGGCCTTCACTTGCCCAGTTAGTGCTGTTATCTCTACATTTTGTGTGCAGACTCTATTTTATAATGGGGAAGAGTCCATGCACAGCTGTGTCTTTGGCCTCACTTGGTAGTTCCTCCCTGTGCTTTGGCTACTACAACCTTTTATTTGCTATGTCTGGATTAATAGCTCTGTTCCAATAACAAACTAAAGTGTTCTCCAGGCAACTTCAATATCCTAAGGAAAACATGGTTCAAGCAATCTATTTTCTGACACTCATTCACACTTGCCCATCCACAGAGATGGAAAAAGTGACACAGTATAGATCTGTAAGTGACAGATTCCCAGCTAGATCTGTTTCCCCAGCCTCGACATCACTCAGCAACTCAGCCAAAAGAATTTGCTGATGGCTTCCTCTACATATAGACACAGGCCCAACTTTAAACACATTTTGTGAAAACCAAAATGACATGAATGTCCTAAGAATCCATACATGAATAGAAACTTCTTGCAAAAGAGCAAGAAATGTAGGGTGACTCTCCCAAATCATACTCAGTGATGTGTCATCTTGTCTGAGCTAAATGAGATGATTTCTATTACCTATAGTCTATTGTCGCCCCATGTACTGAA